>CM062266.1:20141655-20741655 GCA_031216635.1 Dissostichus eleginoides | reverse complement strand
GACGGTGAGGAACTTTAACAGCATATTTTATTTGAAATAAGAGGCCTCATTAAGGTCATCATTTTAAAGCAGCTTCTGATAAGAATGGCTTTTCTCTGTTTCTTTAAATAAAACAGATAATCAGATTAAGCAGAGGTTATAATGTTTGTTTTTGATTTTAGAGTAGAAGTTGCAAAATTAGTATCATATTCATATGATTTTGTAAATAATGGATTCAATCTCCAATTAAATCCAATATCCTAAATGTTTAGGTCTGGTATCTCATGGTGTTGTGTCCTTACATTAACACTCGGATTTTGTCCAAAGATTAAACAAAGTTTGTATTTTTGGTAAACTTTTTGTTTTGTTTTTAAGAAAAAAAAATGTCAGTGCCTTCATTCGAGGGACAAAGCTGAAAAGAGGACACAGAGTAAGGAACGTTAATGGTCCCGGGTCCTCCCCAGCAGGGACTGAGCCTCCAGCCCAACATCTATAGGGCAGCCCTAGTTGGTATTCTTAATGGTATTTTAGAGTTTACTGGTAAGTTTGCTGTTTGTTATGGTGAAAACCCAGGAACCACAGGCCTGGGAAGCTGCCGCTGCTGAAGTGAAAGCTGGAATGTGGCAGGTTGTTGGGAAATCAGGAAGTTCTGGAGGCACACTGCAAAGCCTTTTTGGCAGGGACGGGAAATGTTGACCTTAACTCCAGATAAGTACTGTAGAAGGAGCTCTGTGGACGATGCTGCAAGTGACATATTTCTTCAGAGAAACTGAACTGGCAGGCTGAGGTTGTGGATTTAGTCATTCAACAGGAAGATCCTTAAATATATTTAGTTTTTTCCAGCTCAGTAAACAGTAAAGCATCTCAACAAGCTTTTCCAAATTGACAAGATTTGAGTTCTTTTAAAGCTTTCCGGTATGAACAGCAGGCTCATATTTAAAATCCCTTTTGTCCATAAATCACAGTATCAGCTCATTAAAAGTGAAATCCCTCCATCATTTAGACCAGAGTATTACTGTTAAATGTACTTCCTGATGCTTTGTTAGCCACCTTAGAAGAATCAGACATAAAAGCCGAAAAGCTCAGCCAAAGATTTTGAAATGTGCGTAAATAATTGAAACCCTTTTACCACTTCCAAAGGCTAATGAATTATAAGAAATAGGCTATTTAGTGTTCAGCACGTGTTTTTGTAAAAATTAATACAGTATAACTGTGACAGCAGCTGATCATTTCATCAGTATAGTGACACATGTATGTTTGACTACACAAGCGCCATAACATGTGAATATTAAACACAAGTAGAGAGATTAAATCCACAGTTTGCAGAAAGCAACACACATGATGTGTGCCTAGCGCATTTCCACTACAGCGCGGAGCTCGCTTTAAGCGTGCCGAGCCGTACGGGGCCCGTTTTTGGTTGCGTTTCCACTTAGCATAGTACCGGCTAGCGGGTACTATTTCCAGATTTTCTGGCCCCATAAAATCGAGGTTCTTTCCGGGCCAACAAACAGGGCTGAGTATGCTAAACTAGAGAGAATCGCTGGCAAGGGGGCTACAACTACAACAAGATGAACATATTTTACCGTGATTTAATGTAATGTTTAATGTAATACACGTTTCAAAATGATGCCGAAGTAACAACATACTGATACCGGTTAGTAAAAACCATGAATTAATGCTTTGACAAGTCTGCAGACAGACGGCAGGCGAAAACCTTTTAAAATGCGTGTTGTCTAAATGGAGATCGGCTAAGCTAACGCACTATATGCTCCGACCGTCCACACTCACAACAACGGCCTATACAGACATAAATAAACCAGCGACTGTATTCGCCATGACACAGACAGTCTTTGGTTTGTACTTGTTTAACTTTTGTCTAGTTTCTGAACAGATATGAGGAGCTGTGAGCTCTGAGTGCTAACAGCTAACGGCTGATGTTGTTTTTCTGGGGTTCTCATTGAAGATGACGTCACGGCTCCGCCTACACTGCGTTACTATAGTTACTGCACCAGCTACTAAACTGTAATGGAAACGCAGCATAAAGTGAGCCAGTCATAACAAGGCCTAACGAGGCCTAGCCATACCGAGCGAGGCCGTGTAGTGGAAATGCGCCAGCAGGTGAATTACTTTTGGTTGTGTGTTTATTTTGAGACCCAGCTGTTGTTGTGTGTTTTGGTTAGTGACCGAAAGAAGCCGGCAGGGTGTCTGGCCTCAGTCGGAGAGAAAGACGAGTGCAATGATCCACGAGGACCTCAGTATCAGGCTGCTGCTCTCACTATGAGAGGATGGAGCCAGTTGAGGTGGTTTGTGTCTGTTTGTCAGGATGCTCATTTGGCTCCTCTGTTTGAACAGGCTGTGGCCACAAATGACACCGAGGTCGAGGCTGATGCAGGACACACACATTTCTCATCAGTGTGCACTAATAATGTGACAATGGACCCCCAGGCCTCCTCCTGTCGTACAACATCTCATGACTTAAGAGTGCTGCTGCTGTGTGGGTTACAGTTTTAACCATTAAACTGAACTTTAGAGATTAAAGGAGCCTGTTCAAAGACTTCTGAAACTGCTGTTCCACATATTAGAAAAAGTACAGTAGGATCTGAACATTGCAGGTCAATGTTTATCTGTGATAAAGGTTTCAATCTAAAAGCTGGTTATTGAAACATTTGAAATTGTTGTACAGGAAATTCTGTTAGAGAAAAAGGTCCACTTACTTAAAGGAATGATTCACCTCAAGTTGACCATTTGTTTATCAATTATTCAACCGGTGCTATAATTCTTGAAGGAAACTACATTTGTCTTGCACGCCTCCATGATTGTCTGAGATTCAAAAAATGTATTTTAAGTTTTGATGAATTGTCAGGCTGGCTTTCCATCATTAAGTCTACCAACTGGTTGTCTGCTATTAGTCGATTCATACATTTGTTTTCACCATTTTTATATTTGTTGTTCATTGTAGCTGGCAGTAATGTTTTAAGACTTGTAGGTAGAACTGTCTGAGTTACAGTAGGTGTTTGTGGATAAAAAAACATATTTTTTTAAGGTTGTAATAAAATATTCCTACTTTCCTCAGGATTTCCAAAAACTGTATTTACTCCATATATGGACACCTTCTATGTGACTCTCTAGATAATAATTGTTTACATGACAACTAAGCACCTCCATCTGTTTGTGAATGCAGCATGATGTGTTTGAAAGCTTTAGAAAAAAACAAAAAAGTGACCTTGAAAGGACAATTGTCTGACAAACTTTTATTGATTCTTTTAATTATGTTTTTTACTATACTGTAGGTTTACCAAAGTACCAATGTAGCAAAAGATATATATTTTTTTAAAAGTTCACAAAAAAAGCTCAGGCTTAGGGGCCATTTTTCATATTTTCTTAAATTTGTAATAAATTAGTCAATTTTTCAGAATATAAGAAGAATAACTGAAGGGATTTGGTTAGAAAACTATGTCTCTGCTCCTCTGCTTGTCCTATGTCCAAAAGGACCCTGTGCTAGAGAGTGAGAGAAGATGGTGAATCTTTTTTTGCGCATATTTCTTGTTATCGGACAAGTAAGATAACACAAAGGCATCAAATATCCTATTGTATTACAGTATTTCTCGTACTTCCTACTTGCTGGAAAGGGCTAAAGTTTTGTGGGAAACAGCGAAGTGTGATAAAAGATTTGAGTATGCATCACCAGCTATTTTTTATTTTGTGTTTCAGGAGTTTCAGCTTCATGTTAAATAAATGATTGTTCCTGATATAAATCATTGCCTTTGGAGAGTACACCTACAGTAGCACTCCACCTCCAGAGACAGTATGTGCTGCATACTGCTCACCACCTGCCAGAACATATATTTTACAGCAGGTTGACACACACACATACACACACACTCACTCACACATGGTCGTCTTTGATGTGTTATCACTTTCCATCACAGTGTGTGTGATGGATGAAGGGGTCAGTGCAGCGAGAACATTCACCTCAGATCAGATCTTTATGAGCCAAATCGACTCAAACCTCGACATACGCTGCTGAGTGATGTACCCTGAAGTACCAGTCTGTGTGTGTGGTGTTGTGTGTGTGTGTGTGTGTGTCTGTTTGTGTGGGTGTGTGTTTGGAGTTGTGTGTGTGTGTGTGTCTGTACATGAGATGTGACTGTGCATGCTTGGCTGTATGTTCACCAAACATCAGGCATCATGTCTGCACTAATGTTCCCTAATGGAAGTCCATAATGTCAGACATTAATTCTTACCTCATGCAGTCCGACTCAGCTGTCGGCACTCAGACGTTGGTCCAGGTTAAGAGTTCAGACTCATTGATGTTTGCTCATATCTGACGCGTCTGTTAGAGTCCAGATATGAAAATGATGAAAATCATATGTGCAGAGGAAGAAGATCTACAATCAGGAGAAAATGAGGGCCCCTTTATCTGAACAAAAACATGACCAGGAAGGAAGTGGAAGAAAAAGGTTGAAGATGGAGAAGTAGGAAGAAGGAATGGAACATGTATCCTGCCTTTAAGTCATTGTCATAACATCTGCAGACTGAAGAAGGATCAATAGTGTAAGAGGTCAATGGGAACCAATTGTTTCCAACCCTGATCTGAAGATGATAGGGTCGCCCCCAAGAAGCATTAAGACTTTTGTGTTTCAAATTTCCATGGTTTTTTAACCACTTTATTGCTACTTATTATTAAGAAGACATAACATATCGAATAGGCATATTTTCATAACAAGCATTTTGACTTTTCATAGCAGAACACTATAACATTTTCCTATTAGAGATCTCGATTGACATTTTACTAAATCCTATTAGATGAGGAAATGAATTACACTGTCATGTCCGTGCATTAAGTATGGAGCTAGAGGCAATTAGCTTAGCTAGCTTAGCAAAATGAAAGCAGGGGAAACAGCACCCTGGCTCTACTCACTTTCAGAAATACACATTTACCAACACCTACTGAGATGATTGCTAAGCATGTTTTATGCCATTTGTTTAATCGATATGCAGAAAGAAATATAGAAATGTACACTATCTGTGCTTCCAGATTTGATATGATTTTACATATTATTTTTGGTTGTATTATTGCACATGATTTTTTTGCTACACCTCTGCGGTGGCCGAGATCTGCACATTTTTGGATATTGGTTTGTACCTCTCCCCAGTTATCACCTTTTGTGAATTAAAACCTTGCCCTCTCACTAGCAGCTTGAAAATGTAGGGGCACTGAATTTGGTTTATTTACTGTTTATCAGACCAGAAATGAGAAAAATGTAAGCTAGCTGGAGCATCCTGAGGTCACTCAGCCTAACGTCCCACTCCCGCCGCTAGGAGACTACTTCCCCTTCACTAGCTAATCTAAAAACAGATTTGGAGATTTCTATCAAACATTTACAAATCTGATTATGCCTACACAGATTAAAATACAGTATCACAATTCTCCACACACATTTACAGATAGTTGTTCTACAACAATGGCTCTACACTGAGTTTAAAGTGAAAACTAACCGGCAGTTGTCAGAGACTAACACATGCCTCACAGACAAAGTGGTTTTATACAAGAATTGGGAAAATATAAACCCCCTTGATCCCACACAAATGCAACTAAAAACAGACCATCAGTGCAGATCAAACAAATCTCTCTGGACGTGTCCTCCCCCCATAGCAGTCCCCCCGGGGATGTGGAACTGACGGGGAGAAATTTAAGGGCGGAAACGCTCGTCCCATGACCACACACACACTTCCTCCCCAAGGACTGTTAAGTCGCAGCAGGCAGTTGTTTCTTTTCCCACAACAAGTAAGGGATAGCCTTGCAGAAGCAATTCTTAATGAGGATGATCCTCAGGGGGGTGTTCAGTGAAAATAATGCAACATGACATTTGTTGCACGTACATGAGACCTGAGCTGTTTTTGGCATCAACTCCCATCCAAAAGATGTGACCCCTCTTTTTTTCTCACACATACATATTCCAACACCCAGAGGCAGACTCATCCGAGTGCACAGGTCAAACCAACATGGGAACACACTCATTGTTACAGTAACTTGCTTATGTGTGTGTCTCCCTCCTCCAGGTGACATGGAGGAGTTTGAGGCTCTGTGGCTGACAGGCATCTGCCACAATGAGAAGAACGAGGTGATGAGCAGCCAGCTGGACGTGGACAACATGGCGGGCGTCTTCTACATGCTCGGGGCCGCCATGATTCTGTCATTACTCACTTTCATCTGTGAACATTGGTTCTACTGGCAGCTGCGTTTCTGCTTCATGGGCGTGTGCACGGGACAGCCCGCGGCCACCTTCACCATTAGCAGAGTGAGTGTGTTTTATTTTGGGTTTGACCTTTGTCCTCCTCACAGAAAGATCACAGCAGTGCTTGTTTTCAAACCACTGGCTGTGGTTGAGGTGTATTGAGTCAGTCAGCAGGATACGATGACTCACCTGACTTAACCTATGGCTTTTTTAGCCCAGGCAGGCAGTTGTTAAACAACAGAACACAAGTCAACAGCTAAATGTGCTAACGCAACCTGACATTTTACATTTTTTTAAACACACTGCAAGTCAGAGGAGCATCCTATTACAATAACATAATATTATATATACAAATATAAATGTAACCCTATAAGACCCAAACCAAAACTTAGTTTATGTGCCTTTTACAGTTGCATCATTAGTTTAAAATATCGTATTGCACATTTACTTATTAGAATAACCAGGACAATTTAAATACACAGAAAAAGTTTGATGTAATTAAAACATTGTAAACGTTTACAGCCCATTCACCTATAAGGGACAGTGAAAAACAAATTTGATGCATAAATAACACATTAATGCGATACAAAACACAAGAAGCAGATACAAAAGCATCATTGCTCTTAAAGACATCGCCTACTGATATGCTGATTGACAGTGAGAACAACCAGCATTATTATGCAACAATCACTTAGACTCCAGTCTTTGACAGGGTTAAAAAATCGTGCAGTCTTTGGGAAGAGTCCATAATTAATCGACTTAATGTTGCTGAAATAAAAGCTATTACTATGCTGCTCATTCTCAGCCGGTGACCTGAAGCTGTGTTTGTGGATGTCGAAGATCTCCTCTCGGCGTGGTTACGACTCTGCTCAGATGGGTCACTAAACAACGCGTCTCAGTGTTATTGATGCAGGCTGCTTAGGTCCATATAAATAATCACTTGAGGTGTAATGCATTTGCATAATGCTACCTTTTAAGAAAGAGGGAGAGGGGTGGTGTGTTTGTTGTCGAATTAAAATTGTCTCAGTTATTGTTTGCCTGAGAAAAGGGCAACCAGGTTTATGTGTTTGGTGTTTGTAATTGTAATGTCATTTGGTTTACACCAACTCAAACTAACCTGAGGCAATTTAAAACACAGATGTGGGCTCGAGTACTTCATAAACACACAATCATTTGTCTGTCTTTGTTGAATTGGACAAATGTCTTTGTGTTTCCTTCAGAAACTCTATTTTTATGCAAATCAAAAGCACTACTTTTTGCGTTGACCGCGACAGTTTACTCTTACAGTAGCTCTTGCAGGAGGCTGATTTCGCTTGTTGCATTACAACATCCATTTTAAGTGCATACACCTTTCAGAAGGTGCTTCTGCATTTTATAAATTTCCATGCCTGGTTAAACACACGGTGTGGGATTTAAAAATCTTTTTTATCATATACAGTTTATTGAAAGTGTAAGGATGGACATGTGATGAAAGTACAAAGAGCTAATAAAACACAGAGGAAGAAAGAGAGATCAGTTAGCGAGGGTCATGATAAAGACTAAAACGGGTGCCAGGACAAAGGCAGAGTATAGAAAAGAACAGACACAGTTCTGGTACCTTTCCCAGGAGCTGTAGTAGCTACAGATGCAGAGAGATAAAGACAGACAATCCCATTGGAGTGGCTGCCGCTCACCCGAGCACCCGGAAACTGAGATAAAACAGACACAAAGAGAGAATGGAGGCATGAAAGAAAAGAGAGTTGAAGATTCAGATTCATGAATGTGGCTCAGTGACAGGGAAAGTGACTAAGACACAGACAGAAACAGTTTCTGACAAGTTGACGCCTTTGAGGAGCGTTGGCCCGCGTGCTGGCTGGTGGGTAGCATGTCCTCGACCTTTCGGATTTGGCTGTCGCATCAACCACAGATTCCCTTAGCCACATTTTAAGCACGCTTGTTTGACTTCACCCGCAAAAGGCTTTCCCCTCTCTCGAAAATCCTACTTACCAATAAACCAAAAAAAACACACATACTAATGGGGAATGACATTTCAAACGGACGATTGTTAATGCATGTGGCTCTTGATATCAGTGGTGGAAGAGGTATTTGGATCCTTTACTTAATTGAAAGTACCAATACAGCAGTGTCAAATCACTCCATTACAAGTAAAAGTACATAAGTATTGGCAGCAAAATCTAGGTAAAGTATTAAAAACGAGATGATTGATGGGTCAGATAATCGATCACTTGAAATGAAACCATGTGAGAAGTCAAGAGAGAAAAATCGATATTTGGAAATACATCAACGAATGTACTTAGGAAATTAATATTCATAGTTACTTTCTAGATGGCTTGACATTTATAGGACATTTAACAAAACCTTTACAAAATGATTATTTCCTTGACAGTTTAAAAGGAAAAAGACTAAAACAATGCTGCGGCAGAGAGCCTGTAGCACCTGTGTCAACTGCATTTAAATGACATTGATTAAAACTATTGATTGGCAGTCAAACGCCCGAGCTTTGATCGGCTCCCTCCCTTCTCTGTGTCTGAGGGTCCACGCTGCCCCTGGAGAAAAGTCATTTATGAACTCAGCCCCTATTACTGTTTAATAGTGTGTAAACAAGAGGGTGGTCAGGGAGAACATGGCAATGCATTAACCTCTCTCTGCCTCTCGCTCTCTCTGTTTCCCTCTCTCTGGATTTCTCTCTCTCTCCCTCTCAATATGCATCTGCTGTTTGACTCCCTCTCTCTTACTTTTAACCCCCTTTGTTACCTGATTCCTTTCGACACATTTTACTGTAGTTTTCTTCTTTCTTGGGCTTCGTGCTTCTTACTTCCTCCCATGGCCTGTCTCACCCTGTCTTTCTCTCTCTGCTTCCCTTTTCTTATAATTTTCCCCCTCCAGGGTATCTGGAGCTGCATCCACGGGGTACAAATTGAGGAAAACAAGTCAACCATTGACTCGCCCTCGGCCACCATGAAGAAGAACATGAACAACACCCACTCCAACATCCTGCGGCTGCTCCGCACGGCTAAGGACATGACTGCCGTCCCGGGCGTTAACGGCTCTCCGCACCCGGCGCTGGAGTACAGCCACAGCGCTCGTGAATCGACTATCTATGATATCCAGGAGCACCGGCGCAGCTTGGTAGGTCACCCTGCCGACTGCAAGACAGCGCCTCCCTACCTGCCAGAGGACAACATGTTCAGTGACTACATCAGCGAGGTGGAGAGGACTTTTGGGAACTTGCCCCTGAAGGACAGCAACCTGTACCAGGACCATTACCTGCACCACCACCCGGCCTCGGCTCTGGGTATGTCCGGCCCCGCGCCTAACAGGCCGCGTAGTTTAGGCAGCAATAGCTCGTTGGAAGGTGGCATGTTTGATTGCGACAGTTTAGGGGGAGGGGTAGCGCCCATCTTCACCACCCAGCCCCGCCCATCCATGACTCACAGGAATACCAATAAGTTCGACCTGATTGCCGGCCACGCCCCTGCGGACTCCGACCAGGGTGGGTTCAAGGGGAACAATGTGTACGGGAGGTTTTCTTTCAAAGGAGGCGCTCCAGCACGGGGCTCATCGGGGGTCATGACTGGTACTGTGGTGGGGGTGGGGCAGGCTCAGGGGGGGATGATGGGAACATTCGCTCAGACGTTTCGGATATCTCAACGCACACTGTCACCTACGGCAACCTGGAGGGCAACAACAAGCGGCGTAAGCAGTACAGGGACAGCCTGAAAAAGAGGCCAGCTTCGGCCAAGTGCAGACGGGAGCAGGACGAGATAGAGCTGAGCGGCCTCAGGAGGAGAGCCCACCACCACACCGTCCACCACCACTTCCCCCACGGGCCTCAGGCACACCGCACGGTCTCACCTCCCCTGGAGCGGAAGAGGGGAGGAGGAGGGGGGTAATTCTTCACCTTTCGTATTCCGCAAAGAAAAGGAGAACCTGAGGGATTTCTATGCGGACCAGTTCCGCTCCAAGGAGGGCAAGGCCCAGTGGGAGCACGAGGGTGGAAGTGGAGGAAGCGGTGTGGGCGGTGGTAGTGGTGGTGGTATCTGTAAGAGCTTAGTTCCTGTAGAAGACTTCCTCAAAGGTAAAGGCAAGAAGCCGGAGTGTAAAGGTGGGCTCGGCACAGTGTCGGCAGGGCAGCAGGCCCACACCTGCTGGGAGAAGGGGGTCTCTGGGCTAGGAGGGGGGGGCATAGCAGGGGGTGACTGGGAGTGTCGTAATAGCCACAATGTGTGTCACCACGGAGGGGGTGGTGCTTGCTCGGCTAACGGGGTTGGGGGGGAGCAGCAGTCGCCCCAGCTCCGCTAGCTGCAAACGCGGCGACTCCTGTAAGGTCCCGCCGGGAAACCTTTACAACATCAGCGAGGACAACAACATGGTGTTCGCTGCAGGGAAGAGTAGCGTGGGACCGGCCCAACCTCAAACTCAGGCGCAGCGCAGGAAGCTAGGGCCAGGGGGGAGGGTGTTACGGAGGCAGCACTCGTATGACACATTTGTGGACCTGCAGAGGGAGGGGGCGGGTCGCATGGGAGGGGTTGGCAGAGGCGTTGGGGGGCCTTATGCCCAGCCCCGGAGTGTGAGCTTAAAAGACAAAGATCGCTCCATGGAGGGCCCCAGCCCTTACGCTCACATGTTTGAGAGGTATGCAGGGGAAAGGGAGTCCTCCATGTTCGGAGGAATAGGCGGGGATAGGGCGAAGGGAGGCTCCTCCTTCAGCTTGTTCCGAGAAGGTGGGTTGCATCAGCGGTCGGTGGGGGAGAGAGACCTGAGGGACAGAGATAGAGCTATGTCAGGAGGTGGTGGTGGTGGTGGTGGCAGCAGAGGGGCCGGGACTTACTCCTTGTCTAAATCTCTCTACCCAGATAAGGTGAACCAGAACCCCTTCATCCCAACCTTCGACGACGACCAGTGTCTATTACACGGCGGCAAACCGTACTACATCAAAAAGCCACAGACGCAGCAACAGCAGCAGCAACTTCTCAACAACAGCCGGGGAGGAGGGGACTTCCGCGGCTCCATGGGAACGACTTCCTATTTGCCCGCGTCCGCCACAGCTGGGGTGATGTCCAATGTGGCCCCCAGGTTCCCCAACGATCTGTGTCTGGGCGGGGTAGGGGGGCCCATGGGGAACCACCACGGGGCCAGCAAGCTAATGCCTGTGGCCAGGGACACTTTGGGTTTGGGGCCGGGGCATAGACCCTTCAACGGTGCCAGCAATGGACACGTTTATGAAAAGCTCTCCAGCATTGAGTCAGACGTCTGAGGGTGAGGCAGAAAGAGAGGGAGAAGATGAAGTGGGTGAAGAAAAGAGGGGGAGAAACACACAGATGCTGATGACCTCTCTGTGTGAGGATGAGGAGACACTATACTGTGTGTGTTGTTCTCCGATAAATGGGAATGTAATTTGGACGATGCACAGAGGCCGCTGCAGGCTAAGCTGTGAAGTCCAGCGGGAGACAAGTTTTTAATGAGAAGAGAGGATTCTGGTGCTGCTCCAACGCTCAGAACGGTTGGGAGGGAGGGGGAAAAGTGAAATCAAATCTCCAGTCTCTGCTCTCTTCACGTGCTCATTGTCTTTCCTCCTTCCTGCAGTTCCTTAACGCCAAAACAAACATTTTGTTTGACAGAAATACAATCATAAATGAGAAATCAGCGCTTCTGTTGAAGTAACAGGGTAAACTAATAATAATTGTATTGATAATGTTGATAATATTATTGAATATTATTCCAGTGTTTAATGATGATCGGTTTGGATTGTTTTTTCAATTTTATTGATTTAAATAGTTCATGTTACATATTTGTATGATGTTAATTATTTCTTAGCTTACCAATGTTACAGGGGACTGGTAGACTTTTTTTGGGTTCCTGTAATTTGGACTCTTCTTTGCTATTTATTCTTCATGTTTGATTTTCTTTTTTACTTTTCTTACTCTTGAGTGCTGTGAAGTGTATGTGAAAGGCATGACTTGCTGAGTACATTCTATGTACTTATACATTTGCAAAGAAGGTCTTTTTTTCAGCTGCAGAAGCAACATCATCATACTGATTTGCCGTTTCCTCTCCTTTTTTCTGCTCGGCAGTACCAAATGGGTCTCACATTTTGAGCTGGACGTGCCTTAAAGGATAACTACTGATTTTGTACACACAAGGTCTGTTCTGTTGGTAGACAGATCTACCTGCAAACAATTAGTCAAATTGATTTAAGTATGAAAATACACCTGAAGAAGTCTGATGAGGGTTTCATAAGCATAACAGACTTTTAGGCATTTGACAGATGTAATAAAGCAGAATTTGCCGCCGTAGAGGAAGCTTCAATTCCTGCATTTGTCCCAATCAATAGCAGGATTACAAGGGTTAAAACCACAGTGCCATAATAAACAAAACATTCCTGTTTTCCCCAAAAGTCAGCTACGACAGAGCCGCTGCATCAGAAAAAATAAGAGTTGAAAATAACGGGAGCTTCTTTTTCTATTATCTCCACCATTCAACTAAGTCCTTGAATTACAAAGAAGTTCAACTAGCTTCATCACTCCTCACCTCCTCAGTTCACAACTGGGACCCAGGATCCGACTGTCCATTAAAAACATGTAAATCACATTTAATATCCTGTTGTTGCTCTCATCACGTCTCACTTGGTCCAACTCAATCGGCCGTGACAGTTTGCTGCTCAGGACAGGCACATAATGGACTCAGAGCGAGGCCTCTGTTGCTGCGATGAGCTGCAGTAATGTTAATTATTTCACGATTACAGCTCTAAGCCCTGCCTGCTGTATTAGATGGTCCCATCTGAATAATGAGGGGGGAACATGTCCACTCTGCTGGTGTAAAAGACCACAGGAAACTGGTACCTAGTCCCAAATGATCTCTTGATTTATTCTTGCAATTACTCATGAATAAGTAATTCTACATTTTAAAATGGGGGTTTTTGGTACATGCAACTGTGCTCCCTATGATGCTACTTAATAGTATTTCCCTGATAATTTGACATTTTGGGGAATGCACTGAGTGGTTTGCTTGCCAAGCTTTTAATGAGAAAATCTAAACCAATCTCTTATAATGCAACAGCCAGCAGTCAGTAAGCTTAGCTTAGCATAAGGACTGGAAACAGAGGGAAACAGCTAGCCTAGCTCTGTCCCTCAAAACAGCATCCACCAACCATTGCCTTAAAGGTAATTATTTAAGGTCCAGTGTGTAGGTTTTGGTGGCATCTAGCAGATAAAGAGCTTCGGAGAACCACAGTGGCCTTCAGGTAATATAAAAAAGGTAAAAAGGCCCTCTCTAGAGCCTGACTTTAGTTTGTCCGTTCGAGCTTTTTTGAAACATGGCAGACAGACACTGAAACAGCTCAGCTACCTAGATACCAAGGGCTCATTAAAAAGTAACAAAGACACAACTATTCTTAGTTTCAGGTCCTTTTACAATAATTAAACATAGGTATAAACATTATATATTACTTTTCTCTCTGGTCTTTTAACTGGATATATCTTTTTTGCTTTAATCCATACAAAAACTGAAGTGTAACGATGATATGTTGGAGGCTGTGGGACTTTCTCAAAGTTACCGGTAAAGGAATAGTCCACAAAACCACAACTTGTTTGATACTTTTGTTGGAGTTATTTACAGATTAAACATAGGAGATATAAAGAGCTAGTGTATAATTGGGAAGGTGTGATGTGTTCCCCCTGTTTCCAGTCTTTCTAAGAAGCTACGCTAACAGGCCACTGCTCCTGAATTATTATTTAAAAAACTGATATTTGATGAGTGGTATCGATCTCAGCTATCTCAACAAAGAAATACACTGTATTGACTTTTTCTTACATTTCGAAAAGATAACCTGGATAATATAAGACTTTCATCATATTATAAGTCTTTCATCATATTATCCCTTTCATCATTTCTCCCAGCGTGTAGCTGAAACTCACATTCAACCGAACATAAAGAATAATTTCACAATGTTCTGTAACACTGATTTACGCCCCCCCCCCCCCCCCCCCCCTCACATGCTGAGATTTTAATGAAGGAAATAATTTGCCCTCAAGTCCTCTGGGATCCTGTGTGAATTGTGTCAGATGTAGACGTGAGGAGAAAAAAAGAAAGAGGAAGGCAGCAGAAAGTGAAGCAGGTGGCACATTTAGTAAAAAGCATCACCTTTCTAACTGATGTTGTTTCATGATCAAATGGCGGCTCCCAAATTCACAACATCAGACACAAAGGTCATCTCTGCTTTGAAACTGACAAATAGTAAGATTTGGTTTAAGCCTTTCTCCACCATTAAATATTATCAATCACAATTTTAAACTTCTATTCCCCACTCCCAATTATTTAATGTCAGATAAACCAGACATTTAGTCCCTCTGCCAAACCAAATTTAGAAACCTAAGCACAATCTGACTGGATTTATTTAGTTTGTTGAACATCCCAGTCTAAACTTTAGAAGACTTTCCTTCTCTAGGTTGACAAGTCAGTATGTATGATACTAGGGGGTCTCTAGTGTTTGTGAGGACTTGCATGTATACACTTTTCTTTATTTCTGTTTTTTAATCTTAACTTTTAGCCCAGAAAAATGGGTGTTTTTGAACAATATTTGGAATTTCTATCAATTTAATTGGTACTGATGATCCATGTAGTACTGTAGGTGTGTGTGTGTGTGTGTGTGTGTTTGTGCAAGATAAGACACCAATCTCAACAGTCAAAGTTTTTAGTTATACTTTAATACAAATTGCTAAATTAAGTCAAGATTACACTAGAAAATATATTTATAAATCTTCTACAAGGATCAATTTTCTTGCTAGTTGGTGTAAATGCTTTTAACAAGGTTGAGGTCTTGATTAATTCATCGTCACTGAAGAAGCCTTTTCATCATTTCAACTACTTTCCTGGTATTTTCCTTTGAATATCATCATTTCCGTTGTTGTATGTGCCTGAATACATACGCTTAATTACCTCTGTGTGTGCTCATGGGAAAGAGACAGAGTGTGTGTGCGAGATAACTGTTAATTGTACATGTATTATAAAACTGTATGTAAATACTTTACCTCACGCTCATGGACTTTTGATAAAAACTGTACAAAAATGGCAATGAATAGATCTATTTGGGATAAATCTTTGATTCGTTGGTCCCCGCGCAAAACTGCTTTTGTAATGACTTCAGGCCAGGATATGTGCAATCGTTTATTGTGCACATTTAATGCGTCATGGTTTGTTAATGTGATTTTATTTCTGATTTGGTTTGGTCAAAGACCAGCTAAGAAGGTTGTTTTCTCAACGCACCATTACTAAGTGTCCCACAGAAAGCACAATCGAAAATGTATCGCATTTTTACTGAGGTGTTCTTTTTTCTTTCCTCTTTGGCTAATCTTCTGTTTTTGTGTTTCTGTGCCACAGAAGAATCGAACAACTCCAGCCCTGAACTGTACAGATTGTGAAAAATGTACATAGGACAAAAATCTAGTTCGAACTCGCATTTTTTGTATGGAGAGAAATTACTTGTGTGAAGAGAGTATTTCAAATTTGATTGAATATTTAGTAATATTGAAAATGAGATTAAACGCAGTCAATGTGAAAATAAGTGCTGAGAAATATTATTCTTCTGTCTCTTTGGAATAAAAGTGTTGAGTATTAATAAAAAATAAGAAATCTCAAACTGATTTGTCTTGTTTTTATCATTTGTTGCGTCAACAGGAGGGTTTGTCACGATATTGACCGTGACATTTTTAAAAATGATATCAACCCACCTCTTAGATAAATGTATATATACTTATCTCTCCATCTCCCTAAAACATGACCCACAAAAAACACATTTATTGTAATTGTATTGACCGATACCACGATTATGTCTTTCGAATTATGTATTGCAATAATTTATGTTCAATTCCCTTTTCCTTAATTAGAATTCACTGAAATTGTGATAGTCCACAGGTTGGCAGCAAGAAACAGTTATATCTTTCATGTGTGTCTTATATTTGACATTTAAATGTACTGTTTACATGTTCTTATTGTGTCCCATGCTGTAGGTCGACAGAGGAGATAATGGCTGCAGCTGAGTGTCGTTGTTCCTCATAAACAGGAGCCTCATAATGTGTGAGTGATGGTTGTCATGTTGGATAAGTGCTTTGTAGACCAAAGAGAAAATAAATGAAGAGCCTGAGAATAAAAAGGTGGAGCGAGAGGCAGAAGAAGAAAGAGAGAGATATTGAGGGAGGAAGAAGTGATGCAAACTGAACGAGCAGCAGAGATCAAAGCCCCCCCAAAAAACTCCCTCCTCAGACTCTCTTTACTCTGAAAGCCTTGTCCAGCAACAGGAGTTATTTAAAGAAAGCTGCAGGATTCAAAATGTACTGATGTCTTGTGTGTTTATAGATTTGGTGGGAGAGTTTTAACATCTGCGGTCCGGGAGGCTGAATCAAAACGAGGTGAGGCGGTAGAAGATATCCTTTAATCAGTTTGTAATCTCCTGCTTCTTAAAAAAGAAAAATCTTTACTATTTTCTCCATATTCCTGCTTTACTCCTTACACCGCCCCAACAACCTCAGCGTGCATTGCAACACATGTAACTACTTCTTGACAATTAACTGTTACCTAGCAACTGGCTCTTTTTCCAGAGATGGGCAGGGGGGTGTAGAAAGAGAGACAGCGAGAGAGATTTATACAGTATTCCCACAGCATCTTAACTGGATTGGATGCAACAATGCATCGACAAAACAATACCAAAATGGAAACTACAGCCTGAGCTTATAACGCCCACACACAGTAGCATAGAGAGGAGAGAAGTAGAGGCGGAGGGACGGGAGGGGGATAGATGTACAGATTACAGTTTGGTAGGGGTAGATGAAACCCATGTAGAGGAACAGACCGACAGCAAATGTGCAACAGATGCAAGTTAAAAACGTGAGAAACATGCTGCAGTCTGTGGTGGAGAAGACAAGAGGAGTTGTAGAATAGGAGGAAAGAAACTGGTTGCTGTAGAAACACTCTGCAAAGTTTTAATGAAGGCATAAAGTTTGATGCCTGTGCCCACAACACACACACACAAGATCACCATACACAAACAAACAGTATAATTATGTTAGCAGATAATAGGCACCCCCTGCTGGGCCCATGAGGACCGCTCCTGACTTCAGCTGAGAGAAAAAACAAAAGATCAAGCCTCCGAGAATCAGCTGTAATTCCATGTTACAGCAGCAGGAGAGCACTGACACCCTGTGGCAACAACATGGCATCCTCTGGTTCCAGCATGTTGATGAGGACACGGTGCACCGGTACGTTGCATTTATAAGTGCAGTTCAAGGCAGAGATAAAGTACGCTCAGGGGTGAGAGATGCAACTGGAAAATATTGTGTAAACTCAAGGATAGACACTCAAATGCAAAAACGTTTTTCTTTCATGCACTGATCAATTTAAAGTGTTTGGGCTATTTTGCTCTTCTTTCAGAGAAAGAAGACACCCAAAAAAAAAGACATTTTTAAATGTGTATTTTTCTAACTTTTTCTATTTATTCCTGTAAACTTATCCAACATTCAACAATTACTTGCTTCATTTGCACATTTATAAATAACATTTCTGAAAAAAATTGAAATGCCCCAAAAAACGTGTCTTAATGTAAGTCATTAACTGTTTTTTTATATTCAGTTCCCTTTTAGTCAAAGCACAGTGGTGAGAGATGCTTCTGGAAAGTCTTATTGAAAGTTAGGGTTTAGGACTGCAACAAATCCTGTCAGTCTGTCACTGTAGCTTAAGAGTATGCTGCATTAGGCATTATAGTTAAAAGGGTGCTGTTACCAGTTTAGTACACGTCTAGGTTTTCGGGCTCACAAAAATCTGATTTTAAATCATAAAAGAAGAGTCTCCCTCTCCCCTCCCAAACTATGAAGAATGGAATCACACTCACTTGTCCCTCCCGACACCCTCACAGACAAGATGGCGGTAAATATAAATAACAATTATCACTGGTTTTAAGCGTCTCGTCTAACTTTAGTGCATTATTATATCATGTATGGTGTTAATTCCGATGTTCGGTTCAAAACGAAACCAAACTTTTCTATGGATGTCGGTGTTTGAACCGCGACAAAAGCCAAAATGTGTACCTGAACCAGTAGCGTAGGCAGAAATGTACTTTAGGGCGGGCCTGTATAAAATAGGGTGGGCCAGCTTTTTCCAGGGGGAAAATTGACTTTAAAGTAGGCCTGGCCTATAATAATAATATATAATAATGCCCATTGCCAAGCATCGATGTAGCATTTCCCTCCGAATAATGGTCGAAGACCTGACTGATGATATGAATTCATTGAAATCTCCAATATCAACGTAAGAGCTATAAAGACACAAAAATAACAAATACATTTAGGCTCCATCCGTATTAGAATCACTTTAGCATACTACCAAAAGTGAACTGTAAACAGACAGCAAAGCTACAAAACAGCATACAATCGAATTAAGACACAACCTACATGTTTATATTATAGTTAATACCAACCTTGTGCCTCTTCGGGGGGTGCTAAACTTAAACATAAACTTTATCCTTTACTTTCTCCGTCTTTATATGTAGATTAATCTCCGCTCCTTTTCTCCGTCACGTTGTTTCCATAACAACAACAACTTCCTGTCAACAGCGTAAACTCGCCTTCAAAATAAAAGCATCTAAATAACACAGGAAGTTAACCTAAATTACATTTAAGACATATTTACAACTGCAACGAAAGTAACAAAAACAATGTAATATTCTTTTCAGTTTCACAGAACACAAATTGGGTTATTTACAATCGTTATATAACTCTTTTATTGCACTAGGTAACAGCAACAATAGGTTATAGCCAGCATTTCCGCCA
Organism: Dissostichus eleginoides; assembly: GCA_031216635.1. Lineage (NCBI taxonomy): Eukaryota > Metazoa > Chordata > Actinopteri > Perciformes > Nototheniidae > Dissostichus > Dissostichus eleginoides. The sequence continues at coordinate 20,722,619 of CM062266.1, read as the reverse complement.
GAGGGGCGTCTTGCCGTCATTTGACGCTCGGAACGCCCTGAACTTGAGCTGAGGGCGTCCAAAAAAATAAATAATTCGAGAGAAGATCGAGTTTTTATCACTTGAAATGACGAAAAGGACAAGGACATGATCCCTCTGTTGGAGGGGCAAAGGAGTCTGGTGGGATTATTTTTGCCGCCAGCAAAGCGTGTTCCTGTGACGGAAAGTACTGCCGGCGAGCCTTGAAGCCGGGAACGCGCATTTCTAAATGAACGTTTAGACCTTAAAACGATGTTTAAAACGAAAAGTAAACGTTCAGGGTTTTTATTAATGGTAATTTTCAGACTGAGTTGTTTAGTGGTAGCTCATATAGTCTTGATTCTTGTGGTTAAACTTTTCGCTCCGTATTTGATGGTAGTGGTGTCGAAATGCATTCGTCACTTCCTTTTCAGTTTTTTTTTTTTGTATCTTTTTTTTAAAAATTATTGTTGCGTCCTGTCTGTATACACGTGCTTTAAAATGTATTGTTTAATTTTACATATTTGTCATATAATAATCAAAATATATGTTTACAAATGTTACATAGTCTTTGTCAGCATATTTTTGCCACGTTATGCACCCCTTGCTATCTTACAAAATAAAAGTGTCACATTCATGAAACTTGCTCCATGTATTGGTACTAGTCCTAGAACCATACCCTAAAAAATGCTTGAGGGTGGGAATAATAGAAACATCTTTTTGGGTGGGGTGCATTTTATGACAGGCCTGGTTATCACAATATGTTCCCCCTTGCTATCTTACAAAAATAAAAGTGTCACATTCATGAAACTTGCTCCATTTATTGGTACTAGTCCTAGAACCATACCCTAAAAAATGCTTGAGGGTGGGATTAATAGAATCATCTTTTGGGGTGGGGTGCATTTTATGACAGGCCTGGTTATCACAATATTCCCCCCCTTGCTATCTTACAAAATAAAAGTGTCACATTCATGAAACTTGCTCCATTTATTGGTACTAGTCCTAGAACCATACCCTAAAAAATGCTTGAGGGTGGGATTAATAGAAACATCTTTTGGGGTGCGGTGCATTTTATGACAGGCCTGGTTATCACAATATGCCCCCCCTTAATATCTTACAAAAATAAAAGTCACATTCATGAAACTTGCTCCATTTATTGGTACTAGTCCTACAACTATACCCTAAAAAATGCTTGAGGTTGGGAATAATAGAACCATATTTTTTAGGGGGGTGCATTTTATGACAGGCCTGGTTATCACAATATGCCCCCCCTTAATACCTGTCACGTCACATGACAGGCCTGGTTTATCATCCGAGTCAGAAATAAAACAAATATGGAGTGAGGGCTAGTCCTGCAATTGTCCAACACATTTACATACACACAGTAATTAATAATACATGTTGAATGAAATAAAGAAATAAAGTGACATATTATCCATACTAAAATTGTGTACATTATCACACATAAAATAAACATTCATTTTGAAGATTAAGGTCCAGTGACATGGGAAGCAATCAAAGTCAGTGTGAACAACATGTCATATTCATCTTTAACCCTTGTGTTGTGTTCGAAAGCTGTTACCGTTCATGGTGTTCGTGGGTCAATTTTGACCCATGATTTATCTCAGTCCAAAACACTCCAAAATAATGACTATCATCCAATATTGTTTTAACTCCATCATGAATGTGACACTTTTATTTTGTAAGATAGCAAGGGGTGCATAACGTAGCAAAAATATGCTGACAAAGACTATGTATCATTTGTAAACATATATTTTGATTATTATATGACAAATATGTAAAATTAAACAATACATTTTAAAGCACGTGTATACAGACAGGACGTAACAATAATTAAAGAAAAAATGAATTGAATGAATTTCGACACCACTACCATCAAATACGGAGCGAAAAGTTTAACCACAAGAATCAAGACTATATGAGCTACCACTAAACAACTCAGTCTGAAAATTACCATTATTAAAAACCCTGAACGTTTACTTTTCGTTTTAAACATCGTTTTAAGGTGTAAACGTGTCATTTAGAAATGCGCGTTCCCGTGACAAGGGGGGCATTTCATGATGGGGGTGCATCATTTGACACAACACCAGAACCAACAACCAGTTTTTACCGTAAATGAGTTCGGTTCAGAGGATAAAACACATACAACATTAATTCAACTCGATATTTGTTCACTTGAATTTCACTTTGAATGCTTGGATATTCTCAATGGGTGAATACATTTTTTTATAATAATAATTAAAAAATTAAAAAAATTAAAGTTTACACCGAAGCTTTCTCAGGGTGGGCCAATGAGTAAACTGGATGGGCCTGGGCCCACCCTGGCCCTATGGTGGCTACGCCACTGACCTGAACAGGTAACAACAGGAATAAGGTGAGTTCTGTTGTTAATTTAGCCTGTTGCCGAAAATGCCTTTTGCTACCTAAGCAGTTTTTGGTGACATCTGGTAAAAACTTGACGAAAAACAGTATTTTAAAATATTTTCTACATTTGAATTTCCATAATCAAAAAAGTTACCGTAATTGACCATGCAATTTTTTTTTAACACAGCCCTTTACAAGGGTGTAATCGTTTCATGTGTTTAAATAAATGAATATCTTCCTTTTGAGGTAAAATCTGACACTCAATCTGACATTCAGAGCTGGGCAATGAAATAGTTAGAATCATAAAAAAAGTTATTTATTGACTAATACAAACCAGAATAATTATGATCTCATAGGACAGGCAGTTATGTTAAAGTCATATATATATATAAGTATTTTATATAAAATAATCTATATTATATAATATATGCAGGAGTTGTTCTCTGTGTCAGTGTGCCAATCATTATAGGCTACAGTTATTTATTGACAAATGCAAACCAGAAAAAAAAAGTATGATCTTATAAGACAAGCAGTGAATATGTTATGTTTATGTCGTATTGTATATAAAAAAGATCTAAGTATATTATATATATGCAGGAGTTCTCAGTGTGTCAGTGTGTCTATCTCTCTCTGGATCAGCTTCACTCCCCCGCTCTTCACTCTCACCCGTCTCCTGCTCACCACCCGACTCCCCCTCGGTGGGGTCCTCGCGGTGTACTGGGCCAGGCTCGCGACCTCTCCTCTCAGGATCTGAGGAGCATGCGCCCGGTCGCCTCGCGCCCTCTCCTCCCCCTCCTCCCGGTAACCGTGGCGACGGAGGAACGGTTCCAGGGTTGCTAGGCGATTCGAGAGCTCTGTAATGCGCCTGCGCAGTAGGGAGACTTCTCTGAACAGGTCGTTGACGGACTCGGACAGAGGGCGCACCCTACAGGACGAACAGGGGAGGTGATATGATATATTATACTTAAATATCTTGATACCAGTGTGTCGTGACAGGGTGGATGATTATAATATCTTGGGAGGATAATCAAAGCATTACAATACAATACATTATTTTCTTCAGTATCACTCATAACATTAGCCTGGCTGAAGAGGGTTTAAACTATGGAGAAACCAGAGTAGCTAGATTTTCATAGTAGTTTATCCATCTGAAAAATTCACAGTCCCACCGTTAAGGCCTCCCAAAGCCACTCCTCTAAGAAACATATATTAACGCACAGTGTGTGGATGTTATAGCTAATGGTAGGCGACGTCTTCGAAGGCAGTTTTTGGACTCAAGGGGTCAAACTGCTTTTCATCATAGGATGCTTAATGAGTGTGACACTTGGCACCTGATTGGACTACTAACCTCACATGGCGACTTGTTTATGAAAACTTTTTCTTTTTATATTATGTAAAAAGCTCAGTAAAATGTGTTTCTACGTTTGTCATTACTTTTCCCTTAGATAATGGTTAACGTAAAGTTTATTAGGAGTTTCCAGGGGCATCTCAACATCACGCACATTTCTTCTCAAATTCACGCAAATTAGTGGCCAACACAATGCCAGTCTCTTGAATCGCACCAAAGTGCTACTTTCTGGATCTCAGTCTTCATTAGCCATTATACTTTAACTGATATGAAGGATTTTAGTCATTGAATGCCTTGATCTTTAGATATTAGATAAACCAGCTGAGCAAACATTAGCAGCTCCCTTGTGAAACTGATTTATTCAGTGTTTTTACTGGTTTAAATCACCGGGTCCTGAATCTTCCCTGAAGAATATACAATGAAGTGGAAATAAACAGCAATGACAGTAATGAGGGAGAAGACTCCCATGATCCCACTCTCCTTTACAACAGCACCAACTACTTTGCTTAATTTTTTCACTAAGTGACCCCTAGAGGCCGAAAGTGTCACATTGTGTGTGTTTGACCTGGAGTTACCTGGAGTAGTCTGGCAGCAGTGTGCTGGGCTGAGAGTGCAGAAGAGTCTTGATCTCACGGAAGATGCGTTTTCCCCATGCGTCCAAAACTCTGGTCACACTGCGCACTGAGGCCACATTCACACTGTCAGCTGGAACCAAACCATCACACCATCATCAGGCTTCAATTTACAGTCCAAACAGCATGGCTGAATCATGAGTATTATAGGCACATGTGCTGAGAAATCATTTAAAGATCCAAATACCCCAAAATTTTCATAATTCACATCTTCAATGATTCTACAGGCCTTGTATCACTACAATGTGAGGTAATCAAACGAGGCTCGTGATTTACCGCCCTCTCTGTAGTTCCAGTACCCATAATCCAGTTCGTTTTCCTCGCTGGCTGCACGGGCCCCAGTTACCACAGCAACCACCATGAGCAGCATCAACACAGAGGGAGGGGCCATGATGAGAAACTTCCCCCTTTGATAAGAAAGAGAGAAAAACAAACCTACAGGTCGTCTGTTGAAAATGAACAGATACACTTCTTGACATGTTTTTTTTTCTTCTAATACAAAACACACACAGAAATAAATAATAGAAGTGATGAAACGCAGACACTCTACTTGTGCTGTACAGCCAGAAAAATATCAGCCTGCAGATATGCACACACATTGTAACCCGTGTTGGAGAGTGACATAATAGAATAAAAGGCAGCTGCATATATGGAGAAAAACACATTAACCCCCAACAAATTGCAACAAAATACAATAATACATTAAGAAACCTTTTGTTGCAATTATTTTGGGGCAAACCATATTTGCAAGTACTTCTACTTTTTCATTTTATGCTACTTTATACTTTTTATCTTTCATTTTTTTTTTTCTGACCACATTGTTAACTTTGTAGATTAAGATTTAACAGATAAAATGGGGAACACATACGGTCAGTTTATGAAATTGAATGCATTTGATGGCTAAAGGCATAATCTTTTTCGCTTTCTTGCAGCTAATGAATATACAACATTAACAGAATATTTTAATAAATAATGACCTAACACATTTTCATAATTCATAGTTTTTGCTGCTTACTTCTACAAACTACCTTCATAGCATATTTGACACTGTGGTATTCTTCTCTTTTAAGAAAAGGGTTTGATACTTCTCCCTCAACTTGTACAGCTAGGTGTCGTTATTTATTTAAACATTCAAAACCATCCATAAATCAATTACAAATACCCTGTGCTTTTAACGAATAACAAAGAAATCCCTCAAAAGATTGCACTTACTCTAACTGAAGTCCTTTAATCCTGTGACAGTCAGTCCTGTGCGTCTGTTAGAGGATGAACACAGTCTGATCTGAAAAACAAAGAGAGTGCTTTTACTCCAATCAACGACTCCAGGTGTGTGAGAGGAAAAACAAGAGAGGAGGTCGACCTCCTCATGCGACCCAGAAAAGATTAAAAAAAAGGAAAAGCAGGATTGCATCCATATGAAGTCTTTGAATCACACTGGACAATAACAAGCTGATGACTCATGGTTGAGGTATTATAAATGTTTTCAGAGAATATGAATTTGGGGGCTGATGAAAGGCGCTGTGAAAATGAGCCAGGCTATAATCTCACTTTTCACATCTGGACAAACACATAACTGAAAATCAAGCCGATAACAGTGTCCCTTCACTATGATGAGTGTGGTGTGCTGAAAAATCTTAACTTTACAAACTAACAGTTCACTTTTAAAGCATCACAAGCTGGAGAGCAAATGAGCCGATACTCACGACTTTGAAATGATGATGATGCTTCAACTCTCAGCAGGAAGTCCTTCTCCAAAGTATTTTGAATACCATATGCTTCTGTTGCCTCTCCACTCTGACAATGCTCCGGTCTTTTCTTCTTATTTCTTCCCTTGTCTTTCTCTCTCTCGCCTATTTTCACCCCGGCTCTTTCCCCCCTCGCCTCCCAGCTGTGATATAATAAGTAGAGTGTGGCAGGTCCAACGCACAGGTTAAAAACTCCTCATTTGTAGAGAGCTGTCTTTTCTTTAAACTGCTACACACGCACAACTCCTACTCTCTGAAACTTTGACACCAGCTGCTGCCAGATGTGTGGCACTTCCTCTTCTTTCAGATAAGTCTCATAATTGACCTCGTTTTCTCTTTTCTCTTCAGCCCTCTGTGGAACAGACAGGTATATGTGTCCAAGCTGTGATCTCACTCCGCTGCAGGATCCAGTTTCTCCTCAAATTTGAGTTATAGATCTTTTCCATCTATTCTCTGCTTCCTGTCGTCCAGCTCCTCTTCCATCAGCTCCAGCAATAAAATGCTGCTTAAATCATTGACAATTATCAAAATATAATATACAGTGTATCTGAGAAGGGCTTCTTACTGTAAGAAGAATTTAGATCCCTTAGGTAGCTGTTACACATTACAAAAATATTATATAACTAGAAAAACCGAAGTATTTACAAGACATTTTAAAACTACTTTTAAGTTTCAAACGTTTGGTTGGACAAACAAGACATTTAAAGTTATGGCAAGTTTAGGTGGCGTTTCTTTTAAAATACTATATCATTTGGAGTTTAATAAGAAACTACTGTTGCAAAATAAACGTTTAAGTAAAAAGTAAAACTTTCCCTCTGAATTGTGGTGGATCCAAGTATACTGTGTTAGAAAATAATAAACAGCTTCTCAAAACTGCAGAGTGTATGGTAACGTTCCTATTTATTTACCACCATGTAGACATCAGGGAATATCAGACATTTAATGTACAATCATTTCAAATGTTCTTTCCAATGCAACACTCACAGTCTTTGATATGTAAATATGTTTTGTTTTAAGATCTGCAGGTGCATAGATGTTTGTTTTGCTTAAATGATCTTTTATAAGCCCCAAGAAAGAGAGGAGATAGGCGTGCAGCAGACGGGATATAAAATGGAACAAATTATTCTCTATTGACTGGCATCCAGATGTTATTCCAGCTCTCTGTGTCTGTTTTCATGCTGCGGCTGTGGTGAGATCAGAGTTGGCCACTAATGCAGCCAAGAAAGAAAATGGTAATAAAATCTAGTTACGAGTGAAGAAAGAAGGAGGCATAAATGGGGTAGTTGGGGTGATAAAAACAGACAAACAAACAGAGTTTAAATATAATGATTACCACTGCAGTTCCACATGTGCAGGCCTCTCCTGGCAGCCTCCGAGAGTTACTGCTGTGAAGAAGTCCCCACCAGCCACCACATGGTTCACATTAACAACAGGCAGTTTGTCACCTTCAGCTGAATTCCTCACACACACACACACACACACACACACACACACACACACACACACACACACACACACCACACACACACACACACACACACACACACACACACAGACGGAGACACGCAGCTCTGCATGATCACCTGAAGCCCCGCCCACTGTTTAGCGAGCAGCATGAGAAACTGACGGGCTGTCAGGAGAGAGAGGGAGGGAGAGAGGAAAAGAGAGGATCCGTTTCTCCCGTGTTATTATCCAAAGTTAATGTAAACTTTGGAATAATGTACTTTATCTACTATTTGTTTGAATGTAATAATTATGTTGTTTGTTGTTTGCGGAAGCGCATAATTTATTGAAAAATTAATCGGAACTTTTCGATCTGTTACGATTATAAACTGAAGCAATATAAAACAGACTCCCATTAACTGAGTTTTAAACATCAGCATATCCGGTCATAGTCCGGTAATTACCGGCTAACGGAACTCTGCTACACAATTATTATTATTATTATTATTGAAACATGACCGGTAAGTTTCAAATTTGTCCGGTAAAATAAATTCTTTCCGGACATTTGACCGGCAAGAAAAAAATCCTAGCGGAAACACTGACACACACACCCACACACACATTTGTTTCCCTCCCTGCTTGAGTCTTTTTTGCTTCTTTTATCTTTGATTTACCACATGATAATGGTGTGGGCTCATGGCTCACTTTTATTTCCCCAACACTGTCTCATTGTGGTGGAAGGCCAACATTGCACTTCACTTTTCCAGGAGCTGAAGTCACAGAAGAAATGCAACAAGAAATAATCCCATTCAACACAATACAAAGCAAGTAGTAATATTATATTGTATAATGATGTGGATGTAACATTATGCTGTGCATTGATTTCAAGCTTTAATGTTAAATGTCTCTTGTATGAAACAGAGTTGTTAATGCTCTTTTCATTTGGGCTTTGGTGTGTCCCAATGATAACAGAAAAAACTGAACAAATTGAGGAAGTGGTTTTGCCAGAAACAGGAAACCCAACGCTGCAGTTTATTAACCAAGACAAACTGAAACACTCAACAGATTTGTGGAACAACCTCAACATAGAAGACTAGAAACATCTCTACAAAAACCCAAAGATAAGAACATGGGAGCTCAACAAGTTTGGCATCTTTCTTTCTTGTGGACCTGGATATTTGTCTGTTTGTTCCTTTCTGAATGCACAGGAATGGGCACACCAGGTAAGCCATTCAAACTGTTCTCTGACTGAAATTGAACCTTTGTAAATTACTAACGTATCTATTTTATTGTTTGCTGCCAAAGAAGTTAAGATATGTGTTTCTTAAGCTCCAAATCAAGTAAAAAGTAATGATTATTGTTATTATCAATCTTATATTTAGTTTGTATTGTTATCGTTTCATCTATAAATGTGTAATTGTTTATAAAAAAAACCAGGGTGAAGTGTTCAGATTACTTATTTTGTCCAGCCAAGACGACAAAAGACTTAGTCTCTAATGAAACAAAAGAGAGAAAAACTGAAAATCATCACATTTATGAAACTCAAACCAAAGCATGTTGGTGCTTTTGTTTAATGATAGATATTTTGTTCAACCACTACCTGATTAAACGATTAAACGATTACATTTCCTCTTTGTACTCTATGTCATGTCTCCTGACAGAACTCAGCATGGACAGCTCAGTGTTTGTGGGAATAAAAGGCGAAGATCTCCGCATTATCTGTTGGTTGACGACGCCAGCAAACCAAAGCCGTGACTCCTTCTCATGCTCCGACCCGAACCAAATCAAGATATATAATTGTAGCATCCTTGAGAATAGCCTGAGGCACATGCTATCAGTGGAGCTGAAAACCTGAGCATGTCAGGAGAATACAGCTGCCAATATAAAACAGCCAAAGTGTATTGGTTTCTTCGTCTGAGAGGTGAGTACTAAAAGAAAATGTGAATGAAAAATGTAATTTATATTGATTTTTTTAAAGGAGTTAAGATTTGCGGTAATACCAGACTTTATACTGATCCTCTTCATTTTCAGTTTCAAAGCACTAGGATAGCATAGGATTAAAAATGACTATCAATTTCAAGACTGACCAGATGAAAACAGTGATTTAGATTAAATGAGCATAAATGTGTAGTGAAGAAAAGGTGATGTAGTAGTGGGATAGGAAGTGCAGTCTTTATCAGATGGATACATGCCAGTCTCAACAGATTGAGGCATAAACAGAGTTCTGCTTGGCTTTGCTAGAGAACGTTTTTTTACACAATGTTTGCTAAAGCTAGCTTCCAACGAATGTAATATTGTTGGATTTGTTTTTTTTTCCATTGAGTGGACATGCGTTTTGATGTGGATATTTAGAGCCCCTCAAAACTTTTTTTGTATATTTTACAAGAAAAACTCAATTTCGTATTTTCTAAATGAACAGATTTGTTTTTGTGGGACAGAATAAATGTTTTTGTTATCCTTTAAGTGACCATTGAGATTTATGTTGGGACCCTTCAGGTTGGAAAGTACTGTTCAGTAAAGTGCAAAGCCATAAGTGGACTAGTACTGATGTCTGATGCTGAATGAAAGTGTTCAGTTTACATACAAAAAAGCCCAAATCAGCCAATTAATGAAACATTGCTTCACATACTGACATCAAATGTTAAATGGTGTTTTTCCAGGTGAGGGCTACAGGCAGCAGGTCTTTATGGATAACTCAGGGATCATCGTGGTCGCCGTCTTCACGGGTGTGCTGCTGGTTTTCAGTGTGGTCGGCTCAGTGTATGTCTTCAGAGGACATGGGGTAAGAAACAACCTGTTGCAATGTGAGAATATTGCTGTGTGTGACAGGCAGTTTTGTCGTTTAGTTTTTAAAGCTCCAGATGAAGTTGAGTCCTTTATCAAAACCTCATTGTTACCTCATCCTGTGACTGGTGTTTTCATAGCTCAAGTCTAAAGGCAGGTCTGTCCTATAAAGCCAGATTATTTTGTGCAAATTATTATATTCAAGCATTGAATTTACTCCATTCACATGACACAAACCTAAAGAGGTAACTGCTACATAACAAAAACTGAATCATGTGCTTTAGTCTAATTTGCATGTAATCCAGTTTTGATATTCATTTTTCTCTTGATGCATAAAATTACCTTTTTGTAGAAAGAACGTGCGACAGCGGCAGAAAACGAAAGCAGAACAGAGAAGAAATGCAGCAGAGAGAGGTGGAGGAAGACAACATGGATGCAATAACAGCTCCTTCTACGTCTTTCTATGCAGTAAGAACGTTGTTTCTCAAGAGAATAGAACCAGACGCTTTTAATTTGAATTCAACTATAACACAATACTTTTCTGTCGACCATCTTCACTGCATTCACGTTCATTTTTTCACATTTGTTGAAAATGTATTACAAAACTTCTTTCAGAGTCTAGAGAGTCGACCCAGGTCCATTTATGATGTGCTGGACCACTCAGCTGCTAAGAAAGAGCCAAACCAAAGAAAAGCTAAACCCAAGAAAAAGGAACCGCAAGAAAAGGTCAGTGTGGACTTCAGGTGCTTCGTCACTTTTGCTGTTAGAAAAGAAAAAACAAGCTTTTGTTGTAGTCTGTAATCACGTGTGTTTTACTTTCTCTACAGATGCCACAAACCCCACAAGACCAGAATGAAGGCACATTTGAGTGTGTCTATGAGAATTTTTGAATCATAAATAACCATGTGAATTGTTGCTTTGTGTTTGACCATCAGGGCCAGAGTGAGTGCAAATGTTTGAAATTAAATTATCATGTTATAATATGTTTCTCTTTCAAATGCACTGGAGCACAATTAAAAAATAGCATAAATTCCTCAGCACTGTACAGACGTGTACTACAGAGTCTGATTCCTGCAACGTATCTTCTTATTTAAATGTGTTATGGCTGAATGAGGAGTAATCTACAAGCTACGTGTTTTCAGAAGTCTAATTTATGAATGTATTTGCAAGATTAATGACTAAAATCATGTTGGGCTTATAATGATTATATACATAAGGATAAGTATATTGGGTAGAGTTAAGTTATTTCTTTTTAATCCATGCAATTTATTTTTAAACATGCTTGGTATGTATTTTATTCCAAGTAGTGTATTGTATTTTATCTGTAACCTGAGGCTGTAATAAAGTGTTCTGATTACAATTGTGGCATTTCATTCTTTGATATCGGCTATGCTGACCAATCACATTGTTAGGTGTTGATTCTACGAGCCAGTGGCAACGCTCCATTCAGCTGCACTTCCTGGTTCGGTTTGTTGTGTTTTTTGGGTTAATCATGGCTGCAGAGGGCGATTTTCTGGCGAGATACCGTGCTGTGTCGAATAAACTAAAGAAGTAAGGCTTTGAGTTTCATCATTTCATATGGCTAGATGACAGAATATTAGGAATAGCCTAACGTTACGAGACAATAATGCTGCAGATTAAACAGCTAGCGCTAACAAGCTATGTTAGGCTAACGTCACATGACGCTATTTAACCTACCTTTTTGTGCATGATTGTAGTTTTTAATGCAGATATCATGTCAATATGTGTTAAGTGCTTAGTTCATGAATAATAGTAACTGATGAATTATGGCGTTATTCGACAGCTAATAGATACATCCGTGCTAGCTAACCCTACTAGCGAGGCATCATTCATTCAAATGTTCAGCACCTCAAATATTAGATTAAGTGTATTTTGGTAGAGCTTGCTTAGTGTAATATTTTAGAAAATTGAAAGGCTTTTGTTTCCTTGTCGCAGACGTTTTCTCCGGAAACCCAATGTAGCGGAGGCAAGTGAGCAGTTTGGTAAGTGACAGTATCTCTGAACAACCCCACGCTACCTTTACACTGTGTCAACCTATGGTGTCAACATTACAGTATGCGTTCATTACGCACGACATGAAACCAACACCGGCCTTCTCCTTGTTCTCCTTCTTATCATCTATAATATATATCATCAGTTTCTTCTCAATTTGCATTTCCCTGTTTTCACTTGTGTTCAGGTCAGTTAGCAAAGGAGCTGAAGCAGCAGGACTGCCTTCAGTATGCGGCTTTCTGTAACCTGGCCATGGCTCGGTGAGTGGACAAGTGTAAACTTATAAATGTTGCACCATATTGACCTAAACCAGGTCAGTGTTTAACAGAATAAAAGATACATTCTAAAGCCCAAAGTATGTGTTCATTGTGTATTGCAGATGATTTTAGTGTTGTCCACCCAGTTGTAATCGAGAGAAAAGTTTATGTTACAACATACATAATGTTACACAATGGCCTGGTTCCTACTTTACATTAGCAACAGTTTGGCCCTTTTCTGCGTGGGACCTCTTTCACAAAGCAAGGCCCATAAAGCATGGGTTTTCCCAGTTTGGTGTTGAATGGGTCTACTTCCCTAAACACACTCTGATCAACCACATCCAACATCTTTGAGACACTGTTGACTCTAATCTAGATCGCATCACCCAACAGTGGCTTACATTATCTTTCCTGTGGCAGCAAAGGATCAAATCCCTCAAGCCAAGCTCCACATTTTGTGTAAAGCTGACCCAGAAGAGTAGACTTCTAATGTGCATGGCTTTGGTATATAATGTTCAACAGTCACATATGGGTGTCATGTTCATCTGTTGTTGTTACCCATCCTGAACGTCTCACTGCAGGTGTGAGCAGACACTCTTTAACGCTCCTGGAGAGGCGCTGGCCCTCACCGACGCTGCCCGCCTGTTCCTCACGTCTGAGAAGGAGAACCGGGCGCTGCAGGCCCCGGGCTTCGACGAGCATCTCCAGGCTGCTCTCAACTGCTACAGTTTTGCCATCAAGGTGATTCCTATTTTTTTAATGCTTGAAGTAAGGCTGCCTTGGTATAATTTTGTCACTACACATTTATTATTGCAAGAATTCACGATAACAAAATTGCAATATATAGAACGTTTTGGATTTCACCTTCAGCTTTGTTTATTTTGCATTTTGTTACCTTTTTTTACAAAATATTTACACTCAAAAAACAACAAGAGGGAGGTGGGGAGAGAATCTTTGAACAGTAGTAATCCAATTCGTTTTACATTTTATGTGGATAATGTGGTATTCATAGAGTATATACAGTTATATATACTGTATTCAATTCTCGTGGACTACATATTTATGGTTTGCAGAATAAATTACAAAGTACATTCCTGTATTGTTTCCACATTTCTATACATAGAGACTGTAAGATAATGCTGACGTATGAATGGGTTACAGGTGCACATTGAGATGAACCAGCCTGTGATGGCAGCCAGCCTGAGTCTAGAACTGGGCAACGCACTGAAGGTAAAACTTTGGATCAGAGATGTAAAAACGATCAATTATCTTTGCTTTGATTGTAACTGTATATACTGTTTTTAAACTGACCTGTTAACCTCTCCCCCTCTGTGGTTTCAACAGGAGATGAACAGACCCGGGGAGGCTATCGTTCATTACCAGAGGGCTGCAGAGCTGCAGACACAGACGCCCATTGAAGCGCTGCTGTCAATGGGAGAAATGGCTACGTGTAAAATACTAACACGTGAGTTCAGTTTGTCTTCTGATATGTAGTTGATGTGTGTTTTATGTGAGATTTTTCTTGATTTTCTGCAGTTTGAGCCTTCATGTCTCTTGTGTTTTGCAGGTGACTACGACGGTGCTCTGTCAGTGTTCACAGAGATGCAGCTGACGTGCCAGGAGAGAGGACTGCAGCTTCCAGGCATCAGCACCCCCGTTGGTGAGGCTCTGAATTTATATACAAAATAATAATCTTAGGCTCTACCTGCATTAAATATAAATGGATTGCCAATGACACAGGTTAAATGTAGGCTTCAATGTCATCAGAACAAATGTAGCGCTAAGAACGTTTTAACTACAAACATCTAAAGCTGGATCTGATAAGAAAATGAGTACATTTCTCTTCTGTATCCCAATTTTCCTTGAAAAAAGGTGCTTTTTTGGATATTGTGGCAAAATGTGAGGTCTCCAGAGTACTGCTGCTGATGTTGCTTGAGGTAAGCTTGTTGATTTTTTTACATTTAAAATAGTTGTATTATAATTTGTAACACCTGCAAGCCTAAAATGAGTGGAGTAGGAAACATCTTAACATCAAGGTTTTCAGGAGAACTTGTTTGTCTAACTTTCTATGTTTTATTATAAATACAGTACAAATACATTAACATTTTCCAAACATGTACATGTTGTACAACATTTTTGTCAATAATGTCAATTATAGTGCTAACGGCAAATCTGAATTTTAGAAAATTGCTATTTGTTGCATTTGTGTTTACTGGTGCAGAAACACTTTAACGGTCCAACATTGCTGTCTTCCTGTCCAGCCTCCGCCTCAGAAGCTGTTACCAGAACATGCCCAGACCCTGGAGAGGTACGCGTGGGAGTCCTTCGACCCTCACAGCCAAGGTGAATGCAGCGCACTATTCATTCAAGATATTAGAGCAACAGGGTGTGATTTCTAACCATTGTCTTTTATTGAGTGCCATGTATTTGGAGTGGTGTAAACGTGGCTCTTTTCCTCTCCTCCAGTGACCTTCCTGCCTGAGAATGTTTTCCTGCTCCTGCAGTCTGTGGTGGTGAGTTTCATCATTCACATACTTGGGACAGTTCACAGGATTTCCTGATCCTTCCTCCCTTACAGGAAAATCAGTCACCACAGAGAGGATTGTGCTCAAGTTGGCCTTCCTTTGACAATGAAATTATCATTTTCTATTTGCTGCATTCAATGTCAGTGTTCAGACTTTGATGTGTCTCTCAATATGACCCAATTATAAAATATTCAAGGTTCCAGATTGATGTTTATTCACAACAGACTCTATACACAGTATTTAAAAATGAGCTTAAACCTTGACAAAATCCTGGGAATTTTTCAAGGTCATCTGATTTTGCAGTTAAGGTTTTATTTGTGCAGTGCATAACAGTGAATCTGTTTTGCAGATGGCGTGTCAGGAGAAAGACACAGAGTCCCTCAAGTCTCTTCAGACTGAGCTATGGTGAGCATTCAGAAAAGTTCCATCATGTGACGGGGGAATGAGCAGCGTTTTTATTGCTTCTCAATCTTAATTTTCCATATTCATTATGTGTTTTTTTCTCCTCAGGCCCTTTCTGAGTGCTGAGCAGAACCATCTTCTCCATCTGGTGGTTCAGGAGCGCATCACGCCGTCTGGCCAAGGCATTTAGTGCAGTCAAGGTTTTACTCACTTCCTCTGGGAGCATACTTTATATAACGGAACATTCCTGTTTCTGACTGGGTCTGTTGTAAGGCCTGAGGAAGATTTGCTTTCAAAACCTCAATGTTGTAACTTGCAGAAATGATTGCAATGCGAAACTTTTGACCTTATTAAGCAGTCTGTGAAAATCCAATAGCATTTTCAAGAAGTGTTTTTATTTAGGATGCTAATTTCAGTTAGTTTAAATTAATTTTAATATAATCGTGTGTCCTCGAGTTATGGCTACTGAATTGATCCATATTTATTATGTAACAGTGACTTTGTTGCATTAATAGCAGTTAAAAAATGAAACATGCAGGCTTTGTGTTATGATTTGTTTTATTAATAAATGATATGGCTTAAATTCCAATGTAATTACAAACACACAAACCTATTGCATAGTTTTGAATTATGGTGAAATGAAACACCATTGTCCTCCATCCCTCGTTCACTTGTACAAATTGCATGTACTTTTCTTATGATAGCAGCCAACCACAGACACGAAATCAACCAAAAACACTCGATACAAAATGTTACAAAAATATAATGGTTACAATGTACATAAAACAAAAAGATACACTATACTTCAGTTGTAAAATAAGGATACATGATTAAACTTGTACTGTGTATTAAGGCTCGTCTTTCCTGATTGTTAGACAGGAATCCTGTAGTTTCTCCCACATGCCATACCTTCACAGATACAGGATCTTTTCAGTCTCTGGATGATAAGTACTTTCTACTGCTACTAAATCTTAAAAGGGCCTTTGCTTTCTTTAAAAAATAGCTTGTGCTCTGGTAAGCTATTCTCTTGCAGAGAGTTGGATGAAAATATATATATATATATAAGTGTGCAAATGGAAACTAGTCAAACGGTAACCAAATCCACAAACCAGCACCTCTAACGCTGTCTAGCTTCTTGTTTTTTTGATGAGCGCTTTACCAAACGAACAGTCAAGTTGATATCAGTCCTAAAACCAACAATTGTACATTTCACACTTGGTGGTTGGCTAACTGTTTCCAATCTTTATCTTAGTCAGAATGGCATCCATCCTCTCTGCAAGAAAGACCATCTTTCTCCAGAGTTCAAACTACTCTTTTACATTACTAACTGATATGGACAGTTCTCCAAACGTGTATGTAACTACTTTATAAAAGAACATTGATTTAAGAATTATTTTATGGTTGCACTGTTATGAAATAAGCACTTTTAAAGGTTGCACCATCCCTTGTGTTGCACTGCACTGCTCTACTCAGTGAAATATTGCCCTTTCATCAAATAGAAATCTGTGAAGTAATATCGTCAAGTTCAGCCCTTCATGTAATGCAAGCATGACTTCCATTTCCATTAAAAAAAAAAATCAAAATATAAACAAATGGCTCTTGTAAGCAATTGGACATGAACCCCCCCTTCCCTCCTATTTTCTTAGCTGCAGATGTAGATCAAAGATCTTACGTTCTTTTCTCCAATTTTTTAAACAAATCCTTTTCTTTCATCTCCCAAACTCAAACTGAGAACATGATCTCTGGCCTGCCCTCCTTCCTTTCATCCTCTTACTCGCTCTTCTTCCGCAGGATGAGGTAGGTGATGGCTAAGATAAAAGTGAGGACAAAAGAGATCCAGGCCAGGACGTAGGAGTGTCCGAACCCCCCCTCCGTCTCGTTGGGGTGAAGCTCGGCCGTGTAGATTGAGGCTGCTATCATTATACACAGGCCTGCAGGAGAGAAGGAGAGTATTGTCAAATACACCCGACAGGCTATTAAGAAGTCATTATTTTTCCCATTATGAGATAACACTCATGAACAAGGACAGTTTCAGTGCAATTACAACTAAATGAGAAACATGGCAGTTTCACTTTTCTAATTTCCCAAAGATAGTCATTAGAAACATGTTCAAAGTCCATTACTTTTACACTTCAAGTATTTTTATGTACTAGCAGCAGTGTCAAATATAATCCATCATTAACCCTCTTTACTTTATTATACTGTGACATACAGATTAGTGTAGTTCAAAGCTCTTTTAACCATGCATATGTTGAATTCTACAGAAAACTGTCACAGCATGAAATCTTAATGTGATATCGATAATTCAGTGGTATGAATGTGATTTTTTCTCACCATTCAGTTTGAAATACTTTAATGTTGCTGACTAATAATAATCAGTAAGGAGGAAAGCCTTTCTTGTCCCAGTCCTTACAATATATATATTTTTTCTTTTATGAGATATCAATAAATAATTTGTTAGATGCAGACATTATCAACTACTTTTATAAAAGAAACTTGAAACAATATATTTACAGATTTTTGAACTTTTCAAATCTCTGCATCTCAAAATTAATTATTTTGGTTTCTGGCACCTTCAGATTTTCTGAAAATACCATCTCAGTTTTATATTTAAGATCGAAAGGCTGAAGTTTGAAAAAATAATCAAGACATGATGACAATACAATCTCAACCGCACCGACTTTCAATCAAATTTCTGGCTACAACCAACCATTATTTTCTTTATTGATTAGACTGCTGATTATTTTCCAAATCTATATTTTGGACTATAAAATGTGAAAAATGGTAATCAGGGTTTCTCAAAATCTAAGGTTATGTGTTTAAATGTTTGGTTTTGTGAGTGAAACCCAAAGATTTTAAGTAAAACCACATTTTATGCCATATTTGCAAGATAAATTACTTAAAAGATTAATTGTTGCAGCTATGCCACTAAGGCCTGAGATTCTACGGAAAACAAGTAAATGTTCTGTATGTGGATCTGTATTTGCATCCATGTCTGTTTTACCACTATACATGCTGATATTCTTAATGTCCTTGAAGAGAAAGTTAATGAAATTCAATATGTTGTACGGTCAGTCATGTCCTTAAATTAAGTTATTGATATTTTCAGAGAAATACATGTCTAAAAAGTCAAGCATTTGCCAAACCTAGAAATTAACAAATCTCAGCTAAAAACAAATTAAAAAAAATTTCAGCTGCAGTTTAGACTTTTGACTCAGGGTTACTTACAGGAGATTAGCTGTAAAATGCCGGAGAAGGTGAACCTCTGGCCTTTGGGCAGGGTGAACAGCTGAGCTACGAACACAAACAAGGCCAGGATGGCAAAGATACAGGCCAGCACTGTGGTGGCCTGCACCGCCTGGAGATACTCTGCAACAACGGGATGACAAAACACAGTCAGTGAAGGACTCACAACAACACAGAGGCAAGCACAGTGTAAATGTTGCATCATTCAGCACTATAACTGGTCTGCTCAACAACATTCATATAATAGTTAAAGAAAACATATTTACATACTGTAGAAGATACACCTTTTCTAATCAGCATTCTTTCTGTTTCTACAGCTTAAAACATTGAATCTCCTTTCAGATCAAGTCAACATATGAACTTTACCCTCTGGATAGTCTTTCAGGTTGGTGTAATGCCATGCGGAGTTTGCCAACTCCCACCTGCCCCACAAGTCAGTGGACACTGTGTTAGTGACCCACCAGGCCTGAAGACACACAGGAAGGTAAGAATGAATACATAACATAATATGAAGACACATATACTGGTTGCACCACGTATGTAAATAAATACTTTGTTTGAGTATTTTGTCATTCAATTATTTTCCTGTTCAGTGACCCCTCCCCCTCTTATTGAGTTGGCTGTTTGTTTATTACATATTCTGTAAGAGCTGGTGAAAGTCTGTCTGTATGTTTTGCAACACTGTGTGTGGCAAAATACCAAAAACATATTTTGACATTAGACTTCTGGGTATTTCCAAGTGGTTTAATGACACACGTGCAGCCCTTTGCCTCCATAAATGTATATACTGTATATAATGTTGGGAGTTTGGAAAATTGTGCAAGAGCCAGTGGTGGAAGAAGTATTAAAGTCCTTTACTTAAGCACAAGTGCTAATGTAAAACTGTACAAATACTTTACTAAAAACAAAAAATTCCTACATTTAAAATCTTACTCAAGTAAAAGTAAGTATCAGCCGCATTTACAAAAAGTATAAAAACTAAACAGACTCAATGAGAAGTACAATTTCCTTTTCCGTCTTTTGATTAATATTACTGCTGCATTAATGTTGTATTTTATGGCTGTAGAAGTTTGTAGTTCTGCTCATTTAAACTCCTTTATACCCTCTTGGTCGGTTTCAATTACAGCAACACTTCATATTCCACAAGATCTTCATATATTTGTAGCACTGTAAGATTGTATCTCTTACAACAGAGCAATTTCAGCCGATGCAATGGTTTTTTAAGAATTAATTTAATAAAAACTATTTTTTTAGGAGAAATTGGGAGAATCCTTCTGTTTATAACAAACACTCAAAAGCAACACCTCTGATACGTGGTTTTCACTGGACAGGAATGTCAGGAATAACGTAATGTAGTGGAGATATCAAACTACAATACTTCCCTCTTAAATGTAGTTAAATCGAAGTATAAAGTAGCATAAAATACAAAGGATATTTAAAATACAATTACCTTGAAATGTATTTAATTGCAGTAGGCCTACTTGGGTTAATGTACTGTTACATTCCAGCACTGGAAAGAGCCCTTTGGTGGGAATTTATAAGCCCATTCTCAGCCTCCTGTTCTTCCTCTGAGCACTGTGAGTGTGTTAAATGATAAAACAAAAGATAAAACTAATCCACTTACATTATCAATGGCGGCCACCAGCAGCAGGATGATAGTGGTAATGTGCAGAAGAACGATTCCTGCTAGCATCAACATCGTGGCCTTCTGAAAACTGATAACATGGGAAAAAAGGAAGGATGCACACCATTATGTATTTTCCAAGCACAGACTTATATAATAAAGGCTTGTGAGGAAGCAACCATTCACACAGCTGTCACAAATTAATACTGTAACGCCACAAAACGAAAAAAAACGGACAGAGAGAGACGCTGCATGCAAGCCCAAACTTGCCCCAGGACACATTTTTGAAAAACGCACATCTGCTGCCACACACTTCACAACCACTAGTTTCACATATTTTATTTATTTCTTGAATAACTGCGCATGTATGTTGCCTGTCATTTGTAACCCCCAAAAGAAACACTTATCCGTTTGTTTAACGACTTTCTTAACGGCTTTAGTCTGTTTCCGTCGACAAGAAAGGCGCATTTGTTTAGACTGAGGGCATTCCCAAATGGGTGCCACACACACACACACACACACACACACACACACACACACACACACACACACACACACACACACACACACACAGGTCCTGTACTAGTCAACAACTTTGAAAAGAGCGCGAGAATACGACGACAGAAAACCAAAAATAAACACACCTCTAACTTTTACACACTTTATATATAAACACTTTTGACTGATATACGTTGCATTCATCTACAGAGTTGAAGTTGCTTGTTCTTTACAAAACTTGTTTGCGCTCAGTCACATCCGCACCATTCTTCAAAGAAAATCTATAGTTAACTTTTCTACACAGCGACAAAAACACACACATCATACGTAAGAGCGTTCTACAGCGTCTTGTACACAAACAATAACTTCACATAGTAAAAAAAACAATGCTGTGAACGTTACCTGTAAGTACTTTAACGCGCCGGGAGTTTTGGGAAAATGTGAAACAGTGTAGACCCACCCAGTTTTGAATTCACAGCACACACATCACCCTGTTTTCACTCTCCATTCCCTCTCTTTCCTCGGTCCAAGCCCCACCCAGAAAGTTTCTTTTTTTCTCCCCTCAATGAAATGTCCAGACGAACCAAAAACCTTCAGGTTGTGCTCCACCCCTTCATCGCCACTTCATCTCCACTTCATCCCCAAACGGTGCGTAAAGAGGATCAGAGTCTTCTAATCATTCATTGTCACATTGATTTTTCTCATCTCTTTTTTCCTTCAATTACCTTCCTTACAGACTGTTTCAAGCTCAATTATTTTTGGGGAGATTTCTTACCTGAGTGTCACATCTTTTTTTACACTCTGGCCACAATTATTATCATCATTACAAACACTTTCTGCTTAAATCATGTGCAATATTAATAACAATGTGCAATATTAACTTGCAAATGATCAGCCACTATGTTTTGCACTATATAGGTGACTGCTCATCACTGTACAGTTTTTTACAATCATAATTTGACCATCTATGTTTTTTATTAGATATTTGTACGGCACTGTTAGTGTACAGTTTTATTTTTACAATTGTTACTTTTATTATTATGCTGCTGGGTTTATTGTGTCTTTGTTACTCTGGCACAACACTCTTATCTCTCTTATCTTAATAGCTGTCCTGTGTTTTTTATGAATATGAAATATGATTTAGGGCACACAATAGTGTGTCTTTACCTGTGTTTTCACACATTGCCCGTTCATTAAGCTCAGAAAATGATTTCTTAAGATGGGGCATTGGGAAGTGATTCAAACAGCAGCACCCCAGACATCAGGGACATCTTCCTAAGAGCAGTTACTCTCTGATAGCAACGTGTTCTGCAGCAAGTAAAAATGTGATTAAATATGGGCTGGAGTAGATGAAGATTCGATTGGTCCAAGAGAGTGAAATTAAAATCAATAAGAGCCTTCAATAGATTATTCAGTGTGACTACATTGATTCTGCTCTCATTGCAGAAACACATGTTGAGTGTGTTAAGTGGACTAGAAGCTGTGCAACACTATGATAATCAGATTTCTGCAACAGGACAGTTTTTTTCACAGAGACATGTGAATCATTTATTCACAACATTGAGATCAAATAGAGGTGACTAAACGGTGTCCACTTTACTGGCAGCCAGCACCTCAACCATCACCTGGACAGCCTACAGGACGTCATATTTTAAAAAAAGCTCCATTAATACTGCCCGGATCTTGACGGAATTCAATATTAACAGACTCTGGAGATCATTTTGGGAAAGTACTGCTCTGCAATGAAGAAAAACTCAATTTTAGTGTGCACAGAGCGGGAGGAAAACAGAGACAGAGATATGCTTCTGTGGAGCATTTTTAGTGAAGAGAAGACAGTGTTAATGTATGCACCGCTATACACCACAACAAAATCCTTGTATGTAAAATCCTACTTGGCAAAAAAACAGATTCTCAGCATGAAATAAACCTACTTTATTTTCCAGCTCATATTTGCAGATTAAGATGATATTCCCAAAGTTTTCATAAGACATCCAAAACATACTGTACAACGACATAAAATATATTTGAACAGAAAACTAACAAATATCAATTACTTTGAGTCAAACAAAGTGGTGAATCACATGTAAATATTCAGTTAAACCTTGTTTTATACATTTGTCATAAAAATGTCTAATCTTTCCCCACACTGGTGTTATTTCCTACATGTACACGTATAAACCAAAGTAAATCAACTCATTCATTGTGCCCTTACATGAGCTCTTAATAATCAAATTCTGAAACACTTTTGGTGGAAAGATATATATATATATATAATATATGTATGTGCTGACATTCAAATCCTTGGTGTTTCCAAGTGTTCTTTTTTTTTTACAAGGGCAGTGGGTTGAGCTTTCATTGCATTGGAAATGTCTTCCATATAATACCCGTAGGAAGCTTTTTCTGACATTTATAAACTCACAAGTTGACTATACGACATTTAGTTTTTCCTCTGGACATCGGACTCGAGAACACAAAAGGGTGGCATGAATAGAAATACTCATTTACATTATCAAGGGTGGCCAGCAGAAACATTAAAAGGTGTTTAGACTCTTCTGATAAAGACTAACTGTCATATTTTAAATACTGTCAGGTTGGTATTATTATTGGCTGCAGTCAAATAACACTATGTTATCAGGGGATTACTTTGCAGCAGTGCACATAAAGCCTTTTATCATCAGTCTCAGATGAAAGAAAGCTTGTGCAGTTATGGGTTTTCTAACTTCTACAAAGAAGCAGTACATACAAAACAGTAAAAAGAACATTTCAAGGTATTATATTTCTCCTAATAGGCCTGTGTCTTATCTCCCCTCAGGCCTGTGTGACTCCTAGTGAAGACCACATGGACTGAGGAAGTCCTGATCCCCGTACTACAATGGCTGCTTTATGCCCTGAAGGTGGGATGAGGATGGATACCATAATTGCTTCCCGTTGCTCTTTTACAGAGCATTCCCTCATTTGTTGACAGTACAGATTCAGTCAGTAACCTGGAAACATATCAGGATTAGGAATTATCCTGACACTTTCCCACTCTGGTCATCTGCGGCCGGTAAAATAATACAGAAGCAAGAATTAAATAAGCAGTTTACATGGCTCAATGCAGAAAGCAGAGAAAGTACCGTGTGTACAGATGCTGTGATTGAAGTAAAACAGAAAGGGGAATGTTTATTCTTTGTGGTTTGGCACAAAGAAGGCTCCCTTCTCCTACAGTTGTTTGTTAAAGGGAACATTTGCCACCCAGAAGGTAATATAATAATTATTAGGTTCTTCCATAATAAGACTCTTCAAAACCTTTTACCCAATTTTCTTCTGTGATATCTAATCCAGGAGTCAAGGACATAATGTTTTTGGTCGTTTTAGAAATCACATGCAAAAAATCAACACATTTTTCTTTATGAAGATGTGCAAATAGAATTGAACATCATCAATTGAACACAACTTGAGCAAGAAGTATTCAGATTCTTTACTTAAGTAAACGTAGTTATACCACACTGTTAAAAAAATACTCTATTAAAAGTAAATTACCTGCATAAAAATGTTGTTTTTAAATCAGAAAAATTAACTTTAAGTATCATAGTAAATGTACAAATGTAGTTAAATGTCCCCTGCGACTAAAATATTATTATATTTCAGGCTGATTTGTAGTTTTTTCAGCCTACTCGTCAAAATTATTTTTGAGAATTATGGAAGTATCTTCAAGACACATGCTGTATCAAAGATTGCCTGGTAGTCTTTTTCCCAAAAATTGAAGCTTTGTAACAGTGCTCTTTAACATGAGAATGCGAAACTGGGGAGAGGTAAGTTAAAGACTAGCAATTCTGGATGAAACCTATTGAAACCAAATATCTCTTGGAGAGTAAATACATTTCTCACAAGTTCTGTTATATGACTAAGTGCAAAACTGAATGGGCGCTAATAGAGCCACAATTGTAAGTCTCTGCTAGTACTCTTGAGATGAAAATCATTTTGAGAGATGTGTTATTGTCACAGGGTGTAGGAACAGACAAGGGGAAGTATTTTCTCCTGGCAGTAACTCTGAATAGAAGTCAAAATTGAAACCATTACCTCAGAGCCCTGATGGTTGGTCATATCCTCACAGTGAACGGTGAGTGGGTGCTCATGGACCACATCTGAGACACTGGAGTTTTCTATTCCCATCACAACATGTGGGCCTCTGCAGAAAGTACAATCTAACATCCTTTTTGCAGTGGGCATCCATTGGAAATACATTTTACAGAAGTAGATGCTACTGAAAGACCTGATTTAAAAAAGTGAAATATTCTCAAAATAATTAAATCCATGTGTTTCTTTTTTTTTTTTTACATAATCTATATTTTTACTCCTGAAGAAATGTAATATCCAAGTAGACATCTTAGGCTTTTAAAATGAAATTACAAATTCCTACCTTTCCTTTAGAGCAGGGGTCACCAACCTTTTTTAGGGTGAGGGCTACTTTCACAAAATAAAACAAGTCGGGGGCTACTTTTAATCCTCTATTTTTTGCAGTGTTTATATTTAGCACATTTTAACATTATTATATGCTGACCTTTAACCTTCGTGTGCTGTTTGGGTCTGTGGGACCCGTTTGCAGTGTTTACTAAAATAACATGTATTCAATTTAATTATTTTAACCTGCTTTATTTGGGGGTGGACCTCACCTCCTCCAGGGGGGACCTCACCTCCTCTAGGGTGGACCTCACCTCCTCCAGGGGGGTCCTCACCTCCTCCAGGGGGGACCTCACCTCCTCTAGGGGGGTCCGGGGGCATGCACTAAATGCATCAATCTGGTGCACTTTGAGCACAACATGAATGTATGGATACAGCTCTCAACACTCAGATGAAAGGGAGCTGTATACTTTTCAATAATCCAAACATCTTTAGAATATGATCACAACCAATAACAAATCATTTAAACTTGTTTATTCTTATCTTATGTTACCTAGTTAGCATTCTTTCTTTCTATTTATGCATATTTTACTAATCACGTTTTACTGTCCTATAGTACACACTGGAATTACTTCTTACTTTATCTATATTAAATAGATTCTCTCTCTCTCTCTCTCTCTCTCTCTCTCTCTCTCTCTCTCTCTCTCTCCTCTCTCTCTCTCTCTCTCCTCTCTCCTCCTCCTCCTCTCTCTCTCCTCTCTCTCTTCTCTCTCTCTCTCTCTCTCCTCTCTCCTCTCCTCTCCTCTCTCTCTCCCTCTCCCATCTCTCTCTCTCCGCTCTCCTCTCTCTCTCTCTCTCTCTCTCCTCTCTCTCTCCTCTCTCTCTCTCTCTCTCTCTCGTCTCTCTCTCTCTCTCTCTCTCTCTCTCTCTCTCTCTCTCTCTCTCTCTCTCTCTCTCTCTCTCTCTCTCTCTCTCTCTCTCTCTCTCTCTCTCTCTCTCTCTCTCTCTCATCTCAAAAAAAAAATAAGGGGGCTGATGTGTTGTGTAGAATCTGGCAGAAGGAAAATCACGGTCACACTCCTTATGAAGTGGTGAGGTGCCACATTGCTTTTCTTCCAGACTGCAACGCTGGTCCCGCAAATCAAGCAAGACCGTGATTGGTCGATATTCATTGTGGGTGGGGGAGAGGGGTGTTAGATAGATATAGAGTTTGTAGATAGAGTTCGCTATGATTGGGGTTTCGTTTATGATAGGGTAGATTCTTTTAATTACATTTCCTTTTTTGTTTTGTGTATTTTTTACATTTTGGATTTGCTTGGCGAGCTATTTTTAGAACATGCCCCGCGGGCGACTCACGTTACCCCGCGGGCGACGTTGCCCCCGCGGCCAACACGGTGCCCTGCTTTAGAGGCTTATGACATCATTACTTGAGTGTTGGTCCATCCCTTTGGTCCAGACTCCAGACTGATCTAAAACTACCTGATGGATGGCATGACCTTTTGTGCAGACATTCATGTTTCACTGAAGATTTATATTGATAACTTTTGGCGATCCTCTGACATTCATCTAGCACCATCATCTGTTTTTTTTTTCTGGTTTAAAAAGCAGTCGGCCCACCGTTTGGTTTATGACTAAGGCTGTATTTGAAATGGCATACTAACGTACTGCATACTTTGTGTTTAATACGAATTAGCATATTTGCTCAAATGCTACTCTAAAATGTTGAACATGCTAAGCAATATACCTGCTCCTCTTCCGCATGTAGCCTTGTCATTGGGAGTATGTTGGCACGCCAGTTTGATAGATATGAAGACAGCCCCAAGCACAGCTTAAACCACATTTTCTGAAAAGGCCATTAGTGTTACAGAGGCCACGCGCAGCAACAACGTGCTGAAATTGTTATGCAGCATACAACTTTCCACAACAAATCCTTGTCTGCTACACTCCCCAGCTCTGCCTTCCTTTGAACTGTCAGTGCACATTCCAGTAACATCCAATCGTTTCCCAAAGCCATCACTACAGGCTTTAGGTTCAAAAAGTCTGAGCTTTTCAGATACGTTTCAGAGACTCTCGTTGCCTCTGGACACCCAGGATTACAGCCGGAAACTCTACCACAGTCACATTTTCCCTCCACCATGACTCATACTACACCAGGGGTCGGCAACAGGCGGACCGCGGTCCGGATCCGGACCCAGACGCCGACCTATACGGACCCGGAACTATAATCAATACATTAATAGGGGATTTCAATTTTGACGGGGCGATTCTATTTTAACCGCTGCCGATAGGGGGCGAAAGAGACGATGAGCGATACAGGAGAGAAACACAGAAGAAGAGACGAGAGAGCGGCAGAGAGAGCGGAGAGGAAAGTGAGTGAAGAGAATAATTAGCGATACAGGGAGAGAAGCGGAGAGGAGAGTGAACAGGCGTGTTAGCGGCAGACAGGGAGAGACAAATAATTACACATGGCGCTCTCCAAGAAGAGGAAAGTGGACAGTGAGAACAGAGCTTTTAACCCTGAGTGGACGGACTCATTCATGTTCATCCTGCCCACTGGGAGCACAGAACCATGTGTCTCATTTGTTCAGAGACCGTGGCGCTCATTAAAGTGCCAAAACGCCACTATGAGACAAAACACAAAGTGTTTGACCAAACATTCCCTCTCAAGTCAGAACTGAGGTCACAAAAATAAGCACTCTCAGAGCCCAATATGATCAGTCCACCAGGATCAAAATTAAAACTAAATATCGTTCCAGGGCAGGCTAACCGAGGCTAACCAATGAGCACCTGCATGTGTGTATGAGAATGGCCCTGACACCATTTCAGCCCAGATTTTAAACTCCTGGCCGGACAAGCTCAAGCTCAATTCTCGCACTGAATACAAAAAAGTGAGTGAGGGACTGCAATATAAGAGGGAAAGAAAGAGAAACTTTAAAACTGTTCAATTTTTATGATGTGTAAAGACTGATATTGTTCTATAATCGGCTGAAACTGTTAAGTCATGATGTGAAACGGTTAACAAAGAAAAAGGGAAACTCAAGCTGCTGCTACACTTTATTTTATTTATCTAAAATTAAGCACTTTTAAGATGCACATATTTTCAAAAGCTATTTTATTTATTTTCTCCTATTTTATTTTTAAATGCAGCCAGAGAGGAACATTACACATATCCACAGTATTTACTGTGTATCTGTATAGTTCAATGTTAATTGACAATAAATATTGTTGTTTATGAATTGTACTTTCTTTATTTGATTGGCAGTCAGTTGTTGATTACATGCAGACGTTGATAAAGCTACAGGCTACTTCAATATATATATATCACACTAATTCATAAAGCAACTTAGACATTTTGATGTTCCGGACCTTTGCATGTGGAGATTTTCTCTAACTGGACCTCGTTGAATTTTAGTTGAATACCCCTGTACTACACTATCAGTTCACCTTTCAGTCCTCTACCTCCAGGGCCGACCCTAGACATTTTGGTGCCCTGGGGAGATTATGATTTGGTCCTCCCCCTCCCCCCCCAAGCAATACACAATAGAATATATAAAGAATAAATGAAAAATCTCTACAAAACACCAATACACTACAAAAACTGAAACGTATTGACATGTTGGTTGTATACATAAAGAAGGTTTCAAATGTATTCAGTATTGTATGAACATGTTTTAATTGGGGGGTGGACGTCACATCCTCTAGCGGGGTCCGGGGGCATGCCTCCCCGGAAAGATTTTTTTTAACATTTTAAAGTAAAATGCTTCAATCTGGTGCACTTTGAGCAGAATTACTAGAGACTAGATCTAGGGGTACAACTCTAAAACACCCATATGAAAAAGATCGGTTTACATTTTAATAACCAAATAAGTATGTGAACATAACCAATAACCGATAGCCAATAACAGATGAATGTAACGTATTTTATTTTTGTTGTTCATTCATATCTTATTTTACCTAGTTAACATTTATTTATTCATGCATTTTTTTTAATATCTCCAGTTTTAAACGATATTTTTGGTTTACTGTCCTATAGTATACATTGGAATGATTTCAAACCTGTTGTTATTTATCCTAATAATTATAAAGGAGTGCTTTGGAAATATTTGTTTACATAAATTGTGACCAAACCGTTTGAGACCCACTGAGATAACTTAGACTAAAGTGAACTATCTAAACACTCAGAGTCCTTTACCTCACTGAGCTGTAGTTATCAGCCTCAATCCAACAACAATCCGCGGTACCGATGCGCGCCCTCTCTCTCTCTCTCTTGCTCGCTCGGAGGCTAGCTCGCACTTTGGCTGTGAGCTGCGGGCGCCTGATAAGTCAACATCCCCCACTTTCATCACTTACGCAGCGTCCACACGGCGGCGTGCGTTGAAGTTTGCCGGCGGGCGTGTCTGAAACTCGACCAACAACCAATCACATGAATCTCCCACCCCGGACACACAAGCACGCGGTTTGATTGGCTAGAGCAGTGGTTCTCTAACTTTTTCTGTCAGGCCCCCCCTTTGGAGAAAAAAAAAAGTCGGGTCCCCCCAACACAAATAGTCAGGCTCAGTGGCGGCGCCAGAGATTTATTTTGGGGGTGCTGTGGGGTTGCTTGACGCTTCATAGAGGGTGCTCAAACATTTAGGGTTTCCCATTAATGTACCGGTCGCTACAGTGGAATTTTCTACTGCAACACTCCCCACGCAAATACACAGTGTGAGTTACAATGAAGGCTCGAGGCATATAGGTGTAAGCAGGGGTAAAGTGCTATTTTTATAGGTGGTGTGTGGACCTCACATAGGGGGGTCCGGGGGCATGCTCCCCCGGGAAGATTTGTTTTTAAATATTGAAGTTAAGAGCATCAATCTGGTGCACTTTGAGAACAAAATTAAGAGATCTATGGATACATCTCTCAACACCCATATGAAACAGAACTGTAAACAGATTTACTTTTCTTTATGGATATTTTACAAATCACCCTTTTAAACTTTATTCTTTTTTTACTGTCATATAGTATTTCATACCTGTTTTTAATTTATTCTCTTATTTTTTTATAACTATAATGATCATATAAACTTGTGCCTCGGAAATAATTGTTTACATTAATGGTGACCAAAACGTTTGAGACCCACTGAGATAACTTAGACTAAAGTTAACTATCTAAACACTCAGAGAGTCCTTTAGTTCACTGAACCTCTCATTCTGACAGGAGAGGACTCTCCTCCACTTTGTTGTTGAAAAAACTCCTTATATCCGTTAGCGTAGCTCGCTAGCACCAGAAGCTAACAACAACGATCTCCGGTACCGGTGCGCTCCGTCTCTCTTGCTAGCGCACGCACACAAAATGGCTCGTTCCACACACACACACAGAGCCGAGCTTTAATGAAACACAGAGACCCAGACGAAATAGTACTGTATCATATTATTTTCGAATCAATAATTTTTCAAATTATGATTTCTTTTTTATCTTTTTTTTTTTTTTAATAACTATTTTTCCTCCTGGTCTCTCGCGCCCCCCCTGTCATGCCTCTGCACCCCCAGGGGGGGCGCGCCCCCCCATTTTAAAACCACTGGGCTAGAGCTTCTACTGGCATATGATTTGATTGGCTGACGCTTCCGTCGAAGCTTCAAAAGTTGAACATTGCTCAACTTTTGAAGCGAGCAACGCGAGCAAAGCGAAACGTCGCTCCCACAATGCAGTTCGGCAAAGCGTGACGTCACCCCATTCAAAGTGAATGGGCAGAAGCGTTGAAGCTTCAACTCACGCCACCATGTGGACGGGCCGTTACAGCGCCCATCGTACAGGGCAAATGCAAAATGTTGCCGGCCCGGGGTGCAAGGGGTGTTTACTTTATTCAATTATGAATGTAAATGTATTACATCAAGGGCAGAAAATTAGGCAGAATAAAAAAAGCGCCCTCCAGATCTGGCGTCCTAGGCGACCTCCTATTTCGCCAGTGCCAAGGGCCAGCCCTGTCTACCTCATATACAAAATCATTGTCTATTACTGCCAGTCTATTACTAACTATTTACTTTTAATAACAAAACCTTTTGGTTGAAATGCACATGAGTCACAACAGTAGACCTGTGAGGATTGGTCATAATAAGTACACATTGCTTTGTTAAGGGATCACAAACTCTAAGGCTGGGAACCATTGATCAGGACCAAACTTTGAATCGGAGCATCCACCTCCTGCTTACAAAAACCTCTAACCCCATGATGTCTAGGATTGGGCGTCTTCTTACCTCTTCTTCTAACTTGGAAAAGACCAAATGTAAGTTATCTATAAATAAAAAAGGACAGATTCAATATTGTGTTCTTATTTTAAATAAAACATTGTTATGTGATACAATATATTCATGAGAAAGCATCAGAAGTTGGTTGCAGAATGTCCTAAAAAGCAGCTTTAATGATGAATCAACAAAATAACCTTACATTTGTTTATAAAGGTCATCGTGCCA
Organism: Dissostichus eleginoides; assembly: GCA_031216635.1. NCBI lineage: Eukaryota > Metazoa > Chordata > Actinopteri > Perciformes > Nototheniidae > Dissostichus > Dissostichus eleginoides. Next base: position 20,690,887 of record CM062266.1, on the reverse strand, counting down.
TATGTTGTGGGATTTTAGTAACCTAATTTACTGTGAAACAAGTTCTTTGAAAGCTCCATCATGACCTTAATATTCACGTCTTGTTTTGTGTTTGTACTGGCGCGTCAATTGACAAGTTCTAAATGACTTAACATGATTAAACCGAAATAAATGTTCAATATAAATGGGTAAAGTGTCACTATGATTACCAAAAGATGCACTCAACGGTGTTGGCTCCTTACCAGCATTACCATCTGTGCAGCTTTCTCATTGGTCCGTTGTTGATGACTCTTAATCGATCGCCCTCTTGTTCAGGTGACGCCGGAGTGCCCATGTGACCAAAAAGCATCAACAATACAGCATGTCTTGCAAACAGAGAAGAGATCATATTACTTTTTCATTTATTGCAACGCTTTGTTTGTTCACGTTTCAAGTAAGTCATTCGGTAAGTTTAGGACAAAGAAAGGAAGGTTTACCTGCTTACCAAGTTCATGACAACGACTCCCAGCAGCAGGGCCCAGGTTTGCCCAGATCCAACCCGCCGGATCTCACCGAGCTTCGGCCTGAATCTGTGGTTTCCCTTGGAGAACCGGACCCACATGTCAGCGCACCGACGCGTCATGGTCGCCTATTTAGGACTATCGGACACATCCGAGCGGTTGAAAGGACCTCGACTTCTGCCTCGAAAAATGAATATCAAGCAGATTTTACAGGTAAAAAAACAACCCATACTTTAGCAATTTAATTTAATTTGCGAGGTTTTTGGGTGAGCCTACAGCTGCACATGTGAAACTAAGTTGTATAAATGTGGCTCCAGAGGCAGTGGCGTGAAGAACTGACCTCAAGGTACGTCACTTGAGTCAGCGTCGGCTAGGTTTGGAGACTCTGAGTCAAAACTCAGTCTGTGGACGAGAAATACTGTAAGTGAGTTGATAAGACCTCTGTTGCTCACCATCTCCAGTCCGTTGGAGGTTAGCAGCTTGAGGCTAAATTAGCCGCTACTGCAAAAACACCTGATGCTCATTACAGTAGTGGAGTTGCTTTGTGGGTAGGCTAATGTAGGCCCAAGTTTTTGACCATAACATTTACCTGTTTGCAACTTACAAATGACAAATTATGTATCCCTTGTATAGACTCTTATGGCACTACTTCTATTCTATTTTATTGTATTTACTTGCACTATTTTATCTGTTTTATTGTGTTGCACTGTTGGAGGAGCCCGGGACCTAAGATGTTCATCGACATAAACTGTAGCTATGTACGAATGACAATAAAAGCCTTGAATTAAAACGACATCCAGCTTCCGATAAGTTGAGACCCATTTGTATCTTAATAATAATTGAAGTATAGACTTTAATATCACCAATATAGCTGTATTGGCTTCAATTTATCGTTCATTCTTATTGTAAAAAACTAGTTTTGAAGTCACTGTATTTAGATTTTACTAGTTTAAGGCCAACCAAATGAATAAATAAACCATCATTTGAAATACTGAAAGCAGTGTTTGAAAGATAATTTAGATCTTGAATATATTTTCTTTTTAGGATGTTTTCTGGAAAGAAATACAGTATGTAATCTGATACTATTATATTGTTACTACTACTAAACATCTTATTTTACCATTGTCAAGGAGTGCTCAGACGGGGAGCTGTAAAGTGTAAACTATTCTACAGTTTGTTAACATGCTGTTTTATATCCTTTTAGGTTTTCATGTGCAGGGGAAGGTGTCTGGCCCCACCTCCAGTCCATATTTCTCAAAGTGGCTAGCTATGAGCCCCTTAGTGAAGTGTGATGATGGTGTCATGACCTTCACTGCCGCTGGAGAAGAAATCACACACCTGTTAGTAGACAGAGGTAAGATGTACGAAGGCGGTGCACTGCTGTTTGAATGTTTTTATCAGCTTGGGTGGAAAATGGAAATGTTATGAAGGACCTTTTTAGAACAACAGAACATATTTTATATACAGGTAATTTAATATCTACATGAAATGCTAGTCTTTGTGGTGAGAATCAATACAGTACTATTGATGTTTCTTAAAATGTACCATGACTTCAAGTAACCCCTATTTTAATTGTCTTTCTCTCTGCTGTTTTTCAATTACATTTTTAATTTGTTTATTCTGTTAATTGCCAGAAACTAATTAGAAAAGCCCATTACAATTTCCCAGAGTCCTCAAATTGCTAGTTATGTGCAACAAATCACTTACAGACATAATCAAAATCAAAGAATCTGAAAATTAGGGATGCTCCGATCGCCAATTTTGGGGCCGGAATCAGTATCGGCCGATCTCCGATTGAGTGGGCGGGGCCTATGGGGATCTTCCATTTAAAGTGATGTTTAAAACTCAGTTAATGGGGCTCATTCACTGGCGCTTCCACAAACAACAACCAACATAATTATTACATTCAAATGAAGTACATTATTCAAGTTTACATTAACTTTGGATAATAACACGGGAGAGATGAGCGGAAGCGCTCTCTTTTCCTCTCTCTCCCTCTCTCTCTCCCTCTCTCTCTCCCTTTCTCTCTCTCTCTCTCCTGACAGCCTGTCAGTATCGTCTCATGCAGCTCACTGATCCAGTAATGAGTGACCCGACAGTGAAGAATAAATATATTTATAACTAGTTTAGCTAGTTCCAGAGGTAGATCAAATGGCTAAGTGTGTTAGGTCTAACTCTTAGAGTGTGTTTCGCTCCGCTCACCGGTCCGTCAAAGCGGGCGGAGCTGCAAGATTTCTGCTTCACACACGTTGCATACCGCTATTTTATTGTCATTTTCGGACACCTTAAAATACTGCCAGACCGGTGAAGCCATTTTGGCGAGCTTGTTTTGCCACGCACAGAGAAAAGTGTCATGTATTTTACGTCATAATTTTACGTCATGCGATCGGCATTTTTAGAGAGCACCGATCGATCGGCAGAGAGTGAGTATCGGCCGATATCGATCGGCGGCCGATCGATCGGAGCATCCCTACTGAAAATCCTCACATTTAAGGAGCTAGCAGATGTTTGGTATTTTAGCTTGATTAATGCCTAAACCGTCCAATCCGCATTTAAATTAATTTTCTCTTACAGGGACAGCTTCTCCAATCTCCCTGTCCCAGTTACCTCCATACTGTGGTTACTTGGTGAAGACGTCATGGAGTGACCTCGAGATGATCGTGCCTTATGATGCATGTTACATTACACAGGAGGTACCACCAGCAGCAGCAGTAGCATCTGCATTATATCTCCACCAGTGATTCCCTTGTCCTGTGTTCATCACCCCCTGTATGTTTCTCTCTGTCAGAATGGCAGTTATGTGCTGCCCATGTTGTGGTGGGGCAGTCCACTGAAGCTCTCCTGTCCCGTGCAAGCGTCCTCTCCTGTCCCCTCGTCCTCCCACTCGGCCCCCTGGGTGTTCTGCTCCCCCTACGGCATGGCATTGCAGATGCAGGGGCAGGAGCAGGATATACAGTTACTGGGAGTCGTAGGTACGTTGGTGTAATCTGTGATTTAACACTGAGTTGTTTGACAAAGTACTTGTTTTTGATTACAACAACTTGAATTGTAAAATGTCTTTGCTTTGTTTGCCTAGTACTATATATCTTAGTATAATATAATCTACATAGATAACAAACTAGCCCTTTTTAATGAATTTGTTCACTGTTTATTACATGCTACGGTTTTTTTCAGGCTAAATGCAGTTTCTTCAGACGTAATGGTTTTGGATTCACAGTATTTAAATGTGTATACTTTTAGGCCAAAATAAATAATGAATACAACAAGATAATATTCTTGTCAGCATGGAGATGGCTTTGAAACATTATCAATTGTTTGCACTTTGGGAAATAAAATGGTCATACATTTTTCTTTAAATGTTATGGGTCCACAATTTCCCTAATGATTAATTTTTTTCTGACATTTTCCTGAAAAAGAATATAATCTGATATGTCAAGGTAAAACAGGCTAAACTCTGAGATAGTTATTTAGCTAGAGATTACGTGATTAGAAATGAACAACATGTAAAATAAACGCATAAGATTGAAAGAAAAACAGACATGGTTAATTAAGATGAACCCTTTTAAAATATTTTATACATAAATATTTGACAATATATTTTATTATTCAGTAAGGAATTGAACTACATGTACAGTAACCAACACTAGAAACATTTATCTCAACTTTCCCTGAAATCAATGCTAATATTTATTATGTTTTCAATGTGAATGTATGGATTTGTAAAAATAAGAGTGACTGGTTCATATTCTTGCATAAAGATCTCTATGCTGTCTCAAAGCCTTCTCAGCATTTCTACCAATATAGTGGAGATATACTGAGCTTTGTTTTATTATTCATTATGTTATTCTAAAAAGAGCCACATTTTAAATATAGTTAGCCAGTAAGGTTATTAAATCTTCCATATTGCCAATATGCCCTCTCGAAAAACACGTGTTAAATGTTTTACAGTCAATGGAGATTGGGGTCCGTTTGTATCTCAAGAGTGCGCGTACCGTGTCTCCTCCAGTCCTGGGAATCTCGCCTTCTTCATCTCCTACAGTGCTGCTTGTATCACACATTCCGTAAGTTATTTAACTTGAATGGAGTACTGTGGTGGGCTGCTGGCTTGTACTGATTATTTTTTTTGTGATGCTGTTTTTCAGGGTGGTCTTCATCTCCAGTTTGTATTAGATGATCAGATATACATCCTCTCCTGCCCAGTTAATCCTCAGTTTCCCTACAACCCAGATACTGTTAGCCCTGCAACCACCACCCCTCCTCCTACTACTACTACTCCTCCTCCTCAGCCTACAGCCCAGGAGCATTTTGCTCAGCTTCCTCCCTTCCCAAATTATCCCTATCCTGGATTCCAGTACCCACAGTTTCCCCAGGTCTTCCCTTCTGGACCACAACCTGCCCACACCCCTCATCCCACATCCCCTCCAGCTACCCACCCACCCAAACATCCAGCAAGTCTTTATTACCCTCAGTATTATCTTCAGATGCCCTATTATCCTGAACCCACTGCGGCACCAGTGACCCAGGCACCAGCCCCTCTCACACCCAGCCCGCTGTCACCGAAACAACCTGCTGGTCCACAGTACCCTGTCTATCCATTCTATCCTCCGGCTTATTTTAATTTGTACGAGCATGGACTGTTTTCCAACCCTGGTGTTGGGGTGCAGCCTGCTCCTACTTCACATCCTGCCATCACTACAGCTTCCCCTGTTCCACCTATAATCACTAGGACAATGGTTCCCAAACAGCCCGACCTTGACATGTCTTACCCTAAACAAACAATTTATTTTCCACATATCACAGCTCCGCCACATGCCAAAGAGATGGCTCAGACAGTTACTCAGGAAACTCATACACCAACCACTCAACCCAACACTCACACCATGTGTGTCCACCCCCCGTATCCCTATTATCCCTACTACCATCCTCTCTACCCGCCACACAACCTTCCATCTTACCCCCATCATCCAGTGACACATCCTCCAACCACCACCACCAGTACCACTACGATCCCTACTACTCCTACCTACACAAGTTATCCAGTTTCCCCTACAGCTGCACCCACTCCACTGCACCCCCATTTCCAGTGTCTGATGGGGACGATAGTTGTCTTCCTGCCTTTTGCTCACCCAGAATCCATCCAGGTCAGAGGTCAGTGTGTGTGTGTGTGTGTAAACAAAGAGGCTCTCCGTGTTGGAACGACTTGTGACTTTTCATGTCAGAAACACTCCACTGCATCAGTGTGCATAGATCAGCTTTTACTGCTAAAATTAAATTACATGAATTGGGTGTCATATCATCTATCTAACAATCCTTGTTTCTAACAGACGAAATGATGACGTGGCTGTTCGTCTCCAGTGTGTCTCCGGTGTGTAGGTACCTGCTGCAGATAGCAGAGGGCTCTGGGGTATTCCTTTACTCTCCTCTGCCTGCCTGCCACAGCCAGCAATGGGTGAGATCCTCCATAATGCCTTGTCAACGCCTGAAAATGTCCTCTTTTATATAATTACTTTAGTTTAACTATGTCCCAGTCTTTACTTTAAAGGATCTCAATATATTCAGTGCCTTTTAAAAGTCAACTATTTGCTATGAAGATATATTGTGGGGAGATGTCTACCTGAGCAGAGAATGAAGTCGCTCTCCCTCGTGTGTTTGTAATTGGAGCTTCTCTGTTCGTTGCCATGTTGACAGCCTTGTGGAGGCCATCCCTTTAATCATAGATATGCTCTGAGTCTGAATATTGTATTCAGATCCTTTTTAAATAAATGATTTCTTAATGTAGTAATAATGTAGTTTAGAGGTCTAATGACAATATAACCATTTTGTAGGAATTATTTGTATCTTTTAGAAGTCCCCATGAAATGGCTTTATATCTGCCTTTATGAAATCAGGATACTTTAAGATAAACGTTGGTATTTGAGAAGCTCATGGGTTCAATTAAGTTTTTGGACACCATCAAGTCTTAGTGACAGGTGAGTAGGATCAAAATGTTTTAACTTGCAATGAAAAGAAAGTCCTGCTCTTCCCTCTGGTGAAGGTGTTTTTGGTCCATATAAAATACCAATAGACTCTCAATAACTGTAATAAAGACTAATAAGACGGAGACAAACCAGATGGAAAGATGTAATTGAGGTGTTGAAGAGGTCATGAGCTTTCCTTTTTGAGTGTGTAGTTTTTGTTGGTGATTTTATTATACTACATTATATTGTGAAGTGGTTAATTTGCCTAAACAAAGTACAAAACAATGACACCACAAAGTAGAAATTAGATTGCTGGAGGTTGTTTTCTCTTGGGTTGACATTACAGCGATTTACACCCGTCCTGCTTGTATAATACAAACCAGCAGTTTTTCCCAGTCAGCAGCTCAAATTTGTACGATTAATCCCATATGGAACATATGCAGCATTAGCTCTGCATGCTTGTGTACGTTGTGGAGTTTTTTTATGTTCTGTGCAGCAAAACTGGTACGAATTCAGTGATTTTTGTGAGTTGATCTCAGCTTGCAGGCTCTATTTTTAAATGCAGTTGGAAAGGAAAACGTGCGTGGTGGCTCATACTGACTTTATTGATCTCTTTTTCTTTAGACTCCCACGACTATTTCCTTACCACTGCGGTTTTGGGACCTTTCCATAGGGCAGTATAGGACTTTGGACCTGCAATGCCCGTATCAAACTGCCCCTCCTGCAGTAGTTACCCCATCAGTGTTTCCTACACCAGCCAGCACCCCCAAGGCCAAGGTCAGCCTGACCCCTGTTGTCCCAAAGCCTAAAGTCTTCTGCTCCTCCTATCAGATGGCTGTGGAGCTCGCCCCCGGTCCCATCTCAGGAATTTTTGTTAAAGGTGTGTGCATGTGTATATTGGAGTTGCATATGGTTGCCATCAGGTCTGCATGACTTGAATTGATTCAGGGGGGCCTCTCTGGTGTACAGTTCAAGGAGGAAAAGGTAGGTCTTGGTTTTTGTTTTGACTGGGATGCATTTAAAACTTGCTGCCTTGCCATGCTGAGGGCTATAATTGTGCCATTTTGAGGTCTACACAAAAACAGAATTGTATGTTTGCACATTTACTTCTTCAGACATCAAAGGGAACCAGATGATCCTCCAGGATGCCCCAAAGGACTGTGGGTATTCTGCAAGAAAAGGCAAAGATGGCAAAAACCTTTTGAGTCTGGAGTTGCACTCGCGCTGCCACATGAGTGTGCAGGCAAGGATTGACTCAGCTTTCACACTGAGCAAATGACCTTTTGTTTAATTGACCATTTGCTGTGCCCATTAACTCTTGTATGAAAATTTTTCACTAAAAGGGTAAATTGTACATCATCACTGTCGTCTACGAGACGCTAAATGGGCGACGGAAGGCTCGGCTTTTCTGTCCAGTTGTCATCCCAAGGTCTGGACAAGGTAAATTGATTTTATGTTTACACCTCTGAAAGGCTATTCAATTTGCCAAAGGGTGTTTCTCCCGCCATTCGGAGTTATTTTAACTGATGCAGCTGACATTTGTCGTGCTGTCCCTCAGAGTGCAACCTTCCCATCGAACAGCGTCTCCCCTGCGGACCCCACTCTGTATCCCAGCGACAGTGCCTCTCCGTGGGCTGCTGCTTCAGCAAGCTCCCCCCTGCCTGCTACTACCCCATGGATGGTGAGTAGTTTGTGTCCCGCTGGCTTTTCCAGCCACTTAGCTGAGTACAGTTTTAGTTTTTTGTGTGTGTGTGTAATTATTAGCAATACAGCTGGTGAATATGTAAAGTGGCATATTTAGGGCCAGCTTAGCATCATTCAAGCTGGAAGAGGCACAGAATGAGGAAAGGGTATAAGATACCTTGGGTGTCATTATCAGCTGCCTCCTGAGATTACTGACCTTTTGTTCATCTGACCTTTACATGACTGCATGTTTGTGTCCTCCTCCAGAATGCACTATTGACCGCCACTTTGTCTTCTCCGTGCCGGCCTCCCTCACGGACCCCCCTCTTTCCCCCGCCATGCTTGTCGCTGCTGGCAACTCCACCTGCAAACCTGAGAGAGTGACTTCCGACTACGCCTTGTTCAAGATCCCGATGGATGGCTGTGGGACACGCAGATTAGTATGCTTTTATGAATTAAAATATTTGTTTTAAAGTTGAGAAAGAACCTGAGTAGTATTATGTCTGGACTACTAATATAATAATGATTAAAGGACTTGTCTGGTGATATTATAATTATTATTACTTTATTTATACCCATATTAGTGGTTATAAAGTTACTAGTTACGAGAAGAGCGCTCCCAAGCTTAACGTGCCTTTACTTGGCCCACAGTACACCCTTTCAAGTTTCTTTAAAATTGGGCGAGTAGCTTTGCATTAATCCTGCTGACAAAAAAACAGAACCAAAAAAATTACTTTTTTGGCAGAGGTTGAAATAAGCAAACTGTACATTTTCCTGTGTTACCTTACTGATCATGGACTATTTAAAAACTATTAATGTCCACATAATAAGTGACATGTCCGATTGTGTCCTGACAGATGGCGGGAAAAACAGTGATCTACATGGTGGAGATCATAAACAAGGTTCAGGCACTCAGCCTCAACTACGGCACCATCACAAGGGATTCTCCTGTCAGGTTGGCGCATGTTGCTTTTTACTATCTGAGTAAAAGTTTCCTGACTTTTGCATTTTCTTTTGACCAAAGGCAAAAACTAGATTCAACTTTTTAGTTGATCTATTGTCAGTTTCATTAAGCTCCACATTAAAATTAGTTAGACTTGCAATAACAAACGAAAGTTGTGAAGATATGACATATCATCTCTTAGGTTAATGGAGCAAACTTGTTTCTCATATACTCATCAGCAGTTATGGAGAAACATTTTCCTTAATTTAGAGTCGTGCTTGTGTCCACCTGAGGAATCATAGCCCAGTATTTATCCCTCTTAGTTTTTTGGTCTCTTCCAACCCCTAAGAGAAATGTTCTTGAGCTGCTAAATGCTACACTTAGTTTACCAGCCAGTCCAATGGTTTGCCATTTAATCGTAATGTTTCTGGTTTAATTCCTGCTAAGGAAAAATGCCAAAAAAACTAAAACAGAAAAACAGAAGCATGCTGTATATTTATTAAGTTCTCTGTCTCATTTTTAGGTTGTTGGTGGAGTGCAGGTTTCTGCCAGGCACCGTTCTCAGTGTGAGCTACTTGGTTAAAACTCCCACTCTTGGATCTGAAGTTCAGACACAGGGGATGTTTGGAGTGCAGCTCAGGATTGCCAAAGGTAGGTGTCTTTATTTCAATACTTACTACTGCTTTGTACAGCTAAGAACTTGTAATATTGTGCTATTTTATTCCTGTGTCTCTCGACACAGGAATAAAATAATCAAATGTTCTAATTTGCTTCAAACATCTCCTGATCAGCTGTAGGAGAAATAGCATTGAGTCTGTGGAATGTGCTTCACAAATAACCTCCTTCTAAGCCAACAACCCTCATCCCAGATGCGCAGTACAGCAGCTTCCACCCTCAGTATCACCAGCCCCTGCAAATGCTGCTGGGGAAACCCCTCTACCTGGAAGTGCGGCTTCTCAACGCCCCGGATCCCAGTTTGGTGCTGCTGGTGAACTTCTGTGTGGCCTACCCCCGCTCTGGGAAGGCTGTTTGGATGCTGCTTTACAACGGGTATGTCCAAATGTTTCTGTAAGCGGAACATCAACAACAAAATATTGAGGAAAAGCTTATTGAAGATGGAACACAACACATTTAGAAAGTGCATTTCACTCAGATAACTGCAAATATCAGGGAAGTATAATTGTGATACCCAATGACACATTTTCACTTCATAGGTGTCCCAACCCCTTGGATCCAGCCCTGCAGCAAGCTGTGCTCTCTGATCCTCGGCCTCCCTCTCCTCAGGCTCAGACCCACCATTTCACCATCAGCACCTTCCAGTTCCTTTCTGACGGCGACTTTAAGGACCTGGACGAGGAGGTACGCATAAGCAGAGACTCTTGGATTCTATGAATTTGTTTCAATTCTGTCCCCACAAATCTAAAGTTCACCAATTAACACCTTTTATTTAGTTTTCTTTAATCCATACAAAAGCTGAAGTGTACAAAAATGACAGGTTGTGGTTTAATAGAGTGTTATAAAGTGCTTGTTCAGGGATTTCTGTGCCACATTTCTGTGCTTAGCTTAGCTAATCAGTTATTGGCCCTAGCTTCATATTTAATGGTGGTATCAATCTTCTTGTCTAACTTTTGGCAAGAGAACAAATATGCGTATTTCCCTAAATGTCTCTCAATGCTCTAAGCCCACTTCCCCTATAGTTTTTATGTTTTCGAGCAATGGAAAACCTTTCAAACGTGCAGCTGTCTGCCTAGAGTAGTTGGGCATCAATGTAATCTTATCTGATAGTGGCTGTTGGCATTGGAACCTTTACTTTATGTCTTTTTTCTTGGGAGAAAATAAATGTAATGTAAAACTATATGGCTGTGTGCCTTTTTAAAATGGGCATTAAGTCCATGGAGAATGAAACCATTGACAGCTGTATCTCTAAATCTCCTAAATCAGCATTCATTGCAAGGACATGTGGCTAGGCCATTTTGTAAACTGCAAAGTGTGGCCAAATCTCAATTGGTAGCAGCTGTTAGTCATAGTATGCTGCACACTCTCGGGACTGGACTCTACATCCAAATCCTGCTCTTCTTTCCCCTCTCTCAGATCTACTTCATGTGTTCGACTGAAATCTGCTCGCCTCGAGACGGGCCTTGTGTCGAGGGATGCTTTGGCCAGTGACGGTGAGGGAAAATGTGCACTCTGTCCTCATATCACCCACCATGCACTTAGAGAACTTTGAAGATGACATGAAAACACACATGAAGGAGCTCCATTACAACCCTCCTCACTGAAAACCGCCTGAGAGCCTGAAGTAGCTGCAGTTCTACTTGACAGCAGGGCAATGATTTAGTAATGAGGAGAATTTTGAATTATTTATCAAGACTGATCCATTTCCTGTTTTTCAGTTACGACATGGAATACAATTAAAGTTGGTTGAGATGCTGGTTATGATCTGATATGCAGTACTAATGTGTTTTTGTTCATGTAGAAACACAATGTTATTGTTTTATACTGAACACATCTCCTCTCTTCTCCTCCTTTTCAGATCTGGACATCACTTGTTCAACCACCAATAAAAGCTCTCAAAGGACTGACTTGAGTGTGTGTTTGTGCCTGAGCTTGCAGCCACTAGGTTTTACAGTGGCACTCACACAGAAACAGGGAGGCAGTATCTTTTACATAAACATGGTTGAGACTGCTGTGCTGTTCTGCCCTTTAAAGGTCTCTACACACCAACCTGAGACCAAAGAACGCGTACCGAAGGCGTCCCGACTTTTACGTCAGCTACGTCAGGCTTCGTTGGCTTCGTCGGATAAAGCCGCCCGCCTACGAACACACCGCAAATACTTCAGCCGACGAGTGGCAATAACTCTCCTTACCAGCAGGCGGCGGTAGTGTGTCTTCGTCATTCAAAAGAGGCAACAACCGGAAGACAGACTGCGTTTTATACACCGAGAGAAGAAGAACAGACTTAGTAATATAAACAAACAAACACAGCCTGATCAGTTGGTCTTCACTTTCTTCATTCCATGCCGTCATGATAAAAAAGAAACTCTTGCGTCCAGGTGAGATGAAAATGAGGAAGATTAGCCGTCTGTGTGTGCCTTCTTATCGTTTGTTTTGGTCCCTCACTTCCGCTTCACTTCTGATGCACTGATTCGCTAAGCTGAACAGCCAATCAGAGTGATTGATTTGTCCCGACGTTCTTTGGCCTCCCGCGGCCTCCCGCCGCCGATTCAACATGTTGAATCGGCGGCGGGAGGAGGCGGAGGGTTGAAAATGTGCCGTAAAGAGACGACACACCAACCTGAGTAGTGCGACGCGAATGCCCGACTGCCTCTGACGGCTTCGGACGGCCTCTGACTCCCAAAGTCGGGCCGGTGTGTAGAGGCCTTAAAGGCCTCTACACACCGGCCCGACGGGCATTCCAGTCGGGCATTCGCGTCGCACTACTCAGGTTGGTGTGTCGTCTCTTTACGGCACATTTTCAACCCTCCCACCTCCTCCCGCCGCCGATTCAACATGTTGAATCGGCGGCGGGAGGCCGCGGGAGGCCAAAGAACGTCGGGACAAATCAATCACTCTGATTGGCTGTTCAGCTTAGCGAATCAGTGCATCAGAAGTGAAGCGGAAGTGAGGGACCAAAACAAACGATAAGAAGGCACACACAGACGGCTAATCTTCCTCATTTTCATCTCACCCGGACGCAAGAGTTTCTTTTTTATCATGACGGCATGGAATGAAGAAAGTGAAGACCAACTGATCAGGCTGTGTTTGTTTGTTTATATTACTAAGTCTGTTCTTCTTCTCTCGGTGTATAAAACGCAGTCTGTCTTCCGGTTGTTGCCTCTTTTGAATGACGAATACACACTACCGCCGCCTGCTGGTAAGGAGAGTTATTGCCACTCGTCGGCTGAAGTATTTGCGGTGTGTTCGTAGGCGGGCGGCTTTATCCGACGAAGCCAACGAAGCCTGACGTAGCTGACGTAAAAGTCGGGACTCCTTCGGTACGCGTTCTTTGGTCTCAGGTTGGTGTGTAGAGACCTTAAGGCCTCTACACACCGGCCCGACTTTGGGAGTCAGAGGCCGTCCGAAGCCGTCAGAGGCAGTCGGGCATTCGCGTCGCACTACTCAGGTTGGTGTGTCGTCTCTTAAAGGCCTCTACACACCGGCCCGACTTTGGGAGTCAGAGGCCGTCCGAAGCCGTCAGAGGCAGTCGGGCATTCGCGTCGCACTACTCAGGTTGGTGTGTCGTCTCTTTACGGCACATTTTCAACCCTCCCGCCTCCTCCCGCCAGCGATTCAACATGTTGAATCGGCGGCGGGAGGCCACGGGAGGCCAAAGAACGTCGGGACAAATCAATCACTCTGATTGGCTGTTCAGCTTAGCGAATCAGTGCATCAGAAGTGAAGCGGAAGTGAGGGACCAAAACAAACGATAAGAAGGCACACACAGACGGCTAATCTTCCTCATTTTCATCTCACCCGGACGCAAGAGTTTCTTTTTTATCATGACGGCATGGAATGAAGAAAGTGAAGACCAACTGATCAGGCTGTGTTTGTTTGTTTATATTACTAAGTCTGTTCTTCTTCTCTCGGTGTATAAAACGCAGTCTGTCTTCCGGTTGTTGCCTCTTTTGAATGACGAATACACACTACCGCCGCCTGCTGGTAAGGAGAGTTATTGCCACTCGTCGGCTGAAGTATTTGCGGTGTGTTCGTAGGCGGGCGGCTTTATCCGACGAAGCCAACGAAGCCCGACGTAGCTGACGTAAAAGTCGGGACGCCTTCGGTAAGCGTTCTTTGGTCTCAGGTTGGTGTGTAGAGACCAAAGGCCCTGACACACCAGGCCGAAATCGGCCGTTTTCGTTAGTCGGACGACGAAGCGTGCCCTGTCGCCCAAACTCAATTTGGTGTGTCCCGCACCGTCGGCTGTGACACGCCTTATTTGGCCTTTCATGGCTGACGCATGGCCACAGGCAGTCGGCCAAAGAAATCACTCTGATTGGCTGTTCAGCTAGCGAATCAGTGCATGAGAAGCGAAACGGAAGTGAGGGACGTAAACAAACGACTTAAGAAGGCACACACACACACAGACGGCTATTCATTTTCATCTCATCGGTCCAATGGCTGCTAGCTCCAGTACCGCACGAAACATGTTTTCGATGGACGAGAGTGAAAATGGAACACACAAGCTATTTGTTGTTTGTTTATATCCCGCAGTCTGTTCTTCTTCTCTGTCTTCCGGTTGTTGCCTCTTTTGAATGACGAATACACACTACCGCCGCCTGCTGGTAAGGAGAGTTATTGCCACTCACGCATGCGCAGTTCGTACGTGCTCGGCTGAAGTCTTTGCGGTGTGTTCCAGTGCGACACATGGCCAAGACGCAGGAGAACACGGCGACGCAACAGCCGGCATCGGCGAGTTCTCTGGTGACTGCTTGGTGTGTCAGGGCCTTTAAACACACAGAAGGTTTACAGCAACATAAGTTTGAGCAAGATAACGAAAGCTTTTGCTATTAACCAGTGTTCTGTAAAAGAGGTAGAAAGACAAGAAATGCGCACAAAACAATTTCCAAACACTTAAAATGTCAAAACGCAATAAAGTTGGTTTTAAGTGTCCAACATGACCATGACCACAGTCAGTCTAATTGTTTAAAGCAGAAGTTTAAGTTATATTGGTATTTGTGTAAGTGTATTCTTTTCCAAAGAACATCTTTAATGTCCAGAAAAGCATTCCTATCCAAACATCAGTATGGGGATGAAGTCTGGAACTTTAACAAATTTACACCCAAATTTGATCACACACATATGGACAGATTACTCAATTGGAACATTATATAGTTTAACTGCGTGCTAATTTGTCAGGTAATTCTGATACAAATTGTATTTTTTATTTTATTTGAAGTGGTTAATGATATTTGACAGTTACACTATAGTGCATGAAGCTGATTTGCTGCACAGACAGTTTATAGCTTTTTTAATTTTCAACTTGTGTCCCTAAACTTGCTTTTTTCCTGTGCATTTACAGTGCACATATTCCGATGGTCTCTCTGAAGTTCTTTCATCGTGTTGACTATTTGTTACTTTTTTTCACATGAAAAGTGACAAAGGGAAAAAGAGAAGTTTAAACCTTGGTTCATTTCTCCGTCCACACATCTGTAAAATGGATGTGTACGCAGGATTGATTGATGGTTTGGAAAGTTACCAAAAGCCCTCAGCTAATTTGCTGTGAGGGGGGAGGGGATTTTAAAAAGTATTGGACCACCCGAACAGCTGTTCTAATAGAGTATACAAGTGTTTTATAAGGCTCTAACTAACAGCTGCTAAGCTTAGCTAAAACTGTTGGAAACAGCTGGCCTGACTTTGTCTTCTGCCTGTCATCCCCTCTGACACTTAAGCAAAACATGTATGCGTGTATTTTCAATGTAGGAGTGGATCCAAACGATGGGGCTGATATACACATCTATTTTAGGTGGAGGTCTGCACCATCCAACAGCCATTTTAGTTCAAACATAGCCAGTATGTTGTTTGTTTATTTGTTGAAGAACCAAAGTGCAAAAGTAGCAATTTGTTGCATATTGATTTACAGGGTGGAAAGGAATGGAACCTTCTTGGAAGTCACAGCTCAAAAGAAATGGTCCAACAAATACTACTAGTAAATGCACAATTTGTCCTTTTTTAAAGGTGCTGCTAAGTGGATTATGTTTTTTTTGTTTCCCCTCACTCCCAGTCTTTATGCAAAGCTTAGCAGATGATCTCCTGGCTTTAACTTCCTATGTAACATGTGAGTGATCTTTCTGCGAACCCAGAAAGAGCACATGCATTTTCCTCTTTCATAAAGGTTGTATATGGTAACTATGTAAGGGCAGACGCAGAGGAGGCTGCACAATGTCCATATAAATTGTTTATTTCTCTTTTCAGGGAGACATTTCCATCTACAAGATCTTTCTCAGGCAAGAGGAACTAGAGACAGACAAATAAAGTATTTATTTGGAGCAGACAATGTGTAGACTTTCTTTATACCCTGCGGTTGAGCATGTTGTGCCTGAATGTGAGCATGAACACACATACTGGCACCTTGGCATGTTCAGCATGAGATTGGTGGTGTAGTCAGGGGAGGCTAACCACTCTCACGCCCTGCAAGTCAAATGGGAGACTTTTGAAATCACATTTTGCTTGTATTAGGCCTATAATTTGCTACAGCAAATTGCCTTTGAAGTATTTGCTTCCCATGGTAGCCTTTGACCACTGGGTGTCATCCAAGCAATACAAATGCCAGAGGAACACAAGGTACTCCATGCTGCATGACTCACAGCTGTGCTAGTGTGAATACCTTGGCCTATTGGTTGTGTAATGAGTTAGGAATGAAATCTTCTAGAGCTGGACTTGATAAGACCAGACTCTGTTGTTCTGCCATGTAATGTGACCACCAATAACCACGTGTTTTTTTGTGTAAAAACGGCTTCATTAAGATAAATGTTGGAAATGATGTACCGGTAAAAAACAATAGCGAAATGAACACATGATTTAAAGGCTTAGGTTTTTACTGTGGTTTATAAGACCCCCCACACACACACACACACACATACACACACCTCCCCTCGGTGAAATGTATGGATGCACTGCGGCACACTGCGTGTATTCTGCAGGCTGCATGGCTGCCTGGCTCAGCGTTCAAAGGGAGAGCGGAAGATAGGAGGAGGGGAAGGACTAAACCAAGAGGGGAGGAGGGAGGACAATTTCCTTTCTGTAACACACACGCTACAAGATCACACCGGGAAAACGGAGAGAGGAAAGAAAATTATAGGCGAGAACGAGAGAGAGAGGAAGGAAACACCGCAACACCTCCGTCCGTTTGCTGTTTTTTTTGGGGTTGAAATCGTATCTCCTTTTCACGCAGACTTGCGGACTAACATGGGGGGAAGAGAGAGCTCCTGACGCGGATTGACTTTCAGTGAACCTCTGCTCTTTGGTGCAAGTCTGTGGCTAATAGACAGGGAGGAAAAAGGCGACAGGGAAGACATGTTGAGGTTTCTTTCGTCTTGAGGTTGCCGTAGGATGTTGATGTTGTGCTCTTAAAAAAACAGACGGCTCCTCGTAGAGAAACAAGACGAGGCCAAATGGAAATTGGGCGGTAGGTTATGCTCACGAGCCATTGTTTTAATCCGTGTTTATTTAATTGGCGTGTTATGATCTGAAATAGCGTAGGCCTCTTAGGCAGCCCTGCAGTAAATACATACACGGTCAGCAAACGGGATACAAAGCTGCTGGTATTTTAGGGGGACATGTTTGGATTGAGATACTCTGTTTTGCAGTAAGGTAAAAACTGCGTTTACGAGCTTTTTGTTTTTTTAAACAAACGCGGTGGATAGATTACATTCTTAAACCAGAGAGACAAAACAGTTCAACTCTTCAGGGGGGTCATACAAAGGCCCAGTAGAGAATACAGTAGCGGCTCATTTGCAGAATTATTGGACAATTTTATCTGCAGTGGAACACCGTCCACAGACTGACTTTAAGCACAAAGGTGCACAGGATTAGGCAGTCTATTTCACCCACAGTTGAGCAAAAGACAAGGGACAAAAGAAGATTTTTAAATGTTAATGTCTACCGACGTTGCATCCATCATGCTGCCTGTATCCCGGGGTCTCATGGACCGGGATAGAGAGCTGGACCCCATGGCCGGGGTGCACCCTAACGTGGGCGGGCCTGCTGCGGTTGTCCGGGGCATGAAGCGCGGAGACCCGGAGCCCGACGGACAGACAGCGGCTGCTCTGGTGGACTCTACCGGGGCGGAGTGCAAGCGTCCCCGGATCGACGGCTCGGGAGGGATCGGCGAGGTTGGCCAGGTGAGGAGGATACTCTTTTTCCAAATACAGTAAATGCAGCCACGATTGCTAGGGCTAATGACAAGCGTGGTGTAATGATCTCTTGGGGTATTTTAAAGTGAATGTCTATTTCCTCTGTTTAGGTTGTAATCTGTTCATGTCGAATTCATATTTGCAGATACAGTTGCAGCAGAAAGGCCACCATTGACAGTCCATTAGCAGCACTACAGGACATACCACCACATTTCACAGCTGTACATGACTACATGCTGATAATTCAATTTTACAAGGGGGTTGCAATAGTAAGCATTTAATCAATGGTGCTCACTGGGCTGTTTAGCTACAAAATAGCATTGTAGCTTCTATATTGCAAACCAATTTTAGAAGATTGTACAGTGCCTTTCCACAATTATATCTTGTAATACACCATGCCAATCTGATTATTGTCTTGGATTGTTTTATATCCAGGCTAATCCAGCACCTCTTTTTAAAAGTTTTTTTTATGTGCGTAGGCTACTAAATAACTTGTTACCTAATAGCAAGTCCAATAGTCCAATGTGTATCAATTTGTTACATTACATCTAGTTGCTTTAACTCCCCAAAGAGCTGCCTTTCTGTACGAATATAAGTACAGCCTAGGCAGTCTCTGCTGAGGGTGAAGAATGTAAACAAACGTGACCTTTTTATTATGCAAAGAACCCTCTGCCATGTGGCATCATGGTGGGACAACATTTGGTTTAAAATGTAAATTGATGTCAGTGTTTGCTTGTGTGATCTTTGAGGAAGGGGAGTGGACAGGAGGGGCTACTTGAAGTAAACAAAGGCCTCCAGTTGTATTAGGGGCAAACTGCCCAAACCTAATCAACCTAATTACCTTGAATCTCAGACCCCTGCTTTTATCAACAACACTGCTGCAGTGTTTTGCCTCTTGGTCTGTGCTTGAATCAGCAAAAGTGACCGACTCTCTTAACCTATTTTCTTGCAATGTCAGTAAAATCAATTTGCAGGTTTTCTCCCTTTGAAGCCCAACAATGGGGAAATGTTTCTTAATAGAGCGCTGCAGGAGGATGTCCTGGACATCATTAAGGTGTATTATGTAGGGTGAGGCACTCTATTGGAAAATGGAAAGCTATTTCTTTGCCATTGAAAGCGCTAGTAATGGAGGTGAAGTGGCCTGTTTGCCTTTGTGTGGAAAACTAAATGGCTTGCTTTACATCCTCGTGCTGTTGGTGAGTGCTGACAGACAGGCTTAGGAACGTAATGCACTTAGAAACAGATGTGAGTGGAAGAGAGTGTATGCTAGTTTGTGTGCGGGTAGAGAGATGTGCAGATCAATAGCTTCAGCCCCTAAAATGTATTGAATGTGAGCTGGCTGGATAGTCCGGAAATGAAAGTCGGAGAGATGCCCCCCTCCCTCCCTTCCTTCCCCCTCTCTCAGTTGGTGCAGGAACAGATTTACCCTATCACTGGCAGTAAAGAGGCTTTGTTTCCAGCTAATGGGATCACATCTCATACTGGAGGGGGCATTATAACCACACTGATCCTGTGATCCTTATCTAAGGCAAAGGGGTTTATACAACACACATGCACAAATGCAAACATATACATTGGTATGATCTAGATAAAGATTATTTATGTTTTCTACTTATGAAATTAAACTTAATTTATAAGTGGAAGGACCAAAAATGCGCTGTTTGCAGCTCATCAAATATGAGAATATCCAGTTTTTATTGTTATTATTTAACTATCATTAAAAAAAATATGTTGGCCTTTCTTCGGACAAAATAAGACATTTTAAGACATCACATTAAACTTAAAGGTTATTGTGATGTGCGTTTTCCCTGAAGTGTTATTGATGATTTATCAAGAAGATGCCACCTCAGGGAAACTGTAATTGACAATGTATAGATTAAATGATCAATTTATTTAATTGATACAATATGACTTGTCAGTTGTGGCAAATGTTCTGCTTCATCTAAAGACTGATATTCACTTTGTTAGCTCAGCTTAGAGGTTTTTAAAATATACCAGTTTGTGTATTTACAGTTAAACACTTTGATATATTTTTATACCCCATAGAAAAGGCTGACTCCATCGATATTCAAGAAGCGAATTGGGTTGAGTGACGTTACATTTTCCTACTTTTTAAATCGCAGCACTCTGCTTTCAAAGAGGCATCTGTAAAAATGCACACTAGCTCTTCTGTAAAGCTAATCTTCAGAGGGGCATAAAAAGATGGAAAATGTTACAGCAAACCGTTTCCTGGCACTCATAAAGAACCTTGTCTACTTTCCTCCATCCTTATTCCATTTTAAATGTAATAACAGCATCACGGCACAAGTTGAACTCTGACTTGTGATATAAACCATTTGTACCACTGCTGTCCAATAATGGGATCTTTCCCATTCTGTTGTTGACGCTGCTGTTTTTCTCATTAGGGGCATGATGTCAACACAAAGCGGGGGTGGAAATGCTCTGTCGAGTCAAATCTGCAAAGTTTTCGGCAGAGCAGCAGTGCATATATAAATCATCGCAGCATGCAGTGGATGACTGAATGCTCAGCTAACACGGACGAATAAAGATCACTAAGTGCAGTCAACAGTACGAGTTCAAATGTTCATGGCTGCTCATAGAAATTAGCTGCTGGCATGACCTCCTGCCATGGACACTGTGCCCGTCCAATAGTATAGGTTTTAAATTAATATTAAGCTATCTACTGCACAGGCCACCAGCCACAGTGCTCCCAATAAAAAATTAAAAACATTTTCAGGCCGTTATGCATTTCAGTGCTGCACTGGGGAAGTCCTGCATTTACCAGATGGCAGGGGTTTCATAACAACACTCTGCATCTTCATCCCGATTCGGTTTGGGGAAATGTTGAGAGTAGGTTGTCCGCTTGAATATCCATCTGCTTTACTGCTGAGTGGCTCGTGTTTTGTTGTCACTGCGTAGGAACCGGGGCTCTCTCTAACCTAATAAGGTCTTGCCTGGGGTGACAGCGGCGAGGACAAATGACTTGATACGGACATTAATGTTGGTGGATCACCCTCTGCACTTTCATCTCAGCTACGGCACTGAATAGCAGGGAAACGTCAGCAAGAAAAATGAACTCTTGCTCTGAACTGAGAATATTTATTTAGTTTTCGGGACCCGGTTTTGCTGTGATAAACTGACAGCAGAGGTCTATTGAATGGATTATGTTTGAGACAGAAGCCTTCATGTTTGGTTGCTCCGCTCGGGGACAGATTGGATGTGCTTTAAGTGTAGCCATCCTCACATGTCAATTGTAGTTAAGTGATTTGTTACCCTACAGTGATGATTATGATGTTGTTTGTATGCTTATAGTTAATCATGTTCATTTAGATCTAATGCTTCATCCATGCTTTATCTCTTATGATCTTTTGTTGGACAACAACAATATATATTTGGCTGATCCATATACTTTACAACTAAATATTTTCTGACAGATTGAAATATCAATATTTAATTTAATAATCATAGAAATAATGAGTTAATGAAAATCAGTGAAATCAATCTTCACCCATGTTGCTAATTCACTAGTTGTTTAATTATTATAATTCTTTAAATGACGAATCAACTTTTTCCAGCCCCTTTTTATATAATGTGAAAATGTACTGTTGTTTAACAAACATGACTGGTGAATCAGAAATGTTTGATTTGATTTGATCTGGAAACTATCTTGTGTTCTGAAATGTTTTGACAATTAACTGGTTAACCAAGAAATACTAAGAATAATTATTAGTAGCAGTACATAATTGATATACAAGTGCTTCAGATTCGGTAGAAATATGTGAATTATTTATTACATAGTTTTTCACTTGTAGAGCCCTGTGCTCATCAAATTAGGGATTCACTGATCGGCCATTATATATAATAATAATAATAATAATAATAATACCATTATTAAATTAATTAAAACAAAATGTGTACAGCACTGTGTGCAAGCGACTGGGATAATTATTTTGTAATAAGGAAACAAGTGTGATTTCAACACGGTTTTCCGAAGTTTGTAAAGCAACATGGAACGATAAGGTATAAATGTCTAAATTGTTATTTATAAAAATATTGAAATCCAATACCACATTGCTTATTGTCACAAATACCTCATCCAGCTATTTGAGTCCGTGTCAGACTATCTGATATCAGTATCTTTCATTTCAAACAGTAATGTAATAAACACCAGATGGAATATAAAAGTACACAGCAGAATGTTTTTTAATGTCATCACCATGGTCCCAAAAAGTCCAGTTTCAGACTCAAATGTTATTGTAATGATATTGTTATGGAATAATCATGGAGTGTGATCATAATAGGCAATTATGTTGTGCAGTAAATAATTACATGCAAATACTAATCTTCTCCAATCAGGTCTGAAATAAATTGGGCGATAAAAATAGCTTTATCTTAACATGCAGATCAGCGCAGTGAACACCAGTAGATTCTGTTGCATGTGATGCGCCAGACGATACTGCTATATGGTGATCATTGTGGCACAACCATCAAGCCTGCCTCAAAAATCCTCTTTGCCTGCAGCCAACACCGTCCTGAAAAAGCATGTGTAGGTTTACTGTGGAAAGTCAGAGGGATGTGAAGTACATTGAAGGGAAATAAAC
Organism: Dissostichus eleginoides; assembly: GCA_031216635.1. Taxonomy (NCBI): domain Eukaryota; kingdom Metazoa; phylum Chordata; class Actinopteri; order Perciformes; family Nototheniidae; genus Dissostichus; species Dissostichus eleginoides. Next base: position 20,668,372 of record CM062266.1, on the reverse strand, counting down.
TTCAGATCATCGGCCGACTGTTTGGAGGCTTAGCACATAAGTGCTCTGTGGATGAAATGGATTCACATCCTCCTGAGTGTGTGGAGTGCCCTGCTTTGCAGTTAGGTAGGATGACTCTCAGTTGTGAAATGTAGTTCCTCTTCCACTCCTCTTCAAAAGAACAGCAGTCCCAAGGCACGATAGGAATAGATACGAGTCTTGTGACTAAATTAGAGCCCACACACATTCGCAAAACAATCGCACACAAACACCTTTCACCACCTGTAGTTTTTGGAGAAGAGTGCAATGGGTTTATGTGTAAAATGAATTGTATTGTAAGATAGTTTGAAGGAGAAAGTTGCTCTGCGCTTTTTGTACATCGCTTGTCCTCCGATTTTTATTATCACAGGGTCGGCCCTGTTTCCCTCCCCCCCTGAGCTCGCCTTCCCTCCCCCTCCTCGCCATCTGTTGACTTCAAGTCATTTTGTTACTTTCTCCTGATTGCTCACCCGGTCTTCCCCTGCTGTCCATTCTCTTGTTTTAGCCACCCAACCCCCTAAAACACCATCACCACCCACAGACAAGAATAAGCTGTGCTCCATTCGTCATCGTCAAAATAAAGCATGATTAACTATCGTACCAAGTCTTCTTGCCTCTCATGTACTGTGATGGTGACTGCGGTGCTGAGAGGGATACACACTCGACTTGAGCAGCCCTCCCTCTCTCATTCCTCCCAGTTCCTTGAGGAAATTAAGCACATGACTCCGCTCATGTATGAGTCATTGTCTTTGCTCCCTCCGTCTCTTTTCCCCCTTTGCTGTCCATTTCCCGTTGTATTTCCATCTCTGGTTCCTCCTTCAGCCTCTCGGAGTATGATTTCCAGATGTGTTGCCCCTCTACCTCGGTGTAGCTTACTGCCCCATAAGCCGCTTTTTGTTTCTAATATTTTTGGTTTGGATTCCATCCTCCTCCATACCTCCAGTGTGTTGTGTTTAGAGTTTGGACTCACTGTAAAATACTTTATTCATGTTATTCAAGCCTCTAAGAGGTAATACATTATTTAGAGCTTCTGCCTTCCAAAGCCAGTTCACTAAGTACATTTTTGGCTCTGAGATAGACTCACACAAACTGCTTTTTTTCGACCGGGAAGATGCTTCCTTCTCCTCCCCTCCCCGACCAAGCCCGGTACATTTGGAAACATTGTTCTTTGCTTTAACGAAAAGGCCCTATGGGGTCCAAAGTTAGATGGCTACAGTATTAATCAGGCAAACTGAAGCTTTAAAGTGCGCAAAGCAAAGTGTTCCCCCTGAGGATAGAGCAGATGAGGGACATTGGTTTCAGTTGAAAGGAAGATCATGCGGGGGGGGGGGAGAGAGAGAAAAAGGAGGGAGGAGCTGAGTTGTTTTCTAATCTAGTGATATGAATCCAGAGACAGGCAAATCTGTTTTCCTCCTTCAAAGCGTGCTGTAATTGCTGCGTAAAGCTCCCTTTTTAATGGAATATATTAGCATAAAAGCTAGAACACAGTGTTATGAGTACAATAAAAGAGAGTTACAACTCTCTTCCTGTAATAGGGACATGATTTCTGTAAAATGTTTGCTTCCAAACAAATAGTTTTTTTAGGGTAACGTGCCATGTTAAACTGTAATTACTCACCAGATGTCAGATGTATCCGTCTTTGCTTTACACAGCCAGAACACTGAGAGGAATGTGTCAGGGATTGCATCAGTGCTCATGATGCCGTTTCACACCAACGGGCTTCATGCTCGCCGACACTCCTGACCTATTTATGATTTAAGAGCCGTGGTGAAAGCTCTTTCTTTCTGCTAGTCTTTCATCTTCTGCTCGCCTGATCTCACTCGCCCCCGTTATCACGTCTTTGCAAGCAGACAAAAGATCCGCTGGGTGGAAAACTCTGGAGGAGATGGCAGGAGTGTGTCACCGGGCGAGTTAATTTGATTAGGAGTCAGTAACACCACAGAGCTGTAAAGTCAAATAAAAATGTGTGAAGGAATAAAGACGTGTGTGAGAGAATGAAATGGCATTCCTGACTAATAATACAAAAAAATTACATCAAAGGGATTTATTGCTTTGCAAATGACTGACCATGTGTCCAAAAATCTGCTCTCCTGTCTTTCAGAACAACGACCCTTTGACCCTTGGCTACCATGGCTACCCATCTCTTAGTCAGGTAAGGTGGCAGTTAATCTCAAACTTCATGTTTTTCTTAAATTCTTCCATCTGATAATTCTTTACCATTCATAAAACATTGTTAAGGCTCAATGAAGATCCCTAAACCAAAAGGTCGGGGGGGGGGGGGGGGTGTAGATTATAATTAATCAGTCATGTAGAAGAAGAAATTCCTCCACACCCTTTACTCCCCTAGTCCTGCCCTCCCACAACTTTCCTTTCTACTCCAAACAAGAAGTACTGATATTAATCATTTTTTATCTTTTCAATTGTTGCCATTTAACCAGAGATATTCTAGTTTTTCACTCCGCAAATGAATACTAATACACATCCATATGAAAGCCTATTAAGTATGTGTGCAAGGCAACAATCTGTTTACTAGTGTTTGTATTAGTCTACTGATTGTGTTATTAGACTGTTCAGTTTATGTGGTTAATCCTTAGATCATCCTCCCTTCATCCTCTCATGCTCTGCCCATAATCCCTTCATCCCTCGCTCTCTGTGATACCCAAAAAACCTCTGGCTGCTTATCTGCACTCTATCTGTCTTAAGCCTTTACTTGTACGCTCTTATTTGCTTCAGTTTCAGAGATTGATTTATTGGCAGTCTGTTGTGCCATTTAGCGGAAGCCTGGAAGCCAATTAGCCAGTTTTCATTTCAATGGAAGATGATACATCTTTGATCCGTTTCCTTGCTAATAATAATGTTCGAAGTAGTGTTGCCTCGTGCGAGCAATCTCACGTTAGGATGTAAAGAGGTCAGTCAGGAGTTGCTTAAGGGACTCGGAAGTATGAACCGTCCTCTAACTAGGGAAAAAAGTCAGAGGAAAAAAAACAATGCGGGCCGTTGGAGGCTCCCACAACGCAGAGGTGCTAAACTGTCAACAGCGGTGTGAGGATGATGTGATCAAAGGCTCCTGAAAGGAAGAGCCTGGAGAGCAGCAGCAGCCTGATGTGTGAAGAGAGGGGCGAACACTTTTCAGACATGAGATATAAAACCTATCTAGCTTCTTTTGTTTTAAGATAAAATTATTAAGATGACTAGCATTTTCATCGCAGTGACAGAGGTTAAACCCTGTTTTACCATTGAAAACCCTCGCAAAAGAAAAAATATTGGCAACTATTTTGATAATATCAGTCATTTTTTATGCTGAGTAGTGAAACAATTTCATTATTTGAATCCAGACTCTCAAATAAGAGGATTTCCTAATTGATATAACTTTGTAAACTAATTAGTTTGGGCATTTAGACTTTAAGCTAAACCATTTTTTTTGTCGTCATGTTTGGCCCTGTGAAGTTGTGATGATGATGATGATGATAAACAATTATCGCTTTAATTGAATCAGCAGATATTTCAAAAAATGAAATAACCAGTAATTGTTTCCTTACATCACAATAATTAAGGACGTGTGGGTTGACAGTGAAGAATCTTATTCCAAAAAGGAGTCATGTTTACTTTCTCTGCATATTTAAATCTTGTATCAAACTCCATTATAGCCAACATTTCGTAATAAAATGTAATTATTCACATTATTTAATATGCTCTCGCTGTTATAGTAGTTTTCATTGTTACTCGGTGAGTCTGCCTTTCCCGTGCAAGATTTAAATTGCCTTTCCATGCATAAGGGATACACAGGAAACAATGCGTGCATCTGTTGGATGCCGTGCTGTTTTGTATGAGTACCTTGTTGGAGGACATTGTTGACTGCTTTATTAAAAAGGATGGGACATGATGCATCCTCTCGTCCCACGGTTTGTTTGGCTTCGATACACACGTCGTTCTTTTGTTGAATTTATGTTTGGAATAACTGCCCAAGGCATGTTCCCTGTCACAGTGGTTGATATACCCGTATTGAAATATGTCTGAGAAAGATATCTGGCTCTTTAGCTGCTAAATGCATTTAAAGCCTCTTCCACACTATGTTCTCCAGCTAGTCGCTAACCTAGTGTATCCGTGGTTTTGCAGGCCAGGTAGGGTACAGGTTTTTTTGTGCTTTTTGGCTGAAAACAGATGTTTTGTGCGGCTTGAAACATATTGGTGGAAGTGGTCAGTGTGAAACAAAAGAGTAAAGCTGTCGAACCAGAACAATGAGCTGAAATATGCTAAAATGCACCGTTTGAGGAATTGATCCAGCTTTACAAAGGATTATCAACTTCTTTCTACTTTAAATGGTCCGCAAAGGGCAAGAGATTTTTTGATTTTGTAGCAAGACAGATAAGAAGACAAAATATAAAAAGCCTAGGGGGCATCAAGAAGAGGGAGGAGGGGGACTGAATGTCCCAACTTGGTAGAAAAACAACTGTTGTCCCAGGTTGACCTTCTCATAATTTCTTGCATACAAGAAAAACCTGTCTTCACTTCAACTATAAGATGCATTATAACTGTGACTGTATTCAGACGTCAGCTGTGTTGTAATTTGTTATGGAAACGTTTCTGTATTAATCTATTTAGAGTGCAGTCGTGACTTTTACGGAAAAATGACTTGGGCGCTTATTCAAACATGAAACAAACATGTAAATTGCGAGAACATTTATGTAACAACGAGCATCTCTAAAAGGAGAGAGAGAGAGAGAGAGAGAGAGACTTCGAGACTTCTCTTCCTCTCCCTCTCCCAGTGGTGCCAGCAGCCCCAGTTAACTCACCTACATGTAGAAAGAGAACAGAAGAAGAGAGAGAGAGAGACAGGGGGAGGGAGGAACTGCGCCATGAGAGGGAAACAAATGGGAGGGGAAAGTTTGCAGGTGTGACAGAGGCAGAGAAGTGGGAGGGGGAGGCGTCAGGCTATCTGGGTGAAAGAGGAGGAGGAGAGAGGAGGAGGGCTGGAGAAGAGACAGAAGAGATGAGCAGGCAAGGGCACGGCAGCAAAACACAAGGCAGGGTATAGAGGGAAAGGAAGGAGCGAGTGGGAGAAAGAAAAGAGTGAGTGGGAGACCGAACGAGCGAGGGAGAGAGAGAGATAACGAGGGGAAAGGAGAAGAAAGGGAGAAGTAAAAGCAAGCGAGGGAGAGTGACAGGGACAGAGGCCAGCACAGGAGGAGGAGGAGGAGGAGGAGGAAGAGGAGGGGGGTTGGCATGGCAGACAGAGCGAGCGGGGGCAGAGAGAGGGAGATTTTGAATCTGTGAGACAGACAAGAGAGACTGAGCGGGTGAGGTGACACAGGCTCTGGGAGGGAGAGGAAAGCAAGGCAGTGTGAGAAGAGGAAAGGAGAGAGAGAGGAGCAGTTTGAGTTGTTGCACAGAATACGATGATGGGACTGTACTATCCTTCCGTGTTGTCGGTGAGTGTTTATCTCCATACATTTTTCCTATCGTCCTTTCTGTGTGTGTGTGTGTGTGTTTGTGTGTGTGTGTGTGTGTGTGTGTGTGTGTGTACGCGTCTGCTGCTGTATCTCTTTGCCGAGCCTCCACTGTACATGGAACGGCATCAGAGCGGGCTGTCATTGAGCATGAAATGTTAATTAACTGCTAACAGATGAGGACTCTTCTTGACCCGCTTCACTAGAGTGGTCTGGTCAGGGCATTTCAGACTCTCGTTAGGCACCCAGTTGCTACGAGGGACATAAACACAGAAACTAGCGGAGTAGGCGTAGATGACAGCGAGATACAGCCTTGGAGATCGTATCTCTACAATTATGATTTGCTACGGTGAAATGCACGAGTGGCGATGTGTTATTCTACGCTGTTGTTGTGGCATCTGTTCTCCTGCCCAGAGCTAGAAGCGCACGCACTCTGAACATCTAGAGCTGCCACTGCCAGAAACTGTGCTCTGCCATGTATTATGTATGCTCCGAAGATACATAAAGTACAGCATGTTAGTCTGTACTGCTGGATGTAGCAGTATGCTGTTTCTGCGGTAAACTCTTTAGACATTTCTGAGTGGAAACAGTGAGGGAATAAGGGGGAGGGTGAGGAACGTAAAAAGTCTTTCTTCTTTATTGCCTCTGCAGCTGTCTCTGCACATCGCTCAAGCCCTGTGAGCGAAAGGGACAGGTGTCCCCAGAAAACAGTTGTCTCTGTCTTTTTACTCTCCCTCTCTCTCTTTCTTTCTCCTCCTTCGATCTTTCTTCTGCATGTCCTCTTTTCAGCGCAACACCTCCTCACTGTAATTTCTGTGTCACACATTTCACAAACACACAGCAGCTGAAGCACACAGTGGGCTGCAAAGTTGGTGCGTGAAGTGTCGTTCATATCATTACATTTCGTTTGGTGTGAGTCAGGATCTGTGTGTGTGCATTTCTGCCTGTCGTTGATTGCGCGCGTGCTTCTCGTTCAGCTGTACCTTGGATTCCTGCTCTCTTTACTGTTTGACCTCTTTTCTCCCTCCTATTGCTCTCCCTGGGGCCCTGGCAGCTGTTATCTCAATGTTTTCCTCTAAGAGCCCCTGGAAGAGGGGGATGGGTTGGGAAAAGAGTGAAAGAATGAGAGCGGGAGAACAGAAAATTGATTTTTAAGGTGATGGGACCCCCTCTCAGGCAATTGCTCATGGATTAAGAAGCTGGAATTTTGCAGAGGTAGACAAATGAGAGGAGTTGAAAGCAACAATATTAGGTCAACTGGAGAGAGCTAGTTTTCTCTGTGATGCAATTTCATACTGTAGAGCTGACTTTGCAGTTACGTGTGTGTGTGTGACTGAGTGTTCAGTTGCCTCATGACAGCAGTAAATTATTAGCCCTTTTATTGTGTGGCTGTATGCTAATATATTTGGCCCTCGCTGCTGCAAGAGACTTGAAGTAGCACATTGGGTGCAAAAGCTGAAATATTTTCTCAAGCCCCACCTAAGCGTGTGCCCTAAGGCAAGGGAGAGATGCCTACCTGCTGCAAGACTACACACACACACACACACACACACACACACACACACACACACACACCCCCCCCACACACAACCACTGCCACGCTTTCATAAACTGTAACCGGGTCATGAGGTTTCATCCCCTTCCTCACCCACCCTTCTGCACCCCCCTCCCTCCCTCCCTCCACAAATCTTGTTATTGATTTTTTGCAGGGTTAACAATGATGGTCGGTAAGTGATCCCAATGAGCTGTGTTGCCGTGGCAACTTGCATGAGTCATACATTTTGTAGGGATTGTTAAATGGTTTTAGGAGTGAGGAAAATGTCGTCGGGAGAGCCATTTGAGGTAAACACCTTTTGAACTATGCCTCTATAAAAATGAACAAAAAAAGACTAAGAAATTGCCCGAACCTGGAGTTAGAGGAGCGGTTATGGCTTTTTGAGAAGCTATTTGCATCTCTAATCACTTCAAAAGCACTCGCAGTGAGGTATATGCGTGAATTTGAAAAGAACCTGCCTTTTGAAAGAGATAAGGGTTGCGCTCGCTGACTCTTGTGCGGTTGACAGTGACAACACTGTCCTATGGCCGGTTTGTGTGCATTTTCAAACGACAAACGACAAACAGGCGAGTGCGTTTATTTTTACTGAGCTCAAACAAGACTAACTCGTTTGATGGTCATACCTAATGTATTGAAAGACGCGTATGCACGTTTGGTAAACACATATCCGCTTGCTAGTTTGTGTGTTCACCTGCACATTTGTTTGTTTGGGGTGGCGCGTTGCTTTTAATGAGAAATAAATGTGGACAAATAATGTCATCATCCTTTTGTTTGCAGTGTTTAACTTTCATATAATGCTGCAGTGGAGCACAGCGGGCCATTGACACAGCTTGTGGAGGGATGACAAGGCTAGTCATGCGTGTCTCCCTGCGCACATGTATGTTGAAGTGGGGTCTCCCAGAAATGGTGTGTGAGAAAGGGGGGTCGTATGTGACACCCTACAAGGGGAGGATGGGGGTTTACTGGGAGGAGTTTGTTTGACAAGCAGGCATGTTACCCTATAAGGAGATTGAGAAGAGTGAGGGAGGAGGAGCCCAGGCTCCAGCGATATCTTGTTGCTATGAAGCAAATGAGCTTGATTGACATGAGTGGGGGCGGGACGTATGCAAGGGTCCCGTCTGGATTTTATGAAGCGTAAAGAAGCGCAGCAGAGAGAGTGGGAGGAAAGGGAGAACAGCAGCAAGAGGAGCGCAGAAGAAGAGCAAGAGGGGGAGGAGGAGGAGGTTTTGACGTGGGATGGAATAATTTAACAAGAGGGTGTCTCCTGGCTCATCGGTATGCCACAGACACGCCGTAAATGTTTCTCCAGCTGTTTGCAGCTCGGGTAGCATCGGCATGGTGTCAGAAGCCAATATCTGACTTGAGCACAGCTTCTCCATTTAATACAATTATTGAGCCAAAATGTGAGCTGCTGCTAACAGCATGAATCACATTTTCCACAGTCAAGTTTGTTTGTTGAATTAGGCTACAGACTGATGGCTGCGGGCCCGAGAATGTAAGTTACCGAAATGCCATTATTCATGTGAAATGACCCGGTGTTGTCCTAGTTAGCTCTTAGCCACGTTCCTCTCCTCCTCCCCGTCTCCTTGTAGCGTAGTGAGACTGCTGCAGACGGGCCGATTTTATAACATGTCTCCTCAGAAACACTTGCTGTTGCTAACTGACCCGAAAGTAAGCCAGCTACAGCTACCGCTCTGAGTCACTGCCTTTGCCTGGCCAACGCATACACTTACACAACCCTTAATGCCTTAACGCCCCAACGGCAGGGGAGCGGAAGCACAAATGCACACACATGCTGACATGCACACGACATGTACACAAACAAAACGTACACAAAGCTGAGTGCTGGCACAAATGCACAGCCAACCCTTTTCTGTCTACAGGGCAGTACTTTTCTTCAAATTGAACAGGATTGCCCTCCCTCCTCCGTCTTTGTGTTGCTCCTCTTATCTGTGTCCATTTATTTAGCACTTGCTTTTATCCGGATGCGAAGAACAAAGGCCGCTCGCAGTCAGCAAAAGGCCCATAACTTGAGGTTTTGAGAGAGTGGAAAAAAAAGCAGGCACACACTATTTTTGTAGATACTGGGCTGTTGACACGGTGTATCAGGAAGAGAGAGGGCTGTTGAGATGCGGCTAAAATGGATCTCCTCTGAAAAGGCCAGTCGTCGAACACAAATACAAGGTTGTTTTTGGCTCCTATTCCTGCTTCTATTTTTGTCTGGCAGAAGGAGCAGCAACAGCCGGGGTTGTCCATTCCCCTGCTAGGCTTTAGTCTGTTTCTGTGCGTGAGCAACGACATTAATGTGGAGGATGTTTTGATTGATAGGGATATAATCTGCTCAGTGGTATAGACTGTGGAGATAATATATAGTATCACAGCCAAGATTTGAAATCCTCAAGTCCTAAGTGTGCAGTAATAAACATTCAAGTCACCATCATACTTTCTTGGTTGCATCACAACTTGTCAAGTCCAAGACTGACTCATCAGCAGATGAGTGAATTTTCTCATGACTCATCAATGCTGGGACTCGAGTAAGACAACGGGAGCCGCGATGAAAATGTAAATGCAGAGGAGGATGGTAGTTTTCCCAACTCATTTGATAAGCGGTAGAATGTTTTTGCTCTTCGTCTGTAGACAATATTCTCTGCAGCAACCATTTGGATCACCAAAAAAACTATTTTCCCCACGATATTGGACAACACAAACTAATTATTAGGCATAGCAGTGCATTGGAAAAATGCTCACATTAGCATGCTAATATGCTAATGTTTAGAAGGTGTTATGTTTATCAGGTTCACCGCCTTCGTTAAACTTGTTAGTGTGCAAACATTTTTAAATGAGCATTAAACATGAAGTGTAGCTGGGGCTGATAATGTCATAAGTTTAGAAGATTTTTTTGTCAAAATTATTAAAAGCATATTATTTTTTACCTAATTTGCTAGATGAAATGTATCATCAGAGGAGGCACAAAAGCGGTGGAGAGATCAACATTGTCTTGTTTTTCATTTTTATAATAAGCTGTTTGCTAACATGTTGCAGCAATAAGGTAAAACTCTCTACACGTAGGTAAAGTCCAAGTGTATCGCCTTCTTTTTACTTTGTTCATTTCACCACTTGACCCAACCGGGGTGATCAACTTTCCCTTTCTAGTGTGACACAGGAGCAGGTCTAGTTTCCTTATTTCTGTTTGTCATGCAAGTGGGCTCTTACCTGGTAACTTGGCATGATTCTAGGAAGAGCAGATGTAAGAATAAGTCAGCAAGTGTATAATTTAGCACATAATGTGTTTATGTCTCCTGCTGTTTAAAGCCCGATCTAAACTGACTAATGTTTCTCATCTCGGCTCTCTTTCTCTCTCACTCTCAAACCTAATGAATGCAGGATGTCTCATCCGAGGATTTCAGCTCATGTGCACATTATTACCATCAGTGATGTAACAGTGGTACAGAGAGAAATGCCTTTGCATATTAACACTTTTCTGGCCTATTTTTGAGCTTTTGTAAATTAATTAGAGCCTAGAATTCTAACTACTATTGAAAGAAAAAGGTATGAAAAGAATGGTTCACAGGAAAATATGTACACGTTGAATTAAGTTTCTGACTGACTGAGATTGAGATATCGCAGATCTAAATGTGTATTTACTTGCATGATGATATTAAAACATTTACAGGGCAGAATGAGCCTGTGACTATAATGACTAAATGTTTCTGAAGAAGTGTAACGGTCATTCTGCTACATGAAACTTGGTTAGGACAGGAAAGCAAGGATGTGAAGGATGTTATCACGTATCAAATTCTTATTCTAAATGCTTGTGGACAAGATTGGAAGAGGTTCATACAGCTGTGGGGTTTAGAGGAGCGGACACAGCTGCTATTTCAAAATGTGAATGCAGTTTAACTTGGACTCTGCGGTCAGTAATCTGGCGGCTGTGAGGCTCGAGTGCTCGGCACAGGATATGGAGAACATGGTTTCTATTCTGGCTGAGGTGGAGACTCTTCACCTGGCAGGAGAGCAGCAGAAGCGGTTTAGGTATGAAGCGAGGATGTGTGCAGTGAGTGGGACGGCAGTGCAGATTCATGATGAACACACATTTACTGTACGTTATCGGGGAGAGGAGGGAGTGAGATAACAGGATTGCTGGTTGTGGTTATCCTGCTGAAATCAGGCCAGAGCTGCAGTCATAAAAGGTTCAGAGCATCTCAAAGCATTCCCTGTTTTCTCAAAAAATGTGCTTGGAAAAGTGAAATAGACATCAGGTTAACTAGGTGAATTTATTTGAATAGATAATAGAAATAGAGATTAAATATGTTGGTGATGTTGGTGCCAGAGATGTGTAGTGTTGCAGAGGTCTTTACTGTCTTAAACATGTATCTGTGTCTGAACACTTTTGTATTACAATTAAATGTGGGTTATTAGCTTCATAGTAAGTGGTTATTTTGCAAGTTAATTTTTAAAGTCTTGAGTATTGAGGTCTGATTAGTAATAACTTATATTTACTTTATTGTGCTTTGGGGATATACAGTAATACAATAATTAACAGACATTTCTTTATAAAGCTTAAGTGTATCAATCAGGGTTTATTATACAATTTGTTAAATACACATGAGACACATTTTTGTTATAGAGGTCCTGACCGGCACAGCAAGGGGTGGCATTTTCTAAAAACCAAAAAAAACATTTCATGTGTAATGCAATATACCCCAACTAATGAGATGATGTTTGAATGTCTCTACCTGTGAACAGATTATTCCTGTAAAGTCACTTATTTGTGATTTGTAAATATTAAACACTATACGTAAAGCCTGGTTGCATTACACATGTGTACCTGTGTCATTTACACGACAAAGTGTCCCTCTCACTGTCAACTCGGTGCAGCTCTGCTGTCGCTGCTCTCATGTCACAATATCGATGTGATCCGTGTCGACCGTGTGCATCGCCGCTTTGTTGCTGAGTCGAGGGGCCCGGCTACCGTGTCACAGGTGTGACGCTGAGAAAGGTCAAAAGCTGGGAGACAGATGGCGTGTACACACACACACACACACACACACACACACACACACACACACACACACACACACACTCAAACACACTCAAACACACTTTTAACACTCCCAAAGGGACAGAGATCCATTGTGCAACTCAGATGGGCATCGCTTCAGCATCACACACACACACACACACACACACACACACACACACACACACACACACACACACACACACACACACACACACACACACACATCAAGCAGATGTCTAGTAAGCATCTCTCTTTAGTGGTATAAAGAGAAGCTGAATATTTATTTTACTAATAAGCTATTGTTATTATTACCTGTTCCTAGTGCCACCATAATTAGTACTGCTGCTAATAAAAAATTATAACAGTTCAAGTAATTATGACTCTTAAAAGTTGGAGGGGAATCGGAAGACAGAAAGAGCATAATCATATACAGAAGCCATTGTTTGCCTTTTTTTTTTTACTCTACTCGCTTATGTAACCTCCCACTATTTGCATCTAAACTCAACTGGTTTAGCAACTGTTGTCTTTCATGATCTGACTTAGTTTTTTAGGTGTCTTTTGATTACCTTGTCCGCTTTCTAAAAGGAATTATTATTTGTTCAGTTTTGTAGTTCTTTATTTTTATGTTCTAATATATCTTAATGTCAGACTGTGACAGATTGCCAGTGGCCTTTTTAATTAATGGTTGAACTGATAAAAACACCCGGGACAAAATGCAATTATGCCCAGGACTTTTGAATCCCCTTCAAAGTCTAATTCTTCATACTTTATAAAGCCATGCTACCTGAATTTAATACAAGTCTGTACAAACATTCAGGAATAATTGTAACAACTCTCCACTTGATGCCATCATCAGTTCAATATTGTCCTGTGTCCATACTTTGTCCCATCGTCATCAGCCGTTTTTAAGAGTATGATAATTAGCTTGGTTTGCTTATCAAATGCCAGCATGCTAACTACTTAAAGTAAAATGTTAAACATGATTTAATCCATGTTAGCATGATGATTCATCATTAATCACAAATCTCCAGAGCAGAGCAACATGACTTTATACTTAGACTTGCTATAAATATTGTATAATGCTTGGTCAATAAACCAACAAAAAAGATGTTCTCCATACTGTCTTGAATTCATCTGCCATCTAGTGCTGCGTTAGCGAGTTATAAAAGGATCTGAGAGACAGTGGAGGTTGGTGTATCTTTTGCAGCCATGGATCAGAGACAGGGTCATGCTTCTTCCATCACTCATCACCTACCATCCCCCCCTTTTCCCCCCTGTCCCCGCTGTCTCCCTTCACTCTCCTACTATTACCATTTTAGGGTATCTATGCCCCACTGCCAACAGCCAGGAATGTGTGTGTGTGTGTGTGTGTGTGTGTGTGTGTGTGTGTGTGTGTGTGTGTGTGTGTGTGTGTGTGTGTTGTGTGTGTGTGTGTGTGTGTGTGTGTGTGTGTGTGTGTGTGTGTGTGTGTGTGTGTGTGTGTGTGTGTGTGTGTGTGTGTGTGTGTGTGTGTGTGTGTGTGTGTGTGTGTGTGTGTGTGTGTGTGTGTGTGTGTGTGTGTGTGTGTGTGTGTGTGTGTGTGTGTGTGTTGTTATCCCTGTGTCGTGTTTGTGGGTGCCGGTATTGTTCTCCTACGCACTTGAATATAAGTACCATGTTTCTTTTCTGGGGGTAATGATGTTGTTCCCTGTCATATAATAATAATAGTGATACTCGGGCAGGCTTCCTCACTAACAGTTGGTCTTTGTGTGAGCATTTAGGTGTGTGGGTGTTTGCGTGTCAAAGGTGGCTTGTGAGCAGAGGCGTTTGTGAGTGTGTGTGCAGGCGTTAGACACTCACCATTGTAGAACACTGAGTATGGAGGCATCTGACCCTCAATAATAGATGTGGCTGCAGTGAATATTTAATAGGTGGGGGGTGTGTGGATACATGCACGCATTTACACACCCGTACGTGGGGAAATGGAAATATAATATCCATGCTTGTATGACTTTTAGACTGAGGCTCATGGGAAAGTGGTCTCTGTGTGGTCGAGTGATGCTCTCTGTAAAAGATACTGTGGACGTTAGCCAGCCGGCTACTTTAGCTTTCACTCCTTCCTCACTCTTCTCTCCTTTTTCCAACAGGGCGCTCAGGATAATGCTGGCGGTCAGGAGGGCCTCGTACCCCCGCCTTTCTCTGCCTTCCCTCCACCTCCACCGCCGCCCCCCCAGAACGGCCTGGCCCTGGATTACGGGGGCAGCCTGTATGCAGCGGGAGCCGTCCAGGGCCCCGTGGAACTCGGTGGAGCAGTGAACAGTGCTGCCAACGCTGCCAGCCTCAGTGTCCAAGTGAGTGCCAGTCTCTTCCTCTGCAGCCCACATCAGGGCTTTGCCTTGAAAGGGCAGCGAGAGTGTGGGGGATCAGGTTCTAAAGATAACAAAATAGTAGAAATTCTCTTGGACAAACATTAGATTAGATTAGATTAGAAGCATTTATTTGTTATTATACAAGTACAACTAGAAGATTAAAGCTATCAAAACATTCAGAATGGACAACAAAGACAAGCAGCATTCATACATACATAAAACAATAACAAAATGAAGTGCAGGAAATAATTAAAGTAGTATATCATAATAAATATGTTTGTGTGTATAATATTGCACATGTATGGGTTATTGCACAGGGAGGAAGACTAAGCGGTAATAGCGCAAGAGTTCAGTGCCATGATTGCTCTGATACGCAGAATCAGTATACTGAACGTTAGTAATTACAGATATGATACCATTGGCCCTTTCCACACATTAACATCTGTAAACCTCTCTATGTATAAATACACTTTTTTTAATCAGGTAAAAGTATATTGAGATAAAAAACGTCTTCAAGAGTGACGTGGCCTAGAGGGCAGCCTCAGCAGTCTTACCGCAGTAAACACAAACAACACAAGCAGAATAATACAAAACACTTTAAATGAGTGCACAATATACAATAAAGACCCAGTACTACAATAACACAATGCATACACACAATGCTAAGAATCGAGAGAATGACTGGCAGATCATTAGTAAATTAATTGTTTGTTGCAGGCTGGAGTGTAAACATTAAATGATTCCTCTTCCATTCTTCCCAGCAGTCAGATGGGTCCTCCCAGATTGACGGTCAGTCGGGTGTTGGCTCAGGAGGTGGAGGGAGCATCGGGGACGATACAGACGCCAAGGGGTCGCCCAAACGCCTCCACGTGTCCAACATCCCCTTCCGCTTCAGAGACCCCGACCTACGGCAGATGTTTGGTGTATGTAGACCGCAATATCCCCCCTTTTTACCAATATGCATTATTACATAACCTAGAAAAGTAGCTTTATATTAAAGCTTCTAGTAAGTAAAAAGAACGACTCAAAGAACCAATACAGTGACGACAGCACTGTGTCTTCAGATTTCTATTTTTATAGTTTTATTTTGTGTCCTCAAATAGGATTTTCAAATGAAAGAAGTCTTTTTCCTGTCAGTTTCAGCTTAAAGTTATCCTTTTTTTCATATTTGGATAAAAAACTAAACCTTTACTTGGAAAGCCATCTTGTAGAACGATTTTATATGCCAGATGTGAATATCGGGCCTTATGTTAGGCTTTTTTGTAAGAGGAATGTTTTTGAAATGTGGTGCAGAGGAAAGAAGGATATGATGGGAAAAAAAGACTGCCAAAGCTGGCTCAATGCCAGCTCATCGTGGTTGGTCAGTGCTGACACCCTGTGGCAAGAAGCAGTACAAGACTCACATGCTTGTTCAGCCTCTAAATCTTCCTCACCTTTTTTTTTACAGCAATACGGCAAAATCCTTGATGTCGAGATCATTTTCAATGAAAGAGGATCCAAGGTATGAAGTTATTAAAATGTGAAGAAGAAAAAAACCTTGTTAACAGAAATGAGCTCAGCGAAAGATTAACGTGTATTTTCAACCCCCTCTCGCTCTCGCTCTCCCCCTCTTTTATTTTTTCTCGTCTCCTCTGCTCTCAGGGTTTTGGTTTTGTAACTTTCGAGACGAGTGCAGATGCAGAGAGGGCCAGGGAGAAGCTTCACGGTACGCTGGTGGAAGGACGTAAAATCGAGGTAACTCACCACCCTTGCCTTTTTTTGAAACGGCGACCATTTTCTCCTCTTCAGGAGTTTCCCCCTTCATGTCCGATAATTAGACTGAGTCTGTTCTGGTCGTTTCTGCCCCAGAGAAGGTTTCCGGGTGGCTGTATGTGTCTGACTCTAACCCCTCTGGCTTCACTATAGCATGGTGCAGTGGTGCCACGCACACAGACATCTCTCTGACGGCACTTCCTGTCGATGTTTATGCTGTCGTTGTTGTTGATGTTGTGGGCTGTCCATTGCACCTTGATCTTAAAGCTGTGTGGTTTGCAAAGCATGCTGTGTGGAGTGGCTACACAACAGGCATGGCCGGAAAGACGTCACTACAACACGGGCGCTGTCGATATCCGCTTCTGTAACAGCATGTAGGATCTTTTCTCTTTTTTTGTTTCTCCTGCACCTTTTCCATCACCATCATCACTTCTGTCACGGTCATGATGAGTGGCCATTTTTGGTTTATTAATGATTGGAAGGGGGCGTTATTAGCCTCTCAGTTATTTTTCCTCTGAAAAAAAAGTGCTTGCTGATGATTGTGAGAGGCTACTCTATGTTGCATGGATGGATGATAAGGTCAGATATCGTCATGGAGTTTTTCACTGATAACATCACACGGGTGACTCTGGGTAGCAGTCTTTTTTAATGAATGACCGGTTAGCAGACTGATGCATGACGGGAAGCAATTCAGGGGGCAGTTTTTTTTTTTGTTGGAATGAGACTGCCGTGAGAAGTGTGGTGTCATTTCTGATGCTTCAAAAAAGCTGTTTAATTTCAGACATGCAAGATGGATGGTAAAAAACAATGTTTTGTTTACACACACACTTGCATCCACCACTGCTGAAAAGAACACCAGATATCACGGAAGTGCATTTTGTTGTGACATCTTTTATTATTTGTCAGCATGAGTTCAGATTTCAGTTGCAAATGGCCTTGGAGATCAGATACACCATGCTTATGCCATTTGCTCTGGCTCTTAAATTCACGCTTTATTTTTTTACTTGCCACTAAAGCTCCTCTGCATGCATGATCTCGAAAGTCTTGCACTCCTCTCTGTCTGTGTGTGGGTGGTGAAGGATTAAAAATATGGAGGGCGGAGAGAGAATGCAATAGATAGCAGTCGTTCCCTCTCCTGTCTTTGTTTCCTTTCTCTTTATTGGTTCTCCTCCATCTCTCTCCTCTCTTTTTCACCAGGCCAGTCTGTACGTCTGTCTCCCAGTCTGTGTCCCCACCTGCATTTCTGCTGTCCATCCCTCCCCATATCTCTGTCCATTTCCCTGTCCTGTGATGAAGTTAGGTTTGGAGAAGTTTGATTTTAAGTAACTATTTTGTCAGTTATTTGAAGATAATCTGAGCAATAATAACAGGTAGCTTGCCTCCTAAGGTAGATTTTCTTTATTTCTGATATTTTCTGTTTCCATTTGTTTGCTCCTTTATCAACTTTTGATCTGTGTTTGTAGTGAGAGGCTAGGTCGTTGTCAAATGGCTGATACTTGTAGGTGACCTGTTACATTACTTCCTCTCTACCAAGAAGTGGGGGTTGCTTTTCATTACCTCGTTTTGTTTATGTTTTTTTTTGGTTCATCATTTCTTTCTTACATATATTTTCTCTATTTCCCTGATGATTTTTGTATGTTGTTGTTGTTGTCAGTCTCCACGGTAACTGCTCGCGTGTCCTCACGCCGTTTCCCTGGCAACGGTAAGTTGTGTACACATGGCATCATCTTTGAATGACCCCTCCCCCCCACCCCATCTGTCAAAAAAAATCTATAAAAAGCACCCAACACCCAAATGACGGCCCCCTTTACTGATAGGAGCCTGATTGATTGACAGAAGCTGATTGGCTAATCCTGTGATTGATTGGGGAGGTGGTGAATGAAACGATTACGAGGTTAGCCATTGATCGCATGGCATTATAAAGGCCACTTGTATAACTGAATGTACTGCATCTATCTGCAAGTGCAACAACTATGACTACCACTTCTTATGCATTCATTCCAATCACCTCTCTAACTGCATTCAGCATTTAATTCCAGAGCTGTATCCTGCATGGTTTACTCTCTTTCTCGTCATCTGTATGACGCCATATAGTACTATGTCATCTCTCTGTGTCATGTGTCAGCCAATAGCTGCATTTCTGCATCTTAGTGGGACAGCATGCTGAAGCATGAGTGCTATGTTAGCTTTACTCGAGAGAGGATACTAGTTGTCTGTATATCATGGTGTACTGTAGTACTTGATAATCACTTTCTGTACCACTTTGTAGACCGCAGACAGTTGTAGAGGTATGGCTGTTAAGACTTAAAATTCAAATTCAAGATATATACCTAGATTAATATATTGCACCCCATATAAGATGCTTACCTTAAGCCAATCTTCTTTTCATTAGTAATATGTACATTTTAAGCATTTCAGTCCTTTGTAATAAAGGAAAAAAGCTGCTATAAATTAATTTGAAGACCCCATCAAAGCAAACATAAATGCAACTGATTAAGACACGGCAGATTTGTATTTGTTCAGATTCCTTTAAAGAGGTGTCCTTGTTTTACTTTTCGATCAGTTTGGCTCTGGATGGTGTGTGTTGGTGGTTCTGTGGTTCGAGGTCTCTCTGGTGTGCAACACTGATCTGGAATGCCTGGCAGTGTTTCACAACCATGGTTTGATTTTATTTTATTTTTGAGGAATGATATTTGCATCCCCCATTCTCTCTGTCTTTATTTAGTCTTCTCTCTCTTTGTTCTTGCTCCATTTATCATTTCTCCATTGTTGCTCCTGTACAGTTAGATCCAATGTAGGCAAACGGTCGGATGTACTTTTGTATGTGTGTATCGCATCTTGTTGTTTCTGTTTGTTCATTAGAAGAATTGCACATTTGGATGGATTGTTCACTCTCTCTCTTCTCCACATCATGTATGTGTTTTTCTGTGTCTTTTCATGTGGACTGGCTCCTTCTCCTGCATCCCTCTATATTTCTCTGTCGTTCTCTCCCTCCCCTCCTTTTTCTGTATGATGTGTATTGGACTGGGAGGGCTGCCAACCTTTTTTCGATTGGTCTCTTGCTGCATCTGATGCTTGCTGATTGGCTAGTTTTTGCTCACCTCTGGTGATGTGATGCGCTCTTGATTGGCTGCGTGTAATTTGTGTATGAACTCTTTGATTGATGTTTTTTGCATTGTGTTGAACTGATGAATCTGCAGCTTAATTCACCTTCTTTTCCCTCCTTTTTTAAAGGTAGCGATACAATGTTCTTGGATTTCTTTTTGAATGCTTTTGTTATGAAATATTTTATTATTTGATTTGTTCTGTGTGCCAATGGTTGCATTGTTTGTGTGCAAAACTGCCTGACTTACTCACCAGGATCCTTGTTTTCAATGTCTTTCTCCTTTTTAAAAGAAGTGCATGCATCAAATACCATCGCTGCTCATCAACAGAATTAACCTCTGTCATAAGTAAACAAAATCAAGTATAATTACACCTCACATCTAAAGCACCATATGAAGACGCTGATCATCATGTGCCGAGTATCTCCCTCATATCTCACAGAATACATTCAGTTAAAGGAAACGTAAACTATATTGTGATTGGATTCTGCATCCCTTTGACAAAAAATCCTCAGTGCTTGTTTATCCCCTAAATTGGGTTGAATAAGCTCCTGACCTTTTTTTTCTGGTGTCCAGGTGAATAATGCCACAGCCAGAGTGATGACAAACAAGAAGATGACGACCCCGTACTCTAACGGAGAGGGCCTCGCTACTCTGCCATACGGTAATGCAATCTTTACAATCTGTTTTGATCAATTGTGACAGTGTTTGGTAATATGGCAGTCATTATGAGTTTCGAGAGTAATCCATTATATCCCATATCATTTTTATGAAGTTTCACAATAGAACTGTGTAGAAATACAACAACATTTCTATGAAAAGAACAATTATAATGAAACTTGATTTTGATATAATAATAATACAAGAAATTCAGTGCTTTACAGTAAGCAAAAATAAACATAGATTAAACTAAAAGAAGGGGTTACAATGCCATTATTAATGTAAAATGAAATGATAAAATCCACTTAATAATGGCAATACAAATGTAAGTAATTAAATATACAATACATTCCTATGTTTGTATTATTCATGTTTACATGCAGCAGCATCAAAAGGCCTCGGTTTTCTTATTCTCTGATATTAATTTGGTCTAAATGACTGTTTTGAAGTATTATAATATGAACTTGTCCTTGTGGTGACAGATGGGCTCTGTGCAGACAGATCGTCAGGAAGTTTAAAATATTCCCTCTAAACTGTCTTTGTTTCACTATAGCAGGGTGGAAGTTGAGTCCTATGGTTGGAGCCATGTACAGCCCTGAACTCTATACAGGTAAGACAAAAAGGATAATTAAACGAGTCTGATGGAGAAAAAGACGCGCATTTAATATTAAAATCTTAAAGGATCTAAGACGCTTTTCTTTCACCCTCTCTCCATCTCAGTACCAGGGTTCCCATACCCAGCAGCAGCCGCAGCAGCTGCCTCCACCGCAGCGACCTTCCGAGGCGCTCACCTGCGCGGCCGCGCCCGGCCCGTCTACAGTGCGGTCCGGGCGGCTGTGCCTCAGCCCGCCATCCCCACCTACCCTGGGTAAACACACACACACACACACACACACACACACACACTAATAACATTGATAACTAAACCAGCAAACTATTATTGATAATAAAAGCTAGACATGTTGTTATGCATATCACCCTCTTCTTAAATGCATGTCTTTAATTGGTAGAAAATAATACGTCATCATTGTGCATGCTGTGTGATTGAATACATTTTTAATGGAATATTGACATTGTAATTTGCTGAGCTGAAATACCATTTCCTTGTACCGCAGAGGTGATAATGATATGATACTTTAGTGATCGAATAGAGTAGTATTTTTCTTTTAATAGACATTTGTCTCAAAGTAGTATCACTCTAATGTTTGTGCATATGTATACAAAGAGGTGGTATTTTGTCTTGCATGTTGCACGGTGTGTAATAATATCACCCTTCTTTCTTTTCTCTCTTTCACAATCTGTTGTGCCCCGCTTTCTCACCTTTCTCTCCTAAATCGTCACTCTGTCATTTTCTACAATGCCCACATGGTGGCGCATCGCACCATCTTTTTGTTTGGACTTTCCACCACCGCTCCTCTCTTCCTTCCCTCCTTCCTATGTCGTCTCTCTCTCAGTGTGATGGCCTATCAGGATGGCTTTTACGGTGCAGCTGATCTCTATGTAAGTATGCCTCTCTCTCCTCTACTGCTCACTCCTCATCTACGATTTCCCCCTCTTGCCTGTGGGTTTTCAAGTGTGAAACGACACGGACCAAACCCATAGAGACGTGTACTTCTGGGTGTTTTGTTTCATCACAGCTAGAGACATTTTTTCCCCCTGATTTAATCTTAGATAACAAATAAATTACACTCATCACTTTAGTTTCCATGAACCATCTCATATATCTTTAAACAATGCATACATATATATTAGTCGCAGTACATTCAGGAGTAGACGCCTCTAGGGTTTGTCTCTGTGCATTTGTGAGTTTAGTTTGTACCAATGTGATTATGAGTGTGTGTATGTGTGTGCGTGTGTGACCAGGTTGACAATAGCTGTTTCTGTTCTCTCTGTAGACTAGTGTTTCAGGACATTAGTGGCAGATTGCCCCAGGTAGGGTTGACACACTCTGTGTGAGAGCCAGTGTGCATCCTCCTCGTCTCCAATGACTGCGTGCTGCTAGACATAATTGACCATCTGAGATTGAAATGCCTTCTCTGTCTTCTTCTACTAACTCACTGGATTCTGACATGGGTGGAGTTGCGGAAGGGGGAGAAAATAATTATGTTGACATCTGAATTACGGAATAATTATACCACATAAAACCTCCATTCACAAATAATCTACAGGAGAGAGGTACATTATGGGTAACTTAGGTGCAGTATGTATGGTTGATACTTTTACAAAGGGCAATAAATCCAGCTAACAATGTACATATTGTTCCTGAACTTAACATTTAGCTCAGTGTGAAAACAAATGCATTTTGTCTTGTTTTGGTGACACCACACACCAAAATTCATCTTTGAATTTATACTTTTGATAATGTTCTTATGGCAATACATATTTAAACTGATTTTATGAAATTATTTGACATTTTCATCACACACTTGTATTCCAAAATGTGAAAATAATTGAGGGTTAAAAAATACTGACAACACATTTTCAAGGCAGGACGTTTTGGTGTTTTAAATTAATTGTAATTTAGAAATATATATTGTACACAAACCTCAGTTAGTGATCTGCAATCCATGCATTAATACAAACAGGACTTGTACTAAACAATACATGAATAATAAAATGAAACGGGAGGACAGTTTCTATCAGCAGATAATTCAGACCCCTTCCAGGAATCTCCCTATCTGTTTCACCTGTGGCATGCTAACTGAATCAATGTCGGCATGCAGACATATTTACAAGGCTGACCCCTCCCCCTGCCAACCCCCCCCCCCCCCCCAATTTTCCTCCCCGCTTTCTCTTCTCCATCTTTAAACTATCTCTATCTGTTACGCTTTATTTCACTTCTCTTCACTTTCTTCATTCTCTCAGATAATCATTTAAACCTTTTCTGTTATTATTCTCTTTTCTTGACTCCTCTTCCTCACCCCCCCTCTCTCTTTTCATCCCTCTGTACCATTCATGTCAATTC
This sequence comes from Dissostichus eleginoides, assembly GCA_031216635.1. Lineage (NCBI taxonomy): Eukaryota > Metazoa > Chordata > Actinopteri > Perciformes > Nototheniidae > Dissostichus > Dissostichus eleginoides. The sequence goes on along the minus strand of CM062266.1, from coordinate 20,645,500 downwards.
CTTCTCCCCTTCCCCTTCCCCTCCCCCCAGTCCAGCCTCCCTCCCATAGCAGCAGCTGTGTGGTCCTGAATGCGGGGACTTGGTCTTGACTGATCCTCTAGGGTAGAATGCAGCGTTGTTTGTTTGTTTTTTAGGGATGTTTGGCCTAATACGCTCTACGTTCTGAGTTTGGGAAAGCATGCTGTGTCTGTCAGTGATTGGTCGCTGGCCCTGTGAGCGTGAGCGTATGTGTGTGTGTTTTTAATCTGACTGGCTGACTGTCTTCTTACACCTGTAGTTTATTTTGTGTCTGTTCATCAGCTGTTCATCCTCAACATAAATAATGACACAATCATCTTGCCACCCCTTCCCCTTTCTTTAACTGTGTGTTTTTGGTAGGGAACCGGGGTGGGGCACAGTAATGGGTATGAACTCTCTCTCCCTCCATGTCCAACGCATAGTGGGAAAGATAAAAGCACTTTAATAATACACTGGGGAACGCTACAGGCACATAATGTACAATTACAGATGTTGTTTTTGAGTTAGTCATGGAGGGAGAGACCGACACAGAGCCTGAGCTACATCCTTGTGAATGCTGTACTGCACCAGATTAGCCAGTTCTGCTGACTGTCTGCTTGTTAATCTTTCGCTCTCTTCTCAGCAGTTTTTCTCACAATGTAACCCTTTAGATTAACTAATAGTATTAGTGTGTAGAGAAAACAGCAAACTTTTAACAATAATTTACTCTTGTTTCTGTTCCGTCCCACCTCTCCCTTCATCGTTTCCTCTTGTCACAAACACACTACCCCCTTCCCTCTCTATCCTCTCCATCGCCTCATCACAGGGGGGCTATGCTGCATATCGTTATGCCCAGCCGACTGCGGTAGCAAATCCGGCAGCAGCGGCGGCTGCAGCAGCAGCTTACAGTGACAGGTGAGTGGACAAAGAGACCTCAGATGATGCTCTTTTTCAGCAACTTCCTCTACCACTAAGGAGACACACTATCTAAGAAAGACACACAAAAAAATCGAAGTGTAGTAACATTTCCAAAATGAGGTTACATATACATCATTTAGCGAATTGTCCTTTATTTTTCCTAAAAAATATTATGAGATAACTCATGTGTTACGCTTTTGTCTATTTTCAATAGCTACGGACGAGTTTACACAGCAGACCCTTACCATGCTGCGCTCAACCCAGCGGCCTATGGCGTGGGAGCAATGGTAAGTTCCCTCAGCCCATATCAGGTAAACAAATTAAAGAATAAGGCAAAGGATATATTGTATTTTTGTCAATGTCAACAACTGTCATGAAAGAGCAAAACCAACAATGTGTTTGTCTACTTACATTAGCATTTATGTAGGATTGAAATGAACCTACAGTAATGTGGCTCACTGATTGTTTATTTTTACAATAATGGAGGTCTGTGAAACAGAGGGAAGAGATATAACATGGTTTTGACTTGTTTCTAAGTTGTTTTTTTTGTTTATTTACAATAAGAAAAATATAGATCACCAGAATGATAATTTAATGTGTAAAGTGATTGTGACCATTTGACTAAGTGTTTGTCTTTTGTCGTTTCATAGGCCGCGCTGTACAGGGGAGGATACAGTAGATTTGCCCCTTACTAAAGACACTACATTTCCCAGGAGCTCCTCTCTTCCATTGATTTTCTCTGAAAGAGCTCCCTCTGTTGTCGTGGAGGTGGACTGCACCCAGTTTTAAAGTGTGGTGTCGACCACAACAAGATATTTCAGATCCCACCCCAGAGCAGTCCCAAGTTTTCTTATATACGCTACTACAGAAATAGAGGAATGCTGTATTAAAGACTGATGGATGGCCTTTATATAAAAAAAAAAAGAAGAAAAAAAGACAATAAATGGCCACCTTCCCTATTGCACGGCTGTATTATAGTCTCCCCTTCTTAATCCCTCGGCACTCAGCAGCACAAGACTCGTGATGGAGCCCCGATGTTCTTCCAAAGGCTGAAGGTGGATAACTAAACAGCTGACAACCAAGTATGAAAAAGAGCTGAGTGCTGTGTGGCCTGCACACACTCAACATTAAAGGAGAAAGAGAGGGAATCAAAGTGTCCACGAAATGTCAGAGCGTTAGAAAGCAGGAAGTTGCCTCAAAAGAGCACCGGAAAAAAACATTTTGAAACAGAAAGAAGAGTCACTAAAATGATAAAAACACCCACTGATGGATTTTTATAATTCCTCCTTAAGGTGGGCGGATAGTAGTGAGAGAGGATTTCCATTCTTGCTGTGTTCTGGTAGAGGAGACTGAACATGGCGGCTTGGAGGAATGATGTGTGACGGTTAATAACGCTACAGAAATCACGTCCGAAGGCTGAAGGGAGGGAGGGTTATTAGAGCTGTTCCTTACCTCAAGTTTTCTTAGTATGTGGAAATGGTGAACCTTTAAACTTAAAATTGTTATGATATGCAAAGAAATTAGTTTAGAGAAAAAAGTTACCAAATTATTATTATTATTTATTATTATTGTAATTATTCTCATTATTATTCTTATAAAACCATTATTTTGTTTGACTCAGCACACCCTGCTGATGTAGAACATGTAGATCCAACAGTGAACCTTGGGGTTAAAACTGAAAATAAACATCAATATAACATCAATATTTCACCTTTCTGACTATTTCACACAAATATAGTCTCACATCATATTTTCCATGCACAGGATTTCACTACACTCTGTGTGCAGCCACCACTAAAACACTACAAAAAGTGCAACCCTAAAGCATCGTCGTATTTAATTGATTTTTAGCTTTGGATCCAAACAAAACCATCCACCCACAACCCTGAGGTTCAAGCATTTGTTGATCCTTTAATGTAGAGATTTATTATTTGGATTTTCCCCTCATGCTCCATCTTTTATAGAGCAAAGTCCAACATTGAATGAGTCTTCCTGAAACATACTTTAGTAGGTAAATGTGTTCGAGATGCTGCCAGCAGCGATTACTGAGCAAGAGAGAGATTGTGTCGGTGAGTTCATAGAAAATATTTAAATGCAAAACACCTTACTATTGTGCATATTTCTATACCGTTGTATTCTATATTTCCAGAACGTGGCTCTTTTTTTGGCTTTTGTTTTTGTTCCAAAGATTTGTAGAAAGCACATTTTTCTGCCGTATGTATAAATATATTATCTTTGTTATTGTTATTATCATAATCCTATGGCTGTCTTTATTTACTTCTTTTTCATATTCTGTTTGTCTTTTTTTTTTCTTTTCTTTTTTTTTTTTATATCCGTAAATGTTGTTCCTTCTCCAATAAGGCGCAAGTTCAATTTCAAGTTTTCTTTTTTTCTTCTTCTTTGGAGTGAACATCTTGAGCTGGGAGTGCCTAGGAAGGCACAAACTAAAGTGTGCATGTAACACTATCAAACTATTGTCCTCTGGTTAAATATCAAGTAAATCCACACTACGTTTTGTTTTGTTTGGGTTGATTATAGGATCCGTTAGCGTGACATTTGATTATATTTCAAAACATATTTAGCAGGAGACCGAGACATTTGGAATGAATAGCCAGCAAACCAGCTGTGCTCCTTTCTGTTTGAGTTTTACATTTATTTAATAGTTTTGTTGTTTTGAGCAGACTCCTTACATTTCAGTGGTTTAATCTGTCAGCCTGACCTGTATGGTCGCTCCAGATTTTTTAAAGATATCCAGTCAAATGTGTTAACCTCTTTCATTAGCAGGTAATATTCCAACATGGTGAAAAACTAAATGTCATTGTGGGATATGATCTAAGTTGTGTGAAAAATGGGGCTGTTATGTCTTTTTTTTCTCCTATTAACTCATTTCAAAGCTACCGTTGTTTTTCATTTCTCACGTTTGGAAAAACAGGTCAATAAGATGTTTTTTTCTATTAAGTGTGCTGCTGTTGGATTTCATCATGACATTTAACATTTTTGTTGTAATATTTCCAAATTATTACAAATGTGCTCTGGGCAAAAAGAAAAAGAAAAGGAAACCTAGCCAAAGATGCTAACCTTCAGTCCCAAACACGTTTTCAACTCAAGGCGTGCTACACAAAATACACAAAGACGGACTTACTGAAGCCCTGACGGCATGGACAAACCAGCATGAGCGATACTTGTCAAGTTTAAAAAAAGTTTTGCATGAATCTTGTGTCTTTAATATTTGACTCCTGAGCAGCCGAGCCCAGTTGCGTTCTTCTTTACCACTAAACTCTCCGGAGAATGACAGGCAGCTAGCCGTTTCTAAGCTAGCTAACACAAAGAGCACAGTGCGGTTTGGCAAGAAGGCCTACTGACAAACAAAATGGCTGCCACATAAAGTGGCATCTTCATTTTCCTGTCGCGGTTTTCTTGCCTCTGTATTATAGTTAACTATGTGGCCATACTTCATAGTTGCTATGGTTTCTCAATGAACAGTCCTCTCCCCCTCCTGTCATGTCTATATCCCCCTTGACTGCCATTATGTTTTTTGTTATTGAATGTCCATATAAAATGTTTTATATAAAAATGTTTTGTTGTGATCAGGCTTTAAGTTTGCTTTCTTTTGGTATTCTATTGTTTTAGTAAGATGGATGAGTGTCATTCTGTAGGTTATGTTATTGTACACACAAGCTAGGGCTTATGATCTATTAAAATGTTATTGATCCCCAAGTCAGTAACATTAAAACTTCCAACAGAATTGTTTGACAGCCCTTAAAGGGGCCCTATAACGGCCCGTCCACACAGCGGCGTGCGTTGAAGCTTGCCGGCGGGGGGGGGGGGGCTACGCTTCGCTCCCACAATGCAGTTCGGCAAAGCGTGACGTCACCCCATTCAAAGTGAATGGGCAGAAGCGTTGAAGCTTCAACACACGCCGCTGTGTGGACGGGCCGTAATGCTGATTTTCAGCTTTCATATTTTCATTTTTTGCCTCTACTGGGACATTTACACGTAATTTAATGTTCAAGAAATGCCTTATTTTCCTCAAACTGCCTGTGCTGCAGCATCTCTTTTCACCCACTGTCTGAAACCAGAGCCCGGTCTGCTCTGATTGGTTAGCTTGCCTGCTCTGTTGTGATTGGTCAATTCCTTAAAGATATCCCTCCCCTAATCCTATAACATATAACAATAGAGAACCGCAGTGACGCGTCCTAAAACCCGGAAGTAAACTTCTTCCGGTTCCATCGTCAAAAAACAATGCAATTTCTCCATAGGGTTTTGGAAAATAGCTCAAAATAAGGTCTGTGGTTGAAACACATTTAAGAGAGGGATCACGTTTTGTTCAGCCAGATAATCTCCACATATCTACGCTACTTTTATAATTTTCGAATCATAAATCTAGTCGCCAGAAGCAAAATGCTAACGTTATGCTATAAAGGAACTACAAGCTAGAACGGCAGGGTCGCACTACTCAACGTCACGCCAACTTAAGATCGCCTCAACTGACTTTCGCGCGCTTGCATATTTTAACAAAGCTTTTCATTTTAGCCACGCTGAATTTAACTAGAAGTCATGGCTCTGTCCATTACCAGTCTAATATCTTTTTACAAAGATGACAAGAAGAGTGTAGATAGAGGAGAGAACCACTACAAGTCAGGACACGTACAACAGTGCAGCCTGGATGAAGGTGTGCTTACCGGTGTTGTGAGGGCTAGGGCATATACTCTCTTTCAAGCAGAACACAGGGGGAAAGAAATTTAGCGGGAGTGTTTACGTAATCGGCGTAATGACGTACAACGGCCTCGACCATTTCTGTAGTCCACTAATGCCACTTGTTAACAACCATCGTTTTTCCGACACGTAAACTCTTCAGAAATCACCAGCGGGGTCACTGCTGATGTATTTAATGTGGTAGAACAAAACGTGATCTATCTCTTAATTTTGTGTCAAACACAGACCTTATTTGGAGCTATTTTCCAAAACCCTATGGAGAAATTGCATTGCTTTTTGACGAAGGAACCGGAAGTGGTAAAAATGCTAACTTACTTCCGGGTTTTAGGACGCGTCACTGCGGTTCTCTATACAATGTGTTGGGGCTCTAGCAAATAGAAGTGCCAGTGTTACATTTTGATGTCACTATGTTACGGAAGTAAACAAAGGAGTCCAATCGAGGCGTTTCGGGGTGTTTGGGAGAGTAATTCCCTCTAACCCATTAAGTTCTACTGTCTACTTAAAGAAGACAACATTTATTTGGGGAAAACATGTATTCACATTCTAATACTTTGTGCACACATACATTCATGGTTCATAAAAATAGAAATATATATATATATATAATAAATAGCTGTACATTAAAAAAGAATAGCTCCAAAGAGGAGAAGGGAAGTGGAGTAGAAAAGGCAGGAGAGAGTAGCGAAGGTTCAGTGGTGATAAACTGCAAAACAGTGATCGAACTATGCTTACAACAGATTCAGTCCATTGTCTCTCAGAAATTCACAAGCCAAGTGCAAAGTACCGGGGGAGGAAGTTCGATGTATTGCTCATAGATTTGACCCCTCAGTGAAGCATGTATAAATAATAAATTGTATTATATAATTATTATTATTATTTGCCAATTTCAGATCAGCTTTATTTAGATATATTTGTGCAAAGTTTCGAAAAACCAGGTGTGCCTAACACAAAACAGACATCAGCTCAGGTATCTTGGAAGGTGATGGAGAACAGGGCGACGTAGGTGGGCCGGGCAAAAGGAAAATCAGTGCAGGTAGAGCGGTTGTGGTGAAAACGCTGCAGGTTTCTAGACGATTCCATATTTGGCCAGGTCGCTGAGCTCCATGTCCCCGAAGGCTTCCCATGGGCAGACCACAGTGATGTCTGTGCCCAGACCCTCCATGCCAGGGATTTCGTCTCCGAATCTAAAAAAGGAACAAAAGTGAGTCCTAATTTTCCTTGAAATGTTTTACTTTAATCTGTAACAGACATATTCAGATCCTTCACAATCATTGGCTTCATTTAATAATATTTCTGTTATTCTTTTAAGAGAAATCTTAAAAAAAGAATCTTAAGAAAAGTACTTTGTAGCTTTAGTTGTCAGATACATGTTGTGAAGTTAACAGTGCACCATTTCAGTGCAACATTTTAGTGGAGTAGTTTGAAGTAGCAGAACATGGAAGTGGTTCAAGTAAACATTTAAGTACAGTACTTTAGTAAATGTCTTTCTGCCCCTCTTTAAATTCTCTCTTACCCCTTCTGGCCGGGTTTAGGGGCTTTGCTCTTGAAGGTACGAGTGGTCCTCTGCTTGAACTTGGGAGGGGCCTTCTTGTCGGCGGGAACTGCAACGCCTGCGTCGGCCATCTTTTAAGCACTGAGAGAAAAACAGTTTGTTTTAGTCTTCATGTGTAAGACCTTTCCTCAACATCTTACCTCTAAGCTCTACTGTTCTATGTTTGGACAATATTACAACTCCATGTGAGGCCCCAATAAAGCTCCTCAGACACTGTTATACAGCAGCTTTGTCTATTTTTACACCTTGGCTTTAAAGATTACTCATGGCCAAGAGACCAGAATATCACAAAGTTAATGTAATACTTTAGCTACTCTAGGGTCAGCACACATACTGTGCCATATGTTTCACATAATAAACCCTGAGTCTAAGGACTTTTTTCTTTTTCAATCTCCTCTAATCTTTGCCCTCAGGTAAAGTCTTATCTTACAGTAAAGCTCATAAGTGCTGTAGACTTGTTGGGAATGTACTTTGACCTCTATGATGATACTTTGAACACGCAAACAAAACTGGTTGCTTTATTAACCAATACGTTCCTAAACTTTACTAGTTTGTATTTCTTCCTAATTGTAAGTTCTATCCTGATTTTATTCAGCCACAATGTACAATGTAAACAGGTTTTGGGTGCTGTATGAAAAAAACAATTGACACTTCCGTGAGGTAAAAAATAAGCAGTAAATTGATTAATACATTGTTTAATTTTCTATTTGCGGCCAGTCAAAGCACTTTTACAACACAAGTCAGCATTCACGCATGCATAAAGAGGCTGAGGCTGCCATACAAGGTGCCACAATATTCATATTCCTTCACACACAATTGGATAAGCCATCCGAAAAAAATTGGGGTTCAGGTTCTTTAGCAAAACCATTTCAACATGTTGACTGGAGGAGCTGGGGCTTGAACCTGAGACCCTAAAATCTGTAGATAACCACTCTACCTTCTGAGCAACAGCTGCCCTTTATTTAAATAATACTTCAAAACACTATTAAGATTGGCTTACATAAGGTAGAAAAGATGGATGAGAAAAGTATATAAAACAAAAGGATGCATATTACACAGAACACACAATATTAACTTACAAGGTGAAGGAAAAGCCAAAGAAAACAATCAGCTTCTCCCTGATTTAGCTTAGACTTCAGATACATTTTTTCAAAATTGTTCAAGAACAGCACATCTCAAGCCAAGCTGTTTTCATCTCCAAACATAATTCAGGTTTCTACAATTAAAAGGTCACATCAATTACATGTGTTCTTCCCCACAGTATCTATCAGAAGCCATGCTTTATATAACCACTCTTATTTATTCTCTATATTTAATCCTTTCCAAATTGTTAAAACATCAAAAGCTGAATTTCTTCTCACCTTTATTTGCTGTGGGCTTCTTGCTGATCTCTCTGGTTAGTTTTTGTGTTTCCAGTCTTTGCTGTTCAGTCTGCTTATATACTCACTCTTACTAATCCCCCTGAAATGCTCTTCCATAATTTCTGATCTCTGCTATGAGGTTAAGGAGGAGCTCAAAAAGTGTATGTTGTGCCATGTGAAGACGTATGTAACATTACATAATGCAGAAGGTCTCCACTGGATTTTACTGAAGGCTTGAGTTGTTTTGGCAGCTACGTGAGCATTTAAAAAAATATATATATATATATTTTACAATTGTAAATCATACAATCACAACAAATACCTTTAGTTATTTGTTAATTAAGTCTGTTAAGCTCATTCTTCACCTTGTTAACAATTTGACGGTTAAATATAAGTTTAAGGTCCATTTAGAGCTGTTACCCACATGTAACAGTCTTAACCAGCTAATGAAATGAAAGTGTATTTTAAATTAAGATTTTCTTTGTCAAATCACATAATTTTCTGAGATTTAGGTTCAAATGTGATTGTAGTTAAACACTGGAGTGTAGCATTAGTGTTTCTTTCCCCTCAGACATTTCTTTTTATGCCACAATGATAAATGAATCAGTGAAGTTGGCAGATGCTGTCCCTCTTTAACATGAGTCCACGAGGCTAGGGATTTGAGCTGATTGGTTAAGTGGTCTTTATTTGAATCCATGATCTGAACGAGGCTCAGGGCTCTCCCTGCACTTTCCAGATCCTCCTGCAAGTTATGTCAGGACGTGTTTGTTTACAAGTAAAGTGAAAGTGTTGCCAATTTTAAGTATTTTTTTATAGTTACTGCTGTGTCTTAAAGGTGGTGTCAATATGACTAGGAGTCTCAAGTCTCTACATGGCAGTAAATAAACTGCATAAAACTGACATATAAATATTATCATTGATGCAAATAAGGTGTGTGTGAAATACTGATGTATGTGGGACAGATAGAAAATACATTTCTTAATAATGACTATGATGATTCTGATAATTTTTTGGCTTTTACTTTATTATCATTCTAATTACTGTCAATAAATGACACGGCCATCATTTCCAGTGACTTCTTGACAGATATATCTAGACTCGCTTGAAATAAGTGTATACAAACTTGGCCTCCTTTATCCCCTCTATTCTTGTCTGAGCTGGAACAGGAGTGGACAGAGCAGAGTTGGCAAATCAAACAATGCCAGAGCATCTGAGTGGATTAGGAGATCAGAGGACTTTAAAAGGCGAAAGTCAGACAGAGACAGAGAGAGGAATACCACACGCTCATCTGAATACACTTTGAGACTTCGACAGAAGGTAAGATGAAACTGCAGTTTTGTCTCCGCTGTGGTACAGAGAGGCTGTTTCTGCTATGATGGAAGAGAAAGATGGACAGAGTGATGGATTTAAAGCTTTTTTCTGGAGTGTCATTGCTAAAAGATCTGAAATTAGATCTGAGATACTTCCTGAGGAGACTTCATAAGGAGTATTTATTTGTGCTGGACTTCTTGTTGATACTGTTGGAGCCTTAGTTTCTATGTCTTTATGCCTCTTTTCCTTAGTAAATCTGATAAACACAGAGGAGTTTTGAAAACGAAATGCATTTATTCTTTATATATATATGGATGTTGACAAGCTTTTGCTTTCAATTTGTGTGTATTGACACCTCTAGGAGATCACTGGTTAATGGTTGCAGAGTAATTTTTAGAGGCAATGCACATCCAATTGCATTCAAAGTTATGTTGCAGCGAGAGACTTAAAGGTCCCATGTCATGGCCATTTCTACTGATCATAATTCCATTGTTGAGGTATACTAAAATAAATTGATATCGTGCAATTTTCCAAACTCACATTGGTTTCTCATACAGCATCTCTGTATAGTATGTGTATTCACTCTCTGTCTTAAACGGCTTGTTGGAGCTCCTGCCCCCCCTCTCCCTGTGAGCCCAGTGGCCGTCTGCGAGACAGCGAGACACAGCGAAACCCAGCGCGAAACACACACACACCCGCAGCCTGGCTGGGAGTTTGTGTGTGTGCCCAGGCTGAGTTCTGAGGTGTCTCGCTGTCTCGCCGACCCCACGTCAGTGAGCCAGCTCACAGTGTCCCGCTCCTCGCAGCAGCGAGCCTCGCAACGTCCCGCTGAGTGTGTGTGTGTGTGAGGAAGTCCGCGGATTGGTCCAAACGTAACGGCTCCGTGGACGTAACGTAACGGCCGTTACGTTACATTACGTCACTATAGTCGAAATACGTCACTATACCCAAGAAGTAAACAATGGAAAAAGAGAAATCCCCAACGAGGCGTTCTGGGGCAGCATAGACAGGTCTATTCTGTGTTAGAGTTTTACTCGCTACAGGGTGTACTTTGAGGGTTTGTGACTCTGCAGACCGTTTACATGCATAAAAAGCTACATAACACACAAGGGGACGGGTAATAACCGGAAAAGCATGACATGGGACCTTTAAATAACTTTGTGAAAAAGCAGTGTCAAACAAAAAAAGGTTTATGGGTACTGAAAAGATCTCGTCTTTTTTCCCTACTTTTTCAGTGAATAACTAAAATGGCAGACGTAGCCGTTCCCAAGGCCGCCCCCAAATTCAAGCAGAGGGCCATGCGCACCTTCAAGAGCAAGGCACCCAAACCCGGCCAGAAGGGGTGAGATGGATTTAAGATCACACACATATAAACAGTCTCTTTCTTTATTTGCCATTTCAGATCTACTCTCAAGCAATAAAAACTTTAATCTCTCAGTTTGTACTCATCCGATCCCTTCATCTTCTGCACTCAGATTCGGAGACGACATCCCCGGCATGGAGGGTCTGGGCACAGACATCACCGTGGTCTGCCCATGGGAAGCCTTTGGGGACATGGAGCTCAGCGACCTGGCCAAATATGGAATCGTCTAGCCCTGAATTTTCACAGTTGTCCCTCATGTTCTCTTAGCAGCTGAAATCTTGTTCATCTTATCTTGTTTGCTCAAGAGAGGAGAGGGCTTTTGATCATTCAAAGGTTTGACCAGGGAAAAAAAGAAATCCAATGCAGTTCAATTTGTAATATAAAATAGGTTTTGTTATATGTTATGGATTTCATGTCAAGATGCAAATATATCTATTTTGTGTATTAACCGAATACGTTTGCACTTGAAATCTTTATAAACTTTTCAGAAAACAACCTATTTTTTTCTTTATTTTTGAGAGAAACAATTCCAGAAACACAATAAATGTTTATATTTTAAAAGATCTGTCCTTGTATCCTTCCTTTCATTAAACACATTTGAGCATTTCTCAATAAACACATACAAACAAACCCAAAATAACTACTTTATAGGTTGGCTTCTTGTGTCTTTCACTGTTCGTATTATCGTATATATACAAAATAAAACAGCATTTCTGCACAATTATTCAAATACCACCATTTTCAGCTGCAATATATTACATAAAATCTGTACAAGAAGAAGATGACTGAATCTATTGTCGCCACTAGCAGAGTTCAGTCAGACAACTCATGTGTTTCTTTTATATGTTTATAAAAAGTAGCATATAGTTTGAGTTTGGTGTCTCGGCTCGGGCCTCATCACTCCACAGATTTACATAGAACATTGAGTGATTATGAGATAACTCTCCCCCCCGAGCCTACAGGTGGATGCTGGGTGGTGGGGGGCAGGCGAACAGCAGCAACGGCAATCTAGCAGCTTAAATAGAGCGTCAGGTTTAGAAGAATGTGTTTGGTTGGTTTAAAGGTCCCCTATTATACTGTTTTTCATCAATATATTATAGGTCTCAGATATATACAAAACATGTCTCTGAAGTGTTTGGCTCGAAATACCAAACAGATCACCCATAAACCCCTCTGTTTCAGCCCTGTTTCAAAAGTGCTGATTCTCTGTCTGTTACTTTAGATGAAAATAAGGAGCCACTCCCCTCTGAGAGATATTTGGTTAAAAAGAACACAATGGTGCTCTAGGAGGAGATTCAGGTGATAAGGTGGGGGGGGTTACCTTGGTTGGTTATTGGCTATAGAGAACCGCAGTGACGCGTCCTAAAACCCGGAAGTAAACTTCTTCCGGTTCCATCGTCAAAAAACAATGCAATTTCTCCATAGGGTTTTGGAAAATAGCTCAAAATAAGGTCTGTGGTTGAAACACATTTAAGAGAGGGATCGAGTTTTGTTCAGCCAGATAATCTCCACATATCTACGCTACTTTTATAATTTTCGAATCATAAATCTAGTCGCCAGAAGCAAAATGCTAACGTTATGCTATAAAGGAACTACAAGCTAGAACGGTAGGGTCGCACTACTCAACGTCACACCAACTTAAGATCGCCAAACAAAAACGACTATTAACGACTATAAATGATGATGGTCAGATAAAGATATAGATACTAAAGATACTAAAGATACTACAGATACTTAAGATAGGCATATACTCTCTTTCAAGCAGAACACAGGGGGAAAGAAATTTAGCGGGAGTGTTTACGTAATCGGCGTAACAACCATCGTTTTTCCGACACGTAAACTCTTCAGAAATCACCAGCGGGGTCACTGCTGATGTATTTAATGTGGTAGAACAAAACGTGATCTATCTCTTAATTTTGTGTCAAACACACCTTATTTGGAGCTATTTTCCAAAACCCTATGGAGAAATTGCATTGCTTTTTGACGAAGGAACCGGAAGTGGTAAAAATGCTAACTTACTTCCGGGTTTTAGGATGCGTCACTGCGATTCTCTATAGTTACACAAGCCAAAAAATCGTTGTGACATCATAAAGTGGCCAAAATCTGATCAGCTCATTTTCAGACAGGTTTTTATATAAATGGATCAGGACAAAAAGTGAGCTAACCTTTTTTCCTGAAACTTTCAGAATGTCTTTACACAGAGGGGACACATGTTTATGTATAAAAGACATGAAAAAGTGCATTTTGCATAGTAGGTGACCTTTAAGAGGGACGAGGTGCATCACGTTGGTGCTCCAGTCGACTGCCTGAACTAGCTCGCAGGCTTCGAAACATAAGATGAACAGCTTCAAAATGTTCAGCTATCACAGAAACCTCTTTATTTAATCTGTTTTTAATGACATTGTATACTGTTAACTTGTTTTTACTTTATGACATTTTCAGCAATAACTATACTTAGACTTTTATGTTAGTTTATCAAATGTATCACATTTTGTACCTACTGTATTGTACTATGACATTTTACGACATTTTCTCAACAGTTATGAACTTCCATTAGAAACTATTATATGACTATATAATCATATTATATTTTACTATAGTATAATATGTAATATAACATAGGCCCACATTTATTTTTTGGATTTTTCTGATCAAACTAAACTGAACTTTATTATTTAAAAATACATATTCTACACCAATTTTCGGACAAATTATTTCTTGTTAAATTGTTTCTTTTTTATAAACTTAAAAATGTGTGTATGTTATAGGGTGGTTCAGTCTGTAGGGGATTGGACTTTGGACCGAAGGGTCGCTGGTTCACGTCCCGATCGGACCCAAAATACGGAGTGTGGACTGGTACTGGAGAGGAGCCAGTTCACCTCCTGGTGAAGTGCCCTTGAGCAAGGCACCTAACCCCAAACTGCTCACTGGCTGCCTCTCCTCTGACCTCTCAACTGCATGTGCATGTGTGCATATATTGTGTGTGTATTTGTATATGTATGTGCATGATGTAAAAAGTGTGTACTGTATGTACCTGTATAAAAAATGCATGTGTGTGTACGACAGAGTGGAAACTGAATTTCCCCCTCGGGGGATTACTAAAGGTCCATCTTTTTCTTATAGTAAGTAATAGACTTACTGTGAATAAGCAGTTTAAGGTGACATAGCAGCAATTCTAGTCACTCTGGCTACACTAGTGTCAGATGTTGAGTAATCATGCCATAAATATACTATTATATTCTGAAGTCGGCTATGTAGTGACATATTGTAAACATCAGTATGGCATTTGGTGTTAATAATGGAAGGACGCACATACAGCTGGTTTATGGAACATTTATTGAGTATTGAAATGTTCCTCCCTAGTGACATAACACAAGAACGATATATTTTACTGAAAAGGGAGGTAGATTTTCTCTTAATATTAGATTTTTACTTATAAACATTTGCGCATGTTAAATTAGCAGCTTTGAGGAAAGGTTGAAGAATCATTGAAGAGCAAAACATGTAGAAAAATCTCTTTCATATTACAAATTGTACTGCATTGGATTTATTTTCTTCCTCTGGGGAAAGCACACGCTCAGGTCCAGACGATGGAGAATTGGTGGAAAGACGTGTGCAGATAAAGTGCATGAGTAAAGAGAGAGTGCTGGATTTCTTTTTCTCCAGGTCAAACCTTTGAATGATCAAAAGCTTTCTCCTCTCTGGATCAAACAAGATTAGATGAACAAGATTTCAGCTGCTAAATCAACAGTGGGAAAACATCAGGGACAACTGTGATAACTCGGGTAAGGGAAGAGGGGAGGGGGCTAGACGATTCCATATTTGGCCAGGTCGCTGAGCTCCATGTCCCCGAAGGCTTCCCATGGGCAGACCACGGTGATGTCTGTGCCCAGACCCTCCATGCCGGGGATGTCGTCTCCGAATCTGAGTGCAGAAGATGAAGGGATCGGATGAGTACAAACTGAGAGATTAAAGTTTTTATTGCTTGAGAGTAGATCTGAAATGGCAAATAAAGAAAGAGACTGTTTATATGCGTGTGATCTTAAATCCATCTCACCCCTTCTGGCCGGGTTTGGGTGCCTTGCTCTTGAAGGTGCGCATGGCCCTCTGCTTGAATTTGGGGGCGGCCTTGGCAACGGCTACGTCTGCCATTTTAGTTAGTCACTGAAAAAGAAGAACGATATATGATGTTTTTGCAACTCTCTGTACTTTTGACCTTGATTTTGTATGCCACTGCTTTGTCACAAAGTTATTCAAGCCTCTCACTGCAACATAACTGTGAATGCACTTGGTTTTACTTTTTTCAAATCCCATTTGACACCTAATTAATTGCCTTGTGTAAATGTAATATCTTGTCTCAATACATTTTGCTTGCTGTTAGAAGGTGCTCTACAATAAACATGCATTGCTTCATCAGATTCAACTGCAACCATCAACCAATGATTTCCTCTTTTAAAAGGTATCATTACAGACACCTTTAACATCCAGACATGCCACCAAAGCACAAGTATATCAGGTATTGATGAAAAATACCAAACAGGATTCAAAACTCCTCTGTATTTATCAGATTTATTAAGTAAAAGAGGCATAAAGACATAGAAACTAAGGCTCCAACAGTATCAACAAGAAGTCCAGCTCAAAGAAATACTCCTTATGAAGTCTCCTCAGGAAGTATCTCAGATCTCATTTCAGATCTTTTAGCAATGACACTCCAGAAAAAAGCTTAAAATCCATCACTCTGTCCATCTTTCTCTTCCATCATAGCAGAAACAGCCTCTCTGTACCACAGCGGAGACAAAACTGCAGTTTCATCTTACCTTCTGTCGAAGTCTCAAAGTGTATTCAGATGAGCGTGTGGTATTCCTCTCTCTGTCTCTGTCTGACTTTCGCCTTTTAAAGTCCTCTGATCTCCTAATCCACTCAGATGCTCTGGCATTGTTTGATTTGCCAACTCTGCTCTGTCCACTCCTGTCCAGCTCAGACAAGAATAGAGGGGATAAAGGAGGCCAAGTTTACATACAAGGTGCATTAGAAGTGCCTGTAAATCTGTCAAAGGGTCAGTTGAAATTATGTAATTTATTAAGTGACAGTACATACACTGTACTTTTGCTGCATTCAGTTCTACACTTTAATTACAGAAAAAATGAAAGTGTATTTCAGTTTAGTCACAGGAACAAAATCTAAGCCGTAAATGTTGATGCTTAATCTACACAAATACAGGCACTCAATTACTAAAATATGTGCTGTGTCAGCAGCTGCTCTGAACCCTTTTATTCATAATAAATCAATAAAACATGTTCTCACCTTTTTTTTCCTATTTCTTTTCCAGTGTCCTCCTACCTCTGGTGGAATATTACTAAGGACACGTATTACTTATGAGTTACTTTTTACATAAAAAAGAAATTACATGCTTATATTTTACAATGCAGAACTATATTACCAATCTACCCAGTAGTAAACAATGTTTCTAAAATTGTCTCCAATGACCATTGTAATGCTCATATTTGGATTTATTGGTAACAAAAAACTGAAAGTATTATATTCTATAACATTTGTTTAGAGCCATTTTTCACAATTTTGTCGTTTACTTTTGATACTTTTTTTTACAGTTGGCTGATTTCTGTTTATTTTAGTAACACTTAGGAATTGTACTTGTGATGGACAGTTAGACTATGGTATATCTACAGCTAAGTAAAGTAACTCTTCAACTGCATTCAATAATAAAATCTATATGTCTGATGTTATGGGATAGATCAACTAGCCATCTAGAGACTTAAGACGTCCAGCTATTTTGATCCAGCCCTACCACAAAGGGCACATTATTATCTATAAAAAACAAAAAGTGGGAAAATGGTTTCACTTTATTTGTAAACAATCATGTGGCATGACGTACATTTCCTGATGATCTGGAAAGGGCAAGTAGAGCCCTGAGCCCCCTTCAGATCATGTCTCACCTAGAGACAAATAAAGACCACTTAACCAATCAGCTGTAAGCCCTGGCCTCATGGCGTGAACTCGGGTTAAAGAGGGACAATACTGCCAACTTCACTGATTCATTCAAAATAAGCAATGCCTAATTTTGATCAGTAGATGCATAATAAATGCAAAATGTTTATCCTTGGAGAAACAAGTATTGAAATCTTAAACATAGGGAGGCATTCAACATAGTAGTTTAATAGTTTAATTGTATGCATGTAGCAAAGGGAAAGACATTTGAATAAAATGTACTCAAGTAAAGTATCTCACAGCATTAAAGCACAGTACTTTTCAATAAGTACATTTATGAAACAAACTAAAATGTTCCCATGTTTAGAACCAAAAAAATGAAAAAGCATTTCAAAGGGGAAGTGCACTCCTTTTTCTTAAAGGGCCAGGCAGGTCAGGAAATTAAAGGCTCCCTACAGATTGTGCAAGAAAAAAAAACTCCAACACAAGTGAGCAAACATATCTCAAGCATCACAAGATCATGTCTCAAAGAAATACTGATGAGCAGAGGGAATGAG
This sequence comes from Dissostichus eleginoides, assembly GCA_031216635.1. Lineage (NCBI taxonomy): Eukaryota > Metazoa > Chordata > Actinopteri > Perciformes > Nototheniidae > Dissostichus > Dissostichus eleginoides. The sequence goes on along the minus strand of CM062266.1, from coordinate 20,627,779 downwards.
TCCTCTCAATATAGCTTTGACATTTTTGAAAGTAGAGAAAATACGCACATTACAAATAATCATCACACATAAAATGCCTGATTAATAAATGATTATATTGGATGAAAGACAAACATGCCTTTAAACAAGCTGTTTAAAGACTGTTGTGTAAGATATGTTGTGTTGTGTTGTTGTTGGTCTGTCCACTTGCAAAATCATCTGAAAATTAATTATCTGTCAGAGGCGAGAGCAGTCTGGCTTTTCCTTTAAGTCGCAGGTTATTTTCTGTTGAAACATGATTGTCACCTGCTGGTTACTGAGAGGAATAGGACTTACTGTGGTGGGTGTGGCATGAAAAAAGTCAGAAGAGGAGATAAATATCTTATGATATGGTTTGTATCTTTTTTTTTAACTCAGCAAACCCTGAATGTATTTAGTAACTGGAGTAAAAATATCCTCTTGGGTCTATTTATACTCTGTGGCTGTAGGATTAGACTTTGCAAAGTCACAGGAATCACATGCTTCTCTAATTTAATTTACCATGTGTCCATGTGTCATTGTAAATTATTTAACTCGCAATATCAAACAACCCTTGCAAAACCATCTAATTATGCAGCAAGTTAAACTGTTTGGTATTTTTCTGTCTTCAGAAAGCAGATAAGAAAAAAGCCAGAGGGTCTCTGATGGGCTTTAAAGAGAAACAAATATATATGCATGTGTGTGAAATGACACACTCTTGGCAGAAAACATAACTTAATATATTTGGACATACAATGAAGTAACAGGGATTAGCAACATTTGCCTCAGACACCAGCAACTGCTCAGTTTATCAACCTTACATCTGAAGCTTAAAGAAATAATTATGCTAAACATTTCACATGTTTTAAAGTGTATGTGTACTGCACTGTAGTTTCATTATACTGCTGACCATAAACCAAATCTTTCCCTAAATTGCAGCCTATGGGTCCAGAAATCGCCCACAAACTATGGCATGTGTGTATCAAAATACAGTTCCTAGAAGGAAAGAGTTGATCTGCAAAGCCCATGTGCTTGTGATTACAACATGTAGACTAAAATCTTATTCCTCCTTAAATCCCAGCAGCAGGTCACAGACACAGACACAAGAAAAACAAAAAAGAACTCGACAGGCTGATTGCCTCATACCTCAGGTGAAGCCTGTCAGGCACTGTCGTGGTTTCTGTCCACTTAGCTGTTTGCTCTGACACGAAGGTTCGACTCTTCACTCTGAGGCCTGACAGGCTGCCAGCTTACAGGCTGTAATAGGATTGGGACTTGTCCATAAGGGTCAATGCAGACACACATAGCATCTATAGTGCTGCATGTGAGTTTCATCACTATCCTGCTATTTTGATCTTGATCTAAAGTTGATTGCTAAAAACAACAGAAACATGCACTCATACTGTACAGGGCGTTGTTGCCAACAACTATTGGCTATTATTTTCATTTAGAATAAGAGGGCAAAAGTATTGAAATATGATCATGCATTAATTACTGTTTGTAAACAGGCCATCTCACCTCAGATTTGAATGCAGGCTTATGTGCACAGTGAAAAAAGAAAAGAGGTTTGCATGTCGTTTCGTTTCATAATTCATTTGAAATTGTTGGGAATTATTGCAACCCATACAAAGGATTTAGACTACAATAATGCACATGCAGTTAAAGCATTTACTGTTGCTTCCTAAATACTCCTTAACTTCTCTCATTTTGACATTTGATATTTTTCAATTCACACAGCTCCATTTGGACCAACAAAATACATCAATTATTTTTCTCTTATGCAGCAATACGGGCCTGAAACGCCTTCATTGGACTCCTTTGTTAACTTCCGTAACACATCACTATATGACATTCACATTCATTCTTTATTGGCTAGCGCTCCAACACATTGTACGTGCATAGGCTAAGGGATAAGACAGCTCTTAACGGTTGACCAATCACAACAGAGCTGACAAGCGAATCAATCAGAGCAGACTGGGCTCTAGTTTCAGACAGAGGGTGAGTCATTGGGGGTTAAAATGCATGACGTTCTCTACAGTCAATGATGTCGTGGTAGTTGTTTTGTTTGTCAGAGAGAACGTCCTACTATTTTTAAGTCCGTTTTTTGCTTTTCCAGACAACATACACATAGAGTGATCAATACTTTACTTTCAATAAGATCTCCAACATTTTCCATTTCAATTTCATTGAATTTAATTGAGGTTGTGGAAACATTACCTAGCGATTATTATTTAACACCAAGCCTTTAGTTTACAGTGTCACCTATTGTTTTAATAAGTGTTTGTCTCAAACTACCATACATTTTCCCCTTGTTTCCCACAGCTGTCAGCATCTTCCAGGACACAGAAATGACAGGGAAAGGGAAGCAGCAGCAGAAGAAGAATATGGCGGCCAGCAGCAGTTGTTGTTTACTTCGTTTTTTTCTTGATCAATTTTGTTAAATTTCTTGTTAATGAATATCAAATCCCCATGACAAATGTTGACGTTTGCACATTGCATCAGAGACACACTGGCATTGTGAAGAGCTCAGCAGCATGGTCTGAGGATTCATTTAAGTCCTTTACACTAAGAGGTTGAGTCAAAGCCTAACAGGGTTAATGGTTGTGTAATGGTTGATGGAGACGTGACAGCTTTAACCTGGCAACACTCTGAAGCCAGTAATCCCCAAGCCTCATGTTTACCTACATTACATCACTGATGTCACCATCAAACATCTAAGCATCTGTCACAATTTCACGAGTAGAAACACAGGTATTGCTCTGATATTTCTTTGAATAATAAAATACAAAGATAATTTAAAGTCTTAAAGATTTTAAATATTGCTATAACTAATACAGAGGGGTTGTCATGTATATTTAATGTTCAATGCCTATTCATTTTGTTTTGACTTTCACCACATTTATTTTTCTGCCATTGCTTGTATCAGCACTTTTGCTTTGTTTATTTGCAACTCCAACCATGTGAGCAACCTGTCATTGGCCTGTCATTTTTACTTAAACCGAATCTTCTCTTGGCCAGTTGGACAAAAATGTTGGTCTTCCCCTCTAAAAAATACTAAACGATTTTGTCATTCATTTTACATTATATCTCCAGTGTTACAGAATATTCTTTCATTACCTCGTTCAGTAATGATTTACCTTACCGCCCACAACTTTCTACGTAAACATTTTATAAATATAGGGTACCCAGGAAATAATTGTGAAGTAGTGACCGTAATAAACACTAAAAAGGTTTTACATTTCAGTTTCATCGACAATAAGAATATTAATATCAATATATCAATAAGTATTAGTATTAGTGTTGCCTTTTAGCCCGAACAAACATGAACATGTTTTTGTCTGAGGGAACATTTGCTAATATTGCGATGAAATACAAGTTTTCATTATTGCTCTTATCCCCTTGCAACAAACACATTGTGATATTTTACATGTAGCATTTGGGGGGCTTTTTATTCTCTATTTCTCAATCCAAATATCTTTTTTTTTTATTATTAAATATGGATTTTATTTTATTGAGAGCACTAGAGAAAGTTTACAGAGTTCATACCATCCTGTCCTCATGAGTTCAAGGTATTTATTTTTAAGCATCCAGCAGTGTTTTCCGCTCTGTGGTCGACCAAAATGCAATTTGCCCAAAAACATTTTTATCAGACGTATTTTCAATGGGAAAACATTTCAAAATCACAGAGTAAAACATCAAACTTCATATAAATTATTTTAATACTTTAATACTTTTTAGGGGATTGTTACAAATAAATGTATCTATATTTGAGAGCCTTTTTGTTTTTTAACATCTCCACATAAAACAACATTTCTGTGGTGGTGTGTGGGAGCTGCTGTAAGTCTGTGGGATTTTTTCTTGCTAAGTTATGTGAGAACATTTTTTGTATATTTATTTTTCTTGGCCCACAGTTTTACATTCAATGGTTGTTCTTCTATTATTGTTTATGGTTCCATGCTTACAACAGCATGGTCAATATGACCAATACTAGAGCTTTATTTGTATGAATTTGTGAGATAATTGCTTGCAGAGGGAGCGTGGACTCTACTAATTAACAACGTGATTAAAAACAAATTGTTATTATAATGTCACTTTAGTTGCTTTCCTTTTTATGATTATGATTGAGAGTATATGAAATGTTATTGATGATCAAATCTGTTCCTTGCAACAATGTATGGTATTTATAGCCAATTTAATTTATTGAACATCATTGTGACACAACACTTTACAATTATATTAAATGTCTTATTCATATGGTATTAGGAAAACATAGACATTGCTCAGTTGTCTTGCTTTACACTTACTGAATTCAGGAAACACTTTTGATTATAAAACTATTCTATAAAGAAAATGACAATAGTAATACATCTGTTTTATATTACCCATGGACATGTACTTAAAGATGCTTTAGAAGAAGGTAAAATAATTGTTCACGATAGTAACAAGAAGAAAAAAGTTGTCATTGTCTCTCCAAATGCTATATTCTTAACTCATCACACATTTAGGTAAACAAACTTCCCTGTGTGCATTGAAAATAACAGGGTGTCTAGGAGTTGTGTCCCTCCTGTGGTGAATGTAGCAACATGCATCCCATTGGCTGGTCCTTCCCTGGCCTCCTCACTGTATATCTGCAGCCTGCATGTTATCCAGCCTATAGATTTATGTAATGAACAGCAGCACAATCGAAAAGTTGTTAAGCAAAACAAGATACAAGAAAAAAGGAGTTGTATGTTTCACAAAAGCGGAGGTCAAATGGGTTCAATGTTGTCCCTCTCAACCAGCTCTCAACCCTCAGATTACCGAGTGCAGACACACACTTACACCTGTCCCCTGTCCCACAGTGACACGTAGTCAAACACCCCACCACCCCTGCTTATATCAACTGCACCTGGCTGGTTCCCATTGAGCCTCCAATCACATCCCAGAGAAGTCGCACCAGCCTCTGCCAGCTGTGGCGAGCGTGAGAGACACAGCAGAGGTGACACGACTCCTAGTACAAAGTCAAACAGCTACAAAGTCTTTTGGACTTTTATTTCTGCCTTCCCGTCAGTCAGATCTTTAGAAACATGCTGATCATTCTGTTTCTCTCCCTCCTGGTGACGTCTGTCGTTGCCACAGAGAAAGGTAAACTCATTTAAGTAATCAGTTTCTTCTTGGTTTTATTCCAGAGTTTTTCTCACTGCTTACATTATTTGTTCCTCAACATGTTGAAACTCTGTACATTTTTAGATGTTGGGGCAGTCTTTCACCACTTAAACTTGTTAATAAATGTTGTACAATTGTTGATCTGGACCTAATAGTTCCCGGAGGAAGAATCAAAATCATTTTAATGACCCTGTCTCTACCCCATTTTTGTAAAAATATCAGGAACAACATAGATTGAAATAAATTGCAGACAAGCATGGTCTCCAGAGGTTGAATCCTAACATGTCCTGTAGTACCACCATAAAATATATCTCGATAAGTATCTTAAAACGTTTGGTACAAGATATTTTCTAATGCCCATATTCTCAAACGATGAATCCTTCTAGGTTCCCCGGACTATCCCTTCGGCAGAGATGGCAAAAGTACACACATCCTTTACTCAAGTAGAAGTACAGATACTCGAGTTTAAAAATACTCTGGTAAAAGTGCTGACTAAACTTCTTTACTCAAGTAAAAGTAAAAAAGTATGGGCTTCGAAATGCACTTAAGTAAAAAAGTACCCATAACTACCAGCTGTTTCATAGAGTAACTGGTAACTGGACCTCACTTTATATTAATAGAACATTAAAGATCTTCTATTTCAAATTGTAATTATGTCATTGTTAGCTACTGAATGTTTCAACACTGAACAACAACCATTTAGAACACAAGCAAAGACAAACAAAGTGCGGAAATAAACGCCTACATTGTAGATTCTAGGGTGACTCTATCTCTTCCTCAGAAAAAACACACTAGTACTGATACCAGACAAATGTACTTAAGTACAGTAACAAAGTTTAGTACCCCACTACTTCCCAACTCTGCCCTTCACCCCCATCAGAAAGTTCACATTTCTGACATTTCAGATTATTGGATAAAGTTTGCTCATCTGCAAACTGATTTCAATCAGTACTTTGTCTATAGTTCGTGTTAGCAAATGTTAGCTTACTCACATGATCAAATAAAATGTGAAATATTTTTACAAAATGCCAGCGCTTAACATCAGCATGTAGGAAATCAACGGTAATGTGTGAGGATGTTAGCATGCTGCTGTTAGCATTCAGCCTACGTAGTGTGGCTGTACTCTTGTTATATTGTTGAAACAATTACTAGGAACGTACATTTCAAATACGTTAAATAGTGTGTCTCCTGTCTTTCTTTCTCAGACAGTGCACTGCCCAGACTGAGTGACACCAAAGCTGTCGAGGCGTTCATCGACTCTGCGGAAGTGGTGGTCATCGGGTTCCTGGAGGTCAGACATGATCATTGCATATACAGAAGAATAAAACAGTCTGCACAAATCAGCTTTCAGACATCTTTGAAGCCCAGAGAGTCTGTTTTATGGCTTTGTTTATTATGCATGCGGAAAACCGGTTATGATCAGACAAATTAGCAGAGAGTGAGACTGCGAGAGCTCCAAAAATGCAGCTCTTGTTTGCAGCCTGGTGCTGGTGATGCGGCTGTCACAAATAGATTTGGATGACGAGTAGCCTACTCCTCATGTGGCCACACCTTTGGCATAGCTGGTGCTGCGAGGAGCGAGAGTGGCTGCTGTCCCACAGAGGCCAGCCCTTTGGCCAGACTCTGTGTGCGGGGGAAGATCGCCGGCCACTTGACAGGAAAGCCATACGTAGGCTATCTGAAGATCTGAAGGCTTGTGGGATTGGCTCCATTGACCCTCTTGTCAACAAACACAGAGAGAAAGTCCAACAGAGGAGAATATAAGACAGAGCACATGAGGATAAAGCATAGTTGAACCATGCTGAAGGTCAAAAGAAACCAAAATATTGGTGCTGTAACTCACTAGGAAAGAACACAGATTACAGGCTGCAGAATAATATAAGGGATAGCCAGAGCTCATGCAATGCTGTCTCAAAAATAGACATGATTCACCTCTCTTTGAGTCAGCTCCATCTCTCTCCTCCTGCAAGTTCTGTTTGTTGTTTCCTCTCTGAATTTCTCTATGCTCGCTTCACTTTTTTCAAATTGTATTTGAGGAACAGGATGGTAACAGGAGAATTTTCTTGTATACATTACATTACATGTCACTTTTTAGACGCTTTTAACCAAAGCGACTTACATACTCAATACTGTGGGCAATCCCCACAGGAGCAATTTGGGGTGAAGTGTCTTGCCCAGGGACACAACGACATGCTGACTGCAGTGGGGTTTGAACCTTTGACCCCCTGATCCCAACACCAACGGACAACCCACTGCACCACACACTACAGTATACCTACTGGTGGTCTTTAATGAAAGTATAGTAATTTTAAGGAGAAACAATGCATCACAACTCTGAAATGATAGGGATACCATATATATAATAATAATGATCTCATAGCAGGAATCAAAATCGGTTTGTTAAAAATAGAAAAAAAGTAAAGATGGTCATAACAAATAAAAAGTAGTAATACATGTCCTGTAATTTTAAAGATATGACATTTATAATGTAACATATGTCATGCCCACTTCTTTGGTAAAAATTGCATTGGCCAACATGTGTTAATAAACTATAAATATATACCAATGGACAACAAATGTTGAATGTTAAAGCATCTTTTTAATGTCCTACAAATGTTAAAAAAGACAAGAAATTGTATCAAAGTTACTAAATAGCAGGCGGTAATGAAAGAAAAACAGAAATAAACATAGATTAAAGAAGGTAATGAAAAGACGAGATGTAACACTGACTCGGTTCTCTTGTGTCTCAGGGAGAAGAGAGTCACGGCTATCAGGAACTCGTTGCAGCTGCAAAGCGAGTCGACTCTGTGTCATTCGCCATCGTCACTGAGAAAGAGGTGTGGGCGGACTACAGCCTCTCCTCAGGCACCATCACACTTTTCAGAAAGGTATTTATTTTATTTTATTACTTGAGGCATCTTTTCAACAATAAATTATGTCAGTTTAACAAGGTTGATGTGTTATGTGATCCAGGCAGATAACCACCAGGAGAACCTTAGCCTTGACGATGCCAAGAAGGTAGAAACTGATGGCCTTGTAAACTTCATCACCATCAACGAGGTCCGATACATCACAGAATACAACCAAGTGGTATAGTCCAACTTTTCTTTCTGTTGCAGTCTGCCTCTGTCTCAAAAACTATTATTTATTTCCTGCCATCTGACCTCTAAAGCTTTGATTCTTTCGTCATGAAATACATTTTAATTTAAGACAAATGCAAAATTAATAAAAGACAAAAAGCAACTTCCCACTAATCAACCAAAGATATTTTAAATAAGTAAAAGTAGCAATACCATACTTCAGAAATACTACAAGTAACATTCCTGCGTCTATTAAAACTACAGAAGTATTAGCAACAAAATGTTTTTAACGTTTCAAAAGTTAAATTACACCATGAGCAGCAGAAAGTCAGTGTTATTTCATCGTATCTCACTGACCTCTGCTTTATCACTATTCTTGATGTGTCAATGTTTAACCAGCACTTTATTGTTATCTTGCTAACATTATTTTGACTTGTTTAAAAAAGGTTGGGTGGTTATTACTCATCAATGTTCAAGTCAAGTCCTAGGTTTAAATGTGTCAGATAAATTAATAGGCTACATTAATATTACAATGTTCAACCAAAATAAATGATTAAAACATATGAATAAATAACAAAATTAAAACTAAATTACTTTAGTACTTGGCAGACAACATAACAAAGGCCTATGAGGTAACAGGGCTATGAAACAGCAGATCAGGGTTGGTCGGAATATAACGCTGCTGTCTCTCTCCTCAGACTGCGGTGGGTCTGTTTAACTCGGGGGTGAAGGTGCACCTCCTGCTCTTTGCCAACAGGGAGAGTAAAGAATACACTAAGCTGAAGGAGCGACTGGCAGCTCTCGCCCCTCAGTTCACATCCAAGGTGAGGATATTATTGTCACCTGAAAAGTAATGATTTTAAAAATAACAAACTGATCTTATAGACTTAAAGTAGGAGTAAGATTTTTGCGGTTACTTAAAGGTCTCCTATTGTACTATTTTTCATCAATATATCAAAGGTCTCACTTATATACAAAAACATGTCTCTGAAGTGTTTGGCTCGAAATATCAAACAGATCATTGTAGCATCCCATAAACCCCTCTGTTTCAGCCCTGTTTCAAAAGTGCTGATTCTCTGTCTGTTACTGTAGATAAAAATAAGGAGCCACTCCCCACGCCCCTCTGAGAGATATTTGGTTAAAAAGAACACAAAGGTGCTCTAGGAGGAGATTCAGGTGATAAGGTGGGGGAGGGTTACCTTGGTTAGTTATTGGCTGATGGTTACACAAGCCAAAAAAACGTTATGACATCATAAAGTGGCCAAAATCTGATCAGCTCATTTTCAGACAGGTTTTTATAGAAATGGATCAGGACAAAAAGAGAGCGAATCTTTTTTCCTGAAACTTTCAGAATCTCTTTACACAGAGGGGACACATGTTTATGTATAAAAGACATGAAAAAGTGGATTTTGCATAGTAGGTGACCTTTAAGTAATCCTAACCGGGAGAATCTAACTTTAATATCATCTATATTGAGCTTTATTAAATTATTACATTTGTGTTCCAGCTATTGTTTGTTCTGATAAATGGAGCAGTGAAGTCCAACTCCCGGTCATTGGGCTACTTCGGCCTCAAGTCTAAGGACCTCCCTCGAGTTGGGTTGTATGACGGTGACTCTGACATGAAGTGGCTCCTGCCTGAGGGGAAAATCTCTACGGAGCGAGTGCAGGAGTTCTGCCAGTCCTTCCTACGAGGGGAACTGAAGGTGAGCAGTCAACATGGCTTACCTGAAATGAGTCATTGCTGCTGGTAACATATATTACAAGACGTTCAGGATTTAAATGTAGCTCAATGTGCTGGGACGACTTATTTTTTGTAGAGTGATCTTTTAAAAATTGAATGCAGAAAGGAGCAACAGAGTTTAGTGATTTAAGGTAGCAAGATGAAACGGAACAGGAGCGCTTGTTCACTTGTCATGTTCGAAGAAGTGGCTGAAAGGTAAGTGGTAGTGGTGCTGTAAAGTATAGACACCACACCACAGACAGGAAACCTCACTGCTACACCACACTGAGCTGCAGCTGGGTGTCACAGTCTGAAGCTCTACAGGCCTTTGATAATCTTCGCTTTCTGGTATTTCCTGAAATAAAGGCCTTGAAAACATCCTCTTGACAAAAAACACATGTTGACATTGATCACATTTCCACTCTCATACCTTTTAGACACAGTCAGCGTATCATTCATTTATTATTACTACATTTTTGTAGGGTAAAAGTATTGCGAATTATTGAATCATTGTTTTGCAGTCAATTATTATACCATATCATATCTCAGTATTTGCGGACTTGCACTATGGTTTTAAAGAAGAGAAACAATTATAACAAAAAAACCTGAGAAAATATTATAAAACATACAATTAAAATGATCTGCTTTTAATGTAAACTTATGTATTATGTTTATTACATGCTACAAGACAATCAATGAAAACAACAGCAACATGGCTTAAAGAGCCTGCAGAAGAAGTGCTGTGCTCTCTTCTTGGATACAGGAAGTTGAACAGTGGGACAAAACAGTCTACAAATATGTTCCACTGTTATTATACATTATATATTATAGTAAGGGCAAATGCTTCATAGTCCCAAAATCTGTGAAAAGGTGGCATTTTTTTCATCATCTTTACTAAAATAAGTGCCTTGTGGCTGGAACATTAAAATCAATGTGCTGGTCAAGTAACATGTGACTAGACGGAGGAAATGTCAGTTAAGAACTAAAAGTGCCACTGACTGACCATCTATTGGTCCATGTGTGTGTCACTAGTTCCACATTTATCTCGCTCTAAAGTCGTACTCCATCTTTATCTTTCTTTCTAAAAGTCTCTGTTCAGTCTGATTGACCTTAGCACGGACATCTTTTTCAACAGGATCTGCATGCACATCTGTTTCTTTAGTATGTGTGTTTTATTCGTCACATTTTGTTGTGTTGTGGGCATTTGTGTGTCTAGTGATGCCATGTGTGATTATCAGGTATGTGGTCAGTATCAAAGTATTTACTGCTAGTTTATAAAGTCTCAGATCTGCTCCTTGGCTGTATCAAAAGAAAACTGTCAGCTTACAAAGCCTTTTTTCTTTAGACTTTTGTGTTTTCCCGTTACTCTTTCTTGTTAAAGCATTGAATGTTATATTCTACTGACAATTCCTGAAAGATAAAAGTCAAGCAAAGCAAATGAAATAATTTCTTAAATAGCAGCAATAAGGTTGGCATAGAAGAAGCTAATTCCCTAAGGAAAGCATTTCTGTGAGCCTTCTTCCAGACAAATTCAGACTCATTATGTCTATGAAACGCTACATAAGTACACGTATGTTGAACATATTTATCCTCTCAGCTGTATTTAACTTACGACATTTTCTTTTTCAGGAGGTGCCGCAGGCAGGAGTAGAACCCAAAACAGAGCTATAGGACAAATGCAAAATGTATTAAAAAAAAATCTAAATGGAAAAAGCATCTGATGTGAATTCTTTCTTTTATGAAAACAGTGTGGCTGTGTCAGACGGTCAAGCCCTGCAATTTTCCCCTCCAACACAAAAGAAATGAGCATTTGCAAGTGTGCATGTGTGTCCTTCCTTATTTACCTCGTGTTATGTTTATGTGAGTGAGCCCGCCTGCGGTAGGGTAAGCGGACCACAGGTCACTGGCCACAAGTCGCAGAGATCTGGCGGAGTGAGTTAGTCTGTCCACAAAAGTTATTGTCAACCCCACAACAAAACGACCTCAGAGAGACTGACACAGAGCAGACTGGGAAGATATGGAGCAAGGCAGTAAAGTTGCTCATATAATTGATCCTGGACAGTGTGTAAATAAAGGGAAAAACATAATATCTGCATGACTAACTTACATAAAAAACCCAGTAAAAAAATCACAGATCAAGGCATCAAACTCACAATTAAGATTTAACTCAGATGAGTATCGGTATCTAAATATGGATAAAGAGAGTTTTTAGCAATAAAGGCTCTATAAAAGAACAGCAGATGGGCTACATCAAGGGTGAAAATGTCTGGGTTTGACCCAGAGATATTCTCCCAAGCAACAAGGGAATTTCAAGGCCCAGTCTGGGATCGGTGTAATTAGTGGTGTTGTATTGCCAAGCCAATACTTCCGGCGGATTTTGGAAAGCCTGGAAAGAAGAAATATAGCGTGTGTTGCCTGCCATCCAGGTTTGTTTACAGCTGCAATCGAGACACTCCACAGATGAGACATGTTACATAATAAAATGTGATAGGGTCAGTGAGATGGCTTTATACCACCAACAAGCAAACTGTGAGATGCATATATATAAAATAGTCAGCCCCATAACAACTGACTTGAAATAATATTACAATATATTTTTAATATGTTAGGTATTTAAAGGTGGGATAGGTAATTTTGGAGAAACCAGCTCGAGTGCGCTAGAATTTGAAAATACACAGCCGGAAGAAATCTGCTACTTCCTTGACCAATGAGGGCACGAGATAAGTTTGTGCACAGGTGGAAGGCTGACAGGCAGGTCGGCCATCAAGCCGGCCCGGCTAAAATGATTGGTCGTGCTTTTTACAGCGCTACGGCTTCCACAGATGACATTTTTTTATGGATTTTTCGTCAAAGCACTTAAGATATTCATTGCTATCGGGATGTTAAGAGCATTCCATGGAATATAACAAAAAGTGTATCTCGAGCCGGTTTCTCAAACTTACCTACCCCACCTTTAAATGTCACATTTATGTAAACTCAATCTTTGCATGATGATGCATCATCTGGTTTATGATCAGAGTTGTTCATAAACCAGAGATTTTTGATATACATTTTTTAAGTTTGTGTGAGAACTTAACATTACATTTAGTTTTAAGAAGTGACGAACGAGAGTTAAGTTGACATTGTTCTGTGTTTACATATACAATAAAATGTAGTAAAATCAGTGGAAGCATTTTGGGATTTTGTGTTCCAAGAACACACAATGTGAGCAATTATTGTCATAGTTAAGATTAGTTTAACATTTTTCTTATTTTTTTAAATCTCTTTTTCAACTGATTCTCCCTTAATTTAAACTAAACACAAACGTCTGCAAAACAGATTTAATTCTGAAGATGTCTGGGCCCTGTTTGTCTAAACTAAGCAGTAACTCTAAGCAGTCCCAAAGGAACCTCATAAATCTTCGTTCTAGGCAAAAATAAATAATTTAAGGTCCAATGTCCCTCATCACCTCTGTCTAACATATCATAAATTACTAAGAATGCTATAGATATTTACTTCTTTCCCTAAGTTTACAACTTCTAACTCTCTCTTTATCGTCTTATATTCCTGCATATTTCTCTTAAATCCTACCTTGCTTGGGGCACACAAACACCTTCCTGCATCAAAAATGTCTCCCTGAGTTATGAACAATCCACACGCATACTGAGGCAATGGTTAAAAATAATAAGTCTGGAAGTACGCCTGGAACTGGTCATTTAAAGGTGGTTTGTTGCAACAAAATGATGCATGTGTATCATGTGAATGGAGCAAAGCTGACAGGAACAAAAGAAGTACATTTACACTTCAAAACTCTCAATAGTTATAAGATGTATACAACATATAGGCTATGTGCTGTGTAGTACCTGCTGTTGTTACCCATCTATCTTTTAGATACTGTGAAATTATTGGTTATTGTTTAAAGCTTGAGTTTAGACTATTACAGATTATTAGGTCTGAGGTCCAGGGTCATTTCCAGATTTGTCAACTGATGGTCAATGTTAATATTTCCAGTGCACAATTCTCTATATTTTCTTATGATGGGAAGAAAGGGAAGAGAAATATGATACATCTGACAGAAATATACAACAATTTCTTAAGATTATCTTATTCAGGGCATAATATCAAAACATGACAAATGAAATGTTTTTTCTGCACTATTGAACAAATTAAGTGGTTTAAAAACAATTACCATACTTGTATTTATTTAAAATGTTTTACACAGAAATGTAAGCAAGATTTGTTTTGCTCAGCACTAGTACAAAAATCGAATGAAATTTTGAGTGTGAATATCTGCAAAAGTTCAAATCTACATATGTACGATAGCAAAACTCAATGCAACCTTTTACCTTGATTACATCGTTTGAGAGTTAGTTTAGGCAAATGCATCTCTTTTCCTCCGATATCTGATCCAGTGAATTTGGCCAGTATCGGACCGGTGGTCATACATTCTTTATTACTGATATGAGTGGTCTTCAAAGGTCTTAAAGGTCTCCTATCATGCTATTTTTAGGCATATATTATGGGTCTCAGATATATAAAAATATATAAAAACATATCTATGATGTGTATTGCTCAGAATACCAAACAGATCATGCATTTTAGACATCCCTCATATTCCTCTATTTCAGCCCTGTTAGAGAATGGCTGATCTGGGTCCTTCTACCGGCAGATACAGCTAAATGCTGCCGTGATTAAATTCCATATGATGTTCCAAACCACATCAAGGATTATTTCTAAAACAGTATGGAGCTCAAATGCTTTTTTTACCACAAGGTGAGTTCCTTTCTTTATTTCCTGCTTTTTTACACATGCTCTCTCCAGTACAGGTTAGCTCTGAGTGTTAGCAATGCTTGCTAATGTAAACAAAGACCATATGTGACCCGCTCTATCGCAATCAGTCGGAAGTCGCAACGGCTCATTTCAAAATAAACGTGGATTTGCGTAAAAAAATAGTTTTTCGGGGTTCGGGTGTTTTGTTTGATTTTAAATAAACAAAGTCTTGGCTTTCAGAATATGAAACTTTTATTTCCAAAATCACACGATAAATATAGTTTTGAAGCTTGTAAAGGGCAGATGACAGCTCTCACTCGCTCAGCTTCCCCTCCCTCCGGCTGAAATTATGAATGTAAGGCTGTAGTAATCATAGATAACACGGCAGGGTCTGTTACAGTTTGTTTTCATCTGATTTCAATTAAACAAAGTCTTGGCTTTCAGAATATTAAACTTGTTTCGGCAAATTCAGATGATAAATATAACTTTGAAGCTTGTAACGGCATAATTACAAGCGGAGAACGGAGTCATTTAAAGGTCCCATGCCATGCTTTTCCAGTTATTACTCGTCCCCTTGTGTGTTATGAAGGTCTTTATGCATGTAAACGGTCTGCAGAGTCAAAAACCCTCAAAGTACACCCTGTAGGGATTAAAACTAACACAGAAAAGACCTCCCCAAAACGCCTTGTTGGAGATTTCTCATTTTCCAATGTTTTCTTCCTGGGTATCGTGACGTAGGGATACCCAGTAGCCACGCCCAGAACTATGGCCGCACCCTCTGCTAGCGAACATATATACTGTTGGAAGCTCAGGTTCAGTTCAAAACTGTATCCAGTCATGCCAACGAGGGTCTGTTTCCTGTCTTGTGAGGGGAAATCTTCAATGTATGCCTTACCGAGGGCAGAACCACGACGAAGTCAGTGGTTGACATTTCTTGTTAACACTGTTCCTTCAGATGTTCGAGCCGGTATTGTACTGTGTGCACAGCATTTCACGGACGAAAGCTTCGCAAACATTGCAGCGATTCATGCCGGATATGCACAGCGTAGGACACTGAAGGACGATGCTGTTCCTACTTTGTTTGGACCAGCGGGAGATTCGGGTACACAACCTGTAAGTATGCATTGTTGTTTGTGTATTTATGATGTTTAAAACAAACAAGGTATATCTACCACGACTGTGTAAATGGGTAAACGT
Source organism: Dissostichus eleginoides (assembly GCA_031216635.1). Lineage (NCBI taxonomy): Eukaryota > Metazoa > Chordata > Actinopteri > Perciformes > Nototheniidae > Dissostichus > Dissostichus eleginoides. The sequence continues at coordinate 20,611,889 of CM062266.1, read as the reverse complement.
TTTTCGGGCTGCTAAGCCATTGACACAGTGCTAACTGGGCTAACTAAGTTGTTAGCATTTCCATATATCAACTCCAATGTCAGCAGATGCCTTACATGTATCTCATAGCAGGAGAATGTCTGCATTCACACACGAAATACTCATAGACAGTATACTCCGGGTGATTTACCGTACGGTCAGTCGCGAAACTTAATTACATTATAGTTGGCGTTCCTAGCGTGTATGCTACCGAGCTAAACAAGAAGGCTACCAAGAGCTAGACATGCTAGGGAAAACATTGTTTTTATGCCAGCTACAATGAATGACCGAACGTAGCAGACTACCCGTATAAGATTGCAATTGTAAACATGTTCTTGCTAGCCTAATATGAACCACTAGCTGTTGTTCATAGTAGGTTGGCATATTACACTGAACAACTAGCAAACGTAGGTTAGCATATTAATCTAGCTGGCAAGCTAACGAACCTAAAACAACTAAGTTTCTCTAATATTTTGTGATTTGCATTTGATTTCATCCAGCCAGATAAAAAACTCCTGGCGTATCCGGCGGACAACACATGACGGGATGACCACTCTGATGCCTCGTCCTAAAAAGCCCCAGCACCAGCTTACAAAGCTGCGATAGGCAAGATGCCGAAAACGCCTATAAGGGGAGGAATGGAGGATATACAGTGTATATGTATATTTACACATGTTCATTTTGTACATTTCTAAAAATAAAGTTTGATGGAAATACTTAGTAGCCTTTCTTCCCTGAATTATTTGCTCCTATAACATATCATTCATATATAGCAAACCATGATTTGATTTTTCATCAAACACAGTAGTAGTTTATTACAGGTAAAAATAACTTACTCTTCTTCCGTTCTACGCCTCAAAGGTCTATAATCGAATCTGTACATGTTATGGAGGTTCTGCAGGGTGTGGGGTATGTATGGTGTATATCTTGGCATATAATGTTGTGTGCTATTGTTGCTGTTTTCAGCTAGCTGGCTACATAATGTTGTAACTGTCAGCTAGGCTACCTTTCTAATTTCTTTGCAACAGACGTTTTCCACTTCCGTAGGCATCATGGCGCAGTTTCCACAAGTGCACCTAAATAACAACAGTTGTAGGTACAGTTCGGTTAGTTAGCGTATAACATATACGGCTGTACCGACGCCATCGTAAGACTGATGTTCCGCTCAGAGCCGAAAAAAGCACTGTTAGACATGGGCGGAGCCTCTCTGGTGGTTGACTAATCAGAACGGAGTGGCCGAGCTGACCAATCGGAGCACACTGGGCTCACAGGGAGGGGGGGGGCGGAGCTCCAACAAGCCGTTTAGGACAGAGAGTGAATACACATGCTATGCAGAGATGCTGTATGAGAAACCAATGTGAGTTTGGAAAATTGAACAGTATAAATCTATTTTAGTAGACCTCAACAATGGAATTATGATCAGTAGAAATGGCCATGACATGGGACCTTTAACGTCACAGCAGGCATAACAACAGCCGGTGTTTCTCGTGAGTGTTTTCCCCGGGATCAAACACAATACACACAAACGCAAAATTACACAAACACACACACACATATACACACACACACACTCGCGAGCTTCCCCCAGACCAGTAATCCAAACGAAAATATCTTCCCTCCGTAGTATTTTGATAATTTGCTCCGCTAATAATCAATCAGATCGATGGATTCCAGAGAAGAGGAAACTTTGAAGGGCCTTTTCTCAAAATGATGACTCGGTGATAGTCATTATTTAATGTGACATATTTTGCTTAATATTTGGAGTACAAAAACAATCCAGATATCATTAGAAAGCTATGAATCTCCTCTTTCCAACAGTGTATACAACTCAAAATGTGTCTTCGGGTCAACGCGACTGATTTCGATGGAGCAGGTCACATATTACGTCCAAAACAGTCGGCCATTTTTTTTCTGCTAGCGACGTTTCTGATAGGGCCGTGGGTGAAAAGCCAGCCCACATTTCCGATATTACATCATATCGGACGCAAATCTGGATTAGCTCCGTTGTACCCCCGTTTTTAGAGATTTGGGTACGGAGGAAAAGAGAGAGGGTTTTAATTTCTGATACTTTGTGAGTTCCCTGGCACACCGGGGACACATATTTATGTATAAAAGACATCAAAAAGTGCATTTTGCATGATAGGTCACTTTCAACTGTCCATCATGTTCACCTGTGCACCTCAGTTTTCCAGTTTCCCCTGGACAAACAGGACATGTGTAAACACAGAACAAGAATAAGTTAAAGCTGCCATCATTCATTGTCCATATCAAATTATTTCAAAGCCAAGGGAACAACACAAATGCAGAAATGCACCAGATCAACTGTATTTCCTGTCTATTCAGGGATGCTTTGGCAATTATTTTCTCCGACTGCCTCTCTCCCACAAAAATGGACACTGGACCAGACATTGAAATTACACAGCACACGGTCCAAGATAAATCCAAGACACCAGGAATAACACTGACACACGAAGGACACCAGGGTCACCCTGCAGCAGCACTGAAGTTCTCACTGAATGACAAATGGAGCTGTTTGGGGGCCCTCTGAGATATATATACACATGAAGTGATATGTGTGCACAAACTTTGGGTTATCTAGACAGTATTTAAGTTGCAATAGGGTTTATAGGACCAAGCTGCAAACTCCAAATACCAACATGAACCGCAGCAGAAGGCACACTTAAACTGTATCGCACAACAGAAAGCTGCATCCAAAGCCGCATGCATAGAGCTGCATCCAACACATGGGGGCTGCTTATATTTATATCCGCTGAAATACATCAAGTGGGGCTTTGTATTGGGCCACGCGTTGGTAAGCCATGGCCGTGCCTGAATCTGGCCAGGAGTTGCTCCGAGATGGTTCTGTATATAGCGACTGACTGCGGTTCTGGTGGATCTCTGCAACACTGTAATCAAGCTCTGTCGCATAATGAGGCTCACTGCTGTTGCATGTCACTCGATTAGTAGCTTGTGGTCAGCTCGGGCTATAGTTTGGGGTTTGTGGGGGTGGCCGATCACATCTGGGGCAAAGAGTGTAGCAACATAACAGCACTGGCAGAACTGGCAAAGTTCATGTTAACAGTCAAACCTCCAACAATCTCTCCCTGATTAAAATCCATTTACATTTGAAGGGTATTTTTTAGGATTCAATAACACCACTGGTTTGGAGTTTCATCTTTTTGTTGTACTATTTGTACTCCAGTGGTGAGGGGTGAGGATTGAAAGAAGATATCAAAGTTTTGTTAACATATACATGAAAAATAGTTGGTTTGACAGGGAAACAATGGCATTTTTGTTGGAAGAAATATGATAAAAAGTAATTTTTGGATAACCCAAGAGCCAGAGAGAGAAACTGTGTAAATTCAGTAATATAAGTAACCATTTACATTGGGTTCAAAAGAGTGAATTGGAATTAAAGGTAAATATTTAGTAAATATAGAGTGTGTATTTCGATGTGAATCATCGGGAAAGGGAATCCCCTAAAGACATTTCTTTTTTCCACAGGTCTTTTCTCATGTTTTCCCTTGTTTTGCCTTGGTTTGTCTCTAATTTCATGTAAAGGAAACATGCATACAGTAGATATAGGTTAACACACTGTATATGCTCCGTACGTAGAGATGAATGCCAGGAATTGTTGTGGCCGTGTAAGTCTGTGTGTGGGTGAAGGAGTTTTTGGACCAAGTGCCACGGATGCGTGGGTGTTACGGGAGCTTTTACTGTATGAGAAGTGGAAGCGGAAATGTTGACACTTGACTCCCCAGCCAATCAGAAGGTCATCTCTGGTTTGACAAAAGGAGGTGGACTACAGTATATATTGACCTGGAATTGGGTGAAAGAAACAGAGCAAGCCATCGAAGGAAGGTTGAGATAAGCAGGCAACCAATAAATCAGCGTGTCTACAGCGTGAAACTAACTTCAAGGCATCATGAAGACTCTGACTCTCCTCTCCATCTGTGCTCTTCTGTCAGTGTGCTGGTCCATGGGAGGTAAGGCAGACTCCTCTCATCATTGCTGTGATTCCTGTTGTTTTTGTTTTATGAAATAATGTAAGCCTTTACAGAGTGTGTATCAAGTGTTATTTATGTGCTCCACAGCTGTTGAACCTGAGGTTGTCTTGGACCCTGTAGACGACACATCTGTTGAACCTGAGGTTGTCGTGGACCCTGTAGACGACACAGCTGCTGAAGCTCCAGACTCTTCATCCTCCTCCGAGTCTGATTCTTTCTCTGCATCTGACTCCAACTCTAACTCGTCCTCCTCCTCCTCATCCTCCTCCTCCTCTGAATCTTCTGAATCTTCTGAATCGTCTTCCTCTGAGTCCTCTGAGTCTGGCTCCTCAGCATCCGACTCTTCTGCCTCCGATTCTTCTTCTTCTTTCTCCCCATCTTCCTATGAGTCAGCCAGTACTGAGGGTAGGCAAAGTTTTTGGAAAGAATCTTTGCATGGTTTAAAATGACTTAAAGTGTGTCTGTATTACAAGGAAATTCAAGAAGGTTTGAGCTTGTAATGTTTGTCCCTACAGCGCCCGAGGTGGTCATGACGAGAGACCTGGCTGCTGTTCTCCTGAGGAGAAGAAGAGCCGCCCCAGCAGGAGACCTCTCCCTTCTGCAGCTCGAGAGGTACAGTTATTTACTCTATGTGGAAATTACTGACTTACTACGCAACAATATACTCTGTACAGGGTTTATTTAGCTTTTTTTCACTGTTGGTGGAGCATGTGACCTAAGATTTTCATCGTCATAACTACACTGTAGCTGTGTACGTATGACTAATAAAAGCCTTGAACCTTGAACTTGGAAATGTACTTTAATTCAATTGTCCGGTAGTCAACATAAATCATTTGTGGACACTCCTAACAAAAGTTAAATAAACATTGTAGTTTTTATCTAGTGTAAAAAAAAAGCTCTGATTTAAAATAAGGAATCTAAGTACTTATAATAGACTTAAGTACATTTTACAGCACTTTTAATGTTTTTCTCCCCTCTGCCGTACAGTCTGTGGGAGGTGTGTGAGCTGCACGACGGCTGTGACGAGATGGCTGAAACAGCAGGCATCGTCGCCGCATACGTCGCCTACTACGGACCCGTCCCCTTCTAAGATTAAGATTCCTCTTTATCAACATAAGAACTGTTTTTCTCTGTCGTTTTGTAATATAATGATGCAACTTCCCTGAACCAGGGCTAGACAATCAAAGAAAAAAAGTGTTTAGCCCATGTAATGATGCTCAACTGAGATTTCTTTTTAGGCATAAATCCTTGCAAATGTGACCAGCTTTAATGGTCCAGTGATGAGGCCTCTTCCAGGCTTCAGAGAGGCACATGGAGACTGAGCCTGTGGAGTAACCCTCACAAGATACATTATAATTAATGTATGTTGTATAATGCAACAAATGGTGCTTCCAATGATGTATTGTATGTAAATGTATTGACGTTGTTTTTTCCTGCTTTAGTCTTATTTCAACTAGAAGCAGTAGTTTTGTAAGTAGTAGATGGAGTATTGAAGTAGCGTAGTTTAAGTAGTAGTGTATTGATAGTGTTAGTGTACAGTGTGTGTAAAATGCACATCAGTTGTTTGTAATGACATAACCAAAAATTGCCTCTGGGTTTCAAAATAATACATTATTTTGTTTTGTCGAATTGTTGTTCTGTCCTCAATGACCAAAATGTTATGAGCTGGTAAAATAAATCACATTATATGTTTAAACATGCAGAACTGGATGATAACTCCTGGGTTCCTCTCTACAAATAATACATTTCAGATAAAAGTAGTCAAGTTATCCATTGTTAATATAAAAAATTAATTATAGCTGCTTTAATTGTGGCTAAAATGTATTTTGTACTGAATTGGTGTTCATAAATAAACATGTGCAAATTTCATCAGCATCTCTACTTCTTCTCATATTTGCCACTAGATGACAGTGTTGGTCAGTCAAAAAGATTTGAGCAATTAGCTTTTAGTCCAAAGTCAGGACTTGGTGCTGTATTTGTTGAAATACATAACAACTTTCTGACAGAATATAATATAACATTATCACATTGCACTCCCAAATGAAATGAAGTGTAAGAAAATATCATATATTTACTTGTAATGTTATGAATTGCCCCCTTTTTAACCTAAATTATAATTTAAAATATCATATATCTTGTACTCTAGTCTAAAACATCCATGGGAACTACGAAAAAAAAACCTTTTATGAACAAAGGTTGGTAAAACATAAGTCTGAATAAACCTCTCCCAGGACAGATAGGTCATTATGCAGTATGTTACTATTTTTTATCCTAATGCATCAGTTCCTTAGCAGCATTACATTTTTGTAATGCTGATTCTTTGGTTTAGTGGTTCCCGACCTAGTGGTCACAATGTACATTTGAGGGGTTAGTTGAGGGATAAAATTGATAACGTTCTGCCACACCAAAGCAATTTGTTGAATTATTCAAGTTAAGTAAAATATATCAAATTTGATGTACTTATTTATGTACATTTGATAGTTTCACAGCGTCACAAGATCCACCATCATGTACCAGGTTGAAAAGTTACAATAGCTGCAGTTATGGAATACAAGTGGCTGTCAGCAGCATTCATTAAAATGCGTTGTAGCTCAAATGTAATTGACAATGCTGTCGAAAAGGAGGTATATATTGTAAAGTAAAATGTGCTTTGGTAAAAAACTTGAGGATTATATTGAGTGTATATTAGCTTGAGTCAGTTTACCATGTAGTGTCTCGTGGTTGTATGTGCCTTTGGCACAGTTGTGCACCCTCAATATTGACATATTGATTATCCATGTCATATTGTTTGTAATTGGTTAACTGACATGTGACAGTGAAACGTCAGCACTACAGTTTCCTGGACAAACGGTTATAAAAAAGAACCAGCTAAAAACTGGCTTCTCTGAAAGACAGCTATTAGAGAGGTTGTGAAATATTAACAGTGATACTAATGATACTGATAAAGTTTATGGTACTTTGAGATAAGGAGCTTGCTGGTTCTCTCCCCTTTATCATAATCGTTCACTTCCATCCTGCTTTACTCAGAAAAGCAACACCCACCCAGGGTGCGGTTTTATGGGTTTAGCTTGTAACGATCAACTATCAAAGATAGCTGTGTTAAATAAACCCACAAGGGGTTCTTGATATGAAATGATATTATAAAGGCAAAATAGAACTGATAAACGTAAAGAGTAGATTTTCCGTTTATCAGTTCTATTTTGCCTTTGGAAAAAAAAAAATTACCCGAGCAGTGTTTGAGGGATTTTGCCTATGATTATCGAGCCCTTTGTCTACGGTGGAAGCCCGATATCACTGAGGCGGAGTTGGTGAGGAAAATACTCAACAACTGTAATCCAAGAATAGCTGGTTGCCTTCGGGGCACTGTCAGAACCGTGGATCAACTGGTGTCTATAGGCACATTAGTGGAAAAAGATTGCACAGCTGCAAAATAATATTGGGGAAAAGTGGATCAACAAAAAGCAAAAGGGAAATTGAACAAAAAGCCCCAGGAAAAGTGGAGCACTAAGAAACCTGCTGATGCAGTGACCATAGTGCAGCGAGGGAAGATAAATCAAGTAAGTCTCCTACATGTCCCCGTAGAGGTGAGAGGAGTGCAGTGTAAAGCTGTTTTTGACACTGCATGCACATATTCCCTCATGCAGCACAGCCAATGGCTGGATGTAGTCCGGAAGGGGGAGCAACTGAAGCCCAGTGAGCAGGGTATTTTTATTTTAACTCTCGTCCCAAATTCGTCCCAAAATTATTTGTTATCCTCCCCGACCCTATTTTTTTTTTTCGGCCCCGGGACGACGGGACGTCCTTAAGCTCGAGCCCTGCATACATCATCGATGATAACAACCTGGCATTCCCCATCATTCTAGGCTTGGATTTCCTTACCAAGACCTCAACCGTTATCAACCTGGGAGACCGAACATATGGAGTAAAGGGGCCAAGGGATTAGACGTTCTATTAATTCCTTTCTCAACCTGCTGAGATCCCTGGCGCTCACCTCAGTGTTAGTCTCATATTGGCACCTCCGCCATCCAAGTCACTTCCTATTCAAGAAGAGACTGTCCCAGATTTTTCAGCTCATCCACTGGAGGTTAGAGAAATCTTGAAGGCTTGGCCAAAGGTGTGTTCAGGCAGTTTAGGAAAAACTAAGGTAGAAGAGCACAAGATCTTTACTACAGACGAGGTTCCAGTGCGCTGCAAAGCATACAGGGTATCACCCCACAAGCATCAGATCATAGTAGACCAGGTAGAGCAGATGCTTAGGGATTACATTATTGAACCGTCAGAGTCAGCCTGGGCGTCCCCAGTGGTCTTGGTTCCAAAACCTGACATGTCCCCAAGATCTTGTGTTGACTTTCGACCTCTAAATGCTAAGACTCTGCAAGATGCATATCCTATGCCACTTATTCATGAGTTGTTGGAGTCATTGCATGGAGCCTCATTCTTCAGTACACTTGACCTAAAATCAGGCTACTGGCAAGTGGCAATGTCAGAGGAAAGCAAGGCCAAGACAGCAGTAATCACACCGATAGGCCTCTACCAGTTCAAGTGCATGCCATTTGGGCTGAAAAAAAGCCGGTGCATCTTTCCAGCGATTGATGGAGAAAGTCCTGGGGGAGCTGAGGGGAACAATCTGCTTTGTGTATATCGATGATGTAATCATCTTTTCACCCTCACAAGAACAGCACCTCAACGATTTAAACGCTGTGATGAAGAGACTTCATGAGGCCAATTTAACACTCAATCTGAAGAAATGCCATTTCTTCCAGCAAGAGTTAAAGTTCCATGGCCATATAGTGTCTGAGAAAGGGGTTCAGGTGGATCCAGAGAAAACACTGGCAGTGAAAGAATATCCTACTCCGACCAATATCAAGTCACTGCAACGATTTCTGGGACTCGTGGGATGGTACCACAAATTAATTTCCCACTTTGCAGATATGGCAGCTCCCTTGCATCGCCTGACAAGGAAAGCGGTGGAGTGGATATGGAGCGATGAATGTCAGCAAAGTTTTGAACACTTGAAACAGGCTATGGTCAGTGCTCCCATCCTAACACAACCTGACCACTCAATTCCTTTTGAGGTGCACACAGACGCTAGTGATGCCGGGTTGGGTGCAGTCTTAGTCCAAGCTACCGATGAAGGGGAACAGGTGATAGCTTATGCTTCACGGGGATTGAGAGGAGCCGAGTGTAACTACTCCACATCAGAAAAGGAATGTCTGTGGTATGGGCTGTTGAAAAGTGGCAACATTTTCTTGAGGGAAAATAATTCACTGTATACACAGACCATGCTACTTTGACTTGGGCCTTCAACTGTCCGAAAACCTCTTCCCGGCTGACTAGGTGGACTTTACGACTCAAGCTATTTCAATTTAGGGGCCAATACAGAAAAGGCCTGCACAACATAGTGCCTGATGCCTTGTCCAGAGCGGTTGCACATCCATCCGCAACTGCGTATGTGGCCTCAAACACCTCTCACTGTACTTCTGACTTGCTAACCACCCTGTCAGACATACGAGAGGCCAAGGAAAGGGACCCTGAAATCAGTGACATGGCAAAACAGTCTCCTGCCAACTGTAAGACAGATAGGATAGGATAAGGTACACTGTGTTACAGGGTATTCTGTATCGGCGGTCGCCTGTGAGAGTAGGGGGAGACAAATATCAGCTAGTGGTTCCCAAGAGTCTAGTAACGTCTTTTCTGGAATACTTCCACAACCATCCCCTGAGTGGACATCTGGGCAGGCTTAAGACTCTTCATAAGATCCTTGAGGTGGCCTTGTGGCAGTCTGTTAGGAAGGATGTGTGGGCCCAGGTAAAGTGTTGCAACACCTGCCAGGCCTACAAAGCGGATAATCAAAAACCAGCGGGGTTCATGCAGCCTACCCCTGTGGAGAAGCCCTGGGAAAAGCTGGGGATTGATCTTATGGGACCTTTTCCCCGCAGTAAAAAAGGCAATTGCTTTCTCCTTGTGGTTGTGGATTATTTCACAAAGTGGGTTGAGATGTTTGCCCTAAAAGACAGCAAGACTCACAAGATTTGTCGCCATCTTGAAAGATGAGATCTTCACCCGTTTCGGTGTCCCACGTGAGTTGATCTCGGATCTGTGACGGCCGCACATTGATTTAAGGTGTTTCTTCTAAACTGTAGTGGCAGGGTAAAAGGTTTAAGGCATGTTCTTTATCATGAAATGAAATTATCTATGATACATATATTATCCTCGCAACTGCAGTTGTTAATGTCCACTGTTATGTACGGTTTGAGGGTGTGGGTCTGCAAGCCTCATCTGCATATTCACCTGTCGCGGCGCGCCCAGAGGTTTTTTAATGGGCGCGTCACCGGCAGGTGAATATGCAGATGAGGCTTGCGGACAGACGCACAAAATAGTCCCCACGGAAGTGTATTTACTAAATCCACACAAGTTCCCCGTTGCATTTTAACATATGTATACATGCTGAGGAAACTGAAATATCCCGCTGAATACCCGCATTCGCCACACACACACTAGGCTTGTTTGAGATGAGCTGCGTCTCGCCTCAAAAGTAGACGAGAATAGCCGATTGCAGCCGGGGGAGGTCTCAAAAAGCTTGTGTGAAGTCGGACAGCTCGGAGTCGGCTTGACTCGGTTTGCAATGGTGGAAATTGCGCTGGCGTTCTTCGTTGCAGATGAAGTGGATGCAATAGAAATCCCACAATTATTATATCACTACAAATGAATGACTCAAGTGTCTGTTCATTTTAAAACAAATCAATACAAGGGGGGTTGAATCCTACATGTAAAAGACAGAACCACTTATTACTTTTCAAGACTACTTCCGTCAGTGGTCTTGACCAGTTTGCATTTATAAAGAATGCACAAATGTGTTTAATCGTTAATGTCAGATATGTACTAAGTAAATACATTTGTTCCTGCTCAAGATTAGATTCAACTTTATTGTTATTGCACAGATTAGAGGTACTGGGACAACGAAATGCAGTTTAGCTTCTAACCAGGATTGCAAAAAGCAGTAAAGTGAAAAGTAATGTACACAATCTACAGAATAAAATATAGAATGAATTGAATGATGAATAAACAGTGAGGGGTATGAATACACTAGATATACACAGTAGCCTATGAGCAGTATGAACAGTATTAACAGTGTGTATGAATATGCTAAGATATATAAAGTATGAAAACGGTAAGCAGTGCAAGTATAGTATAACATATATAGATATTAATTTCATGATGATAAACATTGTGGATGGAACAATGATGAAAAATGTGAATGGAAGTGGCGACGTAAAACTGACACAAAACAACAAAAAACTTTTGCGGAGCCAATTGGAGAGTTTCATCACCAGCACGGGGTAAAAACCACCAATGAGCGCTCAGCTCGATATACCAGCGAGTCGTTTCCATGGTCGTTTCCCATCAAGCATTTCGCTTCCGCAGCCCGTGGAGAGAAACTGCGCCGCCTCGCTCTCAAGTCTGCGGGCGTCTTTGTCCCGCGAGATTTCAACGTCTCATGTAGGCGAGCCTCCAGAGCAAGTCGGACAAAATGACTCACCATCATGCAACGCACTAGCAAGACGGCGATCGCAATTGCGGAGGTCTGCGTCAGTCTCGCTCATCTCAAACAAGCCTACTTCCTCCTCCCGTGAGAACCAACCCCTGGCGTCCCGGTGACGCGTCCACTAAAAAGCCTCTGGGCGACAGGTGAATATGCAGATGAGGCTTGCAGACCCACACCCTCAAACCGTACATAACAGTTGACATTAACAACTATTTCATGATAAACAACATGCCTTAAACCTTTTCCCCTGCCACTACAGTTTAGAAGAAACACCTTAAATCAATGTGCGGCCGTCACAAGTAATGAGGGAACATTTAAAATGATGAGTCTAGTGGTTTCGGCCAGCTGAGGGGAAAAAACGTTCAATTAGGTATAGTTTTTTAACATTTTATTTGTACATGTTCATATAGATACTATTGCAACACAACAAGAAACTCAATATCAAGTAGCCTACAAAGAGTTACAAACATTAAAGGTGGGGTAGGTAAGTTTGAGAAACCGGCTCGAGATACACTTTTTGTTATATTCCATGGAATACTCTTAACATCCCGATAGCAATGAATATCTTAAGTGCTTTGACAAAAAATCCATAAAAAAATGTCATCTGTGGAAGCCGTAGTACTGTAAAAAGCACGACCAATCATTTTAGCCGGCCCGGCTAAAATAACTGGATGGCCTACCTGCCTGTCAGCCTTCCATCTGTGCACAAACTTATCTCGTGCCCTCATTGATCATGTGCGCGTTCGTGTGTGTTGGAGGAGGGGCTCTGTAAGGAAGTGGCAGATTTTTTCCGGTTGTGTATTTTCAAATTCTAGCGCACTCGAGCTGGTTTCTCCAAAATTACCTACCCCACCTTTAAGTCAGATGCACAGTCATCTAATTTCAAACTACATATTCTTTGAATACGATTATCTGTCTCAATTAAATAGAATTATTATACACCTTAAAACGATGTGATAAGGATCTCAGTGTGTCTTATACACAGTAAAAACCTGTGGTTCTGTGCAGATGTTATTCTGACCGACTGTATTTCCTGTATGGAAGGCCATGGCATCCTCAGAGTGTTCACATTTTAATAATATAGAATAAAAAACAACCTTTGCATTGCTTTGCTTTTTTAAATAACAGTTCGTTATGAGCCCCAGTTATTGACTTAATTTAACATTAAATAACATACGCTATACCTTATTTATATTGGATTATTTTAGTAATCTCATGATTTGATCAAATGAAAGAAGTATTTCAAAAATGTTAGAAAACCAAATAATGTAGAATAAGCCAATAGAAAATTATATTTTCCTTATTGTTCACAAATCTTAATCATAACATTGATTCTTACTTCTCGCAGCTGAAAAACCCTTTCTCTTTTATTGTCTGATATTCCTTATTAAACCATATTATACTAAATTAATAACATACATTTTAAACAGTTTTGCCTGGATGTGTTTGGTCCTTGTGCCATGCCTAATGTACCTCTTTGCATTATATACACATAGTCACAAATATATATTTAAAATCTCAAAGCCGGGTGTTTTTCAGAATGTTTAGCTCTAAATTGAACTCATTTTCCCCCTCCTTCTCTGGACTCATTGCAGGATTATCATACACTGCTATGTGTGATTTGTTGTTATTTTCCACACACTCTTTCTCTTTGTGTTCTTCCCCTTCAACAGCAAGCTGGCTGCATTTGCAGCAGCAACAGCATTTTGCGGTACAAGCACCAACCAATTTGTCCCAGGGTTCCAGGGAGTGGGCCCACAGAGGGAGGAAGTCCCAGGATCGCAGGGCTGCAGGCAAGCACCGGGGTTTCCTTTTCTGCAGCACGTTAATCACTACGATGAGGATCAGCATGGCGACCAGAGGAACACCCACACCAACCATCACCTTCCAGCCGGCCAGAGACAGGCTGAAGATGAAGAGCGGTAAAATGAAGAAGAAGCTGAGAATGTAGACGGCAGCAAACCAGCGGTAGGTGGCGGTGATGTTTCCCAGGCTTTTTGCCAGCCGGATAGGGATTCGGGTGAAGGGGATTGGATACCACAGAAGGATGCCAGAGATGTTGAACAGGAAGTGTACGAGGGCAATCTGGAAATAACATCAACTCTGTGAAAACAGGCTCCCTCTACCTAATAGTTCTTGTATCTCCCAAAATGCAAAATAAATTCAACACATATTTAAATGTACTTGTGGTGTATGTGTGCATGTTTTCTTGTGCAAGTGACTGACCTGTAGAGAATTTGCCAGTGTCTCTCCAGGACTAGCCATAGCTGCCAGGATGGCTGTGGTGGTTGTACCAATATTTGAACCCAGAGACAATGGGTATGCTCTCTCTATGCTGATGACACCAATACCTATTCAAATAAACAGGAATTAAAACACACCATCACACTCCCTCTCTTCAACTACCATCATCCCTGTGTAACCAGGAAAGCAGTTAGTCAAGGTAGATTGTTTTACTAAGAAGAAAAGATTGACAGGAATTTTAAGTAAAAACAGCATTTAAAAAAAAATGAAAAACACAAATAGAGATGAATGAAATGGATGAATGACCTCACCGACAAGTGGAGTGATAGCAGAAGTGAAAACAGAGCTGCTCTGCACAATGAATGTCATTCCAGCTCCGACAAAAATGGCAATGTAACCTGTGACCCAGCCGAATGGAAATGGGAAATCTGCACACACAAACAGACACACAACATGCATGTGTTACTAACCAACACATTCCCATTCATTTCTCTGCACTTGAGTGTGCGGTGCCACTCACCGGTGTTGAGGATCTTCTTGATTACTGAGGCCACCTGTCCCTTCAGCATGGAGTTGAGCAGCTTGACTATGAGTATCAGGCAGGAGCAGAGCACCAGCAGAGAGAGAGCGAGCAGGATCAGACCCACCGCCAGGTCCGGCAGATTCACATTCACAAAGATATGCTTACCTGAGGACAAACAAAAACACATGCATCAGCGATAGCTGGTATCCTTCATGTTTTAAAGCTGCATGTATGTCTTTTTTATGGCCTACTGCAACAACAACAAAACATTGTCAGCGATTATGTGTTCTAAGGATACGCCGTATCTGTTTCTGCTGGTGGAAATGGGGTCAATACAATTGTAAATACATTTTAAAAGTTTCACTAAAAGATGTATGATCTTACAGTAACAGTAGTGTCTGTGCTTTGTTTAAACATGTTTGCAACGTCATGTGGAATGACGCCAATTTTTCACAGTGAGAATAATATACATTCATTTAATCGAGAGATTACAGAAAATAGAGTGTATACTGTCAAAACTGCTCTTACATTTCTGGAGATTGTACGTTTCAGAAACGTTCTTCAGTGTGATGGTGTAGTTGCCATCGACCCAGCACAGGGACGGAGACGTGCAGTTATCTGGACCAGGAACCGTGACGTTCATTAAGGACTGAAACAAATTGGCAGTTTGACAATAAAGATTTTGATCTTCTTAATGTTTTTGAATATTTTATATGGAGCTGAAATGTTTTGGTCTTACTGTATTGGTGAAGGTATGGCACCATTTCTTGATGAGACTCTTATTCCTGGCTGCTGGGTCTCCGGTGGCAATCGCATTGATGACGGACTGGTCCAACTAGGTTGAAGGGAAAAAGAAAGAAGTAGATCAAAACCATGACAAAGAAGAACTTTAAGGAACTTTTTAGGCTTTGTTAACCAAACTAGTTTTCTCCCTATGGCGTAGTTACATCCCTAAAGTGTTAAGTAGTTGCCTCCCCAACACTGACATAATGTGATTGGTTTATGAGAGGTTCAGTGGACCATGTACAGTAGATTACACTAACTATGGGCAGTAACTTCTGTATCCGCCCAACTATGACTACTGTTACAGATTGTCCACAAAGCTTTTTTTATAATTGATAAATTGTTGGTAAAAATTGCTGTTTTCAGCCTCTCCAATATGGAAATGATCTTCTTTTCTTTATTTTATACCATAACAAAGTGGATATATTTCAGTCTTGGACTTGAAAAAACACATTAATAGACATTAACTTGGACTTTGAGAAACTAGAAGGAGAGTGTTTCACTATTTTCTGCAAATGTATAAATTATGAAAAGGATTGTACGATATTTCCAGACACTTCCAACAGCTCATAATAAAAGCATTACTGCTGCTTATTCAAATTCAAACTGGATATAAGTGCCAGCTAAATTTCAAAATGATAATGGAGTTAATATACAATTATTATATTAAAATATGTATTGTTTCTTTAATCCCACAGGATAGCTTAAATGACCTAATAACATTTTGTCCAGAATGTCAATAATCAGAAATTATGCGAAACATTTTACCTGTATAATTGACTCAGTGAGGACATCAGTGATCACATTTAACAGCTCCGGGGCCTCTCCACTCTCAATTTGGAAGGAGTCGATGATGAGCTTCGTGACCTCGTACAAATATCCGCTGGCGACCTCAAGGGGCAGCAGCACCAGCACGGAGAGCCAGTTGAAGAAGTCGTGAACTGTGGCCCCTGCAAAGGCCCTGGGTACATGGTGAAAGGAGGTAGATAAATGCAAAGTGAGATGACCTTTGATCTTTCTAATGGGATTACATATTGTTGCCGTACTTGAATAAGTCATCTAGTAAGAAAGCATGAAAGTAAAACTATTTATAATAGAAATCTCCACATTTTGTGACTTTTCAGATACATTTGATGATCATAAATGATAGGCTAAATACAGAATATTAGATAAAGAACACAATGTTCTTGAACATGTGGAGGGCTTTTTGACTGCAGAGAAAGGCAGTAAAAGGAACCACACCATCAAATACAAAACAATTACCTGCGAAAGGTGCTGCGATCACCAACCTGCGTCATGGCGACGAGTGTGTTGGTGACAGAAGTGCCGATGTTGGTGCCCATGATGATAGGAACGGCCAGCCGGACGGATAACACTGCCGAAGCAACAAAGGTAAACTTCATTGTGTGTGTGTGTGTGTGTGTGTGTGTGTGTGTGTGTGTGTGTGTGTGTGTGTGTGTGTGTGTGTGTGTGTGTGTGTGTGTGTGTGAGTAATGTTTAGAGGCCCATACTCACGTCCAGAAGAAACCATGCTGACCACTATGGAGGAGGAAGTGGATGAGCTCTGGACCAGCAGGGTGACCAGGACACCGATGACCAGACCAGCCAGAGGATTGGACAGAACCGAGTTGTCCTGAAAGATGTCCCCCGCTGCTTTACCTGGGCAAGGAGAACATAGGAGTATGTGTATATTACCTCCTTCAAACAGTAATAGTATCATTGACTTCTTTCTGGACAAGGTTACAATACATAGGAATAAAAAGGTAAGTAACCATACAAAATACATCAATACAACAATGATAAAACAATGATAAGGAATATAATGAAAATGCATTATAAGTGTTTGATGTTATTCAAATCTATGTGCTTTTGAGTAAGTCGTTAAAGCTTTTTGTTGAAGTTGCTGCTGTTCTAAGCTCTCCATTGTAACAAGAGATCTTGAATCTCAATAGGACAAACCTGGTTAAATTAAGTTAAATATAAAAGTGGCTTAAGACAGGTGTTACTGTGTTTACCTCCAACAAGCTGGAAAGCTGAGCTGAGGACGTCAAGAGAGCAGATGAAGATGTAGAGGAAACCCAGCAACAGGATGAACTTCCCCACCGACACCAACACTCTCCACACCTTCCCTTTGGTATCCAAAGCTAGAGTGAGAGCAGAGACAAGACATGACAAATATTAAATAAATAATAAACATGGGAACAGGTTGCATCAAACTTTTTTTGGGGTCTTTTCGAAGGCAAACATTTGGATTTGTCTGCACATGGAAACCAGGAGTGATTCTTAACATAATCAATGGCTCTGTTACAAAGTAGTAGGACCATGAAGGTGGTAAAGATAAACAGAGTGCAGCCGTCATTAATATTAGTGATAACAGCTGTGCTTTTTGTGCTAATACATTGAAGTGAAGTGAAGTCCATTGCACAGCCCTCATGACTCAACCTAACCCTGTTGGCACATGCTGAGCTGTCTGTCTCACTGGCTACTGTCGTTATCATATACATTATTATCTATGACTTCCATTTTATCTTTCTAAGTAGACCTATAAATAACACTAATTTGATAAATTGTCAACTAAAAGGGCAATTATGTCTTGGCAGAATCAGTTACTCCAGTTATATTGTTTATTTGAATGTATTCATATGATGTTCAGCTTCTATGTGCTTATGTAACAATGTTATGTGCGTTATGTTATGTACACTTTGTCACATGTACAGTAGGATATGTATACTTTAATGGGCATGTAAATGTGTTACATGGTCATGTACATCTAATCAGGACACACGTTATCCTCCAAAAGTACAATGATAAGACCACACTGTACCTTAGTAATAATTGTTCCATTACAAGTCTTTACCTGACCATGGGACCCCTGTGTCCTTCAGCTCCGGCAGGTCCCACGGGTCTATTTCCTCTGGCTCCTCCTCAACCAACGCCACAGTGGAGTGTGCAAGGCTCGCTTTGACCTCTAAGACAGACAAACCAATGCACATTTACGGCACTTTTTTGTACAACTATATCAATTACATCATCAAAATTCATCAAAAGCCTTTTGTTGCGTTTCAGACAAAAATAAGTACCTTTGCACATGTTGTCATTGCTCTTATTGTCGCCTTCCTCGCAATTATTTTGAGTAGCCATTGGCTAAAAAAGAGAGGGGAAAAATAAGATATTATACAAGGATTTCCTTCTGAATGATTGGGGGAAATGCTATTTTTCAAAATTAAAAACGTCACGTACTTTCTAGGAAATTTATTTAAGTTTAATTTGAGTTTTATGAACATATATTGTCTGAAAAAGACATTTCAGTCAAATCAAATCATTACATTTGACCAACATGTATGTGTGTTACATACTTAGAGTTGTTTAACAGCTAATTATGAACTGTTAGACAAAGTATGTAACACACACACACACACACACAATCACACACACACACACACACACACACACACACACACACACAAACACCAGGGTATTAATCTTTTTGGCACATGGTCTAGCTGCAGTAAAATTCCATTCAAACATTATGATCAGTTAGCTATTTTAATTAATGTGTTATCTATTAATACAAATCTTTATTAATGTACTTATATTATATGATGTATATCATTAATGTATGCAACACTCTGTGAATGTACCTATGTCCATAATAGTATCAACACATGTTTTTAAACAATTGTATGTTTTAATGGTCGAAACAGGTAATATTTTTCAAGATAAATGTCAATGTGTTCTTTTATCACCTGATTAATCAATTCCATATAAATATAAATACTTTACCAGTATTTCAATAACCTGGATCCATTTTGAAAAAATGATACCTTAAGAACTTTTAATGTAAAAATATGGCTTTGTACAAACTAGAAGATATCTCATTATGTTACTATGATAAAATATGTTACCATCATAATAGTAACAGCACACTTAAAGGACTCGTAAAAATCTTAAGCTAAGTTTAGAGAAAAAAGTATATCTGTAAGAGTATAATTCAGGTATATATAATACACTGTATAAAGCAATAGCATAACTTTGTGATTTATTTACCCTTAATACATACAATTTATTGTATTGTATTCAATCTCAAATAGTAAATTAATATGAAACAGTTTATACATCATTCAGATCAATAGAAGCTATGCTTTTCCTCACCTGTGGCTGGCCAAGCGAGTCCATGCTCCCTGTGTGTGCTGAGCTCACCTGGGCTTCAGGTTTAGAAGTGCTACCTCCACGCAGATAGAGTTAAAGATTGGAAGTTGAGGTGCGTGGAGGGCAGAGGAGAGTGTGATGTGCACCGTTCACATCACAGAGGGAGTTCCCTCACATAGATAAGATGACCGCGCCTTTCAAACCTTGCTTAGTCTTACCTTCAACTGTTATCTGTAATCTCTCTGCAGGTTGTGTTGCAATCCCCCTCACATGGTCCCTGATAAGTCCTGAGTTGGTGGTGTCTACATTCACCTGCACCTACACTTGCTGTTATTACCCAAACGCCTGGTTTTAGGCCTGAGATTTATATAAGGTTCTATTGTTTGTTGGTCCTTTTTGCAAATATGTCCATCCATTTAAAAAACGAATTCCTGTATCGCCTTAACAAAAGTACTCCACAGCCCTCAGTGATGCTGGCTCCAGCTGGTGGTCCAATGTGAGAGGAGTGTCATCGAGAATGACTCCCTGGCAAAGGTTTATCCTAACAGATAGACCGCATGGGGTAGTGAGGGGGTTGCCGGATGTGCACTATGTTCTACTTTGGGCACATGATGAGATTTTTTTGGAGCAATCTATTGATTCTCTTAATACAGCTACCCATTGTTCAATACTTCCAACACATCAACGACTTACGTTTAGCCCCATCAAACTGTTGATGATGGCACAAAGAACTGAGAGGGACAAAAGTCAGCCTCGGCCACATGGAAGCTGTGACTGGAAAATGTTTGGTGAGGAAA
Source organism: Dissostichus eleginoides (assembly GCA_031216635.1). Classification (NCBI taxonomy): domain Eukaryota; kingdom Metazoa; phylum Chordata; class Actinopteri; order Perciformes; family Nototheniidae; genus Dissostichus; species Dissostichus eleginoides. Next base: position 20,591,822 of record CM062266.1, on the reverse strand, counting down.
TCTACAATTCATTGGCATGAATTTATAAAGGAACTATAAAGACTATAAAGAAATGAATAAAGCAAAGAAAAAAGGAAATGTCTTCTATCTTTCTGTCTCTGAGTGGTGTGCACACATACAGTCCCTATCGCTGTACTTTAACATCTCAATGCACAATGGAGTTTTAAAGATGAATCCATTATTTGTTAACTATTAACTGAATGGTCAACTATTTTGATAATCCATTAATCATTTTGAGTAATCGTTTAGAAAAGCTCTTTGATTTCAGCCTTTTAAATGTAAATATATCTTGGTTTCTTAACTCCTTTATGACAGTAAACTTGAATGTCTTTGAGTTCTGGACAAAGAAAAACATTTGAGGATGTCATTGTTGGCATTGGGAAACACCGATCAATATATGCAGAGTCCTGGAGGGATGATGTTTTGTGATGTAGGCCAACCCAAAGGTTAGAACCACCCTGGTTCCCTGGGACAAAAAGCCAATGGGGTTTTTCCATTGAATCTTAGATATACTTTACATAATCTTCACATATGAACACCAAATGTATCATTTCTGAAGTATAAACACGACTTTTAGAAGGTTAGAGCTATATTAAGCTCTATATTAGGCTATAAAGGAACTATGCTTCACATGACTACAACTCTACCACTACAAAGCTGAAGGCAGACGAGTGTTTGATGGGTTTACATTTTAAACTTGCCTCTTTTAAGACTTGTTAAAAGATTTACATTTCTCATGTGAGGCATTTAAGACATAATTGACTCTTAGCTCAAGTAACCAATAATTAATCACAGGTCCCCCTCTACAGCGAAAATGCAGCCAATTTTACATTTGATCGGCCCCTAAACCGCTCTGGTGTGTGAACAAAAATGTATCATAGCCCTCCTCTGTCACACACACAACCACAGATCAAACACAAATTAATTTTGTTGTAGCACTTCCTCTCATGTCATTTTGCCAGTAATATTGAATGGAGGATAACTGGGACAACAAAGGAAAATATACACCTCTATTTTTAGTTTTATCGATAAATGTAAGCCTATTGATTGTGTAGTCACTCATCATCACCCCTCTGTCTCTTCGTGCCTGCTTTGTCTAAACAGATACTTTTTTTTAGATACTATCTTTTTCAGCACTAGCATAAAATATTAGCTCTACTTTATGCAATCACATGTAAGAGGCAATCAAAGTCTTCTTTTTCAATCAGTATCAACAGCATCACCTAGACACCATACAATGCCATTACAACATTTCCTATTCCCTATTGGCAACTTCTTGACATTGTTTAGATGTAAATAACTGGAATACTGTTTTTTTACTTTTTATTTTTGTCATCATTTGTAGATGCAAAATGAATCAAACATGTTACTGCAGCACAGTGTAAAAGAGTTATACAATTGATACTTAATGAAATGTTTTACTTATTTATGTAACTAAAGAAAGTGAATGTGCGAAATGTAAAAATATAAATATAACAATGTAAGAGAATAGTGTAAAGTAATGTATGTAATGTTATGTTATTCGTCCAGTTGTATAACTTGTGCAGCAATTAGCCTACAATGCAAAGGCTTAGTTGTGAACAATAAATACAATAGCCTATTCATAATCATATAACTTTTACTATGACTTACTATTACACTACTACTTTGTATTGCCATTATTATACCAAAAAGATATTCCAATGTTATTTAGGCTACAACCACTAGATGGCCTAGGTCGAATACCTTTGCAATGAGACTATCATTTTCAAAATAAAAGACACATTTAAAAGCCCATTTGTCTAATTTATGCAATCTTTTAGGATTATGTGCATGTATAGTATGTATGATCATTTGTAAAAATCATGAGCTCTGAATATTTTTATGACAACAACACTTTTGTCGCTTCACCTTCAAATTATACTTTTTAACTTCCGGGTTATGTCAGTGCTGCTATCTGGAGCAATGACATTGTACCAAACAGAGAAGCCAGACCGCCAAGTGGCTTACAGTTTGTTATTTCACAAGCTTTGAAACATTAAATAGGTCCGGAAATTGTCGTCAACATGTCGTCTACCACCGCAGGTTATACAGAGGAGGGTACGCAAAAGGTAGCACAGGTAAACTCAACCATAAACACGCGTTGGGATGCTAACGTGTTAGCTGGCTAGCTTTAACTTTGGGTGAACTGCGGATAGGGTTGTCTGCTGTTGAAAGCTTATTAGTTTGTGAGGTGGGACTGCCTATTTCGCTTGCCAATAAGCCTAGTGCTAATGAACTAACTAACAGAATTAAAGCTAACTCTGGTGAGTGTGTGTGTGTTTATCTTCAGGAGCCTGTGGACATTTCGTACACCCCCACAACAGAGGAGAAGAGGGTGTTTAAAGAGTGCGCCCATGAAAGCTTTTGGTACAGGTGTAAGTCTCTCTCTTTCACATACAAGACATATTAAATGTGTTATGTTGTGTAAAAACACAGCTAAAAGGAAATCTGTCTTCTTAAGTCTGACTTCAACATGCTTCCTTTACAGCTGTGCCCTTCTCGGTGCTCAGCATGGGTTTCACTCAAGCCCTAGTTGTCAGAGGTAATGCTATGCACAATGGAGAGGAATAAGCCTGTGAAATTATTTTAAACATACTTTACATTTTCAATTGACCCTTTTCTGTTTATGTACAGGTGCTCTGACTCCGCATCCAAAGTTTGGAAGTATACCCAATGTCATCTGTAAGTTCATGAATGTTAATGCTGGGAGATTAAACATTTTGCATCATGTTAATGAGTGGACAAAATATTAAGAACACCTCTAACTGTAACAAATAAATAAAAGCATGAACCAACAACACAAACTACAGCCCCTAAAAAATAAGTCGATTGGTCTGGTGTTACTAATAAATCTATTATCAGAATCAATCAGATTATTATCCCGGTGGGACATTTATTTTGTGAAAAATCTTAAATCTGGATCAACACCTCTCCAAAACAGTTTTACTGAAAAACTGAACGTTGTAAAATCTTTAAGGTAGGAATTGACTGTTATTGGACTGCACTAGCATTGACCGTGTTCGCCCAATTAAACCGGCAGTTGAGTTGTTATTATTAGTGTGATATGAAACCGGACATCCCCTGACTGAATTATGAAATGTTTTTAACTTGTTTTCCTAGTCAATATGTGAGGACTGTCAATAATGTTACTAGTTACTCTATCATATTCACTAACAAAACTTCTCAGTGATGATATCCCCTGCCCCTAGTTTAAATGTGCCTGAATATTATATGAAAGAGCAAATAGTAATGGCCAAAATAATGTCTGATCAAGAGTGAGGTCTTAAAGAATCAAATATTTAATTAAAAAAACGTTTGCCTATCCAGTCGCTGGTGTTTGTGCCCACTTTGCTGGGAAAATATCGTACATGAGAACATGCCAAGAGAAGTTCAAGAGCCTGGAGAACTCCCCTCTGGGAGAGGCCATCAGAAAAGGACTGCCTCCACAAGTGTGAGTACCACACACACACACTTGTTTGTGACTCTATATGCTTTCCTCCTCCATCTACTACTTAAATATGTTTCTGTTCTCTTCCCCAGATCCAAAGGCCCTCAGTCAGAGATGAGTGACCCAGACACCCAGTCATTTGACAACATGTTCCAGGCTGCAGAAGCCCCCAGCCACGCGCCCGTTGCCCAAAGTTATGGCTACAATTCAGAGTCACCTGTGCCAATGGGCAAAGCAGATGACTTCAGCGCTCCAGGGAGCTACAGTATGTTTTTCAGATACAGTGTAATAATGACTGTCTTTTGAAGAGAGTTGTTAAAATAATCAATATTAAAGAGCATCATGATGAGGTTTCACATTTATAATTGATGGAAACTTGCAAAGACAATATGAGCCGAGTGTGCTTTTTCACAGATTAAATAACTGAAGAGTATTTCTTAAAGATAAATTACTTAGGCTTATTGATGGCACCAAACATTATTTTGCTCATTCTACTTAATAAATCCAACTATGAAATGTGTTTCCTACTTCTGCTAAGTTTTACTACGTCCTAGATAACACTTTTTGTCCCTGTCTACTGTCCCCACCACTTTCAGTTGAAGACGAAGAGCCCAGGAAGAAGTCCATCCTCTATGAGGATCTGAGGGGCAAGAACAGAGAGAACTACGAAGTCACGCTCACTCAGAAGTCAGAGACTCTGCTTAAACCATCACCTGATAGGGAGCCAGGGAGACCCAGGAAAGACGGTAAGCTTCTACTGCAGAGATGTTTAAAACACTTGCTGGGTTGGGAAAAGACTAGGAGTTGAAATTAGTGCAGCTGTTGTTTTTAAATGATTCAGTAAAACACTAAACCCCTTCTTCTTGTGTCTCTTATGTTACAGTGAAGAAGAACATCTATGGAGATTCTTTGGAGGAATGAGTCCTTAGGTGAAATTAAGATGTAATCTGTACACTGGCATCACATATACTGCAGTATAGATGGCAGCCCAGTGGTAATTTTGTTCCCATCTGACATGTGTCCTGAAGTTGTAGAGTTTGATATATATCTTTGCAAAACAGTCAAATAAACCAAAATACAACAAGAAAAAAAACTGTCCTCTATTCTTAGACACAAAAAGATAATATTCAAGCTATCAGAGCACAATTTGGATCGACAAAGACAGCGTTGGTTGGGTTATAACTGTTATTTTTTTTATCTATCTCAAGGGACGTATCGATTTAAAAAGTTTATAGCTTGACCACAACATCAGCATATCATAATTAGTTTTATCACACTATACAAATATACCTTGTCGATAGTTTTGCCTGAAAAGGGAGAGGATGAAAATAAATTGTTTTTCTAGTTCTATCAAGTTTTGGGTGCTTCAGTCCAGTTAACATACAGTAAACGTAATCCTGCCCTCTTTAAATATACTCGATGTGTGATGTGTGTTAAATGTTTTTTTTTCTTCCAAGACTTTAAAGGTGGGGTAGGTAAGTTTGAGAAACCGGCTCGAGATACCCTTTTTGTTATATTCCATGGAATGCTCTTAACATCCCGATAGCAGTGAATATCTTAAGTGCTTTGACAAAAAATCCATAAAAAAGTCATCTGTGGAAGCCGTAGTACTGTAAAAAGCACGACCAATCATTTTAGCCGGCCCGGCTAAAGTAACTGGATGGCCTACCTGCCTGTCAGCCTTCCATCTGTGCACAAACTTATCTCGTGCCCTCATTGGTCATGTGCGCGTTCGTGTGTGTTGGAGGAGGGGCTCTGTAAGGAAGTGGCAGATTTTTTCCGGTTGTGTATTTTCAAATTCTAGCGCACTCGAGCTGGTTTCTCCAAAATTACCTACCCCACCTTTAAGTATTTAGTACACATAGTTTATTTGTAGAAATAGTACAAAATGTTTATTTTTTTTAAATGTATGTACAAAAGTTACACAAACTTCAAACATTTAAACAAATGTAATTCAAATACAAGCTTCAGACGGTCGACAAATACTGTAATACCCTACTGTAAAATCAAGCCAAAAACGAGAGACGCTGCAGGTGCCTGGCAGCAAGGCTCCTCTATATGGTTGGAACACTGTAAAGCAATTAAATAAATCATCATGCTTATAAATGAGCATGACTATGACCGTGGCCATCGCTATGGCTGTGGTTGCAGCTTTGGCCAATACTCTGCTGTGAACCATGTCCATGATTTGGCCCGGAGCTATGTGCAGAGCCTTGGGGAATAACAGGTGGTGTGAGACCGGAAAGAGCGGCAGTCGAGTTGGACCAGCCTTCATAGATATTGGCTGTCATATTGGCTGGGTTCATGCTGGACAATGGAGCATAAGCCTGGACCGGGTAGGAACCAGGGGTTGGATTGATTTGTGGAAGGAGTGTTTTCCTCCTCTCCTCTGTGGAAGCAGGGACAAACTTGATACCCCTGATGCTCCTCAACAACCGGAAAGGCATCATCTTCTCCAGAGTGCCAGCCTTTTCTGCAGATATATTCAGAAGAGAGAACCATCCTTTCCCATACATCCAACCAACCAGGATGGCAATAATGTTACAGGGGAGCACACTGTAAGGAACGACGGCAGTGGTGATTATGAGGAGCACCCAAGGCAGAGCCATGGTGGGGAAACTGACCCCACACAGGAATCCTTTAGTCATTTTTGTGTGCATGGTAGTGAGAGCCACACATGCCAGGGCCGCAGGAAGCAGCCCCTCTGCGTGACTCCGGCTGCTGTCTTCTTGCATTAGATCCAGGAAGCTGTAGAAAAAGCCTGTGGTGGTCGACAGCAGCAGGAACAAGAACAGGAAGCGAACAGTGCCAACACCTTTCTCGAGACTGCCGCTGAGAAACACCAGAGCTGTGATGTTCACGAGGAGCTGAGCAGAGGTTTTGTGGTAAAAAGGGTACGCCAAGAGCCTTTGGAGGTGCCCATGTTGAAACACTGTAGCACCAACACTGAGCACTCCCTGAGTGAAGTTTAAATATGTTTGTATGCCGAACAAAGCACACGATAAAAGTACCACTATTACAATCCCGCTCGTGAGGTCAGGAACCAAACCTTTGAACACTTGAAAGATCCATTTAAAATGTTCATTTCGCATCATCTTGAAAAACCACTTCCGATATCCACGGCTGATAAGCGGAAGAAAAAGTTTACCTGTGATTCGTTTGTCTTCACACTTACTAAACAGGAAGTGGCGGTACCGGTATATCCAGATTGCTTTACGGCCGATGTTTATAAAATATTTAAAATGTTCGGGCTGATATATGCCCTGATGGATAACTTAAATGTGCGAAAACTATTTAAAAAAAAATTGGCAACACTTAAATTAAACTAACGCTGTTCGATGGCAAGCTGTTTCCAGAAGGAAGTAGACTCGCGCTGTTTGAGTGTTAAATGAAGAATTCTGGTCAAACGTTTCAAAATAAAATATGTATTGACAAAGACCGGCACATTTTGTGTGAAAGTTGTATTTAACTGCGTATGAAATCAAAGCATTTAAGCTGTATCTGAGTCGTAATTTAAATCTATAGCCTGTTGGGTTCAGATTCAGGATAAATGTCACATCTCTCCAACGTTCATGCCGTATTTTGAAGGATTGTTAGAACAACTTCCGGTAAGCTGTCATAAATATTATAATCATCATAATATTTACATATAACCAGTTGTATTAAGATTTTCAGCGTTAAAATTGGGACAAAAAAGTAATGATTAATTATAAATGAATACATTATAGCAGCAGCGGTGAAAAATAACGAAACATAATTCTACGTAAGAAAGGTACTGTATTTTACTTGATTATTTCCTATTGAGTAAATGTAATGCTTATACTTCAAAAAATGTACTTGATTTGTAAAAATGTTGAATGCAGAACACAAGATATTCTTGACATAATGCATGATTCAGGTTAAAATACTCAGCATTTCATACACATGAGTTTATAGAAATGTGTTAAAGTAGGCCATCTTACTTTGATCAGATCATATATGAATATGTCCTTCTTTCTTCTACTTTGTTATGTACCCCTGGTATTGTCAGGTTGTGTGTACACACTGTTAACGTACATAGATATAGAGACAATGATAGAGATATGGATTTTGTTGTAAGAATTCTTACATTTATAAATACAAAATATTTCCATATTTATAATACCTACTGAAGTCATAGTAAATAATTAAACGTAAAGTAAAAAACAGGACAAATGTTGCATTCCATAAAGCACCCTTCATTAATTTTGTTTAAAAAAAAAGAAAAATAATCAGACGTAAGCACGTCTGTCCCATGGATGTAATAAGGTCTGTCCCCCTTCCGGTGTCTTCCGGTTACTGCGGCGGATGTTGATGTTTTGTTTCGGAGCAAAACGATGTGAACTGTTTCGTCTCCGGGACGGGTGGATATTTCTGTGCGGTTGTCTTCACGGTTCTCTGTGTACTCTTTTAACGGTACCGTTTCGCTGTTCGTCGGCATCGTGTCTGTCCCGGTGTCGGTCCCGGGAAGCGCGAGGCCGAGTTGTGCGATGATGGAGGACTTTGATGAGATCTACGAAGAGGAGGAGGAGGAAGAGGAGGACGAGGACAGGGCCGCGGAGGAGCAGCTCCTCAAGTACGCTCCGGACCCGGTGGTGGTGCGAGGGTCCGGCCACGTCACTGTGTAAGCACCCGGCGACACTTAGGGGCCCCCAGAGAGGAGTTTACCGGTACCGTTAAGAGATCAGCCGCGGTCTCCGTGGATCACTGGCTATTAACTGAGTTAGCATGGTGACCTAGCGCAGACAGCTAGCTACTAAATTAGCACCCAGCTAACTGGCTATAAGTGGTTGATTAGATTGAGCTTTCGTTTTAGCTAAAGTAGCTACATGACATATTCAATAATTACATACTTTTTTTAACGTATGTTGTTGTATTTGCTATTTTCGTGTTATCTAAAGTAGAAGTAAAAGTAGAACTACCAAAGAGCAGGGATACTTTGTTACAAGTAGCCTACAAGTACAAAAGTATTGGCATCAAATACACTATAAATACACTATACTTGAGGTACTAAAAGTAAAAGTTTCCATTATGCATTGGCCCATCTCAGAGTTATACATGTTTTGATCATAATTATTTATGCATTAAAGTGTTTATCACAGCTGGTAAAGGTGGAGCTAATTGTTGTATAGTGCAAGCTTGTGAATTTACTCCAGGTGTGACTAAAGTCTTATTAAGTGTTGATTAGGTTTCACATCATTAATCCAAATCTGCAAAGTAATTAAAGGTATAAATAAATGCAGTAGAGTAAAAGTACATTAAACATCTGAATTAACCTCTGAATTGTAGTGAGGTATAAGTCCCTAAAAATGTAACTTTACTGGTACCCTCAATAACATTTCTGTGTAGCTAGCTACTGTGTTAAAAAACAAAAACAAAGTTGTTGTAACAGTATTAACTGAAGGAGCACAGAACGTGCTGATGATTCACTTGAAAAATTAAAAGTGTTTCGTTGTTCACTGCTCTCTGGCACACTACAGTGTTGACACTACATTGTATGCCAGCACTCCTTTTGTTACTCTTGTTGGCACATATGGCTGTCTAATGTAGTGAAAAACAAGATGTATGATGTTGTGGGCAATCACTTTTGGTTTGATTTAGGTTTAGGGTACATGGTCATATTGGGTTTTTGGGGGTCTAACACAGCCATGTAGGCCTATCATTTTTGACATACCTAAGATACTATAATATCCGGTTTTAATATAATTATATGTTGTCTGTTTTATGGGGCTCCTTTTATAAATCAGATGGTAGATATGAGGAAGTTTATCCTTTGGCATATTTAACTTGTCAAAAATAACCCCTGATAGCTGCAGGTGTAAACTAGGGGGCCTGCAATGTAAAATAGTGGTAGACTTGATGCCCCTTTTTGTAAATGTTTATTTTAACTGCACATATTTGCCTATGTATAACTGAGTAAGGTTTTCCCTCTCTCCCACAGGTTTGGGCTTAGCAACAAATTTGAGTCAGAATTTCCTTCAGCACTTACAGGAAAGGTAAGTAACTTTACTGGTACCCTCAATAACATTGTACTTTTTGTAATAAATAATGCATATGATTCATGGCAAAATTACATTTTCACATCTAAAATATTTACCTTATATTCTACCAGCCAACACATCATACATAATATATGATGCATGTTGTTCTCTGTTGGCACAAACAGTGTTGATAGTAAACCACATAGAAATGCAGATTACATTTATGTGGCCTAGATTAAATTGATTTAGAACGCTACTCAAAGCATTGCAACCCTCCATCTGAAAACACTCAATGTTACTAACTGTATGTGCACTTCCTCAGGTGGCCCCAGAGGAATTCAAAGCCAGTATCAACCGTGTGAACGGCTGCCTGAGGAAGACACTGCCGGTGAATGTGCGGTGGCTCCTGTGTGGCTGCCTCTGCTGCTGTTGCACATTGGGCTTCAGTTTGTGGCCGGTCATCTGCCTCAGCAAGAGGGTGAGAAACCCATCCGTTTTGCATATCCATCAACATCATAGTGAATCTAATTCTGGAAAAAGGGATAATAATATCAAGTAATTTTCTCGTTGCCTTCCAGACAAGAAGATCTTTAGAGAAACTCCTTGAGTGGGAGAACACCAGACTTTACCACAAGGTGAGCATTGAAGGTGTACATTTAATTTGTACCCCTGTAATTATGTTGTATGATGTCCTTTTTGTTTTCTGTTGTTTTTATGTGTAACCAATTTGCTGCAGGTCTCCCTTGAAAAAGAGATCGTTGATCTCAATGGGATTTTACCTGGTTAAATAAAGGCTACAAACAAACAATGTTTTTTGTGTACGAGTGAACTTGATATGAAATGTTATGAAAATGTCTGATCAATATTGCTCTCTGTTTGCAGTTGTGTTTGCATTGGATACTAAGCAAAAGGAAGTGTGAAACCAACAACATGATGGAATATGTAAGTATCTGTTTGATAGACAATAATAATATATACAACACAAGGTCTGTTACAAAGATGACATATTTTACAACTTGAAATACAGTATATATCATAGCGGCAATAAGTGTATTCTCGTCACACCAATGCAAGGTAAACTGGGAATGACCATATCCATGTCATTACGTAATCTGCTAGGGAATGTATGCTTGAACGTATTTCATTGTTTCATGCAGTGACCAGCCGAAGTTAAGCTTGGCTTTACATTTTTGCTGGAAAACCATGCATATTTTTCTGGAACCTACATTGCTACTATTGGTTTGAACTTTGCCTTGCACATACAACACATGATAAGTGGTAATTAATCACAATGTATGGGTTATATATCAAATTCGTCATGTGTTTCTCAAAGACAATCTTTCGATTTGTCCTTCCTGTCACTCTTTTTTCAAGGATGTTTCTTTTACTGAATTGTTTTCATTTTAGACTTTCTATAAATAATGAAAAATGATAATGAATAATCCACTAAATAAATACCCGGCACATTGATGTACCTGATATCATTGATGCACAACTAAAACCTGAGATGTTAAATTGATAGCTACCTAAATTGAAACGCCATTTCCTACCCAGGGGCGCCGTAAGGGGGTGAAAAGTTATGACGATTCTAAGAGCCCGTGACTGACAGGGGCCCAAACAATTTTAGAACAATAAGAAAAAAATGTTTAATTAACCAATGTGACATCTTTTCATGGGGCCCAAAATCCCTGGCAGCGCCACTGTTCCTTCTCCACCCTCTCATAGTAACAGCTTTCCCTCTTATCTCCTGCAGGTAATCCTAATAGAGTTCCTACCTAAGATCCCCATCTTCAGACCGGACTAGCCCGAGTGTGGCGGATCTTCAACCTCCACGGCTGCCCAGATCTGTCATAGAACTACAATGGCTGCCAAGCTCCTGAAGAAATTCCCTAATATTTATGTTTACAGGGTAGCATCGATTTTCCCTCTTCTCTTTTACCCGTTCTCTCGCACATAACTTCTCTTTACCCTTGTTTACAAATCCAGCATCCCAACACTTGTTAATGGATTGCATTCACCATTAAATCACGACTTACCGAGCAAGCGGGCACACTGTTAAGCCACGCTAGCCAGCACCAACCTGGGGATGTCAGGGGAGAACCAGCTATGGGCGCGTTATGGATTTTGGAGCTGGAGACTGGACTCCTAAATAGAGTTCTCTGAGCTGTGACTGGAATTGTGTCCCTGATATGTTCCCAAAACTAAGCACATGGCACAGTCAGACCATGAGAAAAAACCTTCACGTTACCTACTGTCTCACCGCCAACTTCACCTGCAAAAAAAACACCCCAGTGCTTTTGTAAAAGTTGTTTTGGTTCTGTAGATCATTATTTAAGGCTGCGGATGCAACATAACGCACAACCTTACAGGAACCTTCATCCAAATCAACTCTGTAGCGGACTGCCTAGTCTTACAGGAGCATGCTGGGCTCTCAAATGTCACTCCTCTTTTCCACTAGCAGACATCCTCCTGTCTCCTTTATGTCTCTGCATCACCCCTAACCCAGTGACAATCACACAGTCTGACTGTATTCTCCGTGGTATGAATGGGTCTTAATGCTGAACAGTTTACCTGGAACAATTTGTCTTCAACATTATGTTTGTCCAGGTGATGGGCTGGCTGCCTAGCAACTGCTTTTAATGCGCAGTGGAACAAGTAAGCTGGAAGAAAGCCACTAGTGAAGCAGACACTTACATCTCAAGTTTTGTTTACTTAAATAGTGAAAATGAGTGAGACAATGCTTGCAAAACTTTTCACTGTGTTATGTGTGTGTCTTTGAGAGAGAAACAAGCAAAAAAGAGACACATCAGACATTAAGAGAGACTATACTCTGTAAAGCAGGGTTCTTTCTTTGATGCTATTGTTTGCCATAAAACATCTTTGTTGCTTTTGTTGTACTTTATAAATGCGCGAGTGGGCATATAGTCTGTGCATTTGTGAAATGGGCCTTTTTTTGTTTTTTGATAAGATTTGCCATTGTTTTCTTTTTGTCTTTATGGTCACATGTCAACACTAAAGCACACAATGAGTCCTTAACACCGCCACATGGCTTCTCTTCCTTATCTGCTGACCTTGGATTACCTTAATGAATGCTCAAGTTAAGGATGTGGCTCTTCTGAGAAAGATAATCTGTTAACATATTATCTGACTAATACAGAGGTCTGGGGTTACCATAGGTGTTAGGTCCTCTTTATACGGTGTTAGATAATAACAGGGTTCTGTATCATGAAGCAGGATAACTTAAATTAGCTTGATAATTGCGCTGAGTGTCACCAGACGACTCCAAAGTCGGTTAGTGGACTTCAAGCTGCAGCACTAATCAGTTTTTTCATATTCTGAAATATTCTATAAATGAAAATGGCAGAATTTTCCAGCAGCAGGCCGATGTTTTCCCTCAGGAGTAAGAGACCAATACAGAGATAAAAGAGTGCACAGATTAAACTTTGGTTCATCATTTGGCTGCAAACACAACTCCAAATGAATGCTCATGTGGCTTTTTTGGTTGGTCCTTTATCTAGCATCTCATTTATCTTATAATCATGCTTTGTGAAAAAGCTGTAATACACATTTTAAACCTTTCAACATGTATCATAAAGCACAATTTAGTTTGATGAAACGTACAACCATTTATCCATAAAGGATGGCATATATTTAGCGTTTCCCACTCGGCACACCTCATGATTTATTAAAACATCCACAGACTGAGATTGAGAAAGGCCACTTTGATTTAGGTCACACAGCTCCAGTGATTGTATGAGTCACTCTCAGGGGATTATACTTATAACAACATGTATTATTGGAAAATCCTACTGTTAGGTTTGTTCCAGAGTTACATCAGGGGCTCCTGTACAATACTCAGATAACACATTATTGAATAATCAATAACTAATACATTTGGCTGTGAAAATTGAAAAATGCCCCTTAGATAAAGAAAACTAACCTTTCTGTGGTCTTCCTATTTGATAGTAAAGGAAGCACATACTCCATGGACCCACAAAGAGCGCAGACATCGTGTTCGTTTATATGTTTAAATACACAAACATACACTATTACCTCTGGGTAATGAAGTGATATCATCAGTCACTTTCCTATATTTCTGATTGTGGTCTGTTCTATATGAATCAAGGCATAAGGCCATATGCAGATATTTGTGGTGTGAGCGCGTATGTGTGTATGCAGGTTCAAATGTTCTTCGTAGATCTCAGACTGTGATTGAATCCTGCACAGAAAATGAGTCGTTTTTTATATAACCCTGAGTGGTCTGTGTGTGTTTGTGTGTACGAGGGAGAGAAAGATACATGTACATATGACTAATGAGCAGGTATGCAGATGTACAGTAATAAACTACCAATAAACAAGGCTATGGGCATCCAAGTCTGCATGATTTTTCCCCCCTGCTTGTTGACATTAAAGGTCCCCAATTATACTCTTTTTCAACTATATATAATAGGTCTCAGATTTATACAAAACATGCCTCTGAAGTGTTTGGCTCGAAATACCAAACAGATCATGCATGCAATAACCCCTCTGTTTCAGCTCTGTTCCAAAAGTGCTGATTCTGTGTCTGTAGCTTTAAATGCTAATTAACTGCCACTCCCCCTGCAGTGTGTGATTGGTTTGAAAAAACACAATGTTGCTCTAGGAGGAGATTCAGGTGATAAGGTGGGCGGGTGTTACGTCGGATGGTTATAGAGTGGTGCAGTGACGAGTCCTAAAACCCGGAAGTGAGTTAGCATTTGACCACTACCGGTTCCCTCGTCTCAGAGTCAATGGGATTTCTCCATAGGATTTTGGAAAATAGCTCGAAATAAGGTCTCACTCCCTGAACGTCCAGGAGCGACGCTTGGTCAGGGTCCTATGGCGTGCAGTTGTGAAGCGCCGAGTCTCCTTCAGCTTCATAAACGGACGCAAAGAGCTTTCAACTGATTGCAATGTATTCCCATCGGCGGTGGTATTTGACGCTCAGGGAAGCACCGCATCGGTCCATGTCGGCAGCATTTAAAGGCAATGTGAGCGTCCATTCCCATTGGATAACGGAGGATTTTACACCCGGAAGTAAGTATTCTCTTTACTGTCGATTGATTTTACAGTGATATCTGCACTACTCATCAACTCAAAAACACCAGATTATCCTTGTTAATTACACAACATTGATTGGTTTAAATTGTGTACAATGCTTTTGTATTTTTCCCCTTCGATTCGGAGAAACAAATATTTTTTAGGAGTTTAGGATGGCAGAAGACACTACACTACCCAGAATCCTCAGCTTTCGTTTGGGACTACAACATATCCCTGGTTTTCATTTTTAAAATCAAGTCACCGAATGCAAGTAGTCGCCTTAGCTTATTTTGTTATGAGATCTGAATTACTGATCAATTTAGTTGATGTAATAATCGTTTGGTTTCTTTTACATTAAAAACAAGTTACAATTTTCAAAAGGTCTTATGTTTTTTTTCGGGGGGAGGCCCTTTTTCCAGTTTAGAGCAATAGCCCCTCCAAATGACTGTGCACGTCCCTGACGTTTATTTTCTACATATCTTCTAGAAACATATTTTCTCCCACGTTACGTTTGTTATGAATGTCTTAAATACGGTTATTTTCTACATATCTTTGCCATTTATTGTCTTGCTTATAATAATGATAATAGTAATTTAACAAATATCATTTTAGAGCAGCTGTTACTCTCATGAGCGAGGCAGAAAATAATAGTTTCATCATGCCAAAAAGCTGCGGTGTCGTTTATTGCACCTCAAACATTAAAACAAATCCAGAGTTCAGTATTTCTGTACTTCCTCTAAGAAGAAAGGACAGTAAAAGAAGAGCTCTGTGGCTTCAGGCTTGATCGCCATTCAAATGACAGCGTTGGTTTCCCCAAAAGTGGGCGGGGCTGTAAAGTGAC
Source organism: Dissostichus eleginoides (assembly GCA_031216635.1). Classification (NCBI taxonomy): domain Eukaryota; kingdom Metazoa; phylum Chordata; class Actinopteri; order Perciformes; family Nototheniidae; genus Dissostichus; species Dissostichus eleginoides. The sequence goes on along the minus strand of CM062266.1, from coordinate 20,576,455 downwards.
GTAGATTTTACTCTCATCTATTATTCAAAACCATTCTATTTATTCTAACGTAAATTACATGCAAGTGTTTTATCTTTTTATTTAGCGATTTGTTTTTGCATGTTTAACTGGGAATGTTTTCATGTTGAACCGGAAGTACGTCACTTCACTTTGTCTTCTTCGTCCCTTTTACATTCCAGACAATGCATGGCTCAGCGTAACAGACAGAACAGCGACCCCAGGTCATTGACATTGGAATTACATCTTCATTACTGAAGGAAAATACTTTACCTAGTGTTTGTTAACTGGGTTTTTAATGCAGTTGGCTTTTCTTAATGGTTACAATATTGCTATGAGTTATATCTGAAGCAAATTATGTTTCTGAAGATGTGTATTCAATTCCACCCTTCAATGTAGCATAAATGTGAACTCTCATTACAGGAACAATACCGGAAACAGACGTAGGAAAGATCCTCAGCTCGTTGATTGGATGTTTTAGCCGCAATGCACGTTGGGATATGGTGTTTATGCGATGTGAAATCCGAAAACATTTAAAAAAAAAATATATATATACTTTATTCCGAGTGTGCTTGCTTTTCTCTTTGGAAGTCATCACAAAACGGCATTGTAATACACGGTTCGGCTGCATTACATATTACACATCTGCCGTAGTTCTTTATTTATAGAGCCCTGATGAGAAGACTTCTGGACAAACTTGAAGAACTGCCGCCAAAACTGAATATGTGACGTGGATCATAAATATATGGATATATGGATTAACATCGATTTAATACATTAATGTAGCTTTTGTTTCTGCTAAAAGAGGTGTCGACCAGCTGGGGCAACAAGAAAATTGGCGAAATCGAGTGTGACTATTACAAATAAATAATTATTATATTAATATTGCCAATAACAACCGACCCAGCAGCTTTTTGCATGATTCAACTATTATTTTCTGCCTCGCTCATGAGAGTAACAGCTGGCGAAATTACAGCCTGGCCTACAGATTTTAATTGAACCATATATCGAGCCCGATTGTCGATTTCAAATGTTTGCTCTAAAATGATATTTATAAATGACTATTATTTTTATTATAAGCAAGACAATAATGGCAAAGATATGTAGAAAATAAACGTATTTAAGATACGTTCATAACAAACGTAACGTGGGAGAAAATATGTTTCTAGAACAGTGTTTCTCAAACTTTTCATACCAAGGACCACTTAACCAATAAAAAAAACACTCGCGGACCACCTAACCAGGGGCGGATCTACCGGGGTGGCAACTGCCACCCTAAAAAATAGCCTTGCCACCCCAGTTGGCAGCTTTGTTTTGAAAGAAAAGTTGTGGCTCATCTGACATTTACGAGAGAAAATCTCTAATGTCCGAGTGCAAGTGAATGCAGCACAAGACGCGAGCCTTGAAACCCCTCCCCCGGCCCTGGCGCGAGCGTGGAAAAATATGATTGACGGCGATTTAATTTGAACGGGACGGCGCAAAACAAGAAGCATTCGGACCGATTCTCACCCAAGTAGACGGAAGGAATGAGGTATTTGCGGTATACTATGACAGAGAAGAGACCGTCAAGTTTGGCTGTACTCAGCATTGAATCAAAACGCACTAAAGCTGTTGATCTTCTTAATCAGTTTGTGAGGCGTTTTGCTGAACAAAATGGTAATCGCCGCATTCGGCTGTTATAGGCATGCCAACTTGATGCTCTGCTCACGGAATGGATGATCATAAAAAACTGTTAAAATTATGACCAGTATGTGTGTGTGTATATATTTTTCTTTGTGGGGGTCTGCCCCCAAAAAACTGTTTTAAGTCCTGAGAAAGTCAAATAAGACGGTGTGTAAAACTACACTGCCCAGCCAAAAAAAAGTAACCACTTTGATCAAATGGACCTTTATTAATCCCTGTGGGGAAATTCAGTAGTTCAAACAGCAACAGGGTAAGAATGAAAAACAGGACAGCACAGATTCACTAAGATTAATAGAAACAAAGATACAAATAAAAATGATGAAAAACTATGAAATAAGAAATGAATTAAAAAATAAAATAAAAATGAGCATATATAGCTACACATTGGGTCATATAAACTATGAAGTACGAAATGAAGGAAAATGAAAATGAACATATATACATATTGGGTCATATATACATATTACATATATTTGCATGGATGTATGGAAACAGTGTGTATTTATGTCCAGTAACATTGTTGACCCCTTGTTGTGCAGCCTGATGGCTACAGGCACAAAGGATTTAACTAGGCCAGTGGGTAAGGAATTTCCACAGGATAATAACTGAAGCGATGTATATGTTTTAGCTGAATACACGTTTTTTTAACCCTAACTGATGCAGTTAATGTTTGTTCTTTCTGATGTAAAGTCAAGGTTGTAACTGTTTGCAGTAAAGTCGTGGGGCGCTGAACTGTTCTTTTGATTCTTTTGAATTTTGATATATGATAGTAATTACTTGTCTTTCAAATTTGAAGGAGGGTGAGCAAGCATCTTGAGGAACATTCATCATTAACTCCTCCAAAAAATATAGTTTATTGAATAATAAATTAATATGTGAATCATAACAGTGATTGACAGCTGATAGGAATAATATGATTGTTAATATTATCATATTCATTCAGACAAACATCGATGAGACAGTTAATTAATGTACTTATTGCAGCAGTCTGCATAGATTTGGTGCCCCTGCTGGTCTTTTATTTGTTATTGATCAGTTACAATTCATTAAATTATGTAGACCTGCCACCTTATATATTTATATTTAAGGCTTTACTGATGTGCCACAATAATGTCACCTAATGTTATTGAGTTAAAATATCAATATTGTGGCTTTCCAAGTTAACATTGATTGATTTGACTGCGATTAAATCAGCATATACTTCTGCCAGGGGATGCCACCCCTCAAAATCTCCTGCCACCCTCTTGCCACCCCATGAATATTTCTCTAGATCCGCCCCTGCACCTAACTCCACAAATATCCCAAAACACATCGTTTTTCTAGAACAGATTATAAATCGCCTGAAAATGGTACAAACAAGTGGCAACATGTGTGACGAAGGTGTTGCCCTGGGCTATATCATGCAATAGAAAGTGAAAATTAAGCTCGCTCCATTGCGGAGATATTCCCGCGAGAGTGCGGAAAACTTAAATGTATTTATTTATTTCAAATGTGACATTTTACCAATATACTCACGGACCACTAGGGGGCGCTCACGGACCACCAGTGGTCTGTGGACCAAACTTTGAGAAGCAGATATGTAGAAAATAAACGTATTTGAGATACGTTCATAACAAACGTAACGTGGGAGAAAATACGTTTCTAGCTAAACGTAATTGAGAATGCAGTTTAGTTCTGTGGGAACGTAATTTTTAGGAGATAAGGTTGGCAAAAGACATGAAAAAGTGGATTTTGCATAATAGGTGACGCTGCAGAAGGAAATCTGGAAGGACTAAATCACATGCGACTGGAGTTACCCTTTTAATGTAGCATTATATGTGCCCCGGAGTATAAACATATCAAGTCAATGCATCTGTTATTTTATTCCTGTATCATTGTTTTCGAATATATGCTATGTGTAAACGACTTTGTAGCATTAGTTTTGAATAATGCTACTTAAATATACATGGTTGCATGTTAGAAGAGTCAGGACAGCCAGTTTGTTTTAGTTTCAGTGATAATGTAGATTAATTGAAGACAGGCCCTGAGGAGCACACACACACAAAAAATGGTGTTGCATTTCTAGGCACAAAGTTTTATTGTTCGTCAAATTTGCACAGCATGTTTCATTAATATGTTACCCAACTGACCTGTTTAAATGTTTGCTATGGCTCCAAAAAAGGGGGTAAGAGTTTAAAAGTAGAAGTCGACTTTGGATTGACCAAAAAATCCACGTGCCCCACAGTAAACTGGTATTAATCAAGTTCATCATTTCCAACATTCAGATTTGTGTGCCTTAAAAATCTGGGTTTGACTGATGGTCTTTACCACTTTTCCTACTCCACGTTATTGCTGCCCACATGACAAAACGTTTTGAGATTGAAATATAGACTCTGGCTTATGATATTAAGTGTTTGTGCTGAGAGGCTTCACCAAAGTTGTATTCCACAATGATACCACAGTTTGATTATTAAACAGTCTTTGCAACAGCACATGAAATGCTTGGCCTTTTAATTATCTTTTTGTATTTTCTTTTATATGTTTCTTTTCTCTTTACTAATTATATGTAAATGTTGTGAATTAAGTTGTCATTATTTTTTGTTATGATCTGTTTGTGCAGCAGTTTGGTCGGTCATAATGAATTTTAACATTACGTTCGGTAAATAAAATAAAATTAGCTGACTCGCCTGTTTTGAGCGGGTTGTTTTTGAAAGTCACCTGAATTGTGGATCTAACATGTTTACAATGTTAACTTGATTGATTGTCTTGACTTAGCTCAAATATTGGTAACGATTTGTAGATCCTAAATCAAATCTTAATATTGTGAAGTAGAGTACTCAAAAAAGTAACAATCTTAATAAATAAATGACTGAAATGTATAAAAGACAGAAGAAAACTACTATCATACTTCATATTCTTTCATCATCATTTTATTGACATCTCTTTAGATGGCCTCTTCATCGTGTATGCATGGCATGACATTTCTGAGGATGTTAGTTTTCTTTTAATCCAGCCATGCTGCTTCTTATTGTGTTGAGAAGGTTCTGGAGATATGCATCACTGTTCATAATCCTTTCTAATGTTTTGGAAACTTCAGAGCCCATGTCATTCATGGAATTGGTTAGATGTGTGGTCGCTGTTTCTATGGAGGGAGAGTCATCTGGGCAAAAACCTGTGAGGAAGACAATTTAGAATGTATTACATGTATTCCAAGGAAGAGAGAATTTCATGGTTTATTAACCATGGATAAAAGGAGACAAAAAATGGATTGACTTGTGTGTGTCCATGCTATGCTGTCTCATATTTAAGTCGTTTTAAAATAGTAAGTTTGTGTGAAATAATGAGATCTAATACAAATGTAACTGTAGCTGCTGTTTGTTTCCCTGTTTGTTTTAGTTAATTTGACAACATGTATTTGACTACTGGCTGTACTTTGTTATGTGTGTGCATGGTTACACCACTTGTGAAATATTGCTGCAGCAGCTTTACAAATAAAGGCTCCGGTTCGTATGACTATTGAAAAGTACAGGTGTGATGATCACAGATACAATATAGACTCAAAACGAAGCATATGCACAACCGCAGAGTACACACTGTTGAATAAAGACAAATGGCTTCAAAGCCTTAAAGCCAGATAACATGTGTGACAGTTCATACCTGTCTCTTGGTGCAGGATGGTGGGTGGTGGTAAGTTCAAACACTCTGCCTGCCTCATAAACTCTTTCAGCTCATCAGCAGTCACAGTATTCCTCCTGCCTGAGAGACAGAACTGTATGTAAAGGAGCGCACAGCACTACTCGCAGGGTCAGTCAGTAACTTCAGAGAAACTCAAGAAGATAGACTAAATGTCATTTACAATAACATCAATTTGTTATGATTAAAACAGAAATATACATTTTGATAACTCTTTTTGGTAAGGTCACATTAATTGTAATGAATTCTTGCTTAACTTAATTCACACGTGAAAAATACATTAATTAATTCATGTAATATTTCAAGAAATATAATGAACATTCAAGAATTACAAGTATTGGTATCTCATGCATTAGTCAATGCAGGCGGACCAGTCACAGCAGTGCACTACAGTATGTATTCTGTTGAACTCCAAGTGTAATCTGGATTAACTAAGCATTGCTTTTTAATAACTTTATCATGCTTCTGGCCCTTTAAGTGGTTGCATGGTCAGTACTTAAATTCCATAGTTAATGGTGGTGAGTTAAACAATTGTCCCTACCTAAAAATATCTGTATAATGATTTTGAAAGTAAAACATTTCTTTATCAGTGTGTCTTAAATCATACTCAGAAGCTGGAGTGCTCTGTATGTTTGTCCTCCAATAGTAAACTTCCAGGAGGAAATGAGACAGTCAGGGCAGCCAGTCCTCAGACTGACAACAGAACTAGGGAAAGGTTGTGCTGGGGATACATAAGAAAACACATCAATAAATACACAAAGTGATGTGGCAATGTTGGACACAAAGTCCAAATGTGTTTGTGCAGGTTCAGTCAAAACGTTTAATACTACTCACCCAAAGAGCGAGTGCTGTTCACCAAGGTTATCTGAGTTGTGAAAGTGTAGCAGCGGCCAAGTCTTTCAATAAACAGACATTTGAAATTACAAACTGAAAGTTTAGTTTCTTTATTTGGCTCAAAAATGATGTTAAATAAAATTAGGCTTTAAGTTACATTTTTTGAGACTGAATCACATTGATGGTATCACTCTCATTAGCAGCAGTGATGTCCAGCCTCACGCTCGCTATTAACATATTGGTCAGCAATTTGGCTGAAGGGAAGTCTGTGCCTTCTGCAATGGACGTCCATTTTCCCAGCAACTAAAATAGACAGTTTGTCCCATAAGATGAGAAATAGTTACATTAAACCACTGATAAAAAAAAAGCTGTAACATAAAGAAAGTGATAGTGTGTCTAGAAATTGTCTTACCTGCTCTCTTCCATTGACTTCAATCGGATGGATGAGAGTCTCACAGCTGCTCACGGGAGCTGACTGTCCAGCAGACAGAAGACTGAGCACAGCCACAGCAACATGGACACATTTCATCATGTCTAACCAAATCTATCAAACAAAGATCCTGGTCGTAGCTTGAGGCTGTTTGTGTCTGCTTCAAGCTGAAACCTTTATAAATACAGCCTATGGTTTAGACGCCCATTATAGGTGGAGTCAGGAGTTGTTTACACATGTGTTGCAATCTGGTGGAGAGGTGGATGAGGTGAAATATGTCTGTTAGGCATCCAAACATTTGATAAATTAGGGTTAATTAAATATGCCCTGTGCTTACTCTAACAAAGACAAATAATTACTGAAACTAGAAATAACAGCAATGTATTTCCTTTGTGTTCCTCAAAGGGTCATATAAACTGGTGTGTGTGTGTTGTTGGCAGTGTGAGGAAGACACTGCCGGTGAATGTGCGGTGGCTCCTGTGTGGCTGCCTCTGCTGCTGTTGCACATTGGGCTTCAGTTTGTGGCCGGTCATCTGCCTCAGCAAGAGGGTGAGAAACCCATCCGTTTTGCATATCCATCAACATCATAGTGAATCTAATTCTGGAAAAAGGCATAATAATATCAAGTAATTTTCTCGTTGCCTTCCAGACAAGAAGATCTTTAGAGAAACTCCTTGAGTGGGAGAACACCAGACTTTACCACAAGGTGAGCATTGAAGGTGTACATTTAATTTGTACCCCTGTAATTATGTTGTATGATGTCCTTTTTGTTTTCTGTTGTTTTTATGTGTAACCAATGTGCTGCAGGTCTCCCTTGAAAAAGAGATCGTTGATCTCAATGGGATTTTACCTGGTTAAATAAAGGCTACAAACAAACAAAATGTTTTTTGTGTACGAGTGAACTTGATATGAAATGTTATGAAAATGTCTGATCAATATTGCTCTCTGTTTGCAGTTGTGTTTGCATTGGATACTAAGCAAAAGGAAGTGTGAAACCAACAACATGATGGAATATGTAAGTATCTGTTTGATAGACAATAATAATATATAAAACACAAGGTCTGTTACAAAGATGACATATTTTACAACTTGAAATACAGTATATATCATAGCGGCAATAAGTGTATTCTCGTCACACCAATGCAAGGTAAACTGGGAATGACCATATCCATGTCATTACGTAATCTGCTAGGGAATGTATGCTTGAACGTATTTCATTGTTTCATGCAGTGACCAGCCGAAGTTAAGCTTGGCTTTACATTTTTGCTGGAAAACCATGCATATTTTTCTGGAACCTACATTGCTAATATTGGTTTGAACTTTGCCTTGCACATACAACATATGATAAGTGGTAATTAATCACAATGTATGGGTTATATATCAAATTCCTCATGTGTTTCTCAAAGACAATCTTTCGATGTTTCCTTCCTGTCACTCTTTTTTCAAGGATGTTTCTTTTACTGAATTGTTTTCATTTTAGACTTTCTATAAATAATGAAAAATGATAATGAATAATCCACTAAATAAATACCCGGCACATTAATGTACCTGATATCATTGATGCACAACGTAAAACCTGAGATGTTAAATTGATAGCTACCTAAATTGAAACGCCATTTCCTACCACTTCTCCACCCTCTCATAGTAACAGCTTTCCCTTTTATCTCCTGCAGGTAATCCTAATAGAGTTCCTACCTGATCCCCATCTTCAAACCGGACTAGCCCGAGTGTGGCGGATCTTCAACCTCCACGGCTGCCCAGATCTGTCATAGAACTACAATGGCTGCCAAGCTCCTGAAGAAATTCCCTAATTTGTATGTTTACAGGGTAGCATCGATTTTCCCTATTCTCTTTTACCCGTTCTCTCGCACATAACTTCTCTTTACCCTTGTTTACAAATCCAGCATCCCAACACTTGTTAATGGATTGCATTCACCATTAAATCACGACTTACCGAGCAAGCAGGCACACTGTTAAGCCACGCTAGCCAGCACCAACCTGGGGATGTCAGGGGAGAACCAGCTATGGGCGGCGTTATGGATTTTGGAGCTGGAGACTGGACTCCTAAATTGAGTTCTCTGAGCTGTGACTGGAATTGTGCCCCTGATATGTTCCCAAAACTAAGCACATGGCACAGTCAGACCCAACCCGGTATCACGGCCAGACGTGAACATGTGACGATTTACCATGCTGGGAGACGTGAAGATGTCACGATTTCGTCCCTTCAAACGTGACAGTTACACGGTATTGTTAACATGGAGAAATACCCGGAAATGCCAAGCAAATGCTCTACCACGACGGTCGGTTGTTATTGTCAATATTAATATAATAATGATTTATTTTTTAATAGTCACACTCGATTTCGCCGATTTTCTTGTTGCCCCAGCTGGTCGACACTTCTTTTAGCAGAAACAAAGGCTACATTAATGTATTAAATCGATGTTAATCCATGTGTGTGGATGTGGAATTAACGGACGTGACGTTGTGCGATTGCGTTGCCAGGCAACAGCTTCGGTTCATGTTAATTTACAAACTAGAATCCCAGTTATATTTAAAAACATTTTAGAAGGCCTCACGAAATACTTTAATGTAAATTAAAATTTAAATGTGAAGGAATGTGTGTATATCAAAAATACATCCGTCATAAACATAAACCCTGAACCCTTGAACCTTGAACAATACCGGAAACAGACGTAGGCAAGATCCTCAGCTCGATGATTGGATGGTTTAGCCGCAATGCACGTAGGGATATGCTGTTTATGTGATGTGAAATCCGAAAACATTTTTTAAAAATAAAATAATACTTTATTCCGAGTGTGCTTGCTTTTCTCTTTGAAATTCATCACATAACGGCATTGTAATACACGGTTCGGCTTCATTAAATATGACATATATGCCGTAGTTCTCTATTTATAGAGCCCTGATGAGAAACATCAGAGCTTTGTTCTAGACAAAGAGGAAGAACTGCCGCCAAAACTGAAAACATGACGTGGATCATAAATATATCAGCAATTAAACAACATCTTACATTTCTTTTCACACAATACGTCTCCTTGCAGTATCAACACTAATTCGGCTGACTTTTATATTTGATCCAATTGGTAGATAGGCTGTATTTACACCATAACGGTGCACAGCTGATATAAAGGGACACCTAGTGGTTAAAGCACGTTATTGCATTTTATTATTTTTATTATTAGATTTTATTAGGAGGACGCGCCAAACAGACAAACTAATAAGGCTTTATTTAAACATTAAAGAATACTTTAGATTAAGGTCTTCTTTTGAATAAGAAAAAGGCTTTGGGGGTATAGAAGAAGAATATGGAGGGATGAAACCCTCTTTAATGGTCACACATGCAGAGCACACAGCACACACATTGAAATTTGTATCTACAGATAAATATTAAGCCTGACAAAGTACTTAACGTCTAATATATTGCTTTCCTGCAATGTTAACTATGTTCAAGCACTTATTTTAACTGATATTATACATAATGTATTATACTCTTATAAGATGTATGTAGATTGTTATGGAAATCCAGCACTCACAACAGGAAAGAATGAAACAGAGGAATCAATAAAACACAAACACAGATACAGTTGAGATGAATCATTATTATTTAGTTGTTGCAACAAACAAATAACAATGGGGAAACATTACCTTGCTTCAACAGCAACCAATCGCAGAAATGCCCCCACGAATACAAGAAACACAGGGCAGATATACTTTTCAAAATGACACACGAACATGTTCCCTAATCATGTTTAACGCACACACATTGTCAGTTCTCCTGAATTTGGACATGTTCCAGATGTCGAAAGGTCATCATCTCATGACTTCTTTAGGAGTCTTGCAGGATAGGAATTATCCAATTAACAAACTATATATATGTCTGCACATGAACGCACATACATTTCTTACATTAAATAACACTTAACTGTATTATATTTAAATGTAGCCTCTTTGCATTTCCTCTGAGCTTGGCGTCAGCTCACTTAACGTAATAATTAGCAAAGAGACGATTCTCTGGAAACTGTAATTCAATAACATACCTAGTTACTATGACTAGGTCCAAGATTGATATAACAGATAGTATAAGAAATGTGCAGAATATGACAGTTTAATGGTGGAGGTATACTGATAGATGTCTTGTAATGCACTGTTGAGGAACCTGCGACCCAAGTTTTTCATTCATTGCATAACTACACCGTAGTTGTGTATAATATGATATGTCAATAAACCTTAGAAAATCTTGAAATCTTGAAAGGGATGTGCAAAATAGTCATTATATACAGTCTTTAATTAACAATTAGTGGAGAATAACGAGTAATGAATATACTTTATAGGGATCCTATTAATATCTAATGATAAAAATAATAAAATTCAATAACGTGCAATAACCACTAGTTGTCACTTTCTATCAGCTGTGCACCATTATGGTGTAAATACAGCCTATCTACCAATTGGATCAAATATAAAAGTCAGCCGAATTAGTGTTGATACTGCAAGGAGACGTATTGTGTGAAAAGAAATGTAAGATGTTGTTTAATTGCTGATATATTTATGATCCACGTCACATATTCAGTTTTGGCGGCAGTTCTTCCTGTTTGTCTAGAACAAAGCCCTGATGTTTCTCATCAGGGCTCTATAAATAGAGAACTACGGCATATATGTCATATTTATTGCAGCCGAACCGTGTATTACAATGCCGTTATGTGATGACTTTCAAAGAGAAAAGCAAGCACACTCGGAATAAAGTATTATTTTATTTTTAAAAAATGTTTTCGGATTTCACATCACATAAACAGCATATCCCTATGTGCATTGCGGCTAAACCATCCAATCATCGAGCTGAGGATCTTGCCTACGTCTGTTTCCGGTATTGTTCAAGGTTCAAGGGGAACGCTCTGGGGGGGCAAACGGCTCCGTGTGTACGCCCTATACGATCATTTTCCTGATAACGGTGAGCCATAGCCCCACCTCTCCCCACCTCTGCTGCTCAATGCTGTAGCATGGTCAGTAGCTACTGCTAGTGCTACTGACCATGCTACAGATGTTAGTGCAAAATCTACAGCTCGACCATGCTACAGATCAGATGTTAGTGCAAAATCTACAGCTCCTCTACCACAACCATCAGCAACAAGTGGACAGGGAGAATTACATGAACTACATGCTGCTAAATCCACCGCAGGGCATAAACAGAAGGGCAACCATGGCAACCATGCTCGGGGGTCTTCTTTGCTGCTTTTGGTGTATTTTGTGGCGGAAGTTACTCCGCCACTTACAGGCCCGGCATATGTACTACAGCGTCTCCAGCGCTTTCTAGTGGTCTCGTGCAGAAGTACAGCGCCACTTACAGGCCCGGCATTTGTACTTCAGCGTTTCCAGTGGTCTCGTGTGAACGGACAGGTTAAATGAGCCGAATGCGTGTGAACGGAAGACTTTTTTGAAAACGAATTTGGTGCGTAAACGCAAACGTTCCCGTGTAATGGGGTCTAAGGCTGGAGCCACACGAGGACGATAATGCAAACAGACCGAAATCGATATCAAAAAAGTCTTCTGTCCACACGCAATAGGCACCAGAAACGTGTCCGTTCACACGAGACCCCTCGAAAGCGCTGGAGACGCTGTAGTACATATGCCGGGCCTGTAAGTGGCGCTGTAGTCTGCCACAAAAGCAGCGAAGAAGACTTCCCGCGCATGGTTGCCATGGTTGCCCTTCTGTTTATTCTCCGCTGTGGAAAACCAGCAGATGAAAAACCCCCACCTCTCTGCCTCTTCCAAGGGACGAGGGGACCGTGCGGCAGAGTTTTTGTTAGATTCTTTTTTCGCCGGTCAACATGTCCGTTAATGTTTAAATCTTCCGGACAAAATTATAAAAGTGCCGGTCAGAGGTCTTCTTTGTTATTTATTGAGCTTTAAAACAAATTGATAACGACTCTATATAATAATAAAAATCGGAGCCTCTCTTTTCCTCCCCCTCTTCTGACAGCCCAGCAGCTGATCTCTGAGCAGGAGAGGTGGGAGAGGCGGGGCTATTGCTTCAACGTTATCAGGAAATGATCGTTTAGGCGTAAACACGGAGCCGTTTGCCCCCCCAGAGCGTTTCGTTCGCAGATCTACCCACCTTGGGACGGACCCGTTATCGTTATCGTTATCTTTATCGTTATCGTTTTATGCGTTTCCATGTCGGCCTCGTGTGGCCGAACCGTCTATATGATAGAGAACTGTAGCAGAGATGACCGTTATATACTGGAGTATAAACATATCAAGTCAATGCATCTGTTATTTTATTCCTGTATCATTTTTTTTCGAATATATGCTATGTGTATGGGCATAGATATGTCTCATAATTATTTGTGTGAACATAAAAATAATTTGTGTGTAAATATGTGATTTGTGAATGTAAAACACCATCCACAAATGCATTTAAAAGATTTGCAAACTCACAAATAAATTTGCAAATGTAAAACGGATCTGCAAATACGCTAAATATTTTCACAAATAAAAAAAAGATCTGTGAATATCTCTTTAACATTGACAACTTTCGATCATTCCATTTTGTATTTGTCAACCAAAAATGCAGTTGCGGATCTCAAATCTCTGCTTTTGGATCTCAAATTTCTGCTTGTGGATCTGAAATCTCTGCTTGTGGATTGTCTTTTTACACACACGGAGTTTTGAGACAAACTTTCCGCCGGTCTCGGCTAAAATCTACTCGTGTCACTCGGTTATTTTCGGAAACCACGTGATGGCCTGCTGATGACGACATTTCCGCATGATTTCAAAGTAAGAGCATGATGGTTTGTTTAATGCGCTGTTTTTTTAATGAACAGCGGAACGTTAGATGCATTCTTTATCACCATCATCATGTTATAGTGATACAGTTAGTTTGTGTTAGTTTATTGGTTCAACTTTCTCCATCGTTTTTTTTGTATTCAGTCAAGCGGGTCAAAGTTATAAAGCACTTCACATTTTATTAATCGGCCTAGTTTTACCTTACCAGTGCAGTGGTAAAGTAATCTGTAGAAAAGCACCGTATTTAGGTCAGCCTTCATAGTAAGGCTACATTAAATGTTATAATATTCATCGTGTCCTTTCTACTGTATATGCATATATTCCTTTCTATTGCTGTCATTTTAATTTAATGTTATTATATGTTTATACTTTAGTTGTTTCCACACATTTCACAATTGGGATGAATGAAGTATCTATCTATCTATCTATCTATCTATCTATCTATCTATCTATCTATCTATCTATCTATCTATATCTATCTGTAGGTAGGTAGGTAGGTAGGTAGGTAGGTAGGTAGGTAGGTAGGTAGGTAGGGCCCGGCGCCACGAGGGGGCAAAAGGGGGCATTGCCCCCTCAGTTGTATTCTTTGCACCCTCACTTTGAACATCAAAAAGTACAATAAATGTCACAATTATTAAATAACTTTAAATAATTATTCAATACACGTTACTATGTTTAAATCAGATATGTTGGCAGGCAGTCAAGCAATGTGTAAAAAAGCCTTAACCCCAAGTGAGCTTGTAGTCTTAATTAATGTTAGCGTGTGTGCTTAGCTGTAAACACAGTGGGATGGGTGACCAAAACGTCCCCGTTTTCTGGGCAAAGTCCCCGCTTTCGGTGGCCGGTACCCGGTTGAAACTCCCGAAAATGTTCCCGTTTTTGAATGTGCGTTAAAAAACATAGAGCAAGGTGAAATAAAATGTTACATGTCAGTAAAAACAGAGTAACAGTGTTGTGCCTTTTTGTAGCGTTAGCGTATTTCTTCTTCTACTACTACTACTTATTCTTCTACCTCTACTTCTTCTTCTAATTCAATGTACCTGCCCGCGGGATATTGGACAAAAGAAACTCGGCTAGTAGTGACAACTAAATCCAGAGTATTAAAACAAAAGTGCTTTAAACAAGGTAAATTAGGAATGTACGTTCTCAATCGCCAAGTGTGGGATTGAATATTACATTAGTTTAGATTTATTGTCCCCAGGGGGAAATTCATTTTCACAGCACTGTGAAAACAATATGAAATCAACAAAAAACAAGACAACTACAGATAGCACCACACATGATGGTTACTTGTTATTATTTAGGGTTGCAATGCCTGTATGGATCAGGTTTTTGCCAAAGCGAGCCCTTTTACTATAATAATATGTTATGTATTATATAAACCGTATTGGTACAATGAGTGACATCTAGTGACGGATTTTGGAACACTGATTTGATTTTTCTCATGGCAGTTTTTCTCAAACCCGGCCCGTTTTTTGTTGCGTTTCCACTAGGGGTAGTTCCGGCTAACGGGTACTGTTTCACAGTTTTTCTGGCCCTCCAAAATCCAGGTTCTTTCCGGGCCAACAACCGGGCTGAATATGCTAAACTAGTGAGAGAATCGCTGGCAAGGGGGCAACTACAACTACAACAAAATGAACATATTTTAACGTGATTTAATTGTAATACACGTTTCAAAATGATGCCGAAGTAACAACATACTGATACCGGTTAGTAAAAACCATGAATTAATGCTTTGACAAGTCTGCAGACAAGACGGCAGGCGAAAACCTTTTAAAATGCGTGTTTTCTGAAGGGAGATCGGCTAAGCTAACTTTCTTATGAAATGTCAGGTTTTAGGCCTTGGTATGAACATTCAATCCTGAAAATAAAAAATCAACCAGATTATTTTTTTCTTTAATCCTGACATGACTAGAGTAGATAGTAAGTAAATAAATCTGTATAGGAAGACGAGTTAAGGGATAGAGGCGAAAAGGTTATGGTATAATTACAGAGCCTGTCAATTTATACATTGAGGAAATCAATGTTAGTCTGTTAACCAAAGTGCAGCCATCTAATAATGTACTATCTATCGTTAAAGATCAGAGGAAACGAACAGAATGAAGGGGGGTAAATCCGGAATAAAAATAAAGAAGCAAATAGATTGTAGAGCAGTGAGAAGGAAAAAAACTTGGTGTGTCAATTCATTACATTGCCAGTATTTTTCGTTGTTGTGAAAAAAAAGAATCGCCCCCTCGGATTTTTTAACAGCCCCCTCAGTCATTTCATCCTGGAGCCGGGCCTGAGGTAGGTAGGTAGGTAGGTAGGTAGGTAGGTAGCTAGCAGCGACGTGCAGTCAGGGGAGGCAGGGGAGGCAGAGGAGGCAGAGCCTCACCTGTCATACTCCAATGTAACGGAAAAACAACTAAAGAAAAATAAAATGTCTCCACTGATCTGTGTTGTAAGTGTGATTTATGTATGATTCCAATCGCTTTTTATAGTCAAAATCAGCAAATTTGCCGAGCACCGCAGTGACGTGCTCTGCCTCTCGTAAACCCACAGTAACTGGCTGGAGCGCGGGCACTAATTTTGCGCGGGCACTTATTTTGTGAGCGCGCTCAAGCCAGTTACTGTGGGGTAAGGTGAGGCACAGATACAGATGAGGTCTGCCTCACCTCAGAATGCGTCACCTCACAGAAACTGGCTGGAAAGCGGGCCCTAAGCGCATGCCTGTTACCATCTCACTGTAGGTCACACATGTAATGTTTGTAGATCAATTTATTACATTTATCCTCGCCATCCATAGTCTCTAAATAACTTATTTCACGTGTATATGATATTATTTAGGCTCGCTGGTCTCCTCGTACAAAGGCAATGAAAAAAGCATCAGCGGAGGCAGCCATTACCTCTGCCGCACTGAAGGGGGCGCACGTGAGCCCACAGGTTCTTGTTGCTATTGTTATTCTACGCAGAGACGGTAGACGCAAACCACAAACTAGACTTTTGAAACAACAGGAAGATAAGGAGGACTAGGAATTATTTTTATGTTCACACAAATAATTATGAGACATATCTATGCCCATATATGTGTAAACCACTTTGTCGCATTAGTTTTGAATAATGCTACTTAAATATACATGGTTGCATGTTAGAAGAGTCAGGACAGCCAGTTTGTTTTAGTTTCAGTGATAATGTAGATTAATTGAAGACAGGCCCTGAGGAGCACACACACACACAAAGTGGTGTTGCATTTCTAGGCACAAAGTTTTATTGTTCGTCAAATTAGCACAGCATGTTTCATTAATATGTTACCCAACTGACCTGTTTAAATGTTTGCTATGGCTCCAAAAAAGGGGGTAAGAGTTTAAAGGTGGGGTATGTAATTTATTTCAGAAACACTTTTTGTTATATTCCATGGAATGCTCTTAACATCCCGATAGCAATGAATATATTAAATGCTTTGACAATAAATACATTAAAAAAATGTCATCTGTGGAAGCCGTGGTGCTGTAAAAAGCAAAAGCACGACCAATCATTTTAGCCGGCCCGGCTAAAATAACTGGATGGCCTACCTGCCTGTCAGCCTTCCATCTGTGCACGAACTTATCTTGTGCCCTCATTGGTCATGTGCGCGTTCGTGTGTGTTGGAGGAGGGGCTCTGTAAGGAAGTCTGAAGGAAGAGGAAGAATTTTTTCGGCTGCGTAGTTTCAAATTCTAGCGCACTCGAGCTGGTTTCTCCAAAATTACATACCCCACCTTTAAAGGTAGAAGTCGACTTTGGATTGACCAAAAAATCCACGTGCCCCACAGTAAACTGGTATTAATCAAGTTCATCATTTCCAACATTCAGATTTGTGTGCCTTAAAAATCTGGGTTTGACTGATGGTCTTTACCACTTTTCCTACTCCACGTTATTGCTGCCCACATGACAAAACGTTTTGAGATTGAAATATAGACTCTGGCTTATGATATTAAGTGTTTGTGCTGAGAGGCTTCACCAAAGTTGTATTCCACAATGATACCACAGTTTGATTATTAAACAGTCTTTGCAACAGCACATGAAATGCTTGGCCTTTTAATTATCTTTTTGTATTTTCTTTTATATGTTTCTTTTCTCTTTACTAATTATATGTAAATGTTGTGAATTAAGTTGTCATTATTTTTTGTTATGATCTGTTTGTGCAGCAGTTTGGTCGGTCATAATGAATTTTAACATTACGTTCGGTAAATAAAATAAAATTAGCTGACTCGCCTGTTTTGAGCGGGTTGTTTTTGAAAGTCACCTGAATTGTGGATCTAACATGTTTACAATGTTAACTTGATTGATTGTCTTGACTTAGCTCAAATATTGGTAACGATTTGTAGATCCTAAATCAAATCTTAATATTGTGAAGTACTTACTCAAAAAAGTAACAATCTTAATAAATAAATGACTGAAATGTATAAAAGACAGAAGAAAACAACTATCATACTTTATATTCTTTCATCATCATTTTATTGACATCTCTTTAGATGGCCTCTTCATCGTGTATGCATGGCATGACATTTCTGAGGATGTTAGTTTTCTTTTAATCCAGCTATGCTGCTTCTTATTGTGTTGAAAAGGTTCTGGAGATCTGCATCACTGTTCATAATCCTTTCTAATGTTTTGGAAACTTCAGAGCCCATGTCATTCATGGGACTGGTTAGATGTGTGGTCGCTGTTTCTATGGAGGGAGAGTCATCTGGGCAAAAACCTGTGAGGAAGACAATTAAGAATGTATTACATGTATTCCAGGGAAGAGAGAATTTCATGGTTTATTAACCATGGATAAAAGGAGACAAAAAATGGATTGACTTGTGTGTGTCCATGCTATGCTGTCTCATATTTAAGTCGTTTTAAAATAGTAAGTTTGTGTGAAATAATGAGATCTAATACAAATGTAACTGTAGCTGCTGTTTGTTTCCCTGTTTGTTTTAGTTAATTTGACAACATGTATTTGACTACTGGCTGTACTTTGTTATGTGTGTGCATGGTTACACCACTTGTGAAATATTGCTGCAGCGGCTTTACAAATAAAGGCTCCGGTTCGTATGACTATTGAAAAGTACAGGTGTGATGATCACAGATACAATATAAACTCAAAACGAAGCATATGCACAACTGCAGAGTACACACTGTTGAATAAAGACAAATGGCTTTAAAGCCAGATAACATGTGTGACAGTTCATACCTGTCTCTTGGTGCAGGATGGTGGGTGGTGGTAAGTTCAAACACTCTGCCTGCCTCATAAACTCTTTCAGCTCATCAGCAGTCACAGTATTCCTCCTGCCTGAGAGACAGAACTGTATGTAAAGGAGCGCACAGCACTACTCGCAGGGTCAGTCAGTAACTTCAGAGAAACTCAAGAAGATAGACTAAATGTCATTTACAATAACATCAATTTGTTATGATTAAAACAGAAATATACATTTTGATAACTCTTTTTGGTAAGGTCACATTAATTGTAATGAATTCTTGCTTAACTTAATTCACACGTGAAAAATACATTAATTAATTCATGTAGTATTTCAAGAAATATAATGAACGTTCAAGAATTACAAGTATTGGTATCTCATGCATTAGTCAATGCAGGCGGACCAGTCACAGCAGTGCACTACAGTATGTATTCTGTTGAACTCCAAGTGTAATCTGGATTAACTAAGTATTGCTTTTTAATAACTTTATCATACTTCTGGCCTTTAAGTGGTTACATGGTCAGTACTTAAATTCCATAGTTAATGGTGGTGAGTTAAACAATTGTCCCTACCTATAAATATCTGTATAATGATTTTGAAAGTAAAACATTTCTTTATCAGTGTGTCTTAAATCATACTCAGAAGCTCGAGTGCTCTGTATGTTTGTCCTCCAATAGTAAACTTCCAGGAAAATGAGACAGTCAGGGCAGCCAGTCCTCAGACTGACAACAGAACTAGGGAAAGGTTGTGCTGGGGATACATAAGAAAACACATCAATAAATACACAAAGTGATGTGGCAATGTTGGACACAAAGTCCAAATGTGTTTGTGCAGGTTCAGTCAAAACGTTTAATACTACTCACCCAAAGAGAGAGTGCTGTTCACCAAGGTCATCTGAGTTGTGAAAGTGTAGCAGCGGCCAAGCCTTTCAATAAACAGACATTTGAAATTACAAACTGAAAGTTTAGTTTCTTTATTTGGCTCAAAAATGATGTTAAATAAAATTAGGCTTTAAGTTACATTTTTTGAGACTGAATCACATTGATGGTATCACTCTCATTAGCAGCAGTGATGTCCAGCCTTTCGCTCGCATTAACATATTGGTCAGCAATTTGGCTGAAGAGAAGTCTGTGCTTCTGCAATGGGCGTCCATTTTCCCAGCAACTAAAATAGACAGTTTGTCCCATAAGATGAGAAATATTTACATTAAAGCACTGATAAAAAAAAAAAGCTGTAACATAAAGAAGGTGATAGTGTGTCTAGAAATTGTCTTACCTGCTCTCTTCCATTGACTTCAATCGGATGGATGAGAGTCTCACAGCTGCTCACGGGAGCTGACTGTCCAGCAGACAGAAGACTGAGCACAGCCACAGCAACATGGACACATTTCATCATGTCTAACCAAATCTATCAAACAAAGATCCTGGTCGTAGCTTGAGGCTGTTTGTGTCTGCTTCAAGCTGAAACCTTTATAAATACAGTCTATGGTTTAGACGCCCATTATAGGTGGAGTCAGGAGTTGTTTACACATGTGTTGCAATCTGGTGGAGAGGTGGATGAGGTGAAATATGTCTGTTAGGCATCCAAACATTTGATAAGTTAGGGTTAATTGAATATGCCCTGTGCTTACTCTAACAAAGACAAATAATTACTGAAACTAGAAATAACAGCAATGTATTTCCTTTGTGTTCCTCAAAGGGTCATATAAACTGGTGTGTGTGTGTTGTTGGCAGTGTGAGGAAGACACTGCCGGTGAATGTGCGGTGGCTCCTGTGTGGCTGCCTCTGCTGCTGTTGCACATTGGGCTTCAGTTTGTGGCCGGTCATCTGCCTCAGCAAGAGGGTGAGAAACCCATCCGTTTTGCATATCCATCAACATCATAGTGAATCTAATTCTGGAAAAAGGCATAATAATATCAAGTAATTTTCTCGTTGCCTTCCAGACAAGAAGATCTTTAGAGAAACTCCTTGAGTGGGAGAACACCAGACTTTACCACAAGGTGAGCATTGAAGGTGTACATTAATTTGTACCCCTGTAATTATGTTGTATGATGTCCTTTTTGTTTTCTGTTGTTTTTATGTGTAACCAATGTGCTGCAGGTCTCCCTTGAAAAAGAGATCGTTGATCTCAATGGGATTTTACCTGGTTAAATAAAGGCTACAAACAAACAAAATTTTTTTGTGTACGAGTGAACTTGATATGAAATGTTATGAAAATGTCTGATCAATATTGCTCTCTGTTTGCAGTTGTGTTTGCATTGGATACTAAGCAAAAGGAAGTGTGAAACCAACAACATGATGGAATATGTAAGTATCTGTTTGATAGACAATAATAATATATAAAACACAAGGTCTGTTACAAAGATGACATATTTTACAACTTGAAATACAGTATATATCATAGCGGCAATAAGTGTATTCTCGTCACACCAATGCAAGGTAAACTGGGAATGACCATATCCATGTCATTACGTAATCTGCTAGGGAATGTATGCTTGAACGTATTTCATTGTTTCATGCAGTGACCAGCCGAAGTTAAGCTTGGCTTTACATTTTTGCTGGAAAACCATGCATATTTTTCTGGAACCTACATTGCTAATATTGGTTTGAACTTTGCCTTGCACATACAACATATGATAAGTGGTAATTAATCACAATGTATGGGTTATATATCAAATTCCTCATGTGTTTCTCAAAGACAATCTTTCGATGTTCCTTCCTGTCACTCTTTTTTCAAGGATGTTTCTTTTACTGAATTGTTTTCATTTTAGACTTTCTATAAATAATGAAAAATGATAATGAATAATCCACTAAATAAATACCCGGCACAATTAATGTACCTGATATCATTGATGCACAACGTAAAACCTGAGATGTTAAATTGATAGCTACCTAAATTGAAACGCCATTTCCTACCACTTCTCCACCCTCTCATAGTAACAGCTTTCCCTTTTATCTCCTGCAGGTAATCCTAATAGAGTTCCTACCTGATCCCCATCTTCAAACCGGACTAGCCCGAGTGTGGCGGATCTTCAACCTCCACGGCTGCCCAGATCTGTCATAGAACTACAATGGCTGCCAAGCTCCTGAAGAAATTCCCTAATTTGTATGTTTACAGGGTAGCATCGATTTTCCCTATTCTCTTTTACCCGTTCTCTCGCACATAACTTCTCTTTACCCTTGTTTACAAATCCAGCATCCCAACACTTGTTAATGGATTGCATTCACCATTAAATCACGACTTACCGAGCAAGCAGGCACACTGTTAAGCCACGCTAGCCAGCACCAACCTGGGGATGTCAGGGGAGAACCAGCTATGGGCGGCGTTATGGATTTTGGAGCTGGAGACTGGACTCCTAAATTGAGTTCTCTGAGCTGTGACTGGAATTGTGCCCCTGATATGTTCCCAAAACTAAGCACATGGCACAGTCAGACCCAACCCGGTATCACGGCCAGACGTGAACATGTGACGATTTACCATGCTGGGAGACGTGAAGATGTCACGATTTCGTCCCTTCAAACGTGACAGTTACACGGTATTGTTAACATGGAGAAATACCCGGAAATGCCAAGCAAATGCTCTACCACGACGGTCGGTTGTTATTGTCAATATTAATATAATAATGATTTATTTTTTAATAGTCACACTCGATTTCGCCGATTTTCTTGTTGCCCCAGCTGGTCGACACTTCTTTTAGCAGAAACAAAGGCTACATTAATGTATTAAATCGATGTTAATCCATGTGTGTGGATGTGGAATTAACGGACGTGACGTTGTGCGATTGCGTTGCCAGGCAACAGCTTCGGTTCATGTTAATTTACAAACTAGAATCCCAGTTATATTTAAAAACATTTTAGAAGGCCTCACGAAATACTTTAATGTAAATTAAAATTTAAATGTGAAGGAATGTGTGTATATCAAAAATACATCCGTCATAAACATAAACCCTGAACCCTTGAACCTTGAACAATACCGGAAACAGACGTAGGCAAGATCCTCAGCTCGATGATTGGATGGTTTAGCCGCAATGCACGTAGGGATATGCTGTTTATGTGATGTGAAATCCGAAAACATTTTTTAAAAATAAAATAATACTTTATTCCGAGTGTGCTTGCTTTTCTCTTTGAAATTCATCACATAACGGCATTGTAATACACGGTTCGGCTTCATTAAATATGACATATATGCCGTAGTTCTCTATTTATAGAGCCCTGATGAGAAACATCAGAGCTTTGTTCTAGACAAAGAGGAAGAACTGCCGCCAAAACTGAAAACATGACGTGGATCATAAATATATCAGCAATTAAACAACATCTTACATTTCTTTTCACACAATACGTCTCCTTGCAGTATCAACACTAATTCGGCTGACTTTTATATTTGATCCAATTGGTAGATAGGCTGTATTTACACCATAACGGTGCACAGCTGATATAAAGGGACACCTAGTGGTTAAAGCACGTTATTGCATTTTATTATTTTTATTATTAGATTTTATTAGGAGGACGCGCCAAACAGACAAACTAATAAGGCTTTATTTAAACATTAAAGAATACTTTAGATTAAGGTCTTCTTTTGAATAAGAAAAAGGCTTTGGGGGTATAGAAGAAGAATATGGAGGGATGAAACCCTCTTTAATGGTCACACATGCAGAGCACACAGCACACACATTGAAATTTGTATCTACAGATAAATATTAAGCCTGACAAAGTACTTAACGTCTAATATATTGCTTTCCTGCAATGTTAACTATGTTCAAGCACTTATTTTAACTGATATTATACATAATGTATTATACTCTTATAAGATGTATGTAGATTGTTATGGAAATCCAGCACTCACAACAGGAAAGAATGAAACAGAGGAATCAATAAAACACAAACACAGATACAGTTGAGATGAATCATTATTATTTAGTTGTTGCAACAAACAAATAACAATGGGGAAACATTACCTTGCTTCAACAGCAACCAATCGCAGAAATGCCCCCACGAATACAAGAAACACAGGGCAGATATACTTTTCAAAATGACACACGAACATGTTCCCTAATCATGTTTAACGCACACACATTGTCAGTTCTCCTGAATTTGGACATGTTCCAGATGTCGAAAGGTCATCATCTCATGACTTCTTTAGAGTCTTGCAGGATAGGAATTATCCAATTAACAAACTATATATATGTCTGCACATGAACGCACATACATTTCTTACATTAAATAACACTTAACTGTATTATATTTAAATGTAGCCTCTTTGCATTTCCTCTGAGCTTGGCGTCAGCTCACTTAACGTAATAATTAGCAAAGAGACGATTCTCTGGAAACTGTAATTCAATAACATACCTAGTTACTATGA
Organism: Dissostichus eleginoides; assembly: GCA_031216635.1. Lineage (NCBI taxonomy): Eukaryota > Metazoa > Chordata > Actinopteri > Perciformes > Nototheniidae > Dissostichus > Dissostichus eleginoides. Next base: position 20,552,484 of record CM062266.1, on the reverse strand, counting down.
CTAGGTCCAAGATTGATATAACAGATAGTATAAGAAATGTGCAGAATATGACAGTTTAATGGTGGAGGTATACTGATAGATGTCTTGTAATGCACTGTTGAGGAACCTGCGACCCAAGTTTTTCATTCATTGCATAACTACACCGTAGTTGTGTATAATATGATATGTCAATAAACCTTAGAAAATCTTGAAATCTTGAAAGGGATGTGCAAAATAGTCATTATATACAGTCTTTAATTAACAATTAGTGGAGAATAACGAGTAATGAATATACTTTATAGGGATCCTATTAATATCTAATGATAAAAATAATAAAATTCAATACCGTGCAATAACCACTAGTTGTCACTTTCTATCAGCTGTGCACATTATGGTGTAAATACAGCCTATCTACCAATTGGATCAAATATAAAAGTCAGCCGAATTAGTGTTGATACTGCAAGGAGACGTATTGTGTGAAAAGAAATGTAAGATGTTGTTTAATTGCTGATATATTTATGATCCACGTCACATATTCAGTTTTGGCGGCAGTTCTTCCTGTTTGTCTAGAACAAAGCCCTGATGTTTCTCATCAGGGCTCTATAAATAGAGAACTACGGCATATATGTCATATTTATTGCAGCCGAACCGTGTATTACAATGCCGTTATGTGATGACTTTCAAAGAGAAAAGCAAGCACACTCGGAATAAAGTATTATTTTATTTTTAAAAAATGTTTTCGGATTTCACATCACATAAACAGCATATCCCTATGTGCATTGCGGCTAAACCATCCAATCATCGAGCTGAGGATCTTGCCTACGTCTGTTTCCGGTATTGTTCAAGGTTCAAGGGGAACGCTCTGGGGGGGCAAACGGCTCCGTGTGTACGCCCTATACGATCATTTTCCTGAAACGGTGAGCCATAGCCCCACCTCTCCCCACCTCTGCTGCTCAATGCTGTAGCATGGTCAGTAGCTACTGCTAGTGCTACTGACCATGCTACAGATGTTAGTGCAAAATCTACAGCTCGACCATGCTACAGATCAGATGTTAGTGCAAAATCTACAGCTCCTCTACCACAACCATCAGCAACAAGTGGACAGGGAGAATTACATGAACTACATGCTGCTAAATCCACCGCAGGGCATAAACAGAAGGGCAACCATGGCAACCATGCTCGGGGGTCTTCTTTGCTGCTTTTGGTGTATTTTGTGGCGGAAGTTACTCCGCCACTTACAGGCCCGGCATATGTACTACAGCGTCTCCAGCGCTTTCTAGTGGTCTCGTGCAGAAGTACAGCGCCACTTACAGGCCCGGCATTTGTACTTCAGCGTTTCCAGTGGTCTCGTGTGAACGGACAGGTTAAATGAGCCGAATGCGTGTGAACGGAAGACTTTTTTGAAAACGAATTTGGTGCGTAAACGCAAACGTTCCCGTGTAATGGGGTCTAAGGCTGGAGCCACACGAGGACGATAATGCAAACGGACCGAAATCGATATCAAAAAAGTCTTCTGTCCACACGCAATAGGCACCAGAAACGTGTCCGTTCACACGAGACCCCTCGAAAGCGCTGGAGACGCTGTAGTACATATGCCGGGCCTGTAAGTGGCGCTGTAGTCTGCCACAAAAGCAGCGAAGAAGACTTCCCGCGCATGGTTGCCATGGTTGCCCTTCTGTTTATTCTCCGCTGTGGAAAACCAGCAGATGAAAAACCCCCCCTCTCGCCTCTTCCAAGGGACGAGGGGACCGTGCGGCAGAGTTTTTGTTAGATTCTTTTTTCGCCGGTCAACATGTCCGTTAATGTTTAAATCTTCCGGACAAAATTATAAAAGTGCCGGTCAGAGGTCTTCTTTGTTATTTATTGAGCTTTAAAACAAATTGATAACGACTCTATATAATAATAAAAATCGGAGCCTCTCTTTTCCTCCCCCTCTTCTGACAGCCCAGCAGCTGATCTCTGAGCAGGAGAGGTGGGAGAGGCGGGGCTATTGCTTCAACGTTATCAGGAAATGATCGTTTAGGCGTAAACACGGAGCCGTTTGCCCCCCCAGAGCGTTTCGTTTGCAGATCTACCCACCTTGGGACGGACCCGTTATCGTTATCGTTATCTTTATCGTTATCGTTTTATGCGTTTCCATGTCGGCCTCGTGTGGCCGAACCGTCTATATGATAGAGAACTGTAGCAGAGATGACCGTTATATACTGGAGTATAAACATATCAAGTCAATGCATCTGTTATTTTATTCCTGTATCATTTTTTTTCGAATATATGCTATGTATGGGCATAGATATGTCTCATAATTATTTGTGTGAACATAAAAATAATTTGTGTGTAAATATGTGATTTGTGAATGTAAAACACCATCCACAAATGCATTTAAAAGATTTGCAAACTCACAAATAAATTTGCAAATGTAAAACGGATCTGCAAATACGCTAAATATTTTCACAAATAAAAAAAAGATCTGTGAATATCTCTTTAACATTGACAACTTTCGATCATTCCATTTTGTATTTGTCAACCAAAAATGCAGTTGCGGATCTCAAATCTCTGCTTTTGGATCTCAAATTTCTGCTTGTGGATCTGAAATCTCTGCTTGTGGATTGTCTTTTTACACACACGGAGTTTTGAGACAAACTTTCCGCCGGTCTCGGCTAAAATCTACTCGTGTCACTCGGTTATTTTCGGAAACCACGTGATGGCCTGCTGATGACGACATTTCCGCATGATTTCAAAGTAAGAGCATGATGGTTTGTTTAATGCGCTGTTTTTTTAATGAACAGCGGAACGTTAGATGCATTCTTTATCACCATCATCATGTTATAGTGATACAGTTAGTTTGTGTTAGTTTATTGGTTCAACTTTCTCCATCGTTTTTTTTGTATTCAGTCAAGCGGGTCAAAGTTATAAAGCACTTCACATTTTATTAATCGGCCTAGTTTTACCTTACCAGTGCAGTGGTAAAGTAATCTGTAGAAAAGCACCGTATTTAGGTCAGCCTTCATAGTAAGGCTACATTAAATGTTATAATATTCATCGTGTCCTTTCTACTGTATATGCATATATTCCTTTCTATTGCTGTCATTTTAATTTAATGTTATTATATGTTTATACTTTAGTTGTTTCCACACATTTCACAATTGGGATGAATGAAGTATCTATCTATCTATCTATCTATCTATCTATCTATCTATCTATCTATCTAGTAGGTAGGTAGGTAGGTAGGTAGGTAGGTAGGTAGGTAGGTAGGGCCCGGCGCCACGAGGGGGCAAAAGGGGGCATTGTCCCCTCAGTTGTATTCTTTGCACCCTCACTTTGAACATCAAAAAGTACAATAAATGTCACAATTATTAAATAACTTTAAATAATTATTCAATACACGTTACTATGTTTAAATCAGATATGTTGGCAGGCAGTCAAGCAATGTGTAAAAAGCCTTAACCCCAAGTGAGCTTGTAGTCTTAATTAATGTTAGCGTGTGTGAGCTGTAAACACAGTGGGATGGGTGACCAAAACGTCCCCGTTTTCTGGGCAAAGTCCCCGCTTTCGGTGGCCGGTACCCGGTTGAAACTCCCGAAAATGTTCCCGTTTTTGAATGTGCGTTAAAAAACATAGAGCAAGGTGAAATAAAATGTTACATGTCAGTAAAAACAGAGTAACAGTGTTGTGCCTTTTTGTAGCGTTAGCGTATTTCTTCTTCTACTACTACTACTTATTCTTCTACCTCTACTTCTTCTTCTAATTCAATGTACCTGCCCGCGGGATATTGGACAAAAGAAACTCGGCTAGTAGTGACAACTAAATCCAGAGTATTAAAACAAAAGTGCTTTAAACAAGGTAAATTAGGAATGTACGTTCTCAATCGCCAAGTGTGGGATTGAATATTACATTAGTTTAGATTTATTGTCCCCAGGGGGAAATTCATTTTCACAGTACTGTGAAAACAATATGAAATCAACAAAAAACAAGACAACTACAGATAGCACCACACATGATGGTTACTTGTTATTATTTAGGGCTGCAATGCCTGTATGGATCAGGTTTTTGCCAAAGCGAGCCCTTTTACTATAATAATATGTTATGTATTATATAAACCGTATTGGTACAATGAGTGACATCTAGTGACGGATTTTGGAACACTGATTTGATTTTTCTCATGGCAGTTTTCTCAAACCCGGCCCGTTTTTTGTTGCGTTTCCACTAGGGGTAGTTCCGGCTAACGGGTACTGTTTCACAGTTTTCTGGCCCTCCAAAATCCAGGTTCTTTCCGGGCCAACAACTGGGCTGAATATGCTAAACTAGTGAGAGAATCGCTGGCAAGGGGGCAACTACAACTACAACAAAATGAACATATTTTAACGTGATTTAATTGTAATACACGTTTCAAAATGATGCCGAAGTAACAACATACTGATACCGGTTAGTAAAAACCATGAATTAATGCTTTGACAAGTCTGCAGACAAGACGGCAGGCGAAACCTTTTAAAATGCGTGTTTTCTGAAGGGAGATCGGCTAAGCTAACTTTCTTATGAAATGTCAGGTTTTAGGCCTTGGTATGAACATTCAACCCTGAAAAAAAAATCAACCAGATTATTTTTCTTTAATCCTGACATGACTAGAGTAGATAGTAAGTAAATAAATCTGTATAGGAAGACGAGTTAAGGGATAGAGGCGAAAAGGTTATGGTATAATTACAGAGCCTGTCAATTTATACATTGAGGAAATCAATGTTAGTCTGTTAACCAAAGTGCAGCCATCTAATAATGTACTATCTATCGTTAAAGATCAGAGGAAACGAACAGAATGAAGGGGGGTAAATCCGGAATAAAAATAAAGAAGCAAATAGATTGTAGAGCAGTGAGAAGGAAAAAAACTTGGTGTGTCAATTCATTACATTGCCAGTATTTTTCGTTGTTGTGAAAAAAAAGAATCGCCCCCTCGGATTTTTTAACAGCCCCCTCAGTCATTTCATCCTGGAGCCGGGCCTGAGGTAGGTAGGTAGGTAGGTAGGTAGGTAGGTAGGTAGGTAGGTAGCAGCGACGTGCAGTCAGGGGAGGCAGGGGAGGCAGAGCCTCACCTGTCATACTCCAATGTAACGGAAAAACAACTAAAGAAAAATAAAATGTCTCCACTGATCTGTGTTGTAAGTGTGATTTATGTATGATTCCAATCGCTTTTTATAGTCAAAATCAGCAAATTTGCCGAGCACCGCTACAACTACGGGGAGCGATGAGAAGTGAGGCAGGGACGTGCTCTGCCTCTCGTAAACCCACAGTAACTGGCTGGAGCGCGGGCACTAATTTTGCGCGGGCACTTATTTTGTGAGCGCGCTCAAGCCAGTTACTGTGTGGTAAGGTCAGGCACAGATACAGATACAGATGAGGTCTGCCTCACCTCAGAATGCGTCACCTCACAGAAACTGGCTGGAAAGCGGGCCCTAAGCGCATGCCTGTTACCATCTCACTGTAGGTCACACATGTAATGTTTGTAGATCAATTTATTACATTTATCCTCGCCATCCATAGTCTCTAAATAACTTATTTCACGTGTATATGATATTATTTAGGCTCGCTGGTCTCCTCGTACAAAGGCAATGAAAAAAGCATCAGCGGAGGCAGCCATTACCTCTGCCGCACTGAAGGGGGCGCACGTGAGCCCACAGGTTCTTGTTGCTATTGTTATTCTACGCAGAGACGGTAGACGCAAACCACAAACTAGACTTTCTGAAACAACAGGAAGATAAGGAGGACTAGGATATTTTTATGTTCACACAAATAATTATGAGACATATCTATGCCCATATATGTGTAAACCACTTTGTCGCATTAGTTTTGAATAATGCTACTTAAATATACATGGTGCATGTTAGAAGAGTCAGGACAGCCAGTTGTTTTAGTTCAGTGATAATGTAGATTAATTGAAGACAGGCCCTGAGGAGCACACACAACACAAAGTGGTGTTGCATTTCTAGGCACAAAGTTTTATTGTTCGTCAAATTAGCACAGCATGTTTCATTAATATGTTACCCAACTGACCTGTTTAAATGTTTGCTATGGCTCCAAAAAAGGGGGTAAGAGTTTAAAGGTGGGGTATGTAATTTATTTCAGAAACACTTTTTGTTATATTCCATGGAATGCTCTTAACATCCCGATAGCAATGAATATATTAAATGCTTTGACAATAAATACATTAAAAAAATGTCATCTGTGGAAGCCGTGGTGCTGTAAAAAGCAAAAGCACGACCAATCATTTTAGCCGGCCCGGCTAAAATAACTGGATGGCCTACCTGCCTGTCAGCCTTCCATCTGTGCACGAACTTATCTTGTGCCCTCATTGGTCATGTGCGCGTTCGTGTGTGTTGGAGGAGGGGCTCTGTAAGGAAGTCTGAAGGAAGAGGAAGAATTTTTTCGGCTGCGTAGTTTCAAATTCTAGCGCACTCGAGCTGGTTTCTCCAAAATTACATACCCCACCTTTAAAGGTAGAAGTCGACTTTGGATTGACCAAAAAATCCACGTGCCCCACAGTAAACTGGTATTAATCAAGTTCATCATTTCCAACATTCAGATTTGTGTGCCTTAAAAATCTGGGTTTGACTGATGGTCTTTACCACTTTTCCTACTCCACGTTATTGCTGCCCACATGACAAAACGTTTTGAGATTGAAATATAGACTCTGGCTTATGATATTAAGTGTTTGTGCTGAGAGGCTTCACCAAAGTTGTATTCCACAATGATACCACAGTTTGATTATTAAACAGTCTTTGCAACAGCACATGAAATGCTTGGCCTTTTAATTATCTTTTTGTATTTTCTTTTATATGTTTCTTTTCTCTTTACTAATTATATGTAAATGTTGTGAATTAAGTTGTCATTATTTTTTGTTATGATCTGTTTGTGCAGCAGTTTGGTCGGTCATAATGAATTTTAACATTACGTTCGGTAAATAAAATAAAATTAGCTGACTCGCCTGTTTTGAGCGGGTTGTTTTTGAAAGTCACCTGAATTGTGGATCTAACATGTTTACAATGTTAACTTGATTGATTGTCTTGACTTAGCTCAAATATTGGTAACGATTTGTAGATCCTAAATCAAATCTTAATATTGTGAAGTACTTACTCAAAAAAGTAACAATCTTAATAAATAAATGACTGAAATGTATAAAAGACAGAAGAAAACAACTATCATACTTTATATTCTTTCATCATCATTTTATTGACATCTCTTTAGATGGCCTCTTCATCGTGTATGCATGGCATGACATTTCTGAGGATGTTAGTTTTCTTTTAATCCAGCTATGCTGCTTCTTATTGTGTTGAAAAGGTTCTGGAGATCTGCATCACTGTTCATAATCCTTTCTAATGTTTTGGAAACTTCAGAGCCCATGTCATTCATGGGACTGGTTAGATGTGTGGTCGCTGTTTCTATGGAGGGAGAGTCATCTGGGCAAAAACCTGTGAGGAAGACAATTAAGAATGTATTACATGTATTCCAGGGAAGAGAGAATTTCATGGTTTATTAACCATGGATAAAAGGAGACAAAAAATGGATTGACTTGTGTGTGTCCATGCTATGCTGTCTCATATTTAAGTCGTTTTAAAATAGTAAGTTTGTGTGAAATAATGAGATCTAATACAAATGTAACTGTAGCTGCTGTTTGTTTCCCTGTTTGTTTTAGTTAATTTGACAACATGTATTTGACTACTGGCTGTACTTTGTTATGTGTGTGCATGGTTACACCACTTGTGAAATATTGCTGCAGCGGCTTTACAAATAAAGGCTCCGGTTCGTATGACTATTGAAAAGTACAGGTGTGATGATCACAGATACAATATAAACTCAAAACGAAGCATATGCACAACTGCAGAGTACACACTGTTGAATAAAGACAAATGGCTTTAAAGCCAGATAACATGTGTGACAGTTCATACCTGTCTCTTGGTGCAGGATGGTGGGTGGTGGTAAGTTCAAACACTCTGCCTGCCTCATAAACTCTTTCAGCTCATCAGCAGTCACAGTATTCCTCCTGCCTGAGAGACAGAACTGTATGTAAAGGAGCGCACAGCACTACTCGCAGGGTCAGTCAGTAACTTCAGAGAAACTCAAGAAGATAGACTAAATGTCATTTACAATAACATCAATTTGTTATGATTAAAACAGAAATATACATTTTGATAACTCTTTTTGGTAAGGTCACATTAATTGTAATGAATTCTTGCTTAACTTAATTCACACGTGAAAAATACATTAATTAATTCATGTAGTATTTCAAGAAATATAATGAACGTTCAAGAATTACAAGTATTGGTATCTCATGCATTAGTCAATGCAGGCGGACCAGTCACAGCAGTGCACTACAGTATGTATTCTGTTGAACTCCAAGTGTAATCTGGATTAACTAAGTATTGCTTTTTAATAACTTTATCATACTTCTGGCACTTTAAGTGGTTACATGGTCAGTACTTAAATTCCATAGTTAATGGTGGTGAGTTAAACAATTGTCCCTACCTATAAATATCTGTATAATGATTTTGAAAGTAAAACATTTCTTTATCAGTGTGTCTTAAATCATACTCAGAAGCTCGAGTGCTCTGTATGTTTGTCCTCCAATAGTAAACTTCCAGGACAAAATGAGACAGTCAGGGCAGCCAGTCCTCAGACTGACAACAGAACTAGGGAAAGGTTGTGCTGGGGATACATAAGAAAACACATCAATAAATACACAAAGTGATGTGGCAATGTTGGACACAAAGTCCAAATGTGTTTGTGCAGGTTCAGTCAAAACGTTTAATACTACTCACCCAAAGAGAGAGTGCTGTTCACCAAGGTCATCTGAGTTGTGAAAGTGTAGCAGCGGCCAAGCCTTTCAATAAACAGACATTTGAAATTACAAACTGAAAGTTTAGTTTCTTTATTTGGCTCAAAAATGATGTTAAATAAAATTAGGCTTTAAGTTACATTTTTTGAGACTGAATCACATTGATGGTATCACTCTCATTAGCAGCAGTGATGTCCAGCCTTTCGCTCGCCATTAACATATTGGTCAGCAATTTGGCTGAAGAGAAGTCTGTGCATTCTGCAATGGGCGTCCATTTTCCCAGCAACTAAAATAGACAGTTTGTCCCATAAGATGAGAAATATTTACATTAAAGCACTGATAAAAAAAAAAAGCTGTAACATAAAGAAGGTGATAGTGTGTCTAGAAATTGTCTTACCTGCTCTCTTCCATTGACTTCAATCGGATGGATGAGAGTCTCACAGCTGCTCACGGGAGCTGACTGTCCAGCAGACAGAAGACTGAGCACAGCCACAGCAACATGGACACATTTCATCATGTCTAACCAAATCTATCAAACAAAGATCCTGGTCGTAGCTTGAGGCTGTTTGTGTCTGCTTCAAGCTGAAACCTTTATAAATACAGTCTATGGTTTAGACGCCCATTATAGGTGGAGTCAGGAGTTGTTTACACATGTGTTGCAATCTGGTGGAGAGGTGGATGAGGTGAAATATGTCTGTTAGGCATCCAAACATTTGATAAGTTAGGGTTAATTGAATATGCCCTGTGCTTACTCTAACAAAGACAAATAATTACTGAAACTAGAAATAACAGCAATGTATTTCCTTTGTGTTCCTCAAAGGGTCATATAAACTGGTGTGTGTGTGTTGTTGGCAGTGTTTAATGTTTTTTTTGCTGGTAATGCATCCACTCACCATGTTTAAAGAGCTAAATAGTCACAGTATGTAACTCTTTCATCTAATTTCAGTTGAGTTGTTGTTATCCATCAGCAGTTAGCTTCAGTTTGACATTAGGAGCTGGAGTGACCCCTACTGGCCCAGTCCCATAGCAGATCTGTGACTGAGTAAAACATGCCATTTTCTATCTAGAGCCGAATGTTTGTTTTTTGTTTTTGAGGAGTCTACATGTCTACAACGTGAATTACTGAGTTTTACTTTCTATTGGGACTTAATGTTAATATTTCACTTGGAAAAAAAGTTGACCTTTAATCTTAACCTCGAAGTCGCAGTTTCATTGTTACAGTACAAAATCATTTAATCAATATCTCTGGCCTAACTCTGATTAACTGATTTTGAAATAATGCAATTGCATTTGATTTGTTTTTCATGCAGAACTTACTGTGCTTCAATGAAAATGAATAAAATATTCACGACTACTTTCAAGTAGAATATTAACTACAGTGTGATAGTTTTCTTATTTGTCTTCTTATTGTGTCGTATTGTTAGTGTTGCTGTCAAACAAATAAGAAGAAAGCAGGGCAGTTCCTCCATCTTACTTTATTAAATTCTTCTGAAATACTTGTGTATATCAGGATAGAAAATATGTACTTTCTCATACAAAGCTAATTAAAAATCAGTTCACAAACGCATCAAAAAAAGCATCCAGGAGTTTTGCAACCCGATGTCCCATCTTTGCCTCTAATAAGGAGTTGAGGGCGCTGATCCCCTCTGAGGGCGCGATGTTGTCTGGGCAGATTTCTGTGTAGATAAACATCAAGTCACAAAACAAACAACTATGGCATTGTGCAGGCACTGTGTGGAGATAAAAAGTTACAATTCTCACCGTAATCTGTGTCTATCATTATGGGCGACGGCATCCGTAGACATTCTGCTTGTGCCTTAAACATCTCCACAAAATCAGGTGAGGCACTCTGTCTCTTGCCTGCAAATAAAGAACATTTCATTAGAAAACGAGTCAGCTGCTTTACCGTGTCCAATAAGAGTCACTCTAGTGATTCAGGACATGATAAGTGAGATTCTTACTAAAAAGCATGAGACTGGTGAAAGTGTCTCTGCCAGAGATAACTTCTTCATATACAACCAGACAGTCGGAGCAGTCAGTCGGCAGGTAGACCTCCCTCAGGTAGAAAGGTTGTTCTGGAGAGAAAGAAACCACACACCCACAAACGGACGCATCAATTAAAAGGTAATGTGCATGTTTGAATGAAGGTTTTTACTTTAAATAATATCTCTGAAACTTTATGGCTCTTCTTCACTCACCAATTACCATAGTGCTGTTTTCAAAGGTCACATTGAATACTAAGCTGGAACATTTGCCATATCTGCAAAAAAGGAAAATAAAGGCTGAATCATAACAACATATCATGACGGAGACTTTAGTAAGTTACTCAACTACCCTAATGAAGGCTATCCATGACATGTATAACAACTTATTAAGCTGATAATATGTACATGTCGTGTAACAGCTGCCCTCAAGTGGCCAAAAACTTTGAAAAAGCCAAAAACATCAACCCAAGAGTTACCGTAAATCAAACTTTACTGTGATGTGATATAGACCATGAACACCTTTGTTACTCTCCAAACATACAATAGAATTAAAATGCTAAACAAAGACATGTTACAAAAAAAACTGAAGGTCTGCAAACTGACAATGAAGCACGTGTGAGTGTGTATTACTTGAACATTGTCAATACTACGATGTGGCAAAAGCAAAACTACGTCAATAACAAGAATGTATCTTGAAAAACCCCTGAGGGAAGCCTATTGGTTGGAGAGGACTAACTTCTCAGGAGACACTTCAGCCGTGTGAGAGTGTGTGTGGGGATTTACATTCTCTGAGTCTGAATGATGTTGAGGATGTTGCTCTGAGAGGTTGCAGTGATGTCCAGCCAGACACTGGACAACAGACGACCCAGAGAGCGACTTCCAGGGAGGTCCGAACTCCCCCCGACGTACAGCCACTTTCCCATCATCTAAAGAAAACCAAAGATGCACAAGACATGTCGTGAATAGTCAGCATTTAGAGACGGGACTTTTTAAGGGCTCAAGGGAGAGATATCTTTGTTTGATATATTGTGTAAAATATAACTTTAGATAAACATTTGGAGATCCCACAATGCTCTTGAAACTATTGAACAAAATGATGCAATATTTATGTTTGGAAAAGCTTTGTATCACAAGTCCACATTCAAGGTCGGGTTGGAAAAATGTCCTAAAAATTTACAAATCATTTTCTGAAAAGAACATTCATAGAGTAATAACATGGAAATTAGAAACAGTGTTTACATAATTACAAAGTGACTTTTAGTCATTGAGCAGCAGGTCAGCTGATAATGCAAAAATTAAGATTTTAGAACAGACCAGCATAAAATACAGATCCCAGTTTTCTTCAAGGTACACTTCTGTTTTCTTTTACTTTGTACCCTATTGCATGATTCTTTCCAGGACACTTCCTATGAATGTATTGGGAAACTGAGGAATTGCAAAAATAAGTGTTTGCTTAAGTTATAGGTGGACTTCGCTCATTGCTTTGGCCCAGAAATGTGTGGGACCTAGAAAGTTCATTGACCAGGAAACCGTGGCATATGAACACAACATCAATTATTTTTGCTAAATGTGTTGGGAAAGGACAGAGGAGTTGTAACACTGCAGGTTACTGCCGTTCATCAGAATATATTTGAAAGGCAAGTCTTATTTTGGGGCTTTTAACAATTTCTTCTGGTTGAACAGTTTTAAAGTGAAAAATCTTTGACACCAAATTAGTGTATCTTTTTTTGTGATGTAGTTACAGAATTAATTTTCTTTCTCCCAAAATGGCTTAAAAAGATAAGATAAGAGATAAGATAGAACTTTATTGATCCCAATTTGGGACATTTTTGAAAAAAAAACACAGGTAAGTTATGCTTCCAGTTTTCCATCACTAAAAACATATTACCGGTCTCTTCAAACATGAAGTCAGAGGTTGTTAAGCTATGAGAATGTGGATCATGTGCATCGTTGTCTAATATTATCTGGTGAAACCTAGCATGAAAAGCAGAAGTGCACTTACATTTTCATTGCTGATAGTTATGGGTTTCAGCAGACTCTCACAGCTGCTCAGAGGAGCAGAGTCTCCCAGAGAGAGAAGACTCAGCAGGACAGCGACAGAAACACACTTCATCCTCAACATGGCTCGTTCGTTCTTGATCTAAAGTTTTCCTTCTGCGCCTCGTCTTACACTCTCAGCTCTGCTCTCTTTATAGTCTTCCCCCTGGATGTATCTCCACTTTTTGTGAACTGATGTAAGCAAACAGCCCAGGGGACAGTGGGAGAGGAGACTTTTGACCTGTTATGGAATTTAAATCCCATCACATAACAGCAGAGGCTCAAAGAGTAAATCCAAAAAATGTTAAACTGTTCCTCGCACCTCCAGTGTTCATGTTATTCATTTAAAAAAAGCCGGTTCATATTAGTTAAAGAGCAAAAAGCAGCAATACCCGCAGTATTTCCTCACATTTTATATTTAATGTAACAATATTTATTCTGTGTTGAGATTAAGAGCCATTTGTGTTTACGTTTTCAGTCACCCACTGCTCCTGCACAGGCTTTGGTTACTTTTGATTCACTTTTGTTCTCTCTCTGCTCAGGGGTTCCTGATCTCCACTAACCGTTAGTATAAAGGAAGGCTGGAAGAGAAGCAGCTGTCTCTCTGACACACTTGATTGAAAAGACATACAAAACTAATCATTGTAATACTATGAGCTGTAGCCAAGAGAAATAGAGGGGTCGTGAGTCCAGATCCCCCCAGTAAATCCTTTAGCTTCAATATTTTTAAATCAAACATTAATTTGTAGTTTACTTGAACTTTGTCCTCACCGCCTGGTAACCCGGCTGTGCTCTGATCCCAACAGAGAACTGTGAGCGTTTAAGAATGTGTTGAAATCGCACAAAATACACACTAAACTGCTTTAATGTGAACATTTACAGAAGAATCGGTACCACTTTACAATAAGACTACCCTTATAAAGGGTTTACGAATAGTTTGTAATTCATTTATTAATTAGGTTGTGAACACTTTATAAATCATTAATAAGCTTTTATAAGAAATGAGATAAACAGGGCAACTGTGACCGGTTGCTTGCCAAACAGTGAGCCCACATTTATCTGTACTGCTAAGTCTTATATTGGCTGCCTAGCTGACTTCGTCTTCTTTATCAGCCAGCATCCTTGGTATCTGTTGTTCACCGAGTTGATTCTCGCTAAGTAGCCAATATAAGGCTGTCATCTTGCCAAATAGTGAGCCTGTGTTGATGTATGAAAACTGTTAGAACTGGTTTATAATGGTTCTTAATGATTAATAAAGTGTTTACAACCTAATTCACAACCTTAAACCCTTATAAGGGTAGTCTTATTGTAAAGTGGTACCGAAGAATCTTTAACGTGTGGCAAACATACACGGAAAACATACTTTCCTTTCCTTAATTAAATCACTTTTACAGCAGCTGGTTTCTGATTTGACACATTTGAAGCTAAATTCTAAAAATATATATGTTAGTGTTTATAATAGTTATAGTATGTTAAAGATCTTTTGCAGACATTTTTTATTACATATGAAAATAGCCAGCTATGAGTATTTTGTAAATGACATCTACTCTTTTCTCATCTTACATAATTGCAACCTAATTTATTTGTGAATATTCACACTTGCTGGAAAAAAAGTGTCATTTACAGCTCGTCTTCCTTGTTACAGTTGTATATAAATCACTACTGGAACAATTTGAATTGGGTTTATTGAACTTAAAAAAAAGTCACAAAACAGCATCTTATCAAAAGTTTTTTTTAATTGAACTTAACAAAGTGACAGCTCTCCATAGATGTCTTCATACGGGACACAAACAAACAAACAAACAGAGAAAATAAAGAAAGAAGAGCTAAATCTGATGGTCGTCCTGACGATACACGGAGGTCTCTGAGCATGACCTATCTGTCATAGCAGTGCTCTGAGGGGGATGGAGACACATTGATGCCGTGTTGGGTGGGCTGGTGATGGAAAGACGGATGTAAAAAGGACGACCATGCTTCCTTCACCACCTCTCCGCTCCATCCATTCTCTGCCTGAAGTGATGGTTAGGTGACCGACAGCAGGATGCAGGGGAATTGAGATTGATGGAGAGGGAAGTGACAGGACGCATCAATCACCACTCCCTGGTTTTGTTGGTCTGTGCTCATCCTCTCCTTTTTCCTCTTGGTAGGGAGACGCAACCGGAGAGACGGGACAGGAGACGGACAGACGGAGGGACAGGAGGAGGAGGAGGAGGGGATCACTACTCCATGCCCGGCTGGTTCTCTTGCTCTGCGCTGATCTCCTCGCCGGCGTCTTTGCCCTCCTTACTCCTCTTGCTCTTCTTGTGTTTGTGCCTCCGGTGGCTGTCGCCCTCCTCGCTGTCGTGCCTCCTCCTGCTACTGCTGCTAATCCAAGGAGAAGGACCGAAGGGTGGAAAAGGGCAGAGGAGGTGAGGGAGGGTAGAGGAAACAGATCAGAGGGAGAGTAAAGGGCAGGGAGGGAAGACAATAGGGAGAGAGAGAGAAAAGGTTAGGCATGAGCGAGGGATACATTGAGACAAGAAGATCAATGAGGGAACGAAAGAAAAGGCGAAGTGAAATGGAGACGGACAAAAAGGGGCACAGGTGGTGTTAGGTAAATAACAAAAGGTCTAACCCAGGGCTGCACTGTTATCGCCAACAGGATCAAGATTGAAATGTTTTCTGTTTCATATTGATTTTAACCGAACACGGCTTTCATTTCCATGTTTCCTACTAGTGTACAAATATTTGCATACTTCAAGAATGTAGTTATTTTTCCTGTCAGACGGCTCCCCAGAAGGGAAATACAAATGTCTCAATGGCAGTAGAGGTTTCCATGACCGGAGAGCACATTTTAAACGTCAATAACGCAGCTGATAATGTACATTTGATTGTGGGGAGCCAGGATTGAGATAGAAAATAGAACTTGAGAGTACTACAATTGACCATTTGCTAAACTCGAATTCCTTTTTGAATTTGCTTTGCAAGAATGGGTCTTTTATTTATTTTGGAGGTTGACAAAAGCAGTCAAAATCAAAAGTGACCGAATACAAATGAGAAGCCTGCCATTGTAGGCTAGGCATACAAGTCGCCGGCAGATGAAAGATCTAGGATAATATAAGGAGGTAATAGATATGCCACTTAGTGGCTACACACATGGTGTCATGTCCAAAGAAATAAGAACCATCGGTTGTTACAGTTGCAAAGCTATGATTTGACAACCACTATTTTATTTTCTAAGAGAGGCAGTATGTGTGTATTTACGTACCTGCGAGAGGACTTGTGGCGCCCCTCCTCTTTCTCTCGGTGCCGCCTCTCTCTGTGGCGCCCCTCCTCTTTCTCTCGGCTCGAGCGCTCACGATGTCGCTCTCCTGCATAACCGCGCTCCTGGTACTCACGGTAACGATACCGCTCCTCTTCGCTATGGAAATAGAAAGAACAAGAGCTTTCACTTTACTGTGTTGTGTTTGCATACATACAAAACATTCTCTGATTAAAATATGCCTTTTGATGTTGCAGTAAATGAACAAATATTGTGTTGCTCTGTGATCAGATAGCAAATTAAAAAGATAAAGTCTGATGATCACTATTTTGATACCTAAACTCCGGATATCTGCCATTACCGAATACCACTCTGATATCAGTCATCTCTTTTTACTTATTTTAAAATCTATACATCTCGCAGTATGATGAAACTAACACTTTCTCCATGCCATATACAAGTAAATGTTTGCTGCGGCAGCTATACAATTCAGGCCATCCGTCACTATAGTAGATGTTAAAAAATATACATTTAAGAAAAGAGCATGTCCAAGGTTCAAATAAGCAGATATTAAGGCGACATGATAAACTCAATTTCTTTCATTTCTGATTCAGATTGCTAGACCCGTAGAAATAAATCGCTGTTTCTGTTTGTTTTCCCCCGTCCCTCTCACCTGGTGTAGCCCATAGCTGACGGGCTGTGCTCCCTCTCTCTCTCCCGCTCATGTGTCCTCTCTCGGGGCCGCTCTCTCTCCTTCTCTCTCTTGTCTTCTCGACGGGGATAGTAGTCCCAGGGCTTGGAGTTGTCCATCATGGGGGGCCAAGGAGGAGGCACATTTCCAGCCATGGGTGGAGGGTACGCACCTGAAAAGGTAAAGAGGAGGGGAGCCGAAGACTTGGTTATTACTTCAAACGTTCCCTGGAAATGAGAAATCTAGTTGGCAATCACAGACGGATGACATTGGAAGGCTTCCTACCTTGAGGGAACGGGTAGGGAGGGACAGAGCGTCCGTCATAACCTCCAGAGTGACTGTGGAGACAGAGGAGAGCCATCATGTTACAGAGTGTGTGTGTGTGTGTGTGTACTCTTGTCCTTTGATCATAGCCCTATTTTTGTTGTGACACAGGATGAAGTCAAATGAAACAGTGCAAAAGCATGTCGTTGGTATTTTGGTGGAGAATGTGTCTTCGAGGCTGCACAGACGTCTCAGAACAGCGCCTGTTTCCTGCACATTAGTGAGCTGCCACTGTGGAGATTCTGTATCCTGTCATCCTATAAACTAAATATTTATAGGATGACAGGATAAAAACCTAAAACATAATAAAAATGTATAATAAAACAATGTCCAACCAGTGTGTAGGTTGAACCTGCATGTAAAATAATGTTTATTGTGGTTCTGCATTCATACGAGTGATTCCTAAATAACCTGTTCGCTCCGCAGCTCCTTTTTACTGTATCATTTAATAAATCATTACATTCATGCAGCAGGACAAACATGTTCTTAATCTGCAGCGTCTGTTTGGAGAAGAGCCGAGTTATTTCCAATGTGTGTGTGTTGGTGTGTACTTGTGTGTTACCTGTCCAGAGTGGGGATGATTGTAGGAGGGGGCCCACTGGGGGGAGGAGGAAAACCAGGAGGAGGGACATTAATGGGCAACCCTAGGAGGGAGACAGACAAGAAGGAGAGAATAAACACTCAAATAAATAATAAAAAGCAAATATAGTGTAAGGTGTGATGTGTGCTTGAAATAAATAAAAACACCAAGAGACTAGCTGATAAAAACTTACTGGGTGGGGGGATGAGTGGGGGTGCAGAGTTGACGTTTGGTGGTGGAGGGAGGAATGGAGGAGGAGGTATGTTGGGTGGAAGGCCCCCGGGGGGGAAGAACGGGGGGATCTTAGCCGGCTGAGTCGGCTCAGAGTCTGTACTTTCAGAGATCACCTGCAAACAGCAGACAGGATGTCAACACTCACAGCGCAGATCCTTTCAACTGGAGTTTATTCAGCACAAAAATACAATGATATAGAACATTTGTTTTGAATGAGTGTCTGTGGTGCCTCTGTGTACCTGGATATTGTTGCCTTCCAGGTTGTGTCTGCGTCGGCCTTCAACCCTGCTGATGTGGCCGTTCCTCCACCAATCACATCTATCGTACCACTCGTCTTCCTGCGGAAAGAATATGTGAAAATAAAAATCAATGCACTGAGCCTGTCGACTTCCACACAAAACATATATAAACATAATCAGGTATGAACATTAAGTAAAGATCAAATTGAAATGAATTCAAGTCATTAACACTGAAGTCCTTAAGCCTTCCACAGTTAAAAGATGATGAAAACTATTGACCGACACTGAAAACAAATCATTTGTTTTATAAAGGAGCTTTGGCTGATATACAGAATGAGTTAGGGCATTTTACAGTTTAATAATGAATTTCCAGGGTTTTCTGGTTTACAAAATCTTTAATAGTGACACCGTTTCTAAATTACCTTAAATCTTCTTGAGAATTTCTTTAAGGCCGTTTCTGTGTCACTTACCAATAATATATACACCACTACCACTATACCCTGGCTGATTTATTAGGCTAGCTTTAATGAAAATGTAATTAAGATGTACTTTTTAGGTCTGCTCAGGGACTTCAGGCTTTTACAGCTCTTAAAAATCTCATTTAGTGCCTGAAACAATGGTGTCTCTAAGATCAATTTAAACACCCAATAAAATGGTGACCTATGGATCTTAAAACCTTTTATGTTGCACCAGTGTGTCTCCAATGGGAACACGTATTGCCCTCTAAAGGAGAAACATCTAAATAAAAAGCTATTGAAGGGTTTCATCTCTTACCAAATAAATGAAGACCCTTTTGGTAAGGTAGCAACTTTATGTCTCACCCTGACAAAATCACTTACTAATGTGGAGCAAGTAAGTCTCATACTAACCGTCATCAAAACAACCTGTGGATTGATCTTAAATGATGATTTTCTTATGTCTCTTTAAGCTTTAATTAAGTTCACTTTCTAAGTTATGAAACCTGCACAACTCCCACCACAAAAGAAAGAAAGAATCCCCGGGGCCTTTGAAGCAGCACCGGGAGTTTTTCTGTGTTCATGATTCACGGTCAAGAAAAACGCTTTAACATCAGATCCATGCCAACTTACGTATAATAGGACATGTCCTGAGGAGGAGGCGGGCCGGGCCACTGAGGGGGAGAGATCCTACCATTTTGAAACAAAGAATGTGTTAAAGGAGGTGCGAGCCAACATCGTCAGAAACACAACGTACAGGGGAGACCTGTTGAGGGGTCGCTGTGGCTCAGAAGGTAAAACAGGTCGGCTTTTATCATCCCTCATAAATGAGAAAATACATCTCAAGATTCGTCCTAATAAATACATTTTAAACAAGGTTGGCGGTTTGACCCCCAGCTTCTCCTGTCTGCATGTCAAGACACTAAACCCCAAGTTGTTCCCTCTGCCAATGGTGAATAATGAGGGGGAACGTTTAGAGCACTTTTTCTGGTATTGTACAAAATGGCTTTATAAAAAGGCAGTCTTTTTAGCATGGCATATCTTGAGGCGACCAGGTGTGATTTAGGTGTCATGTTGAATTAAAAAAGTTAACACAAAAAATGGTCCCCTCTTCTTAATCCTTATTTCCTTCCAGTGAGGCACTTGATAGAGCAATTTTCTAAACCTCAACCCAGCATACGTCAAGTCTTCATTACTTTTTTTCTATTTCAAACATTTTCAACTTGTTATTAAATGAAACAGGCGGAGGGGAAAACATTACATTTCTTATTTTCACTTCTACTTTCTAAATGTCTGTCCACATCACTGCAGGTGCACTATATTTCCAGATACCTCAATAAGTGAAGATAAAGCAGAAGTGTTACCTGGTGACCTGACTGATAACGGGCTTGTACATGTTGAGAGGAGATGTGAAGTCTGGTTTGGAGGTGTGAACAGGCAAAACGCATATGTCCTTGTCATTGCCTGTCCTGCCTTGCTGAACCTAAGAAAGAAGCAAAATAAAGCTTGTTAATATAATGCATTCTTCTGAGCTTTAAACACATATTTTCATAAAAAAGAGTTCCAGGTTAAACCAGGCATAAAACTGCTCTGATTCCAACTAACTGATGAGATAGAGGGTACTATGACTACAAAAATCAGCTGCTGAAATGTAGAGTGTTGATGGATGAAAAGGCCAGAGTAAGCGCTAGTCTCTCACGGTGATCTTGCTCGCCACAGAGCTGACGGTCGAGACCTCCAGGCCCATGCGCAGCCTCTTCTGTTTTTCACAGTAAGCCTTCCATGTGTCTTCATTGAAGCCGTAGTTAAAGTAGTCTGACAGATCCGCTCCTACACACACAAACACATAGAGATAGGCTGTAAATATTTGGCATGACATAATAACAAATGCCAGTAATAATACATTTTAACGGTGCCTTCAATGTCACGCAAGGACACCTTACATCAGACAAAACAATCAGGAAAAAACATTACATAAGCAACAGTAATAAACCATACATTGAATCAACAATAAAACATTAAATATGCATTAGATCAAGATTAATTATGTAAGAAATACAATGCAGTTAAAGTTATTTAAAGTTTTAAGAGTTGTGTTGAATCCTTTACTATGCATATCTTTGTAAACAAAAACAAATATCCTGAAAATAGCTGTGCCAAAGGAACAGTTGCTCATGTTTCCTGGGTTGATTTTTGCTACAAACACTGACCTGGCTTCCTCCAGGGTTTCTCTTCAAAGGTCTCCATGTCTGCCTCCAGCACTGGAGCCCCGTTTATGTTTCCAGGTCCGTCCAGATCCACTCCTTTCATCTTGGAGGCTACAGAAAAGAAACAACATAACTTGTTAACTGTAAAACTTTTTCATACTCTATTTATATACAGCTATGATGTCTGTTTCTCTGTGTTTTCAGAAAACAGGATTTACTTCAACAACCCCTTCACATTACCTTGTCCATAAGGTCTGGAGCCTGACGTCTTTATGTTGAGATTGACAGGGGGAGCTCCGTAAGTTCTGTAGGTAAAGAAATAAAATCATGTTATAATTACACAAGGTCTGCTCTTAATTAGCGGTAATTACCACTATATTCATTATCATTTACAAGTAAAGAATAACAGTGAACTCTGTGGTGAATGAACTTCTTGGTCTGTGTTCAAGGCCAATGCCAGGATAAGTTACTTCCAAGTTGAATTATTTTAAGTAGTAACAAGCAACAAATACATAAAAATGAAAGACCATATTAAAATCTAAATCACTGCCCTTAATGGCAAATATTTGCAAAACACACTTTCAATAAAACCTACGTGTACTGTGGTGCTCCAGTTTTAATGACTCCAATAGTGATGCGGACATCATCGTCGTCATCATCACTGTCACTGTCACTATCAACATCCTCGGTTACGCCTTCACCTTCACCCTCGCCCTCCCCTGTCGCCTGGAAGAGAAGGAAATACAAAAATGAGGCATGCGCTTTTCACAGAAGAACAGAAAACAACTGTGAGAGGAAGGAAAACTTAAAAAAACAAGAAAATAAGGACAAGTGCCGTATCACACACTGTGAAAGAGTGCATGCACGTTCCTACCTCAGAGGCCACTCCATTCCCTGTAGCGTGTTCAGCAGCGTCCTCTGTGGAGGCATCAGCAGGTGCACTGTGGATGTAATAAAGAACGAAACATCAAAGGTATTTGAATTACAAAAAGCACATAACAAAATATTCTAATGTCTTCAAAGAATGCAAAAGATTGGTATTAATGGAAAATAAAACCTTATTTTAAAAGATTGCAGATTTCAAAAACTGTGGGGAAATGGGCTTTTATAAATGTTCAACAAATGCTTTAATAGGACCATAAGCGGCAAATAAAAAGAATGACGTTGAATGTCAACACTTACAAGGGCCACTTCTAGATTGAAGTTAGGCAGCAACTTCTTTTCAAACAAGGTTTTTATACTCTCATATTTAGCGCTTAAATTAAAGTATAACACTACGGTTTTCACAAATTACACACCTTTATAATTTGTTTTAATTTCTTCAGTTGTTGAAGTTGCTTGGATATGCAATACAAATAATGTAAATATCAAACTGAAAAATATTTAATTTAGGGACTATAACGGCAGTGTGTATGAGAGGTATAATGGGAAGTGGATTTATGAGTATTTATGGTTTATTTAACATGTGCTGCTGGGGAAAGCAACTCCTCCTCTAGATGTAAACAGGTGTCACTGTCTCGAGAGTTTTTAAATCACTTATACAAATCTAAATGTGTTTTTATGCATCATGCATCATGAATACCTGACGGCAGCATTCAGTTTGGCTTCCTCGTCCTCGTCTTTGTCCTCACACTCATCTAACAGATGAAAAACACAAAGTTATAACAACCATAGCAGCAGAGGCCATTCATTAGCTTCCTATGTTTGCCTACTCCCAAAACAAAACTACAAAGGGATTATTTTCCATATTTACGGTTGAATAATAGCATTATATGTAAAAGAGACACATTTAACCACTTTTCTCCATAGCACTTTGCTCCAGTCAAACGGCTGCAAAAGGCCGGGAATTGCAAACAGGCGCTGCTAGCTTAGCTTCCATGCTAACTCTCTAATCTTCTTATAGCAGTGCTGTTGATTAGCAGTGCATTTAAACAGAACTACACACAATGATTCATATCTCTTTTGGTCAAAATGAGTTATGTTTGTGGGAAGCATGAGTTGTTTTTTTACCTCCATATAGCCATTCTTCCTCCTCATCTCCACCGCTGGCATCAGTGGTGCCTGTTTTGTCCGCTTCCTCCGCAGACATGTTCGGAAAACACGGAGCTACCCCAGCAGCAGCAGCGGCCGAAACACGATATTAACCCAGGCTTCTAAATGCAGAAATACAGCCTCAGTGTTATCCCTTCAGCGGGGGAAACGCGCTATTGTACAAAAAATGATGCCTTCAACAGATTCATCTCCAATGTCTGCGAGTGAGTGTGAACCCGGAAGAGGTTGTTGGCGTCCCGCTAGGTGAAGGAGTCTCTGCAGAAAACACAGCGCCCCCGGCCGGCTGAGGGAGGTCCCGCTGTATCCAGGGGCAACCAATGCATGAATCAACAACCAGTGGCGGTTCTAATCTAGACCGATTTCCTTGGGGGAGCCAAGCTGGGGGCAGTTATTTTATGAGAGGGACACATTCAATGTTGAACACATTTTAAATATAAATATCTAAAATAACATAATTGGTGTTTGCTTTAGTAACAGCATTTGTGTCACCGACTTGGTTTCAATGTTATTGATTTATGAAGCGCAGAGTTACAGGGGCACTGGGCACTGTTGATCCATCAGAATCAAGTATTCAACTTAGCGTTGTAATGAAAAATCTTAAAAAACAACCATTTTTAAAAACAGTGAGGTGATGGAGCCAGTTGAACTGGTTGTGGAGGGCTTTGTAAGTGAGGCGAAAGATTTTTGAAATGAATATGTTGACGGACAGCGAGCATGTGGGGGTTATGGAGGACAGGGGCGATGTGGTCATGGTAGATTGTGGGATGGATCAGGGTTTAGCAGCAGAGAAAGGGAGTGATGGACGCTATAATAAACAAATGTGTTTTTTTAGTGAAAAACTGCAGTTCTGGTGATCTGATTGATGTGGTGTTCTAAGTATTCTGTGTGTTTTGAGTGCAGCCACAAAGATTTATAAATGCATTACCATTTCCCTTATATTGCACTTTAGATGTGGTCTACATTGGAAGTTTTCACATTTTTTTAAAACCTGGATGGTGGTACATCAGGTCTATTAATGCAAAAATTACTAAAGAATAAATAAAATAATTTGTCAGAAACTGAATCAGTGTTTTTGTGTTCCTAAAAAAACATTTCTGCATTGGTTTTGAAAATAATGTAACTCTAATAACATCAATTATGCTTTACAAAGGCAAAGAGTTAGAGATGTTCGGCTGAGTGAAAGGGTTTTATCGCTGGACTACCAAGGAAAATGAACAAGGCACTCTTCCCTTCAGTGGTCAGCATTAAGACTGTGGTTGTTGGATTTACTGAGCAGGAACAAGGTGTAATAATCTATATACTGCAATATGTAACATTAGCAGTGCAGCCAGGGCAGGGCGTAACTGGAAAAAATAAAACATCCTCGATATATAACATACTGCAATGAGTTGACAGTGAGTCTTGTCATTAACCCAATCAGGACCTGTAAGAGCAGTTGTTTCTGTTGACCGTAGCGGGACCCCTTCCATGTATCAGCTTAGTAGGTCTTTGAGCCAATCCATTTAATGCCTTATGAGTGATTCTCAATTTATTTTCTATTTAAAGAAATACTTACCTTTTCCACAGTTTTTGCACAAAGCCACACATTCTTCCTGTTCAACATGAGATTTAAATGTATTTTTCTTTTTACTCACAGTCATACTGCATCCTTTTATACATTTATGAAGTCAAGCAGCTGCTGCAGGCTCATCATCCGCAAACTGATTGCTTCTGTGGTTCTGTTTGTACAAGAAGTTGCCCCCATTAATGCAAAGAGCATTGTTAATGCATTTTGGCCTTTGACCATTTAAATGTCAGCCACTTTAGCTTTTTCAGCAAATGGCAAAACAGTCTATGGATTCTCCCCCTCTGTATTTCTCAACTGCTTCAGCATTTCTCACTTCTTAACAGTGGTGATCAAAAAGAGATGTGGACAACATTCACACTTTGAAGAATCTGAATCTGAAATGAAATCAATGCAAGCACACACACAGTGGTAATATTTATGCATGAGTACATTGATTTCTTTACTTCCACGAAAGAATCACACATAGGGTACATGTAAGAATTAGCTACTGTATCACATCAGAGCATTTGTGTAGATCTCCTTGCTCTCACTCTCTCTCACACACACACACACACACACACACACACACACACACACACACACACACACACACACACACACACAGTAGAGAGATAGATAGGCTACCAATGTCTTTCAGTTAGACTAATTGTGATTTTTTTCTTTTATTTCACCTTCTAGCTCATCTCTGTTTTTAACTCCCTCTTTCTGTTCTTCTCCTCTTTTTCCTCATTTAATTATTTGCTTCAATCTCTTTATATGTAATCATCCCACCCTCCCTTTTCATTATTTGGAGATCATGTTATATGGGCACTTACTATAACATCCCCCCAGCCAGTTTACTATAATAAAATAAAAGGTTTTATTGCAAACAAGTTGAAAAAAAACAAAAAACAAAGAGACATTACGAGATTTGTGAAATAAAGTTAATTAACCGACTTTTCAGTTAGAATTTTTTTCATAATAAACTGGAAACAGCACAATTCAACACACAGGTCGGTACAGTCATTTCATGTAATGGTGAGAACTGTTCAAGAAAACAGCTAAATAAAAAGGGGAGGCCTATTTTGAAGGAGTTCAGTACAGTTTCACGTGGTGCTCCTCTTGTGTCCTGCTCTGACGTAGTTTGCTGCCTCTGTTCATTTTTTTCCATGACCTTTTCCTCCCTTCTCTTTTACTTCAACCCCGGAAGTTTACCCCTCTGCTCTCCATCCTCTTGCACCATGTTTGCCTTTATTTCCCTTTTCTCATTCCTCTGCCATTCGCTCTGTTTCACTGTATCATCCTGTCTTATTCTGTGTCTGTGCTCTTTCCCTGCCTCCCTCCCTCCCTCCCTCTGTCCCTCTCTCCCTGCGTCCATCCTTCTCTCCTAACGGCGGATTAGGGTATCTCACAGCTTAGTCGATGCTAATCAAGTTTATCCAGACAGAGGGCGATCATTGGGCTATCAGTAATTACACACGCAGATATTAGCTTACTAAGATATGTGCTTTGGCACATTTTCAATCCACACTATCTCTTTGGATATATAATTGGCTATCTCAACAGTGTGATGCCATACATGACAGCTTAACACAGCAGTTTCTGCTCTTTTGTTTCACTACACAAAGATCCATCTGTTGTGAAAATAAATACACTTCTGTTTCAAACTAAGGCCTTAGAATAGAATATGAGATAATTGTTGCAAACATGATTACAGAAACTGTATCTTTTCTTCTAATGGGCCATTATGATCTGAGATAAATTATTGTTTTTGCCCTTTTGTTTCTGCAAAACAACAATTCAGACAGCTAACATAGGGATATCCTTCTATGACAATGTTTAAAGCAAAAGAGAAACAATGAAAATTGAATCCCTATTTAGTTTCTTCCTAGATTTACATGAGAAGATTGATATCACTCTCCAGGGGTGTATTAAAAAAGAAATTAGCCTTAGACCCTCCTCACATGGGAGAGGTAAGACTTCAGTGCTTTCTGCAAGAAATGTCCTTAAGTTAGGGCAATAAAACTAATTGGTTAGGTTCGTGAAAGGGTCGTGGTTTGGGTTTGAGGGATAGTTTAAATCTTTTGAAGTGGGGTTGTATGAGGTAATAGTCCATAGTTAGTTTATTAGCTACAGTAGATGACAGTCAGTATTGAAGGTACAATGACTGACAGATGGACAGTGGTCAGTCACAGTGTCATATTGGCATCTAATTCTAACAAAAAGCAGAAACACTTATTTCACAATATATATACTGTAATATTAATAATTTTAAGTTATAAATAAATGGTTTTCAGTTATAATAAATGATATCCATGGAAATGTAAAGTTTACATTGTTTCTCTGAGGAAATGCTCTTTATTTTTTTTTGCCCACCTCTTAGTCCGAATGTTCAATGGGTCATAATTGATATGTGCAACACCACAATTGAACCATGGATGGACACTCATCAACCACATAGTGGGTAAAAAAACCCACCTCCACTGCATTGACTGTATTAAAGGCGAGTGAAGACAAATGGACACAGATATCAGGTTTATAATGTCCAGTCAGCAGACAGAGAACAGTGTTGGATTGCATCAGGGAAAAAAAGGTTGTTTGAGCTTTTGGCCAATCATTGAAAGGAGAAACGATGAGGTATTCTTCGGGTTTAAATGTGTGAGTGCGTTTAGTGGAAAAAGCCATAGAAGGTGCACCTACGTGCCTGCCTGAGGGTGTGAAGATCCATTTGTAGATTATTGAGTTATGATGTGTGTGTATGGGGGGGAGCCTAAAAAGGAGAATGGAGATAGAGTGGAAGAAAGGGGAAGGTGAAAGGGAACAAGAGAGAGAGAGAGAAAGAGAGAGGATGTTTTTCATTACGTAATCTAATCTAAGTGGCTATTTTTCTTGTATAAAACCTCCGTTGCCCTCCATGAGACCGCTGTCCTCATCTGTCTAAAAGCACTGAGTGAGTCACTGTGGATCCATACACACACACACACACACACACACACACACACACACACACACACACACACACACACACACACACACACCAAGTCATAGTGAGTCAGCCCATATCTGCTATAGACGCTCACCTAAATGATGAATAATGAAATAGGGAAAGGCACATAAACTGCTAAAATGACATGTGAACTCAGAGAAGACATATGGATGATCCTGAATGATAACCACACTCTCACACAAACAAACACAGTGACATCCTCATTGAGTTTATGGGCAGCTGGACTATGGGCTGAACAGGTGTTTTGTACTACACCTTGAGGTACAGGTTTCCTTTGTGTTCTAGCAGATTATTCAACAGAAAAAGTCTGTTGTTGAAGTTAATCTGTCAAAAATGTATTCACATTTACAGAAGGAAATAGCTAGCTTTCCTAGTGGAATACATTGCATCTAAAGTTAACCAATTAAAATGTTATAATTTGTTTGTTTGATTCCCTCACAAACGTAAAAGTAAAATAGCACAACTAACTGTTTCTTGGTTTGCTAATGGCTGTTTCCTCCTCTTTCCAGTCTCTTTGCTAATCTATTAATTAATCATTGTTTTGTATTCTTCATGGGTACCGACACACAAAGTCAAAACACCCTTAAACAAAATATAGTTACAAATGCTCATTTCACTGAGGCAAAGAACAATATCTTAAAGCTCTCAGACCGCATGTCCTTTAAATTAGATGTGTCTCCCAATTTTGGGTTAAAAAACTATTTTGTGGTGCAAATGTGTAGAACTGCTTTGAGGCCTCACTGTGTGCAAAAAGTTCTTTGTCAAGCACATGGTTGGGATGCGACTGCCCTGTCTCACCCCAAGTTCATCCATCAAGACCCTCCTTGCCTCCCTCTTGTGTATAACCCAGTTTTAAACAACCCCTAAACATCTGTTAACTCAGCAAAATTTCACTGGAAACACGGTGCTATACAGTAGGACGATGACCCAAGACAGGATGCAACTGGACTTTGGTTCCACTTATCTTTATTAAAAAGCAGCTCTTTGCACATACAGCAGGAAGACAAACTTTTCAAAAGGCCAAAGGCTTGGTCTGAATGGGTGTCTGTTATGAGAGTTTGATCACCACCAAAGCTTTTTTCTGATGAAATTCTAACTGAAACCATTACATGTCATATTTTCCGGAGAATTATACTGCAAAAACAAAATAATAAGTGCAAAATTAAATTAAAATGTAGTTCTGCTTCTGTTCTCGTTTGTTTAGCCTCCTCCTGCCATCATGTGCTGAGAAAGGCGTAATTGATGTGGGGCGAAGCTGTGAGGTTTGAGATTAATCATGTGGATAAGAAAAAAAACACAACGGTCACAGTGTTCTCTCTTTTCCTATCAACAGGAAACCCACACACACACACACACACACACACACACACACACACACACACACACACACACACACACGCACACACAGACCAATAGATAAAAACACACATAATCCCCTCATAACCAAACCCATGCAACGCACAAGCAAACACTTAAAGGCAGCTCTGGTCCTGAGGCATTAAGTGAAATAAATGGTTTCTCAGCCACCAGGAGGCTCTGATAATAAATGCAATGTGTTTCTCTGAAATTAGTTATTTTTGCTTAGAAATAGAATGAATGAATCTCATTCTCTTCAATGTTTCTTCGCCATATTTCGAATCTTTACATTCAATAGCCTATTAAACTGTCCAAAACATGTAGGCCTTATTATTATTGAGCTTTAGTCTGTGGGCTTGGAAATGTTTGGTTTTGCTTCCACACCACAACATCATGACTTTTAAATTAAAGCCATTGTGGGTTATGAAGTTGATTAAATCTGGGAAAATACAGTCATACCAATTAGAGCTGGGAAACGTGAGACAGTTAAGTGCATCAGAAAATGAATGAGGATATAAAGGGGAACTCCTGCCGAGTGAGAACTGTCATATAAGGACAGGAGCCCAAGGAAAGGCTGTCACCAGAGTTATACTAATGTCCGAGATAAACATTTACAGTCATCTTATTGAAAATAATAATTTGTGCCTCTTTTTTCCATTAGGCCTACTGGGGAGTTCCTTGCCATTCATTTTCTTGCAATGACTGCAAAAAACGGTTTAGATGTATTGGATATAGGCGCGTGTTTTTTCTTCCCGGTAATAACCGACTCATCACCTTGGCCCGGGTCCAGACAATGCGGGACAGAAAGGAGTGGCACGGATCCAGAACAGGGAGGAGAGGCGCTGTGTCTTTAAGCTCCGGTGAGATCCATCGGAGGGAGTCACAGCACACACGATCATTATTGTGTTAGTGCGTCCAGTGCTGTGGAGGGATCTGCTCAGTGTGCGTGTGATCTGTTGTTTTTTAAAGCCCAGGATGGTTATTCCTGCACTTGAAACGCATGGAGTAGAGTAAAAGGCTTCAAACCCGCCCAATCATGAGATGCCACTGGGTTCTCTTTGCCTCACATTTTGTTTTGCTGCCACTAACAGGTAAGAAAACCATTGAAATCTTGCTTAAATATTGCTTCATGGGGACTTGGTGTTTTCTTGATGTATAACTTTAAAGTGACCTCGTTTAATCTCTTCACCTCACACTAGTTTCATAAATCACGTTTTCCTCTTCCAAAGCACGTTAGAGAAGGCTATGTCTTTAGTGAAGAGTTTAGTCGTAGGCTACTTTATGCGTAAAATTACAAACTATATAGCATTTGTGTTAGTCTTTGTCTTTTCAGATCACTCAAGTGTTGTTCGGACTCAAGTGTATTTCTCCACCTTTTTGTCACTATTTAAGGTCGTTTCGCACTTAATTGGACTAATTCAGGTGTGGACAGAAGTCAAAGGCTGCATGTATTGCGCAGCTTCTCTTCCATGATCCTGATACTGAATCTGGTGCCTTGTTCTCAATGTTTCTGGAAAGGTGGTTGATGTAAAACAAACACAAGTGTAGTTTAACGGTTCAGGGTGATCAACCTGTCAGCTCATGTCTCAAGATCATATCATTTGCATACTACCGTTTGAGAGGAGATACGTAGGAGATGCCTACGTAGGAGATGCCTTTCCCAGCAGGCAACAGGTGCGTGTGTTTGTTTGAGGACGATTAATTATTTATCAAACCGAAATAAAAAGGATTAGGTTGTACGCCTTGGCATGGCACAATGAACAAAGAATAGCCAGAAACACATCTTTCAACAAAAACCACACCCAGCAGCACCTTGACTTTGAACCGCTCTAGCTGCTGTGGTGGTAGCTTTGTGTTTAGTCACACAGCCTCAGGATTGTTTGAAACCTTATACTTACTCAAAGACCAACTGTCTGCGAGGCACACACTCTTCAGATAACAGCTACAAAACATGCACTTAGAGCCTGCAAAAACACAGATATTGATGTTATTTTAAAGTCTTGCACACATGCTTCTTGCCTTCTCAGCCCCTGCTGCCAGGCCTGAAGGCACAACAGTCACATGAAAATCCTGAAATGGCGCCTATCATGTGGAAATCTGCAAAAACATACTGGAAAAAAGGGAAGAAAAAGTTGAAGGGGGTTGGCTGGTGGGGTTAAAGTAAATATAAAATGTTAGGTCAGTTTACTCATGTTAGGGGAGTGGATATACGGCTCTTAATGCATGATTACTCAGTGGGTAGACAGCTCATAATTATTGATTGTTCAATTGAGCCATGGTCGTTTGATAGCACTCTGTCTTTAGGGGCCCTGTGCCAATCATAACATCCCATTTAACCATCACACTGTGAACGTCTTAGGTTTTAAGAAACTGTGGTGGTATAATTAATGGATAAATACATAAAATAATATAAAACTCATGGGTTATGAAAGGTATCTGTAGTGGTTCTGGGTACAACTGAGAGTAACTAAATAAATACATACATACGAAGTACTTTTTTGAGGTATTTTACCTTGACTTTACCATTTCCTGCTCCTTTATACTTGTACGCTGAAAAAATTGTGTACGTTTGACTTATTTAATAACTTAGGTGCTTTGAATTTTCAGATTCAGATTAATAATACAAAATATCCTTAAAGATTTGTTATCATTTGTTGTTATAGGTTAAGATAAAACTGTATTGCTCCCTTTATGAAATGTATATAGTATAATGATCACATGAAGGCATCACTAAATATAATTCAATTATAACTTACATTGTTTTGTAATGGGTCATTGTGCAGAATGATTATTTGTATTTCTTTTTCCTACATGTTGATGCTAAAACTTGTATATTTTACACAAGTTGAATTTTGAATGCAGGACCTTTACTGAAAAGAGAGTATTTATACACTGTGGTATTACTACTTTTACTTTAAAAAGTCTGGTACTTTACTTTACCCTTCCCATAGCTAGCTCTTACTTTACCCTTCCCATAGCTAGCTCTTCATCAACATCAGTGTTGCTGAAAGCAGCAGTTTATTTGCCTTTGTGTTGGCTCTTTACTCCAGCAGACGTCAACCATTATATATGTGTTTGTTTCAGCGTGGTGCCAGCCAGTCATCTCCCCTAGTGGACCTCACATTGTTGTTCCCAAGAGGGGGAAGCTGGAGCTGAGTTGCCATGACAATGCCACGATGTCTGGTGCCCCGTCCAGGTTGAGATGGCAGAGGGAGCGTGCTCGCCGGCTGGAGGGAGAGGTGGAGGAGGGCAGAACGGCCTATGTCAAGGTGTCAGCAGCGCAGGCCTACCACATGGGTCGTTATGTGTGCATAAACAACAGCACACTGGAACACAGCTCCGTTTATGTATATGTGAAAGGTCTGTATTAGAGATTGAGGGGGGAGAGGCATGTGATTGTGTATCCCTCTAAAAACATTGATCAATCCAAATCTCCCTTTCATCTCCTCAGACCCCCAGAATGCCTTCCAGCGCACCATGGTGAACGTCATCCTGGTGCGAGAAGGTGAAAACTGCACCCTCCCCTGTCTTGTGACCGACCCTGAAGTCACCCTCCTAGCTCTGGAGATGTGCGACGGAGGACCTTTGCCCTCTCGTATGAGCTACCACAGCAACCACCAGCGAGGCGTCATTATCAGCAACGTGAGAAAGGAATATGATGGTTGCTTCGTATGTGTGGGGCAGCTTGATGGAGCCAAAGTGACGTCCATCCAATACACTGTTGATGTACGACTTGGTAAGTGAGAGATATGATGGAGGGCTGTTTGTGATATTCTTGTCACTTGTTACAAATGTGTATACCTGTTTTTAGTGGTTCTCTTTGTGGCATAGCTTTACTAGATTTGTGATTTGGGTGATAATTAAGGTTAAAAGGGTTAAATGAGTTATAGTGTGAATGCTGTATGTGCAGCTGTTGACAGGAAAGAAGTAGGGTACAAGCTCCTGTCATCTTTATAAAAATGTGAGAGCAGATTAATAAAGTCAGTGTAAAAGATGCTAGCTTGTATAATGGATCATTAAGTTAACCTTGTTGTAGCCTCACAGTAATGCCAGTAGTCAGTAGGTAAAGCCAAATTATTGGAAGCTGACTTCCTAAACCTAAATGGCAATCCCTATCCTTGTGTCAAAGTAAACAGTGAAGTAAACACAGCTTAAAGTTGTCACTGCCCTTCAATGAATGTTGTTAATGTGTGCTTTTGCTTGTTTGTTTTCTGAGGCGTACTGTGCTGTTGAAATGAATGAACCCTTGGGGAATAATAAAGTCTAAATAAAGGGAATCTTGAATAATACAGCTACTTTTTTCAAACAAAGCTTGGACTGAGACATGTGAGGAAAAACAGCTTACAATATTAAGAGGACTTTATTATTCTGATTTCAAAAGACCTATCATCATATTAGTTAAGAAATGGAAAGATATACCTGATGTTGGCTTGTTGATCTTCGCAATGAAGGACTAAAACACAGGAAACTGGTTTATTGGAAAGTAGGACTTTGGTGTACTGATTTTGATCCATAAGCATGAAACAAAAACATAGAATATGGATTTAATGATGGTCAATAGGTACAATGTTTATAAAGTTTCCCATCTTACTTCTGTTAGCATGCTCATTGCTAACTAGCAGTAAAGTAAAGAGTGGATATGTAATTTATTTTTGATGGGGTTTGGTCATAAACCAAAGTATTTAGAACATTTAATTGATCACCAAAATTAGTAGGATTTTATCCATTAATACGAGTCCAAAATGTCATTGTACTTCATCCAAAAGGACTTGTGATATTTCAGTCTGGACCAAAGTGGTGGCTAGACAGACCAGCAGCATGGCTAAAATCTTCATAAGAGATCTTAAAGTGGACCTATCATGCTATATTTGAATAATATATTGTAGGGCCATACCTATATAACATGTCTGTGTACATATTCATGTATAAAAGACGTACAAAAGTGCATTTTGCATGATAGGTCCCCTTTAACGCATCCTGGCCAAGATTAACGGTAGACACAGCAAATTTCCACATTGCAGATGTGTTTTGGCAAGAGACAGTTTTTCTCGTATCTTCTATATAAATAGAAAATGAACCATAAGAGCATTTTTCGTCAGTGCAAGCGGGTCATGTTTCTATATATCCCTGCACTGAATCAGCATTTTTAGCCTCGTCTGCAGTGCAAAGATGTCTAAACATAAACAAGACGGGAGGGGCCGGGGCGTAATGTCCTTTTCACTGATGGAGAGAGCTGAGTGAGGTGAAAGAAGGGAGGAGCAGAGCGATTACATTCCCACACTGAACAAAGCTTTGTAACGGTGCATGAAGGCTGTGTTTGGGGTAAATAAAACCACCTCACTTCTTGTCAAACACAGCTATCAAAGTGAAGTCAGTAGGCATATAATGTTGGAGATGAATCATCCGGGTTATACGCACCCAAGCGTACGCTTATGCAAATATTATACTGTTTGCATTGTATTTAGTGAGTGTTTGTCCACTGATCGATGCATTCCCTGACACTAAGCAAACAGGAGTTTTTTTTAAGATATGTATTTCAGACTGGCAACCAATAGTGAATGTTAATCAATTATATATGATTCATGCTAATTCTGGTTTTGCATCTTTTGATCCAGTGCCAGAGGTGCCTCCGGTGATCACGCTGTCTCACAAAGACCCTGTTATCCTGAGAAAAGGAGACCAGTTCAAGATCACCTGTAGCTCCTCTAACGTCAACACGGACTTCAGTGTCAAGTGGGATTTCCCCTCCACAGCGGTGAGATTGATGAAGAGATTGACTGCTTCTCCTCAGTCTCTATGTCCGGGTGACTTAACTGCCAGGATGTGAGAGTTAGTGTGTTTATATCTGGCAGACTGGTTTTTTTTAAAAGTCTTTTTGCAATATATATAGTGGTATATTCTGTATTTGTTGCTAAGGAGTCCTTGACTTGAACAATGTAGGAGACCCCTGCTTTACCCTTACCAATACAAGAAACAGCCAAACATTTGCATTTTTATCAGGGCTGTAGCTACCATTGAGGACATCCTTAATAATTTCAGGGATTTAGCAGGTTTTCTGATGCAAATATTAGTTCACATTTGACACATGTTGGGTGGTATGACAGATTGTAATATTTATTACATTAAGTATTTTATAAGAATACAACTATTTTGGCAATAGTCATAATAAACATGCCAGTGAGTGCAGAGAAGACTTACGTATGAGTTTTATGATTTCTTTAAGTACTTTGTTAATGTTATTGAGTGTGGGTTGTAGCGGAAGTATTTTTATAATCACGGCATCAACCATGGTTTTTTCGTGAATGTTAAGTCAGCTGTTTGAGATTAATGTTAAAATGCTCACCTTTACCCATGATGCCTTGCAGCATCCCGTGGAATTCCAATCCTCACACATCCTGTCTGGTTTCCACGGTGTCGAACGTGTCACCACACTATTTATCACGGATGTCAGCAAATCCGACTCGGGCACTTACCGCTGCCATGCCCACAACGAGAGAGGCACCAGTGCCACCGCGCTGAAACTGGATGTCCAAGGTGAGTTTTTACAAAACATTCTCTCTAACCGAGGAAGGTGTTTGTGTCTAGATGGTAACTCTCAATTTTTTTCCGAAGTATATCAATTAATATGTAGACAACTTAGCCCTGGTGGAAAGAGCTATCATTGTTCAAAGTGTGATATTGTTATAAACCAGTGAGAATGTCTGGAGGTAAGCAACACACTTGCCAGACCTCAAACAATGTTTTGTTTTACTCTGTGGATTTGTTCTGTTCATAAAGTCTAATTTACATGAGCAATCACAAATAAAATATTATCTTATTATACTGGGCCTACCTGGGAAAAAAAGAGTTTGGCTCTCAGTGAAATGTCCCTCAATAAATAACAATAAAGCATGGATCTAGCTACAGCATTTTACTTTTAATTGTCCGCCTGTTTCCTGTCTGTCTTTATTTATGCCTAAAATCAAATTGTCTTTGTGGATTTATAAAGTTGTTATGTATTCATTCGTAGCTAATATATCTATGTTCAATATCCCAGGCCTTAACCACAGTTTTAGGTGAGCTAATTTTCTGATGCTCTTCAGATCAGGGCTTCATCACCATGTTAGGCAGCCCAGCTCCAGTGCAGGCTGATGTCAAAGAGGGGGAGAGCCTGAGCCTCAGAGTCGAACTCAGTGCCTATCCCGCTCCGCGCTCCCTGTCCTGGTCTTACAACGGCAAGCAGCTCCTCAACACCACAGAGCACGTCATTACCATACATCACCGCAAATACAGGTACAGCAAGTTTAAATATGTATTTCACTGCAATTACCTGTGCATGTACACATTTGGAAAGTAATGTTTGTTTTATCAGACTCTTCAGCGAGCTCAGACTGGTGAGGGTCCTCGGCTCGGAGGGTGGGATCTATAAGTTCTCAGCGAGCCATGAGGACGCATCTGTAGATCATCTGTTTCATGTGTACGTCAACAGTAAGTGGCCTTCACTTTAACACTCATGTTTTCTATGTTAAATATGTGTATTTTTACTTTCAATCTGCCCATGTCTTTCTCTACAAGGCAAGCCGATTATCATCGCCCAGGAAGGCCCTGTGGATGGACAGGTGCGCTGCGTGGCCTCTGGTTACCCAGTCCCTAAAATCAGCTGGTACTTCTGTGAGCTGCCCCACACGAGGTATACCTCAAATATATTGCACTACTACCAAAAAGTGTTTGTGTCACCTTTTTTTAATAGATAGGAATATGAGTTATACACCACTATTGATTTAGCATGAGCTGGGTATTAACCTTTGATATCTTGAATGTAATACGACTGTCTTTTACACAACGAGATGTTAAAAGGGTGATCTTGTAAATGTACAAAGATGAAACAGATGAGAAGAGTTGTACAAAGTTATCATGTAATCAGAATTGGTTCAAAATAAGCATTGTTAGTGATGAATCACTGCGTCACATTGGGTGTTATAACCTAATTTTACATTCTCCATGTAAATAATGTTATAAAAAATAATATAAGAATAACATTATGTCAATGCATTTAAATGAACCTATTCATATATAATTCAGAACTTTGGACTCCTTGGCTTTTATGCTTCTCATATTAAAAGCTGTAACTGAACAGCAGTGCGACTTCAGACCATTTTCCTCACCATTATCTCCAACACCTTCTGTTGTTTGGTCTGGCAGTTCCTCTGAGAGAAAGAGAGGATCATGGGAGCTGAAGAAGTTGCTTTATGTCATTATATACTCTCATTAGCATTCAAACCAAAAAGGGTTTAGACTCTTTGTCATCACAATATCAGCAATGTAAGACATTTAGAGCTCTGTTAAAACAGGCACTTGACTCGTTATTTTACATTGTATAGGCTAACAGTAGGGTTTATTATAAGACGTAATAAAAAGTACAGTTGCTGTGAATGACCAAGGTTGAAATTACTTTATCATTGTGTCAACCCCTGAACAGGTGCTCACACCTGCCCAATGCCACCCAATGGGAGTCCCTGGATGTCGCCATGGTGACAGAGTCTGTCTTTGGCAGGAGCGAGGTTGTTAGCCGTCTGAACGTGAGCAAGGAGCACACACACTATCACACCCTGGAGTGTGTGGCTACTACGGAGGAGGGGGAGGAGGCCTACACACTGTTCTCCATCAGTGGTACGACACAAACACACACAAACCTATATATGTATATATTTATGAATATATAAACTATACCCATTGCCCCTCGG
Organism: Dissostichus eleginoides; assembly: GCA_031216635.1. NCBI lineage: Eukaryota > Metazoa > Chordata > Actinopteri > Perciformes > Nototheniidae > Dissostichus > Dissostichus eleginoides. Next base: position 20,515,010 of record CM062266.1, on the reverse strand, counting down.
TCAGAGTTGTGTTTTTACTGGATACAGATTGAACAGGATTAGTGTATTATGACTGTGCGGGTTGGGATTATAAAGTGTGACTCACTAATCCTTTTCACAGAAACAAACACCACTGCTGCAGCAGCTGTCAAACATATACATCTGATTAGTGTTTGTGCCACTATTCTCAAGTTCCTATCAGGGGATCCCAATTTACATACAGTATCTCCATCATGTCTTATATATGTACTTCAACTAATTCATATGATGTAATATTATTTGTATTTTTCAGTAGGGCACAACAGTATATCATGAAGTTAAATCACTATGTTTACAACCATTCCTAAGGTTGGGCAACATATCAATTTATTTATACATATTATGCTATGATATCTATATTATGATATAAAACATAATAATATATTTAAATTAACACATAAATGTATTTTCCTAGTTTATAAAGAATATTCTAGTTGTTCTGTTACTTTGTTATTCAAGCGAAATTACTGCTGATTATTTTATCAGAAATATAATTGTGTAAATATTTGTTGATAATAACACCAATGGTCAACCCTACCTTTTCATTAATTTTCTTATACCTTTATTTTTTCAAAACATCTTATTGGAGCAGGGTTTTATTCTCAAGAAAATATTGATGTTGAGGCATTTGGTCATAAATAAAAACCAACAATCTTAAATCAATTTAACAGAAACATTGTCACATTTGATTTTCTCCATTTCACCTAGTAATTTCCCTTCTTATTTTTTCAAGTGTGCTGCTCTTTTGTCTTTCGCTCGTGTCGCTCGTTTCGCTCGTTTCTCTATTTCTTAATTTATTCATTCCTCCACACTCTCACATTGACCCCTTCCGGCCCTTCATATCCCCCGAGAGCCCACTCCTTCACAGAGTACATTTCAACCAGGAATGTTAAAGTAAAGAACAAGATGAATCAGGAATTATGTCACCTTTTGTATGTATTTTAACGGGTTTGTGTATAAACTGAACCTGTACTTGCAGTAAAACTACCTTTGTCTGATTACTCTGGTTGTGTTTCCTCTCAGAACGAATCGTCCCCCATAAGCTCTTCACTCCTCTTCTGACCGGCATGGTGGCCACTGGCGTCTTCCTCAGCCTCATTCTCGTGGTGCTGCTCTATAAATACATGCAGGTAAAACAGAACATAAATCATGCATTACAATACCATTACTGCAATGAAGAAATAGTATTTAATCTGAGTGCGAGAGGGTAATAAATCTCTCATATGTCAAATAAATATATTGCCATCAATCAGAACCTTGTTTTCACCCTGTTTAAAATTCTCCGACTTCAATGTGAGATCAAGTTCATCATTGAGATGCAGTTTTCAACACAGAAAAATAACTGGCGGTTGGTTTCTGGCAAAAGGCCAACTCCCATTTATTAATGACTCATTCCTCCATCTTGAGTATTGTATTTTAAGGATAGAAAAAGATTTCTTAAATCAGACTACTTTTTTCTGCTTTTGGTAACGGTATTCAGCAGATAAGAGTGTCCTTTTAATCAATATGAATGTGCTGTAATGAACTTGAAATTATCCTATCAGCCATTGAGAGTGCAGACATGCTGAAGTTAAAGGCTTTTTTGACACTGCGATGATGCCATTAATGTGCATGCTGCTCTTTTCGCACTCAGATGAGTCAGACTACTTGAGAACGAGGTTATGAATTCACAGTGGGATCATCAGTTCTGACTTGAGTTGACAACTGAAGTGCATTGAGTAATATAACATTAAATATAATGACTTTCTCTTTTCAAACTTTACCAGAAACCAAAGTTTCAAATCCAGTGGAAGGTCATTGAGAGTATCCATGGCAACAACTACATATATATTGACCCCACCCAGCTGCCATATGACTCCAAATGGGAGTTTCCTCGACAGAAATTACGCTTTGGTATGATATCCTAGAATTACTTCTTGTTATTGATACTTGAATTGGATGTTTGAGTTCCACTGTCCAAAATTATGTGTAAAATTATAATTTCTTGCTGAATAAGGGAAAATGTAGATGTTCCCACAGGTAAAACTCTGGGCTCTGGGGCTTTCGGAAAGGTAGTGAGGGCCACAGCGTACGGACTCTGCTCTGCAGATACTGTGACAACCGTCGCTGTTAAGATGCTGAAACGTAAGTGTGTGTTTGTGTGTGTGTGTGTGTGTGTGTGTGTGTGTGTGTGTGTGTGTGTGTGTGTGTGTGTGTGTGTGTGTGTCACTTACACATTTTCTATTAACAAGATAACTCTCCTTAATAGACTCTGGAGCGGGTGGTCATAAATGTTGAATAATGCAGTACTAAGGACTATGTTTTAACTAATAACAATCATCAGAAGTGATTTGTTTTGGTATACTAGCATCATTATGCATATCATGATGACCAATAGATTTATAATTCATTATTTGCTAGATGGTTTACATTTATATGAATAATAAATATAAATGATATTACTTTATATATTTCCCAGACACTCAAATAAATCGGTGGACAGTAACAACAGAGCACTAAGTAATAAATAGGGAGTCATTTCAGACACAGCTTGCCGATGCGTGTTGTAGAAACACATGAGACGCTGTAATAGGTAATAAATGTCCTGATGATGTCATCGCAGCCAATGCTCATGCTACGGAGAAAGAGGCGCTGATGTCAGAGCTGAAGGTGCTCAGTTACCTTGGAAACCACGTGAACATTGTGAACCTGCTGGGGGCCTGCACCGTTGGAGGTGAGAGCGATTTTGGGCTTAATTTGGTTCTGTTTTTTGTTGGGTGTGGACGCTAAAAGCCTCTTGCTTTCACATGATTATAAGATATTTATTGTAGGATTATGGTATTGTTTTGATTGATATGCTGACTAGCTGTTTTCCCAGCCAATATTGGCCTCATATATTGGAGAGTCAGTATCATTGATTCCAATATGAAAACGTGCAGCATATTTACTGACAAGTTTATGATGCAGTGGATCAGGGTCTGTCTAGACCTAAACATTGATCATTATGCAGCATTAAGACTGGATTCACACACAAGTATGCATAAGTGCGTAAAAGGAAGTAAACACATGGACTTGAAACATCCGATTGACACGTATTTCCCAATATGTTTCAACACCAGCATAATGATAAATGCTTTTCAACACACACACATTGTTCAAACCTGTCACATGACACATTTATTGTTGGCTCTTTGCTTAAGTTCTTTGTTCATTGTTATGTGATGTCTTATGGTTTTAAAATCAGCGAGTGAGGTTTCTTTTTTTATCTTTGCCAGGCCCGATTTTGGTGATCACAGAGTACTGTTGCTATGGCGATCTCCTTAACTTCCTGCGCAGAAAAAGAGAGCCCTTCCTCAACTCCCAAGTTGGTGATGGTTACTATCGCAACGTCTCAAACCAAACAGAGCCTAAAGCAAGGTGTGTGTGTGTTGTGTGTGTGTGTGCGTGTGTGTGTGGTGTGTGTGTGTGTGTGTGTGTGTGTGTGTGTGTGTTGGTATTAAAATTGTGATTGCAAATGCTTAATGGTTTCTGTGTCAACATGTAATATTTGTGTGTTTGTGTGCAGTGGAGAGGTGATTGGTACAGAATATGTGACCATGCGTCCCTCGGAGAAAGAAAGGTCTTCCCAGTCAGGTAGGAAGTCTCTCACTCTACATTTCTTATCACACATAAAATATCACTCTTATCGCCTGTGGAAATCTGACAGTGTGATCTTTATCTAGCGGATATCGAGGAGCTGTCTCTGGACGCCGAAGATCTCCTCAGCTTTTCCTATCAAGTGGCCAAGGGAATGGAGTACATTACTTCCAAGAACGTAAGGCTGTTACAGCCCATGTGCTTATTTACAGGGTCGTTACAGAAGAGATTTAAAACTGCTGCTGCTAGTTTATAAATCACTTTGGCTCAGGGCCAACCTGCTTTGTGCACTGCTGTCAGCTACAATAATGCACAATCTGAAGGTGCATTTACATTACATCATGTACTCCACACACAAAGCTTTGTCACTCCTGTAAATAAGATCCTACTGAAATACTTTAGATTCTGTATAAAAAATCTTGTTCTCCTGATTCAGCTTCTCTCATCATAATTGTGTTGCTTTATTTGAATTAGGCACTGTATGTTCATTATTCTTCTAGACTGTAATTGCGTAAAGATTGTCAATTTGCCATTTGTGTTTCTGAGGTTTGTGACAAGTTTTACTCGCCGCGGCTCATTAGTAAATGTGTGCTGTGTGTCAGTCATTCACCGCAGAAACCTGTTACAATGTTAAAACTAATTTCTGTGTGAATGTGTGGTGTTTGTGTGTGTGTGTGTGTGTGTTTATGTGTTTGTTTGTTTGTTTGTGTAGTGTGTCCACAGGGATCTTGCAGCCAGAAACATTTTGCTGACTCACGGCAGGGTGGCTAAGATCTGTGACTTTGGGTTGGCACGAGACATCACGACTGATGCCAGCTATGTGCTCCGGGGCAATGTGAGTCTGTCACTTTTTATCTCTGAATCTTCTTCTGCCTCCCTTCCTTTCTACCCTTTTTCCTTCACTCTTTTCTTTCTTATTTTCTCCTGCAATTTCTTTCTTTTGAATGTATGTGTTCTTAAGGGATCTATCTCTAAAAGTTAAAAAGAGATTAACAATTCCAGAGAAAAGCTAAATGTTTCTTGGATTGAAAGACAGGTAAACATACTGCTTTTGTAATCATGGCGCTCCCTCCTGCAGGCTCGTCTGCCGGTGAAGTGGATGTCTCCTGAAAGCCTCTTCGACTGCGTCTACACCTATGAGAGTGACGTGTGGTCCTACGGCATCCTCCTCTGGGAAATCTTCTCTCTGGGTAACATTTCCAGTTAGAGCTGCACTGTTGCATCTGTTTCATAATGTCTAGGCCGTTATTACCATCCATTTGAGCTGACTGGGGCCCTATTACAGGCTCTAATGATGCTCCAGAGCAGCAACATCACTTAACCGGGTGAAACACACAAAATCATATTATCTGTGTAACAATGTTGCTCCAGAAACCAGTACCATTGTATGAATCTATTATTTCTTGTCATGGAAATCTGAGGCGTGAATGAAACCATGTTATTTAAAGTGTGTGCATACTGTTTGTTTACAGGTAACAGTCCGTATCCTGGGATGCAGGTGGGCTCAGTATTTTACAAGATGATTCAAGATGGAAAAAGGATGAGCAGGCCTGAGTTTGCTGCCATTGAGATGTAAGTGTGTGTGTTTGCAGAAACAAGAAAGCATGTGTCTGTGAGAGTGAGTGTTATAAACAGTGCATCAACTAATGATCAATCATTCTTTCAATTGAATAGTTTACCTTTGAAATGCTAGAAAACATTGAAAAAGGAGCAATGTGACATTATCAAATGTATCGTTTTGTTCAAGCAACAGTCCAAAAATAAAAATATATATATTTTAAATAGGCATAAAAATCAAAGAAAAGTGGCTAATCCTCAATTTGGAGGAGCTGAAACCAAACCATCATGCCTTCAAAATGACTTAACGAAATTATAAGTCAAAATAGTTGCGAATTAATTTCTGACAATCAGCTAATCGATTCAAAACATTTTAAAGACAATAATAAACGCACAATGATTTATCCATTATATGAATATAAACATAAAATGTAAAATCTTTGTTTTCGCTTTGCTGGATTATTTTAGTTCTTGTATGTAGAAACTAATGTCAGCCTCACCTCTGCAGGTATGACATGATGTTGTCTTGTTGGAGCCACGATCCTTTGAAGAGGCCTTCCTTCAGGAAACTGGTGGAGAGGACTGAGCTGCTGCTCTCAGAAAATACCAGGAATGTGAGTAAAAGGAACCATGAATCACAGACATGTCATTTTTTATCTTTCAAAACATAGGGGATATCTCAATGTTGGTGTAAGGATAAAAAACAAAAAACAGAAAGCCTGAATTAAAAACCAGGAGAAAGATTGAGATTGATCATAATTTTGTTATTTATGAACCTTCGTCATTCGACATTTCTCATTAAAAGTAGTATCATCAGAGCCTGAAATGTGTGTTGTTTCTTAGGTGTACCTGAGACTGAGCAACGCTCCAGGTCATCCCGCGCAGGAGAGGGCGCCAACGCGGCGGCTGAGCTCCGTCTGCAGCACCACAGCTCCCACCCAACCTCTACTGCAAAGCACGGCTGACGTCTTCATGGACTATGTCTGACACACAGACACAAACAAACACACACGTATGCATATAAACACTGCTATCAAACTTACAACCCCCTCCCCCCCACCTCCCTGATCATTGTCACCTCACAAGAGCCAAATGCACTCTGTATGTAAACTAATAACAACACACTCAAACTAACTGTCAAACACTGGACTTCCTGCATTACACACGCAACACAACCACACACACCACACACACACACACACACACACACACACACACACTGTATATATGACCTTGCCCTGGTCTCTCAGTATTGTCCTCTATCTAATCTCCCATTGCTGTATTGATCTCTGCGGTAGGTATTTCAGGTGCACGTCTATATAAAGCAGACTCCAGCATTAACCGCCACCAGATCCAAACAACATCCCCATCAGCAGCGGCAGGAGTTTGGCTCACATTCAGCCTTAGATTGCATCTTTAAATGCTTTGGGGAAAACAGAGACCTTTGACTGAGGAAAAGATAAGCACAGTTAGTGAAATGATCGGTGGAATTTATTTTGTCTCTACGTTTTTACAGGAATATTTTTGTCAGTTTGGGTAATATAAAGAAATACAGCACTCTTGTAGGGAGCAGTGGTTTCCAGGAGAACCTTCTGGCAACCTTATTTCAATTTTTTCTTTCTTTTCTTAAGAGTTGTGCTTATGCACATGTCTACTTCTTGTATATGTACAAGAGCAAGGTTAGCAGTTTCCTCATGTCATCAGTCTTAATGCTCTACACTAAATGGCTGCTAGCTCCACCTGCAAACTTAATTGTTATAATCCAGCCCTCTGCAAGAAAGCAAATAGTGTATTTTCCCAAACTCTTAAAAGTCTTATTAATTTACTGTTAGAGTCACTAGATTAACATGAGTTGTTGTCTGCAAGCCTTACTTAAAACTGGTTTTAATGGGGCTTGAAAGACAAAAGATGCCCTATAGTACCTGAAGCCTCTTTTACAATATAACAAATGAGCCATAGTGAGGTGGCATGCAAGCGATAACTCCTAAAAAAACAACATAAAGTAACCATAAGTCACAGAAACACTGACTCCCACCTGTGCGTTGTAGCTTTGAATACTGTGACTAACTGGTGTATTGCTGTATGTATTATAGGGTTAGATTTGTTTAGTCTGTGGCCAGGCGTTTAGGACTGTTTGCTCTTTTGACTGGATTTATGTCAAACATGTATGCAATGTAAATATAATAGAGATGTGCCTTTAGGTTCTTTTTGTGAAATACTGAATGCATTTGTGATTTTGCATCATTTTGATTGTGACACTGTTATTGTCGAGAGCCAGGATAGTTTCAGTATGCTGGTTTTGATACAGTTGGATTACTTGTAATAAAGAAAGTACCTGTGATGGCAGAAACTTAAAAAGTGTCCTTCATCATTTTCATAATTGTGTAATACATGAGTAAGCAGCTCTGTAAGGCTGCTGTGGGCATTGTGATGCTCTGAGCTAAATGATACCCTTAGCATGCTAACATGCTGATGTTTAGCAAGCACAATCATTTACATCATGAGTTGAGCATGTTATCATGCAACATTTGTTTGTTGGCACTTAACAACACTAAGTGCAGCTAGGGCTAAGGGGGTGTCATAAGAATGGCAGATATTTGATTTGCGAAAAGTGACATTCACCAAAGTCACTAAGATTCTTCCTCTGGGAACCATGAACCACTTTACAAACATTCCTTGTAATTCTTGCAATAGTTGTTGAAATATTTTAGTCTGGTCCAAACTAAGACATTGTATTTCCTTGGCGCCACTAATGTCTGGCTCCAAGGTTGCTCATAACAGACTACCACGTGTAACAAAATTGCAGCAGACATGTGTCACGTATAATATTTGCAACTGTTTTTATTTTCAAATTGACCAATAGGGTAGAGGGGGGGGGGGTTATAATAATAGCAAACATTTTGCTTCAAATTTTAGATTATTATTACATTTGACTTTTAGGTAGATAAAAGGAGCACAGTTCAAGAGCAGAAGAAGGGATATACATACATACAGTACAGGTAAGCATAGCACCGTTTTACACTGAATACTGGTGTTCTTCGCTTTGTGAAGGTGTACAGTTTAATACTAGAACTAGCACTCTTTTGGACCAGATTGTGTAGTGTAAAGGTGATCTGTGTATCTGTGAGGAGCATTTCCAATATCCTACAACTCATCTTCCAAAACCTTTTAAACTCTTTTTCCAAACAGAACATTATTGTTGCAAAAACTGAAGGATTGAAATTGTGAAACATTCATAAGGTTGTTTGAGAATGCAAAACCGGTCAAAAACCGTTTTTTCTTATTTAAATGTGTAGATCATTGTAGTGAGAAACTTGATTTTCTTTCACAACAGTTATTTTCCTTCATCACTCAGCCTGCCAAAGGTTCTCCATTATCAACAGTTACAACATCCATTAGTCTCTTTAAAACACCTTTACATTCTTTGGGCTGGGTATTAGTGACACAAAGTATAAATATTTCAGCATTACCCTTTAGAGCAGTGCTTCTCAAAGTGTGGTCTGCGGACCACTGGTGGTCCATGAGCGCCCCCTAGTGGTCCGTGAGTATATTGGTACAATTTCACATTTGAAATAGATTAATTTATTTAAGTTTTCCGCACTCTCGCGGGAATATCTGCGCAATGGAGCGAGCTTAAGTTTCACTTTCGATTGCATGATATAGCCCAGCGCATCACCTTCATCACACATGTTCCAACCATAGGTTCCAACTTGTTTGTACAATTTTCAGGCGACTTGTAATCTGTTCTAGAAAAACGATGTGTTTGGGATATTTGTGGAGTTAGGTGGTCCGCCAGTGTTTTTTTATTGGTTAAGTGGTCCTTGGTATGAAAAAGTTTGAGAAACACTGCTTTAGAGTGATGCCTTGAACACAAACTAGTCTAGAGGATTTATATCTGTTATGTGAAAGGTGGAAGACATGGTTCAAATAGTAAGACCCTTTCAATCTCTTTCTTCTAGTCATTATTTGTAGACAAAGTAAAGAGAAGCATTTTCCCTGCTTTGTCACACAAATAGTCAATCTACATTAAAAACATAATCTCAGAGTGTTACCGTTTGAAACCTGTCGGATGTGTAGTTGTTGTTAGAAGTGTAGGTTTAGCAGTCTCTCATTGTAAAACAATACACTGCCCATCTTCTTCACAGCCTGACAGGTGATCTGCATTGCCTAACATCCATTTTTTTTTCCAGTCACACATCTGTTTCCATATGAAAATATAACGGGTTACAGTGACAGGTAACATGCATACTAACTTTCTTTCACACAAACATGTATTCAAGTTGAGCTATCCAACACATGGGCTTGCAGAATGCTGGGCCCAACCGGAGAGGAAGTTTCTTGAATATTACAATTATTTCTTTATACTGCAACGCAAGAACTGATTGGCTATCGCAAGGGGAAACCAATACTGACCCCCGAGTGATACAAGAATTAGGAGACGCTAGACGCTATACTCACACAAGCACACACACAGTCTTAACTAGTCAAAACAACAAACTCTAAATGCTCCACTGTCAACCATTACACTTCCTCCAATCCAAGGCTTTTCTGTTTGATATGGCTTACAACTGTAGTTGAGGGGCTGAGCCCGCCTCCATCCATGTATCGGAAATGGAATGGGGCCCAGCATTGTTTTACCAGAGGAGTGAACTGAACTGCATGAGGGTTTCTGAGGCCTAGGAAGAGATAGAAGGAGAAACATTGATGATACCGAAGACCACGAGACAGTGAGAAGAAATGCAGGTTTGCTGGTACTATGAAGTCAATCTATTCAAATCTGGATGAATAGCTGAAAATCATTTTTCTATAATCCTACCCCATCATATTTTTTCAGCAGAAAAGTAATTCATTTTTCTTACATTTAAAGTGTTAAGTCAGCATTGTAGATACTGAGATAACAGGATAGTCTTACTGTCTTTAAGACTTTTCCCTTAAATTGTATTTGTATAAGGAAATTAGATCTGGGACGAATTTAACTCTTTTCACACTGACACTTCTTCCTCTGGTCTTTGCAGCATCAACATCTAGTCCCTCCATGTCTGGTTCCAGACTGAGGCAGAAGCAAAAAACTTTCCACATTCCTGAGAATACAAGTACCATCCAGCAACTTCACCCTTACTAAGTCAAATATTGTAAGACACAAGGGGCAACAAGCGCACAGGACACACACACACACACCCACACACTCAAACACATTCACGACACACACAACACACACACACACTCATACACACCCACTGACCACAGACACTCTCATGCCCACTCATGCACACCAAGATTGTATTCCCAAAAGCACACACTAGCTCACAGAATCACACCACAGATAAACAACTAGGTCTGGACAGTGATTTACTGTACACAACCACATCAAGTGCTAAAGTTTCAGGAGGTTGAGGATATACCGTTTGTTACTTATAGGGCTCTCTGACTGTTAAAAAATAATCCCTACTATATACACACGCGTTAACTTTAATAGGGGTAATATCTTGTTGGAAAATATATATACGCCTTTGAATAGTCTGCTTTAAAAACAAAAAAAACATTACTGACTATGTTATTGGCACTTGGAATCACTAAACCCGTTATACGTACAGTGATCATTCTGCAAAGAATTCAGTCAAACTGTGATCTTGTTTTTTTTTTGCCAAAGATAATTCGTACTTACAAAGTTAAAAAGAGCTATTTTTGAAAACACAACTTCCACAAGAAAACCAAAGCCCAACTAAACTGCAGAACTGTAAAGCCTTGTTATTTCAGAACCGTGGTTTTTTTTTCAGAGAAGGGGGTGGGAGAAGATCGACAGAGCATGTCATCGCTCCATCTTTGACCAGAAAACACTTGAACAAAGTAAAAATTCAATTTTCAAAAGCGACTAATAAAAGCTTACACAGTTTTTCTTTCCATGCAATCATATAAAATACTACATTTCTATTTTTCTGTTAGGCTTTATATGATATTTACAAGTTTTTCTTTTTATCATACAGTAAATCTCTACAAGGTCAGTCAGTCCACTTTGACACACCTTCAAAACAGTCTGTTGTTACCGTGGCGATAAGGTGTTCTCTGTATTTTTGTCAGGTTTCCAAGGAGACTAGGTCTTCCTTCACAATTCGTGGATTTTAATCCATTCTGTTGCCATGGTGACAATCTATGGTGAGTTCCTTGAGGACTCACGGGCTCTCCTCTTTCCTATGATTCATTTCTTTCAGGTGGAGGAAAATGGGACGACACATTTTTTGGGAGAAAGGGAGTTTGCAACAGCCAGGTGATCAATAGAAATGTATGCAGCAACTCCCTCAGAGTTTTAAATCCCAATGTTTTCCCCTCCAGACCTCACTGCGGCTGGCTGCTGACACTCTCAGTCCTGTGTGATGTCGGGGCTTTCTGTGGTTTCTGGGGCTGGGGCTTCAGCTGCTGCTGGTGCCTCTGGTGGTGGGATTGTTGCTGCTGCTGCTGTTGTTGCTGCCGTTGCTGCTGCTGTTGTTGCTGTTGTTGTTGTTGCTGTTGTTGTTGCTGTGGTTGCTGTTGTTGTTGGTGAGTTGCCTGTGTGAAAGTGCCCTGTTGTTGGAGTGGGAAAGCTGCCTGCAGAATCAGCTGGGTGGACTGGTTACTGTGGAGAAGACGCGTGCCCTGAGAGAACAACAGAGCAAGGATTAGAAAACATCATACATGCGTCCATGTCATCCTATTTCTGTAGGTAATTATACACACTTATACCAATACACACATTCACACACAACTTACTAATTTCCCTGACCCCTATGCCCCAAACCTTTTTATTTATTTATTATTAATTATCCTCTCTTTTTAATTAGTTCCTTCAAAACTCCACTTACAATTTCTACTGAAGTGATTTTGCTGATAAAAACTGAATATATATATACATTGTGAATAATTGTGATTGACAAGGTTGCTCTAATGAAATTACACAATCAAGCAGTTCTTCAAGTGAAATTAAAAGCCTCTTTCTCTTCTCCCAACAAGTTGAGAGACCTAAAATGATAAGCCTCTGCAAACATTAGTTTGACTATTTGACTCACTTGCAGTGTAAAGACACTTTTCACCAAAATGAAACATTGATAACTTGATATTTTGTCAAGATGTACAGTATATTTGAATTGATGGTATTTGCTGCCCTCTTCTGATACCTGTAGGAATTGCTGCTGTTGCTGCTGCCCCTGCTGGCCGCCCTGAGCCACTACAGTGGTCTGGTTCTGGCCGTCGGGCTGACCTTGGGGGGGCTGGGCTGGTTGCAGGGTCAGGGTCTGTGTCTGCCCCCCCTGCTGGGAAGAGACAGGAGTTATCACAGAACAATAAAAGGGATAAAGTGAATCTCTTTAGAATACTGTATACAATGTACTGCTTCATGAGATCCCACATATTTTTGTATTAGCATCATTCCTACAACTCCTTATAATATCTCTCAATGGATTCTCTAAGGATGCTCCTTTTCAGTATACTTTGGAAATGTAGACTCCCTTAAGTCAAAAGGGAGTCTACTATAAATTCTAATGCACTGCACCTGTTTTATTGACAACAAATATAATAATCCATTAGTCCTTAAGTCTTCTTTAGGCTTTAATGACAATACAAAATGCATTTAAATGTCTTTGTGTGCAGTTTTCAGGCCTAGATTTTACATTTGAAAACATTGCTACTTTCTTCATGTAGTCTTAACTTTCATGATCTTCTTTTCATCACTAAATAAAAGCATCAAATACAAAACATTTTTAATTAATTAATTTATAAAGGGGGGACATTTGCTGATCAAAAAAGCCAGTTTTTATGTATAATTGTAGTATCTTATTTAACACGTTCACACTATTACCACTCTGTCAGCACTGAGCAGCTGGGTGGTTATGAGCATCAGACATCATCGATTTGATCATTCTCTATTTAAAGCAGTGTTTCTTCTGGTCTTAGATACAGTTAATGAGTTGCTCTGGGACTCAAAGGGCTTTGTCCATACCTGTTGACCACCAAAGGGGTTGTAGGCAGTGACCACCTGCCCCATGAACATGGAGGTGGGCACCATCACTGCTCCACATGCCATTGGCGCTGTCACCAGCTTGGTCACCAGCTGCTGCCCTGCTGGGAAGCTAGAGAGCGGGAAATGGAGAAAAAAGTTATAACAGTAACCAAGTACAATACTGGATGTCTATTATTCAAATCTTTAAACAGCTTGGCTTCATACGGGAATTCGGTCTGGTAAGAAGCAGTACTTTAACAAGGCTAGAAGATTTGTGTATTTGTCACTTAACAACACAAGGGTGTATAATCAACCTTTTCATGCTACCCACACAACATACACACAAATAATCCATACGTTTTGAGATGCACATTTTTGGATTTTTGCCCATATCAGATAAGCACATTTTCCCACTTATTTTGGCTGATGTCATAGAGGAATAACTGTTGCATGTAGCATAATATATAATCGCATCGTACCGGATCTGTCGGTCCTGTGTGAAGGTAGCCACCGTTGTGCCTTGCTGTGTGCTGGTCTGCGGCAGGCTGGTGCTGATCTGCAGCATGTTGGGCTGCCCGGGCTGGGAGATCATCATGGTGTTGTAGAGCGGAGCAGAGACGGAGCCCTGGGTCTGGGGCTGAGCCTGCGGAGGTTGTTGGGGCTGATGCTGGGGCTGGAGGGTGGTAATGTGGGGAAGGAGGGAGGGACATGATATGAATTCCTTTAAAAACAGAGTAAACTGTTAGCGTGCTTTTTAGGTCATTTTGCTTCTTTCTTCCAGTAGTTTTTACATTAAATGTCTCATTTGAAAATACATTAAATAGACTCAACAGATCATGAAGCCATAAATAAAGAGAAAAATAGATTGAAGTGTCTAAATAAAAAAGTGTCAGTGACTGGGAGGTTGTTTTAAAACTTAAACTCTTGGAGAAAAAAACCACACAGCTACTCTTTGATTATAGTATGCTTTCCTTTGATACATAATATATGAACATGTCCTGAAATGTGTTGCTCTTGTTGCCCTCGCGGAATAAAATGGACTCTAATAATAAACAACCAGATAATTAAGATCAGCATTACTCAATGGCAGAGGATACGAGGATATGTCTAAACAAGGTAGAAATGATGCTTTGTGTGTTTTTCAGTTCAGCGTTGAGTTTTTTGAAGTCTCTCAGGTGATTTAACACTGACAGCGTGCCCTGAGGCTCTTCCTGCCGACTCCACAGAGCACTACTGTGTTTGTGCAGTTTGTGAAGTGCAAACATGAATGACAAATAGCCGGGACAGTTCGCACAAGGTCAGTGTTCTTGCATGGCCTCAAATATTCAACATAAATATTGCTGGATCTTTTCCCTCATAATGGCCGACCTTCTGTTTGAAATGTGTGTGTGTGTGTGTGTGTGTGTGTGTGTGTCCCACCTGTGTGAGGGCATTGGTCTGCTGCTGCTGCTGTAGGTTCTGCTGGGGGGGCGGGGCCTGCTGCTGGATGGTGAGCTGAGTTCCTGAATGGACGGGGTTAATTGTTGTTTGCTGGACCTGGTTGGTCAAATGAGCCGTTTGTTGGACCGACCCCGTCTGAGGGAGCTGCACGTTCATCGCTCCCCCCGGCTCCTGCAGCAACATCTGTCAGGATGGAAACACGCAATGCCAGTTTGTCCAGGTTTCACTGCAGGCCCTTATTATTGAACATTTGCTTGGCAATGCTAAACATTTGCCTATTGCTAGAGTAGAATAAAATTAGTTAATGAGCGGAAATGATCCTATCAGGGTACAAACGCAGGTAGTGAAACTGCTGTTTCCTCTGAATAGAACAAAAGTGATTCATAATGCATGATTCTCCTCCTGATCTAGGTCAGATACAGCAGGAAGAGACAAAGCACCATACACCTACTGATCTTTACAAACAGAAGCGCTTTCGTGCTAATCTTTTTCAAACAAGCAGAAAGAAAATATATTTTGAATATAAAACTGCCCTCACATTAAGATATCTAACTATAGACGACATATAATACATATAAAATGAGCATAGTTGACCAAAATGTAACAACTTGAGGTACATTCTACATGTGTGTAAATCCTACCTGTATGCCCTGTCCCTGCACCCTCTGCAGCTGGTCCTGGATGTGCCTCAGCTCGTCCTGCTGCCGCTGGATGTTAGCTTGGATTAGTCTTGTCCTCTGTTCCAGCTGATCTTTAAGATGCTGCATGGCATTCACCTGCGCCGAGAACTCCATCACCGGCTGTGGGTGGAGAGAAAAGGTCACTTAATGTTTTATTTTCATTACGAAACACTGGCTAATGAACATCACAAAGTCCACAGTGGAGATGCAGCTCATGATTTTTTTTATTATTGATTTGTCTGAATCCATTCATTGATTTATTATTTCTAACAATCAGAAATAAGTAGAGAATGACAATCGAAGAGCTCCCTGTACCATCTCCAAATGTGTATTTTTCGCCCAAGCAATAATTAACATTGAAGAACCTGTAACCCCCAGATTCTTACTTTATTTTTACTTCAGGAAGTCCCATTGCAATACAAAAAAATATCTTAAAAAAACATACCTGGCAGAACAAATACATTAAAATACAACATGTAAAAAGCATACACATGCCTTTATCATGTTTTTTTTGTTGTTGAGATTATTCCATGTCATGGTGCATAGTGAGACAATCTATACATTTTCGATACATTAAAAGACAACCACTTGAAGATATGAAGCTGGTAACTAGCAGAGTTGAGAAAGAGAGGTAAGCTGAAAGAAACACAATATGAATACAAAAAGTCTCCCAAAAATAACACTCTATCTATTAAATATGAATGTATTGGTGATCGTCTGGGCAATTAATCAACAAAACGTTTTAGCTTTACTCCACAGCACATAATGATGTCATGAAATGAAGACCCATTCTCACCTGTACGTTTGCCTGTAGCTGCTGGGTTTGTTGTTGCTGTGGTTGTTGTTGTTGTTGCTGCTGTTGTTGCTGCTGTGTGTTGCTGTTGTTGTTGCTGTTGCTGCTGCTGAGGGATCATCCCTGGAGTTACACTCTGGCTCGTGGTCTGAGAGCTCATCGACTGCAAATATACATATAATCAAGATAATTATGACAACTGATGTGTGAGATTGTTCAGTCATCAGTTTAGGAAGTCCTAGCTTGGTATTTTTGGGTGTTTCTGTCCAATCAGATCTCACCTGGCTGCTGATGGACGAGCGACGCTGTGACGTCATCACCATGGTGGAGGCCATGGACTGCAGAGGAGGTGTGGCTGTGTCCATGTGTAGCTTAGAGGCTGTTGCCGCAGAGACAGAATCATTGATGAGTAAGAGTCACGATATCGTATCAACTCCCCGAAAGGCTTCTCATCCCATTAAACTCCCAAACTGATGCGTCACTGACTCGTCTTACGTCAGGGCATGACTGATTAATATGATTAGACTAAGTCTGGACAACAACATTGCCTCTGACCCCATCCTGCCCTGAACATCAAAGACAGATAATTACCATCAAGTTGTAATTAAATATGGAGCCTTATTCCACAACAAATGTACAATAAGGGTTTGCATGAATTGTCTTAATGATTATAATTGTGTCTTTTCTTGTACACATTTTTAGCCTTTTTATTTGCAAATGGAGCTGCTGTGATGAAACACAAATTCGGACTTGATCTGAAAAGTTAGTATAAACATCATAATATTATTTATGTACACGTGTGTCCTTACAGGTGCAAGTATTGTCAGAGACGTGCGACGAGGACTTCTGAGAATTTTGTGAGGATTCTGAGGGCGTTCGGCTGCGATCAAATCGCTCCAGAGCCTCCTTGAGGCTGGACGTATTCAGCTGTGACTCTGACTCTGAGTCCTGACTCTAAAGCAGAGAAACAAAGAAAAAATAGACTTGGCATCCAATCCTTTAAAAATCTAATTCAGATTGCATAAAGGTGATAATAACAGGGCTGATTTGTAAAAGAGCGAAGCATTATTCATGATAAAATACTCATGTGCTTAAACGTGCTATTCTACCCATACATACTGATTATCAGCTTTTAGATGGCAACTTAACTAAACCAGCAAATATAACTGAATGTATGTGGGATTAACATTATCCTGTTTGGAGTTTGATTTAGGATCATCTGTTGTTCTCAGCTTGATGTTGTTACTAAACAAAAGGATTGAGATAATATAGATAACAGAAAGTTAATCAGAGTTGTAGACAGTGTGAGATACATCAATGGGCAGCAGTTACTCACTGACAGAAGTTAAAGGATAAAAGTTTGGAAGCTTTTGGCTTATTGTTGTGTGACACTGTTTATATTTGAAGTTTGTTTATTTTTTTAAACACCTCTTGACATATTAAATCGTATGATGGCTCTTTAAAGGCTGTGTATATTATTTCTAATGTATAATGAATACATTGTCCAGAGAATTTCAGTCAAACAATTAATACAAATTAAATTACACTACTGATAGTTTCATTTTGTTACTTAGGCTTAAACAACACATCTAAAAGTTCAAACACAACATGTTTTGTTTTTAGTTTGAATAAATGTTTCCTTCACACGTTATATATTGTAATACCTTTTATAATTCGGCTCGTGTCTAGAAAAACAGATTTCTAGATGTAATTGCTCACCTTTTTCACAGTCCCTTCTGGGTTGGACTCTTCAATGCCCAGCTCTCTGCGCTGCTCTGCCCTCACCTCTGCATAGCTGTATTTTAAGCACAAAAAAAAGGTTACGCCAATAAAGAAGCATGAAGGATGTGATGAAAATGAGCAAAATGTAGTGTCACCAGTAAATGGAGTGTATCTGAAATGTCAAATGATCTTGAAAAAAAATCATCTCTGATAATTGTACCATCAGTAATGAGGCGAAAGGGAGCCGCAGTACCTGACTACTGTGTGCGTACAGACGATAAACTCAGGTCGAGAGTTCCACTGGTGATAGGTGATGTAGTAATGCGTCTGGAGCCAGATCCACTGTTGACCTTTAGTCAGGAAACGATAGTAGCAAGACTTCCCTTTACCGTACTGCATCACTGAACAGGAGAGAGACGAGAGCAGAGTTGTTAGAAACAACAAGAAGATAAATGCTTTCTTTTAAAATCGTGACTGAAAGTGTGTAATATGAGCCCTCACAGTGTTCGTGACACTTGGCTAATGTCTCCAGGTCGTCCACATGGTAATAGTCGTACCCTGATGTTCCCAGAACCTCGAACGGCAGGTAGCCTATGATTGGTGGAGCTCTGAAAAGGAGAAATTGTATCCTTATAATTCGCTTTCACAAAAAAGCTGCATGCAGGCTTTACAAAGTCAAAGTGACCTGGACCAACTGAGTGCTTTCACATTTCAGTCAAATGTAACCAAAGAGGAAAAACTTCAGTATTCTCTGAAATGTTTCACAAACTTGCACAATATATTAATTAGCATTTTATCACCACACACTTTAGTTATTCCATTTTTATCTTTAAGTTGAAGGCTTGTCAATGTCAAAAGTATATTCAAATCTCTCTTATGTTACAAGATGTTTTCATGCTGGTTTTCTTTTTATATAAAGCCACAGACAGTAGGCCTACAAACAAGATGTAGTGTACTCTATAATACCTGAATATCTGAAAAAAGAGCCACATTTGAGGGCGGGGTGAAAAGCTGGCCGTCATAGTGAGAGGGGAACAGCGCATATTTTTCAGACAGTGTCTCGTGGAAGTTACTTATAATGTTGCACTAGGTTGTTCAAAGTATTGTGAACAATGACAAGAGACTTTTGAGAAGTTTAAACCCTGGCTCATTTCTCTCTTCCACACAGCTAGCTTATCACACAGGGAATGTCAGATTTGAGTTTCTCAATAAGTCAGAAAAAGACTCCCCCTAATTTGACATTGGAAAACTGTGACCACCAGACAATCACTTCTGACGGAGAATAGTGGCGACTTAAGAATTCAATGAAATCTGTATGTGTGTGTGTGTTTGTGTGTTCACCTGTGGTCTAAGAAGAGGAACTTCCATTCTAGACTGTGCCTCGAGGTGAATTCTTCATTAGGATCCTCCACTGTACACATTTCCTGTGTTTATAAAAATGAAGAAAGATTATGTTAGATTAAATGATTTATTTATGACTCAGTGTGACTTCATTTTTGTTTGTCAGTGTGCCCTAGGCTACCTTGATGAACTGAGGTTTGGCCAGCCTAACTGTGGCTACGAAGCACACCTTGTCGTCGAACGCAGGCTGCAGAGAGCGCTGTAACACCCCTGCCAGACCATTCCTCGTCACGTTGGGAACTGCACACCACAGAGAAGAGTTTGCCGTTGAAAATGTTGTTTACTCCGTCAGACAAAGAAAAATCCTTGACAATGTTCACTTCTAATTATAACAAGCTTTACAAAGCCTGCTGTGCTGAAAGCTATTTGAGTGACATACCATTGTTGAGTGACTTGAAGTTGCCAATGAACTTGACATACTCGTAGACAGGCGGTTCTTTGGGGTCAATGGCCCCTCGCAGCATATGGCAGCAGAACTCCATGTGGTTCTTAGCTGGAGAGAATAAACATAATAAGTCAAAAAGGTGTTGTAAACGTAGTGTTAATGGATTCATAATGTGTGAATGGTGTTGTTAGGGTATCAAGACAAAACAGGGATAATGATAAGCCGGTATATCAGCCTTTATTTACATTAGATTAACTTCTATTTAACGTTTTTATCCAAAGACACTTAGAATAAGTGCTTTTTTGTGTTCCTGTACTAATAACTATCTGTCTCTTACTTTATATCTACCAATGTGGTTCCTTACATACAAGACGACAGGAAAGGGTTTATAATAAACTAACAATATTAGTTACAGTTATGAAAACTATTTTTTGCCAGAAATACATTCAATAACTTTCATTATAGTCTATATAAGTACTTTTCCCAGGAATAGTTCCCGGAACTTAGTTCCCCGGACATTTTTAGTTCCGGAACTATCTAGTAGATCGCGTTCACACCGGAATAAGTCCCTGAGGGAGGATTACGCAAATGAAGCTGCTGACGTCACTTCTTCTTCTTCTGCTTTGGGTTTACTGGCAGGCCGCAAACAACTTCACGGCGTATACTGGGTGTTTCTCAATGTCGAGGAAGGCTCCTCCAGAGCCACTATTTCAAGGATGCTACGTCATTGAGTCCCGCCGAAGGACTGTTCCAACGTCCAGGATCCTTGGAATTTGGGGAAAATTTCGAGGCTGCAAATGTGTATCCTCCGCGGTCTTAAAATCCCCACAATGCTTTGCGCACGGACCAATTTCCAAAATCTTTGGCGGAAATCGCGCTCCATTTAAGGCGGGGCCTCGCATATGACGCACACCTGCACACCTGTTAGCCTGTTCCACCATTCTTCGTTTTCCGAGGCTAGGAAGGATTCTTGCCTCGCTTCTGAAGGACCTGACTCGGAAAACATGTCCTACCAAGGAAGCGTCCTCGACATTGAGAAACACCCACTGTCTGCCACCCGAAGTCCCCGGCCGGATGTCCCCGGACTTGGGGACTGGCTTCAGTAGAAGCTGCTGGGAGTCTTCCCAGCAGCTTCTACTGAAGCCTTCCGAGTAAATCGCCAGAAGCGCAACACAAAAGCTTTTCAGAGTTTTACGGGGCGTGGTTTGCAATTCGCCCAGCCAATCAGAAATTGGAACCTTTTCCTCCCCAGGAAAGTACCAGCTCTCTAGCAGGGACTGAAAAGGGGTGAAAAGGTTCCCGAAAAAGTTCTAGTTCCAGATCTTTTTGGTGTGAACGCAAAATCCCAGGAACTATTGGAACTATTCCTGGGAAAAGTACTCCGGTGTGAAAGCGCCTAATGGGAAGAACATGTGTTACTTGTTTTTCTTATTCCGTTTCTATATAACTTTCTTTGGATGTTAAGGCCTAAACACAGATTTCATTATTTACAAAATCTTGTAACCACAGCAAGGAAGTATAAATGTAAATATTAAACTGAATTATATTCCCTTTGAACCACCAAACACATTACAGTTGATTTAAATAATTCTAAAACAAGCAGCCAGATTTAGCGTGTCATGGGGAGATACTGACTCTTTTGGTAATCGGAGCTAAGGTTGTCGTGTTCGGTGGGGTGTGTGGACAGCTCCTTGTACACATCAGAGTGTTCCCCGAGTGGCAGGAAGTTTAACAGGTTCTGGTCCACCAAGTCAGTCTGAGGAGCACACACACATACGTGCATGAGAACACACACAAAAACAAGAAGAACGGCCGAACCCTTTTTCCAGTACTCACAAAGGTCATCCTAACATCTGAACAACAACATGGATAAAAGCTTGGTCTGCAATAGAAGGGATGACTAATGTGACCAGGCAAAAGAAAGAGCCAGTGTTACTCACCGGTAGATGTTCAAGTAGTGAGGTGACACTCTCAGAGACGTAGAGGATGTTCCCATCAGTCATGATTGCTATAAAGAACCCATCCAGAGCCTGATAATGCAAGATGAGATAAAGAACAACTCTAAGTGTTGGTCTACAGCAGTACAAGTAAAAGGACTTTTCTATTAAGAGTATAATAAACGGGGAGATAAAAACGGACAGGAGAACAGAACAAAATGTTAAATATCTGACCTCCAGCATGAGCTGGGTGAACTCCTCATTGCTAAGAAACGGAGGCTTCCAGTCCTGCCTGATCTCACTGGACTCTGACTGGGCTGCAATCTCTGGTGGAGGAAAAAGAAAACAGAATGTTAAGAAGAAAACAAAGTCTTTCTGGAAAAAGTCTTGTAAGGAAAACATGAAGAGGCGACGTGACCAGAAAGAGACTACACAAAAGGTAAGCACGCACAATGAAAGAACAGGGCCAGTAAAGTGGAAGCTAAATTAATTATCATGAACAACAATGAACAGAGCTAGGAGTAGAAAGTATACACGCGTGAACACATGCAAAGGGAAAAAAATCTTTCATCATAATATAATCACAGTATTCAAGTAGTGATCAATTAAGGTATTAAGCTAAAACAGAGAAGTGGTGTGAAGTATCTCAACCTAAGAAAATGAAGTAGTTAAGAGCATGAAATTACTATTTTCATAATGATTAAGTCAACTTTACACAGTCGCAAGGCAAGTCTTGTCAAAAGTGTAACAAGCTGTAGTAATGAGAGTTAAGCAGCACAGACAACAGTGTGTACACAGAACAACTAAATATAAAACAAGAAGTGTCCACCCTGTGCCGTGCCCTGACCTTTGTGTTTGCACAGGAAGTCGATGCTTTTCTGCAGGATGGTGGACTTGTCCATCTTCCTGGTGTTGCCCGGCAACATCGTGCCGAGTTCCTTGATGAGGACATTGAACTGGTCTCTCCGCTTCTTCTCAGACTTGTTACGGGACACGCTACGATCGAAACTACAGTTATACATTCAATTAAAAATGTCAAGATTCTGACAAACAGAGAAAACAACCTGAAAATAAACTGCTATACACTTTTTTATATTTGACTCTATAATGTTTAATGAGGTAATGCAGTGTGGCTGCTGTGTATGGCCTACAATAATGTCAGATTAGACATGGTATATTCCCTGTAGCTAAAAATGTACCTGTCTTTAAATAGGTAGGACTTTCAAATAATGATTAATTTAACAGGTGGAGATTTCAGCCTTTAAATACCATGGGATGTTTTATAAAAAGGAATGTTTTATTGATATCAATACAAAATACAGGTATCATAACTTCAGTGTGTTGCTCCTCTTTATATCTAGCTTACCGTTTTGCTTTGTCCTTTTCATCTTCTTCCATCAACCCATCAAAGATGCTACAATCATCCCTACAAAAAGAGAGTATAATATTTGAAGTCTCACGTTGTGTTTTCCTGTGTGTGGACATTTGTTGGCAGCTTGAAAGCCGATCTGTATTGTTAATAATAGCGAATGACGGATGTTGGTAATGAGAGGATTCCTACATGCCAGCAGCAGGTTTATTTTTGGGTCACAAAAAAAAGAGTGAGAGACGGAGAGAGGGAAAGAGAGAGTGAGAAGGAATGTGTTGTGCTTGCCAAGAAGATTACGAGTATATTTGTGAAACAGGGCGTGTTCTTGCGTACATTTATACTAAAATAGGTCAATAAAAATACTTTCATTTTTAATTGAATATGTGTGACTTTGTTCGGAGGCACATCATGGCATAATAAATAAGGACCATTTTGTCAATCATTAACCCTGTTAAGGGCTTAATTTACTCAAAAAGGTTTAAATCTGAACATATGTTGTACTTAATGTGCTTTAATTTATGATAAAAAATGTCTGTGAGTTGCAGCATACCCTATGCTTGATGTCATGGTAGCTGCTGATCAGGCCTGTGGCTGCAGTGATTTGCTCTTTAGGCGTGAGGTAGGCATTTGGAAGACCACCTGGAGAGACAGAAAAACTATTATTTTATTCGCTTAGGTGCCAGTTAGGATTTACATAGCAATTCAGTGGACTAAAACATCAGTGACTAAATGTTCTGGCTCACATGGTACAGCAATAATGTTAAATCTCATCAATCAAGAATCACTGGGAATTATTAAATATATTCTGAATTGTGTCTTATGAATAAAGATTTAAATCAGACCAAAGTGCAGTTACAAATGTGTTGAAGCGAAAGCAACTTATTGCACACACAGAATAGCACACTGACAAACGTAACTATTCAGGCTAGAAGAGGAGACCATTAGATTTGTGTAAACTTGATCAAAGCAATAGCTGATATGCAATAAAGTATTATCTATGCATGAGTCAAAAATAGACAGGCAAGTTGCATGTTTTTTTTATCCAGTGTCATTTTCCAACATTTATTACAATTATCAGCATGGGGTATTAGCATGAACACATGGGGTTCAGATAACTGGCTTACTATGGTGGTTGCTTGTATACTTCAACATATTTTACAGTCAATTAAGATTGCTCCCGAGTCATGGCATAGATTTATTAAAAAGAGCATATTTTTAGGAAACACAAATCAAATTGATTTATTATAGTGTATTTAAATTAAAGGTGGGGTAGGTAATTTTGGAGGAACCAGCTCGAGTGCGCTAGAATTTGAAAATACACAGCCGGAAAAAATCTGCCACTTCCTTACAGAGCCCCTCCTCCAACACACACGAACGCACATGACCAATGAGGGCACGAGATAAGTTTGTGCACCGATGGAAGGCTGACAGGCAGGTAGGCCATCCAGTTATTTTAGCCAGGCCGGCTAAAATGATTGGTCGTGCTTTTTACAGTACTACGGCTTCCACAGATGACATTTTTTTATGGATTTTTTGTCAAAGCACTTAAGATATTCATTGCTATCGGGATGTTAAGAGCATTCCATGGAATATAACAAAAAGTGTATCTCGAGCCGGTTTCTCAAACTTACCTACCCCACCTTTAACTGCGATAAAAGATGCATGAACAACCTGCAGTGTGTGTGTGTGTGTGTGTGTGTGTGTGTGTGGTGGTCACTTCTTACCCCAACACAGCTTATGCACGTGGTCACTTAATGTCTTTTCTCAGGGGTCAGAGAAAGGGTATGGGGTCAAAGCTGACTCTATGGTCAAAGCTGCTGTTGAGGTCATTGGGGTCATGAGAGGACAACAGACCACAGGAAAGACATGGTGGTCAACCAAACCTGCGGGACAAATCACAGCAGTAGGGTCATTGGGGTCATGAGGGTTCATTAGGTCAATTAAAAGGAAGCACTTTTTGCACTTGCAGCTGACAAATGTCGATTTTAATAGGCTGTCAGAAAGAGGGGCATTATTTGAATTACTTTATACACTGTTGGGTAGCTCAGCCTAAAATAATATGTTATAATTTATTAGTTGATTTATATATTTGTATTAATAGTTTAATGTGGAAAGTAGCTAGTAACCTAAGCTGTACAATATATATAGTGACCTCAAATGTTTACTTTAGTACACTACTTGAGTAAATGTTACTTTTCAACTCTGTAAGCTATAAAGTCCTAAAAATGAAAAATACTCTGGTACAGAAAACCTCCGTACAAAGACTACAACAAACAATACAACCCAACATAACCACAGTATACTACTTAAATTCAGCTTTTCAATAACAAAACATCAGAGAAAAATATTCCAGCCTTTAAAGTGCAAATAACGTCAGTGCAGCGAGGAAACCCTGGAATAATCAATTATTATGCTTACATTCAAAGTTCTTCAGAAACTTTCAGCACAGTGACCTAGATATGAAAAAGTGTTAAGAAGGCGTTTTCCAACTTACGTTCTGGAATGTGAAAAGCTAATTAAGATCCTATCCTTCCAGGCACAGACAACACTTCATGGGTGAGCCACACCTCACCTGCAACACAGAAACCATACTCATTCACAAACATACCAGGGGGCCAGCCTGTGTTCACTGTTTACCATGCATGCAAATTCTAAAGGCCAACCACCAAAGTAAATATGTTAGTTGTTGCAAGATAAAAACAGGAAACTAGGGCTGCAACTAGGGATTGGCCTAAAGGATATATATTGTGAGCAAAATAAAAAATTAGAAGATTATATGTATTTATTAAATATTGTTTCTCTAGATAGAGTTAGGCCCATATCTATTTATTATTCTTTATATTTTTTTTCATAACAAAAAGTAATTTTGCATTGAAGTACTTTAAATGACATGACCATGACAGAATATGTTTGCCATATTGCCAAGACCTAGCTACTGTATAACCATCCAAGCCAACCAACAGTCCAAAACAAACTATACTCATACTACTAAAAGATTAGGGCAGCACCTGGTAGTTAACCGTTTATCAATGTATCTGCCAATTATTATTGTAAGTAACCATTTTTGTCTATAAAACTGTCGATTCATTTTAATAATAAAATAATGTCAAGATGGGGTCTGTCCCACAGTCCAATATACAAGATATTCAGTTAACTTTGATATATATCCTCTATGTATAAAACCATAAAACAGAAAACCAGTATATCTTCACAATTGATGGAAGCTTGATAACTGAATAATTGAAAAACATTTTTTAGCATTTATCAATCAAAAACTGATTACTTTCTCAGTCATTTGGTCTTCAAATTGTGAAAATGTGAAACTAGAAATTCCGACAACCACAGCCTAAAGAGGCATCTAAAAAGAGTTTGATGTCTTGCTAAGTAGAAGTCACCTCATGAATATCATATTACTATCACATAAGATGAAGAAAAAGTACAGAATCTGCAAATCTAGTAGTGCTGTAATTGTTGCTTCACATTGATTACTTTTGTGATGTCTGGGTAAAAAAGCTAACAATTAAGTTCCCGCACTTGTCAAGCATATCTGGCACCAGATCAGTCAACATATTACATTGTGTAACAATGAGCTAAGAAGATTTAGCTGCAAGATATGACAGTCAAACCCAATGACCTACATTATCACCCTGCTAAATTATTTATTGCACTCATTTGTGTGGAAGATTTTAGGCATATTGTTAAACTATCTGAGGGATGTTGTACTTAAGTAAAAGTAGAAGTGCCAGAGTGTATGAATACTCAGTAACAAGTACAAGTCCTGCATTGAAAATGTTACTGAAGTAGAAGTAGAAAAGTATTGGTATCAAAATATACTTAAAGTCCAAAAAGTAAAAGCACTCATTATGCAGACCGGCCCATTTCAGAGTTATATATATAATATGTTTTGATTATAATTATTGATGCATTACAGTGTTTATCAAAGCTGGTAAAGGTGGAGCATGATTTCATTTTTTTTGTATGCTGCAGGCTAACTTGTGAATTTACTCCAGGTGTGACTGAAGTCATATTTAAGTGTTGTATATATTTCCCATCATTAATCAAAATCTGCAAAGTAAATAAAGGTATTGAATAAATCGAATGGAGTAAAAGTACATGATTTACCTCTTTTTAATTGTGTGGGGCAGAAGAAGAAAGTAGCAAAACATTGAAATACTCAAGTAAAGTACAAGTACCTCAAAAGTGTACAGTAGGCTACTTGAGTAAATATACTTAGTTACTTTACACCACTGGTCTCTACTTGGGGGAGCACTGGTCTGACCTACAGTCACTGTTCCTGATGGCCAATAAGTGAAGCCTCATTACACTGAGCTCCTTCATTGGACCAGTCTGCCCACTGTACACCTCTGTCAATGAATAAACACGCTTAATGACAATGTAGTACATGCAAGGCAGTCCGACTAAAGCACAATTAGCTATCAGATATGCACGGTAACGATTTTAATACACCTTTAAGTCCACAGGTGTTCGTTATACAACCTAAAGAGAGCAACCCATAAAGCTAGCTAGCAGGCTAACTAAGCTTGCTCCGAAAACTGACCATTTAACCCAGAGATGTAACGCTCTTACTGGCCCGTATCTCACATCAGACTCACACGCACTCAATGACACAGTTATGACAGGTAAATCAGGTTGTGAAATAAACAGCAGGAATGATCAGCCTGTGCCATGGAAAAGCTGCCGCCGAGCCTCAAGCTGTCACGCAACAACTGACATTGAAGACAAAATAATCTCTAAAAATGTTACCGTGTGTCCTCACACACCGTGCGGGGAAAGGTCCTCACCAAAACGGACAAAAACATAACAGTCGGCCGCGGACAAATGTCTAAAATCAGCGATGGTGAAAACATTTTCGCGGCAGATGTAATGTACACAGATACACGGTCCCCGGGCACACACACACACACATACACACACACACACACGGAGACGCGCACGCTCAGCCACTCGTGCACATAGACACTGCTGGCTGCTCTGAATGTGGGTCACTGGGCCTTGCTCTCCCTCGAGCGTGCGGAAACAGTCCATAACCCTCCTCTGCAGTCCCACCGCTAAAACACACACCGTTTAACGACCACCGCGGCTGTGCTATTCCATAACAACCGCTGGCTTTGTATATGCATTTAAAATTAAGCTTACCTTCCTGAGTAATCGACAGCAGCCTCCGTGTTTTGCTTACTTGAACGTTGCATCGAGTCGGTGGGGGCTCGGAGGACTCCGGGTTGGGGAGAAAAACAGGAGGCCTACTTCATATTACGCCGTACAGTCATGCGCAATGGAGACGGTAGGGCGCACTATTTAGCACAGTACAGTAGCAGCAGAACTTAAGGGATCGCTGAGTGATCTTCACCGGGGAGATGACTTTTTCTCGCTTTCCCAGTCAGACCAGTCGACTGTCAGTGCCATATAGTTTTTTTTATGATAGAAAATAAAAGGAAGATTGAGATCGTGCGTCCTGGCTTGCAAATGAATGCACCTAAAGCGAGAATGGCGGATACTATGCCGAATAGGATATATATCCCTTTAAATAGATAGGCCTACTACTTAAAATGCATTCAATGCCACCTTGTTTTTATTTATATTCACAATTTTACTAATATGCATTTTTAACACAACCGTATTATTTTTCGGGAAATACATATGTCATAGTGAGTTGGCTGTGAATGTGACGGTCGCCAGAAGGTTGCGGGCAGGGTAGGGATGGCCCTGCCTTCCGGATGGCAGGGGGTTTCCCCTTTCATTGACAACCAATCAGGAGCTCTATAGACTGTGACGTTATATTGTGTAGTAGTTCCCCGACATTAATATTATTGAACCTTTTGACCTTTAGAAACCTTTCCTATGAATTACGGATTAGATGTGAATTTCACATTCTCTTCAAACGACGATGTGATTTTTGTTGACATACATTATATCGACGTGAATGATAGTGCATTATTGATTATAATGAGTTTACAATATATTTCTGGATAAATACAAAAATTCATAACAAATATTTAAAAAGAGATGACAGAGGAGTCTGGTCGGGTACAGACAAATCCTGATCTTAAAACTAAATCCAAAGCAATAGCTTAATTGTTGCCAAATGTGTGTAGCCTATAACAGACCTGGAGTTTTTACCTGTGCCAGTCCTGCTAGAGTAGAAGATACACATATTATTACATCAGTGCAGCACAATTGAAATTATATGAGGCCATTATCAGAAAGGTTATACGTTTTGTGTGGCTGTGTGGGTAAATCAACTTCCACAATCCTTGTGTTTGTGTGTGTTTACATTGATGTCAAAACACATTACAACAAGTAATGTCAACTTCTTTATCAATATCTGCCACAGTACAATAGCTACTAATAAATTGTTCATATTTTTTTTAGTGGAAGTGCATTTAGAGTCCTTTGCTCATATTTAATGCATTACGTTTTAAGTATATTGTTCAGAGGCTTCATTACTGAAACGTTTAAGTCTGAAATCCTTTCTTGTCACTTCAGAATAACATCCAGGTTTATATGGGTACAACATAAACATGTTTCCTGACTGCATTTAGGAAAACATTGTTATCTTTTCTTGTGAAAGGAAACGCTGTTACAGAAATGTCCTTTTTTAGGAATTTTCCAAGTCAGCAATCCAAAATTATGATGGGATAGCTGGTGTTAGTCCTGCCGGATTTGGCATCGCCTCTGTAGCTTTGACAAGAATGGTCATAATCTTACCGAAATCACACTAGTGTTAGTTATTTCCTTTAGTTTAAGCAAACAAAATCCTTTTACTTTGGATTCTTGGTGTATAAAATTAAATGAGTGCTTCTAAATCTGTCAGAGCTGGTGCTTTGGCACCCCCTCTGTAATTTTGGACCACCATGTTCATAATCTCACCGAAATCACACTGGTGTTATTCTCCTTGAGTTTAATGTATAACAGTGCCATCCTCATTCAGTCTTTACTCCTGCATGGACCCATAATTCCTCCACACCTTTGTAGATTCTCTCCCTCCCCCCATTTCCTTCCTCTCTGTGAACTCAGCCTGCCCCCTCGCTTTTCCTCTTTTCTCTGTCATCATTTTCAGTTCTCTTTGGATTTGTTCGGATTAGCCGTTAACGACTGGCCCCCTTTTCTTATCTTTTTTTCCACAACCCCTGCACTCAGCACCGCTTCCTGTTATTCATATTTATTCATTCTTTTTTTTGACGATCCTTTATGTTTTCTTCCTTCTCCTTTTCCCCATTGCCATGTCATTGCTCTCCATCCTTTCTGGTGTTCCTGTTTCTTGATCATTTTTGAATACTTCTTCCCTTTCTTTTTCTTCATAATTTCATCCTCTTCTTTCTTCCCCAACTTTATCCATCCTTACAGTGTTACTCAGATCTTAATTTCATCCTTGCTGCCAGGTTCTCTGACTGATACACCTCCTCTTAATCATTTTCAAATCACACGTCCTTCTCTTTCTAAACCCCTCCCATATAGCCTTATGTATTATAATTGCTGTATGTTTGGTTTATAGCTACTCACCTGCGGGTCTAAACAAAGTCAGGTATTATGGGAATGCTTTATGACAAGCACATTACTGTCTAACAAATATATTACAGACACGTTGAAGCCTTACCATTGAATAAATATTAAATATATTCCAACATATACTACTCCTGTGACTATTTTGGGATTCCTCCAACTCTTGTAAATGAGAATCTTTTTAATGCTCATGAACAAACATGCTGGGGTTGAAGATTGAGTAAGTACAATAAACCTCATGTGTTATTCATGAGATTCAACACTTGTATATTTCCTCTGCTACTTACTTCCTGCTCATCCGCTCATCTTTCCATCTCAGAGGCATATAGCCTTTCCAATGAACACCCGCAGAAACCATCAACAACAACAACAATAAAGCACTTAGCTATGGAGCAACCCATCTTTGTTTT
This sequence comes from Dissostichus eleginoides, assembly GCA_031216635.1. Classification (NCBI taxonomy): domain Eukaryota; kingdom Metazoa; phylum Chordata; class Actinopteri; order Perciformes; family Nototheniidae; genus Dissostichus; species Dissostichus eleginoides. Next base: position 20,484,193 of record CM062266.1, on the reverse strand, counting down.
CACAAATGTGACAAATCCAATGGACCCAGACTTTTTCTTTCAAACAAATCAAATCAGAGCTTTGGTCTGGTTCATTCTGAGGTTTGTTAATGGAAAAGTATTCCCACATTGTTTCAATCCGCCTCTCACAAACTGACATTTGTTTTCCTCTCTGTACTATTCAGTTCTTTTTAACAGTACATCTAGTTTAGCATATATTTTAATGGAGCCATGGTCCCTAAAGAAGTGTAGTATACTTTATGTGCTTGTAAAATCCTTCCATTTAAGTGCTTTACCCCACTTGTACCTGTTCTCAGAGATTGAATTGGTAATGGAAACCATGCAGAGTGCTGTGGGACATCCTTTTCCCACACAACAACATTTAATCACAGACAAACATTGGGCGCTTTGCCACATTATATATCAACATCTATATGTGAGTGGAGACAGAGAGACGGAAAGAAAGAGACTGCATATGTGTTGTGAGGAAGACTATAACTACATAATACCAGGATAAAGTACTGTTTGTGTCTTTATGACACTCACTAAAGTAAACACAATTTCAGGACTAAAATCCATATTTGCAGGAAACATCAGGATCAACCTCTTAATGGATCTTAATTGAAGCAATAAAAGGATAAAATGATGAAGCGATTGGCCTTTGATTGCAACCTTTCTAATAAATCCCTTCTGGGCGAGTTGCTATGAAGGCACTACTTTAATGAAACATCAACATATATATCATCAAAAATGGAACGCCCCACACTGGAGTGTGTGTGTGATAGAGGGAGCTCATTTCACACACAACCACATACTTTTCACGTGGTCTGACAAGAGGAAAGCACCTCCCATCCCACCACTGCCAGGTTTCAGTGATCTCTTGGAATTTCTCCTCTCTCTTGTGTCTTTCCTGCTTATTGCTTCTGTTTCTTTTTTGAGCTTTTTCTCACCATCTGATCTTTCTCCTACTCTTTCCAGTGATGTCGTCTCTTCTGAGGGAGGAGATGCAGAGAGTTTTATTCCGACCTTCAAAACAGACACTGGTGGAGTATATTGAGATTGAAGAGCCAACACACGGAAGACATTTTCTTTGTGTCTCAGGTAAAAAGCTTTTTAACAGGTTCTCTTATGAAAGCATTTTTAAGGGTCAACCATGCTGAGTGGAATGTTCTGTTACAGGTTGTACAGACCATTATCTTGCTGTAGATAATCTGTAGGGAAATGTACTGAATGTGTACTTTGCCTGGCCTATGAGGCTTGAGAAGTCAAGGTTATACTTTTGCTGCAGATGGACTGTCTGGTGCTGCAGTGTGCCTATGTATGTGCAAAAATACCAACAAAAACCGTTGCTGTTTTTCTTTTTGCAGTTGCTAAAAATAAATTAGTGCAGTTATGTATCGTGCGATGTCAGATATCTCAGACGGCCCTGAAGTCTGGATCCAAAGGGTCCCACACCGAACGCTCCAGCATACAGGAGTGCTACAGGAAGGCGGAGGTTTGGTCCCTGCAGGACCTGACTCTTGTTGACGGACGGGATGCTGATGTGGTAATTAACTATTTGATCACATTTGCTTTTCATTGCTAATTTCTGCATTATCTACCATTGTTTTCTATACAAATGATAACTATATATAATCATACAAGTTTTATATATGCACAACCACCAATTATCTTAATTTTTAAAATGTTATCTGGACTTGATTAAACACATCTTAACTCAAAGTCCATATGGTTTCAAGTTTCCCAGCTGGGGATCAATTAATGACATCTCTCGGAAAGCCTTTATAGACGTGGAAAGTTTTTTGTTACAAAATGTAGTGTGCTGGAAATCTGCTGAAATGTTTATCAAAAACATTATCGCATATTTATGCTTTCATTGCCTACCAGGCCATTCCCTTTTAAATGTACGTCAATTTGCCAATAGTTTCATTTCATTTTAATTGAGGGAACACTGTTTTCTTTTAAATAATTGTGTTACCTCTGGTTTTAAAATAGGTTACCAGAAGGCTTTTTATTTATCTTTTCATATAGCTAATGCTTTCTCATTTTGTGTCTCCAGGATGACCCCTGTTTCCTGCTGCACTTTGACAAGGTCCGTACAGTGACGGCCGTCAGCTGCTCGGCCAAATACTCGTTTGTGCGTGCCCTGTTTGTTCTCAGCGAACAGCACTGCCAGAAGCCACTAAACCTGCAGAACTTTGACTGGGCCTACATCACGCCCACCTCCTTCTACTCTAACAGAGGAGACTGTGTTGTGCTAACACAGATTTGCTTCTATGCTTTAAATTTGGTTTGTCTGTCCATGTGTCCCGTGCCTCTGGATGCATAATGGAATGACGCAATGATTGTGTGTGTGTCATTTAACGTGTATGTGTGTATGTACAAACCTGTGTTGAAAGGAAGTGTGAAATGGGTGTAGTATTGTGGAATCTGTTACAACAAAAGGGCTTTTTTACCATGAAATGTCTTTTGCATCAATACTCTGCTGAATGTATCTTCATGGCAAATGCAAGTTTTAGGGCGCTAAGTGTTTTTCGAAAGTACAATCTGTACTGTGATAATTTCATGACTTATCCCTGAAAGTATTCTATTCTCAGTGCTATTGTATAATTGTCCATTTCAAATTGAGAACAAATAAAATAGCTACACATTTCTTACCTTTCTCTGAGTTGTTGTGCCCTATTTTTCCCACATGACTTCAGTTTGGCAACTAACTTGAGGAGGGGGGAATTCAGAGTTTTACCATCCTGAGGGAACATTATATTCTTTAAAATTCAAATATACTCACATTTTGTGTATATTTAAGGGCTTATTCCAGGGGTGTCCAAACTGTTTTCACAGAGGGCCACATACAGAAAAATATACGAAGGGCTGGGCCACTACCGTGAGGTATATTGCCTCATAAGTTAAGTTAAAAGTCAGCAAAATCAATCAAATGTAGGTAAATTATGCTTAATACTTGAATATGCTTTAAGGAAAACAGCCTACATCACAGCTCTCCATAGGGTTTCATTATTTGTTAGCAGCTCATTCCTTAAAACAGGAGCCTCAGATTGCATAAGAGGAAATATGAAGGGTTTATTTCAAGGGTGTTATGAAAATAAGTTATTGGGCTTTTTTCTTATCAACTTAGATTTGATAGAAAATGTTTTCAACTTTAATTGACTGAATTTGTTTGAAGAGTGGGCTTCTTAACACATGAATACTGTGTTATATCTGTTTTCATCTATATTTAAGAGGTACAATACAAGACAAGCACAAGTTTCATTTTTGGGCCATACTCCATTATACTTTTTGAATTTGCTGAGGGCCGATTCAAAATGGCCTGCGGGGCCGCATTTGGCCCCTGGGCCATAGTTGGGACACCCCTGGTTTATTCCATATCAAACCATATCTTTAAAACATTTGGGCCACAAAGAAGTAAAGGGTTTAGTTATACACTATAATACCCCCAGATTTTATTATTATATATAAAACTATGAAACTGTGTATATGCACTCAGGCATATTGAAACCAAAGTGGACCGAAAATAAAATGTATAGGGACAGGAAAGAAGAATAACAAAAACAAAAATCTTTGAGGTCTGCTGAAATATTGTAATTATCTAAATAATCTTATCGCTTTAGCCCATTTGAAAATGTTTAGTTTCAAATATTTTATACAAATCATATATGTTTAAAAGTTGTATATTTAGAAATATGAATTAATTGCTCACGTTTCTTCTGCCGAGAAACTGGGATTGTTAGACATGACTGATATATCAATCTGTGTTATACATTATGGTTATACACTGAAGACATAAAACATTTACTTTAATTAAATGTATTATGTCAACAGGCCCCACATAATTGTGTTAGGTTAGTTGAAAGCAATAGTATTAATTTGAACCTATTATTTTTTATTATTATTATTTTTTATAGTGAAGTATGATATTTTGTTTCCTCTACCTGTGGTTCAGCTTACTACCTACAGATGGCGCCAAAACATTGCTACACAAGACACGGAGCAATTAGTAGCCTAAGATATGCCTGACGAAAATAAACTTAAATATAAATGTAGGTATGTTCTTGGCATATTATTTTTAGACTGCGAATCGGTCATATGTATGGTCGAATGTATTGATTAATACATCGACAATGTGCACGAAGCGTGTAAAGATTATCTATTTATGTTTCGTCCCGTCCCCGGCACAGAGAGGACAGGCTAGCGGGTCCTTACCTGCCGCCAAAATTCAAGTGAGAAGAGAGAGGAGCGAGTTTTCCTGTTGGCGGTTGTAAACACTGGGCAATTTACCTAGTGCTTCAACTTTTAAGTTACCGATTTGGTTTTCAAAGAACTGCAAATCTTTCGGGAAGAGGACTGAAGCCTCAAGATGCACATCAAGTCTATTATTCTTGAAGGATTCAAATCCTACGCACAGAGGACGGAGATCAACGGCTTTGACCCGCTGTTCAACGCCATCACAGGACTCAACGGCAGCGGAAAGTCCAACATCTTGGACTCTATTTGTTTCCTTTTGGGTATCACCAACCTCAGCCATGTAAGTGTGCTATCAGATTCAAAGTCCTGTGCTAAATGTTGCTGAGTCTTGGCCTTGTTGTAGAGTTTGGTTTGGCGGAAGTAGGATTTACTTTTAATTTCAAGCTACTGTACTTTGTCATATGTTCGGTAGATTGGTATATTATTAGAGAGCATTCTAGTGTATTCTGTTTATTTTATAACGTTCAGATGCTCCTCTGAATCTAAGTATTATTTTACTATGTATATATTGTTTTTTTAAATATTTGTGTATTGGTATTTTATTCTATTTTTCTTATACATTTTGTAATTCCTGTAGATTGACTGTTAAAATGCTGCTGTGACAAAATAATTTCCCAATTTGGGATAAATAAAGTATCTATCTAGTCCTCTATCTTTATTTCTGTGGTCCTAATTTTAAGACGTACATCACGCAATTTGATCCATATAAAGGTTTAAAAGAATAAATTAGGCTTTACAGCAAACACAAATGGCAAACATAAAACATATATTTGGGTAAAGACATAACTATGTTTAAATAAGAAAATTCACAGATTAAGAACATACAAAAACTGCAAATGTATACAAATAGTATGCATTGCATAGAAAAATCATATTGGTGTTTCTCCGTTTGCTTTTTAAATATTGATTTTAAAAAAGTAAGAATTACATTTTTTCTTTTTCTCTATGTACTACTACAAAATCTCAAAATTCTTCTTTCATTTTCACTTGATAGGTGCGAGCCTCCAACCTCCAGGACTTGGTGTACAAGAACGGACAGGGTGGCATCACCAAGGCCACTGTGTCTATTACCTTTGACAACTCCAATAAAAGCCAGAGTCCTCTGGGGTTCGAAACCCATGATGAGATCACCATCACCAGACAGGTTGGCAAACAAATGGATAAAAAATGCTCTCTAATTGGTTAAACAAGGTTATTGGTACAACTCCAACACTTAAACTTTGTCATAAATCTTCCTTTAAGGTGGTAATTGGTGGCAGGAACAAGTACCTCATCAATGGAGTCAATGCCAACAACACCAGGGTGCAGGACTTGTTCTGCTCTGTTGGCCTCAACGTCAACAACCCACATTTTCTCATCATGCAGGTCAGTCTTGTGCAGCATGGTTGTGTTCGTACTTTGTAGCCCTTCTACAGTATTTAATATCATGTGATGTTTCCAAAAATGTAGGGAAGGATCACCAAAGTTCTAAACATGAAGCCACCAGAGGTAAAGCATACACACGTTGTCAACAATCTCACCATCTGTACTATTCCATACACTTTTCCTGCCTTTTTTCAACTCTTCCAATAACCCCTTTTTGCTTTCAGATCCTTGCCATGATTGAAGAGGCAGCGGGAACCAGGATGTATGAATGCAAAAAGCTTAGCGCTCAGAAAACCATTGAAAAGAAAGAGGCCAAGCTGAAGGAGATTCAGACAGTATGTCAGAAACTAACACTTATTTTTAACCAATTTATCTCTGTTCATCCTGGGAAGCTGCTTCAATGTCAATTATGTAAACGGCTTGATGGCTGTAAATTAAAAAGCCTTTTTTTCCTAATCTTCTTTTCGTCTTTCTTTACTCTTAAGATTTTGGATGAGGAAATTACTCCAACCATGAACAAACTCCAAGAGGTAGGTTCACTGCAAAATCAATATGTACACATGTTGCATTATCTAAGAAACAATATGTTTTTATTAACACAATTTCTTCTTTTTTCGAACTCTTCCTCCCTCTGCAGGAGCGATCATCATACTTGGAGTACCAGAAGCTCATGCGTGAGATCCAGCACCTGTCCCGGCTCTACGTGGCCTGGCTGTTTGTGTGTGCCGAGGAAACAAAGGTGAAGTCAGCCGAGAATCTGAAGGTGATGCAGGACAACATCACCAAGATGCAAGCAAGCATGGCTGAGAATGAGAGCAAAGTCCAGGAGCTTTCCGCCCAGATTCATGAAATGCAGAAGAAAAAAGACCAGGTAGACTGATTTTATTTCCAACATTAGTCATAGGTAGATTTGTTGAACTTTTGAATCCTTTCTCCCGAGTGACCCTCTTAGCTGTAATGAAAAAAGTGTTCAAAATGATCTGTAGCTCATCAAAATGCATTTTAATGTTTTGATCCAACCTTAATGCAGAAGAAGTCATTGCTTTGTATTTGATGTTTATGTGCTGTTTGTAGGAGGTGAACGGGGTATTGAAGACCCTGGAAGAGACCTAGCTGACATGCAGCGTGTGGATGCAAAAGCTCAGAGTGCACTTGACCTGAAAAAACAAAATGTCACAGATGAAACCAAGAAGAGGAAGGAACTTGTCAAGAGTATGGAGGAGGTACTGGGACAATTAATATTTTGTATTTGCTCCTTTTGAGTTGTTTTTTCTTTTAGCACATTGAAATCCCTTACAACAAAGGCTATCTGCAAAAGTGAAGGTTCCAGGATCTTGATCAGCTGTTGTTTTCCTCATCCTTAGGACAAGAAAATGCTTGTGGTAAAAGAAAAGGAGGTTTCTACATGGACGGAGCAGCTTAAGACGCTACAGGACGAGGGACGAAGGACGGTGCAGCCCTGGAGGCAGCTGAGCAGCACTTCAGGGCGGTGTCCGCTGGCCTCTCCACCAATGAGGACGGAGAGGAGGCCACACTGGCCGGGCAGATGATGACCTGCAAGAATGACATGAGCAAAGCAGATACTGAGGCCAAGCAGGTGAGGAAGATAAACCTTATCATATCTCCTGGGGAAGGTTGTCTGTTTATATTTTACAGTACGTTTTTAGTACAGACTTTTATGCTCATTAGCATGAATAATTCAGCACAGGCCAGCTCATTCTAAAACGCTTTGGTGTTGAGAAAGTACTTTATTCTTTTTCAGTTGATTTCTAAGATTGTTCAACTGTCTGTCTGTTTCCTCCAGGCCCAGATGACCCTGAAGCATGCCCAGGCGGAGCTGAAGACCAAACAGGCGGAGGTGAAAAAGATGGACGGTGGCTACAAGAAGGACCAGGACAGCCTGCAGGCGGTCAGAAGCAACAGGGAGAAGCTGCAGGCTGAGCTAGCTAAACTCAACTATGAAGGTACTGTGTGATTGTGTGAAGAGCTGTGCATGCAGGCTACCCCTTCTACTCATGACAGCTAACACTCATTGTGTTTACATTTTGCACTACATTTGCTAACTGCTTTCATTTCTGCCTTCATGCAGAGGGGAAAGAGGAGAATCTGCTGGACAAAAGAAGGCAGCTGTCTAGAGACGTTGCTAAACTTAAAGAGACCACGAGAGACTCATGTCTCGCTTCCCCAACTTGCGCTTCGACTACAAGTAAGGATTTGTCAGATGCATTTTCTTATCTATTTAACTGTACAATGTGTTTAAAAAATATATGTTCCTACTTTTGTGTATTCTGCACTGATAATAACCAATTTTAGGGCAAAATAATTGTTCCCAAATGATTTATTAGCACTGACAAACTGTTACTGAGAAACTCAACTTTCGTGATGTTTTAAAGCATATTTACAAATATGTAACTTGAGGTTCAGTATTGTTGCTTTGGAAGATCCCTATTATATATCCTTATTATTATTATTATTATTATTATTATTATTATTATTATTATTATTATTATTATTATTAATGATATGACCAAACAAGATGCTTATTTTTATCATGTAAGAACACACTACTTTAAGAGGAACACTTTACCAAAAATATGAGCAAATTGAAAAGTACTTGCCACATTCATGTAGCGTGGGCCCTGATAAGAGTTTGAGCTTTTAACGTTTAAGTATTTGATGTGTTTTCTGCTTCTCTATAGGGACCCAGAGCGAGGCTGGGACCGCAGCAAAGTGAAGGGGCTGCTAGCCAACCTGATCACCGTGCGGGACGTCTCCTACGCAATGGGACTGGAGGTGGTGGCAGGAGGACGGCTCTATAACATTATTGTTGACACAGAGGTATGTGTGTTAGTGGTTATGTTATTTCAGTGCAATACGGGTTTATATTATTTCATATTAACATGAGTTGGTGTGTGTTTTTTGTCTTTCCCCAGGTGACAGGTAAAAAGCTGTTGGAGAAGGGGGAGCTGCAGCGGAGGTACACCATCATTCCCCTGAACAAGATCTCAGCCAAGACACTCAACGACAGAGTGGTGAACGCCGCCAAGAGCCTGGTGAGAGACATGCACTCCACCTGCTTTTAAAATGGAATAAACATGACTACCCGTCCTAACTCGTCTCTGTCCCCATTCTGTCAGGTCGGAAAGACAAAGTCCACACCGCCCTGTCCCTGGTGGGCTATGAGTCAGACCTGCGTAAGGCCATGGAGTACGTCTTCGGCTCCACTCTGGTGTGCGACTCCCTGGACGACGCTAAGAGAGTGGCTTTTGATAAGCAGGTGATGACCAAGACTGTCACTCTCGGAGGGGACATCTTCGACCCACAGGGAACTCTGAGTGGAGGTGAGAACAAGGCGGTGCCATATACTAGATAGTCTCATGTGCAGTTACGAAAAGTATCCTTGACATCGTAATGTTTTATGTATTGCTTACAGTCCTGTTTGCTTTGGAACATCAGACCTGGAATAACAGTTTTGGCTTGAATGACTCAGGCTCTGGACTCTTCCCCCTGCTTTTCTGCTCTTCCAGGCTCTCGCTCCCAGTCAGCGTCTGTTCTGACCAGCCTCCAGGAACTGAAGGAGGTTCGGGACAACTTGAATGAAAACGAGGCCCAGCTTCAGGATATTGAACGACAACTGGCCAGCCTGAAGGGAACTGCAGAGAAGTAAGCAGGCTCACATGACCAGTCTGATTAGAGCTAGGAAAAAATGAATCGGCTCAGCTAAGCTACATCTTAATCCAGGCAGATAAGTTATGAAATGTAGAAACTGCGTCAATCTTTGAATTAGTTTGTTCACCAGATAGAGCTGGCAACTGGATTTGTACACTTACAAGGGGGAAACTTATCCAAGGCATCGTCTATCATGCGCTAAATAAATCCTGCAGGGCCATGTGTCTTCTGTTTTATTCACCGCCTGTTGTCCCTCCAGGTACCGACATCTGAAGCAGCAGTATGAGCTGAAGGTGGAGGAGGAGCAGATCCTGCAGACCAAGCTGCAGCAGAGCTCCTTCCACCAGCAGCAGGAGGAGCTGGAGCGGCTGCGCAAGGCCATCGGTAAGACTGCTAACGTTTACACACACAGTTTAAAATAACTGAATACAACAAATATACTGTACACAGATATTCATTAGATCTGGGAAGGGTCTAATAGGAAATTGAAACTAAAACAATAGATCCTGATTTAATGTTCTGTGTTTCATTGTGTTTTTTGTCATTGTTTGCTTAAACAGAGGAGAGTGAGGAGACTCTGCGTGTCACCAAGGATGTTCAGAAACGGGCTGAAGAGAAGTACAAGGTGCTGGAGAACAAGATGAAGAATGCTGGGGCCGAGAGGGAGAAGGAGCTGAAAGCCGCTCAGCAGAACCTCAATGCTGCCAAGGCCAAAGCTGACACCTTCAACAAGAAGCTGAAGCAGAAGCAGCAGGTCAGTAGCTCTCTCCATGCCTTCTTTAACTGCTATGTGACAGTGAATCCATGCACTGACTTTTCTTCTCTTGCTGATGTGTGCAGGAGTCTGAGTCCGTGGCTCTGGAGCTGGAGGAGCTGCGCAGGGAGCAGACTGGGTACGAGCAGCAGATCCAGGCTGTAGATGAAGCCACTAAGGCCATCCAGGAGCAGATAGACAGCATGGCCTGCACCGTGTCACAGAACAAGGTAGTTCACACATTTTGGTGTACATGTTCACTGGATTAATGTTCAGAAGAGGGATGAAGTCAAATCAAATGTCTATTTAGGTAACCGTTTATGATTACAATCCAATATCTAGTAAATAATTCATCAAGTAGGCACTCACTACTCATGTAGTCATTCATTTCCTTTCCCTCTTTAACCTGATCTTCTGTTGCTGCAGGAGGCAGTGCGTAAGGCCCAGGAGGAGCTGGCCAAACAGAAGGAAGGGATCATGGCTCAGGACAAAGAGCTCAAGGTGATTACACTTATTTTCCTTTAGTGCCTAATTTGAGAAGCTTAAAAGTAGGGATGCTCCGATCGATCGGCCGCCGATCGATATCTGCCGATACTCACTCTCTGCCGATCGATTGGAGCTCTCTAAAAATGCCGATTGCGAGAACGTAAAATACATGACACTTTTCTCTGTGCGCGGCAAAACAAGCTCGCAAAATGGCTTCACCGGTCTGGCAGTATTTAAATGTCCGAAAATGACAATAAAATAGCGGTATGCAACGTGTGTGAAGCAGAAATCCTGCAGCTCCGCCCGCTGTGACGGACCGGTGAGTGGAGCGAAACACACACTAAGAGTTAGACCTAACACACTTAGCTATTTTATCTACTCTGGAACAAGCTAAACCAATTATAAATATATTTATTTCTTCACTGTCGGGTCCCTCATTACTGGATCAGTGAGCTGCATGAGACGATACTGACAGGCTGTCAGGAGAGAGAGAGGGGGAGAGAGGAAAAGAGAGCGCTTCCGCTCCTTTCTCCCGTGTTATTATCCAAAGTTAATGTAACTTGAATAATGTACTTCATTTGAGTGTAATACTTATGTTGGTTGTTGTTTGGAAGCGCCAGTGAATGAGCCCCATTAACTGAGTTTTAAACATCACTTTAAATGGAAGATCCCCATAGGCCCCGCCCACTCGATCGGATCGGCTATCGGTATCGGCCGATACTGATTCCGGCGATCGGCCCAAAATTGGCGATCGGAGCATCCCTACTTAAAGTGTTTCATTGGGAGACAGATTGTCTTTTTATAACACTCTACAGTTTGAGTTTCCTCAGTCATCTTTTTCACTTTCTTAAATGTCTACTGCAACTTGTTTGATCATTTGTATCCAATTGATTGTTCCAGGGTAAGAGCTCAGAGGCCAATCAAATTAGAGAGCAGAACAATGAAGTCCAGCTGAAGATCAAGGAACAGGAACACAACATTAGCAAGCACCGCAAAGACAGCCAGGAAGCTGCTGACAAGGTACACACACACACACACACACACACACACACACACACACACACACACACAGAGAAACTCAATCTCTTACCACAGTATAATTCCATGATGGGGACCCTGAGTGTTTCGTCTTGTGTGATCGGTGTCCTCTTAACGTTTCTCCCTCTCTCTCACCCTCACCGTACGTTCTCCCTCCAGGTGACTCGGATGCTGGAGGAACATGACTGGATCCGGTCGGAGCGTCATTTCTTCGGCAAGCCCAACACCTCGTATGACTTTAAGACCAACAACCCCAAAGAGGCGGGTCAGCGGCTGAAGAAGCTGGAGGAGACCACCAGCAAGCTGGAGAGAAACGTCAACAAGAGGGCTATGAACATGCTGAACGAGGCCGAGGAGAGGGTGGGGGCAAACACTTCAGGATATTGTTACGTCAACAAATGCAAAAACTACCATTGCAGATAAGAAGGTCTTACATCTAACCGACACGTCTCCCCTCTTGCAGTACAATGACCTGATGAAGAAGAAGAGGATCGTGGAGAACGACAAAGCCAAAATCTTGCAGACGATCGAGGAGCTGGACCAGAAGAAGAACGAGGCTCTCAGCGTGGCATGGCAGAAGGTCTGCTCTCTTTTCTTCTTTTTCTACGGATCACAATATGGCTTTGGCTCACATTAATAACTCATTATGACCTGCCTTTCCTAACCAATACTGATTGGATACCTGTGTAACATTTTATATTTAAAACTGAAGTTCATAACTTGCAGTTTATAAACTCCTGAGACTAAAAAGGCTTTTGTTAATGCAACATAAAACAGAGTGCTTCTGACTCTTCAATTGTAGATCTCTTTTATGAGTAAAATCCTCAAGACCGTGGCTCTATAGTCACAATGTGTCTGTCCGGGATATATCCTGCATCACTTAAATTGTTCCCCTTCATTTCTGTTTCTTGCCCTTTCATTTTGATTTTGTGTATTAAGAGACAATAAACATGGGGGTGCCAGTTTCTTAGGTACACCTAGTTATTAGACTGCATTGTTACACAGCTTAGTTGGATACTCGATTCTAATTGGTCCACTGGGACATTTCAGAGGTTATTAATTGCTGTACATTACACAGCACTTTATGTTTTAGAATGTGTCATTCATATCTGAAACTTAACAGTGTTATTGTTGTTTTGAATCATCATGTTGACGTTTACACTCACTGCTAAATCCACTTTTTTTCCGCCTCACTGTTTTGCTGTCAGATATATTTCTACCGTCATTTGAAAAGTTCCCCTTCCATTGCAGGTAAACAAGGACTTTGGCTCTATTTTCTCCACCCTGCTTCCGGGGGCCACTGCTAAGCTGGCTCCTGCCCAGAGCGGGGGGGTCTTGGAAGGTCTTGAGTTCAAGGTGGCCTTGGGCAACACCTGGAAGGAAAACCTCACCGAGCTCAGCGGGGGGCAAAGGTCAGCAACAGTTCTCTCATGCAGTCACAATTCAAGTATTACAGGTATGGATATAAAGGGTTCCATGGTGAAAAGGAAGTCACTTTGAGTAATGGCCCACTCTGTTTGCAGATCTCTGGTGGCGCTGTCTCTCATCCTGGCCATGCTGCTGTTCAAACCGGCTCCCATCTACATCTTAGACGAGGTGGACGCTGCCCTGGATCTCTCACACACACAGAACATCGGGCAGATGCTGCGATCACATTTTAGACACTCACAGGTAAACCCAAAAAATATGAATTTCCAACAACCTCTGAATACAGTTAAGCAAATGATAGTGTGCTTCACAACGTGTTAAAGCATTACAGTAAATAGTGTGTGGGTTGGTTCTTGTTAATAATAATAATAATAATAATAATACGTTTATTTATTATAGCACCTTTCACAGGAATATAATTTACAAAGTGCTTCACAAGTAAGAATCAAAGTTAAAATTGAGACGACAGAAACATGAATACAGTAACCACATGAGGCAGAAGTGTAAGGTCAACATAAAAACAAAACGGACCACGTGGACTCCTGAAAGGAACAAACATAATAACAGAACACATCACACACATTTCAAATAGAAATAAAAGCCAATGTGAAAAGGTAGGTCTTCAGTAGTTTTCTTTAAAAGCTTCTACAGAGACTGCAGAGCGGGGGTCTATAGGAAGAGAGGTCCAGTGTTGGAGCCAATACAATCAACAATAATCTGATGATTGTACATTTTCTCCCTGCAGTTTGTGGTGGTGTCCCTAAAGGACGGCATGTTTACCAACGCCAACGTCCTCTTCAAGACTAAGTTTGTTGACGGCATGTCTGCAGTTTCTCGGACTGCGCTCAGCCAGAATGACGTCAACCTTCCCCAGAAAGCACAAGACAAGGCGCGTCCAAAGGACAAGAGGAACAAACCGCTCATCAGCTAATCATGGTGCTGAAATATCTGAACATATTCTTCTTCAGAGGCCCAATCACTTAACAAAGACTTCTGTCATCGACTGTGTATACCATTTCCTCTGCCACGCATTGCTCTCCTAATCTTAAGAGTTGTTTATACGACTGTTTTAGTGGCTTCACATCTTTGTGTTTTAAACCTTTTTAACTGTAAATGTCTTTCTTTCTCAACTGTCCTTGGTTATCCTGTCTCCTGTCTCATACCCTTCTGCCACATTATCAGTTTTATATGCAGCTGAACGTCCATATTTTTTACTAAATAAAGCAGGTCAAATATGAAAAAGACTGTTTTTGTTTTTTACATTGCCATGTCTTGAATCAGCCTTAAATATTAGATAACTAAAAGCCAATGTGTGGATTTGAATTAGTTATCTTTAAAATTGTTCATTGTTTTATTACATTTTTTACTTTTTACTGCAATTGATCTTTTACTGTGTTTATGTATGCACCAAACACACTGAGGCAAAATCCTTTGTTTACAGGCAATAAACCCGTTTCTGGTTAGTTAGCATTAGAGGTAAATGCTGGTGCCCCCTGCTGGTCGTTTAAGAAACTGGAAGATAGCAAGGCACATGTTTAACTGATACTATTATTCTGTAAGTAATACAGTGTGAAATAACTGAAATGACATGATGTCTTAAAACTGTTTTATTGTGACATCAATCTCTGGTGTTGGTGAAAATGCTTGAATCCTTCCAAAGGGGAAAACTAAATAAGGGGAAAGCACCCGGCACCAAATGTGAGATTAGATGAATGTAACTGAACCAAGCAGTGCAAACACATACATGTATCAATCTGAATGAAAACAAAAGTCACATGTCCAAATAGTCAAGGTCTTTTTATTTGATCAGGGACAAATTCAAACAGCTATAGCATCACGTTCAACTTTACAGCAGGTTCTTTTATTATTCTCAAGACTTCACAAAATTGGCTGTTGTCTCGTTCGTTCACTTTGCAAACAGGAAGTACATCATTTACAGGAGACAGAGAGACGGATCTTCAATGACTCAGCTATTCTACTACATCTCAGCAGCTGTGACTAAGAGAGGAAGAGTCCACACCCCGTACGAGAGAAACTTTAAACCTTCTGAGTTCGCCAAGCTGGACCACCTGCTGTTCTGATATTTAATAAGTAGGCAACCCCACAACAGTAGTAAAAGTCCCCATTTTGGGGCTATAGATATACAGCATCCACAAACCCAACACATTGGTTTATATAGCATTTATTATTATGTTACTGTCCATTTAAATGAACTAAATAAAAACTTGACATGTTACAATAATAACCTTACCTTTCACCTCCTCTCACTGTGAGATCAACACCAAGCTTGATCAGCTAATCAATGTGAATCAGTGTGTCAAAGCTCACAGGTGATATGGGTAGGACATGTAGGAGAGAAGCTATCTATATCAAAGAGTTGTTTCACTGATAAAGTAAAAAGGGGTTGATGCTTGATTCTGTGACTGCGTGTTTCTGGCTGGCATGGTGGGTTGTGTGTGAGTGTGTGTGTGAGAGAGTGTGTGTGCACACTCAGGGTTGGCTCTGGATATGCCTGCGCAGCTCCTGGGCCTTATCCTTCAGGTCCGGCCTGCTGTCGGCCTGCATCGTGGAGAGGGAGCGCTGCAGCTGCTCCCGGGTCTTCACACACACACAGTCCCACTGATCGCTCTCTGGAAGACACACAGGAGGATGTCATCAGTGACACTTAGGACTTGTTTCTTCCTACCATAAATCTAATCCTATAAAACAGATTTGTAATACATTGTACTTTCATTGCACTCAGTAAATGTTGTATGACCTAACAGCATTTTATCTGCAGTTTTATCTCTGTGATATTTCTAAAAAGGGAACTTATAACAAGGCATATTTACAGTTATCCTCCTATTCTTCTGGGCTCGTTATGGAATCAGTTTGATACGGTGCTGTAATATTCCTACAGGGAGTTATAGCCGATCCTGAGTTATAGTGAGATTTAAAGTTGATAGGGACCATAATATTCCCTTATAATACATTGTTTTACACGTATCAATTGATTTAGGAGTATCTACATGGCACACAGAAGTCATGCTGTAATACACGTTTATCCATTGTTTTACATATTAATTAATTGATGTGTTATTATTGTTTTGATTAATAACTAAGGTTGATGCCCCGGACTTAAACTGTTCTCAGTAAGGAGAAGACACTCATATATCTTTTTTAAAACCCTACATAAAAGTAAAGCTTTAAGTTAAGTAAATTAAGCGTATGTAGGATTAAAGTATTCCTTTTTCTTTCCTCAGACAGCAAGGTTTATTAGTTAGTTTAACATTGAAATAGTGGAAACACTGTGCAGAAATACGCCATATTTAAGTTCTCCTGACAGGGGATATGATGCCATAAAACTGCTAAAAATGGTATAAATAGACTAGAAGAGAACCTCTACCCCTGAAGAAAAACTGGGCTCAAGTTTTAGTTTTCAAATACAAATAAACAGCAATACACTTTATGAAAATCTGAGTAGGAGTAAAAACATACCTCCAGTTCTCTTCACGATCAGATCCACAACGGACAAGGCCTCTGTCCTCACGGAGGAGTAACTTTTGTTTTCTGCGCAGAAACCAAACACAAACATGGTGACGAAATGCTGAGTCAAAGACTATCATATAAAATACCCTGACATTGTGAGTGTCTTACCTAAAGGGTGAGTGAGAGCAGCACATGTCTCCGTGAGGATCTGAGACAATGCATTAGGGTCTTCACTCCCCTTCTCCAGCAGCAACAACCTACAGAGAAAAAACAGTCATAAACTGAAGTTAGAAATGTTTATTATGAACACTCTCTGATCTGCTTGATCTGTTCAAGTTTCAGGTTTTATTACTCTGAACAATTACAGGAAAACGTTAGTTAGTTTGGCACCTACCCCTTGTAGAAAGCCTTCATGGACTGCAGAACACCAAGCTGGACCTTCCAGGTGCTCAGCTTCAGCTTCTCACACATCAGACTGCACACCTCCACCTGGAAGCGAGCTGCACACAGACATTATGATCAGCACATTATATAACTATATCATAACGGTTCTGCCACTGATCTGAGCCCTGACAATGCGGTGCTGAGTCTCTATAAAGGTAAGACATATTGGCTCTCCATTTCTCTTTATAGAATAGAATCGGAGGGATGAAACCCTCTTTAATGGTCACACATGCAGAGCACACAGTGCACACAGCGACATGTGTTCTCTGCTTTTAACCCATCCTAGTACCAGGGTCTAGTACTAGGAGCAGTGGGCAGCTATTGTACAGCGCCCGGGGAGCAATGGGAGTGAGGGGGGAAGGGGGGTGTCCGGTGCCTTGCTCAAGTGCACCACGGCAAGGCAGGAGGTGAACTGGGACCTCTCCAAGTAGCAGTCCACACTCCATATTTTAGGTCTGGTTGGGGACTTGAACCGGCGACCCTACAGCTCCCAGTCCAAGCCCCTACTGACTGAGCCAGTGCCGTGCAATGCCGTGTCTTTCTATGCTGCTGCGACGCAAACATTTCCCAAAGTGGGATCAACAAAGTACTTCTTATCTTATAAGTATGAATTCCGCTTATTTGTTCAGCTTGAAATCTTGCCCACGTAGTGCTCAATAAGTGTCCACCATACAGAATGAACAATATGTCCATCATTGACCCAGTAGAGGGTGAGACTCACCCTGAGTCTGAGGGTTTCTGGGCCAAGCCTTTCCCAGAGTCTCAAAAGCACAGAGCAGAGCTTCAGTCTGCAGCTCCTTCTCCTTCACATCTTTATCATCATCATCCTCCCGAGACCTCAGTGAAGCACGGCCGCTCTCTGGGCAGTTCTGTTGGAAATCAAGAAGATACTTTCAAACACAGGTTAAGAGAACTCGTAGAAAATGTAGTGATATCTTAAAATATGGCACTATAATAACAGGCATTATCAGATGAGTAGATCTCACCTTTTTGATCAGAGGGATAATGATCTCCGCCATGTCGCTGAAGCGGTCCTCCTCGCTGCTGTGGAGCACGTCTCCGGCGCAGCGCAGAGCGGCCATTTTGTACACCAGACTCTCCTTACGACACTCCTTCAACACAACCTCCAGCACCTCAGAGATGGTGGGCTGGCCTGGGAAAGGCTTCTTCAGCTCAGGGCTGAACGCCATGGGAACAATGGAGGAGATTTAGTATGAAAGAACAGGACATTAAAAAGGGGACATGTATCGGAATTAGAGCTTGATTTAGGTCCTTGAGATCGATAGTATAATCTACAATTCTCCAAATTGAAAGTTCAATTAAATAGTTGGAGAATCATGACACCCCGAGTTAATATTGTACTTAAAATAAAACTGGTAATTAAAGAGGATAAAGTTCTGCAAGGACTCTCACCTGCATTTGGAGACGACTGATCCAATGGCTTTCAAAAGCTCCTCCTGAATCAAGAAAGACAAAAAAGAAACAAAACAAAAGTACGTTTGTAACAAAAATCTCTCTCTTACTTTTTGTGTGTTGTATTGACAGTTGTTGTATTGACAGTTGTTGTATTGACAGTTGTTGTATTGACAGTTGTTGTATTGACAGGTGTTACCTTGCCAGCCCATGTGCGTCCAGACAGTCCCTGAATTAAAGCTGTGAGCACCATGCCAAGGTGGGGGGCCACCAATGAGCCCGTCTGTTCCTTGGCAACGGTGGCCATGGCAGCTGCACCCTGAGCCTT
The DNA here is from genome assembly GCA_031216635.1 of Dissostichus eleginoides. Taxonomy (NCBI): domain Eukaryota; kingdom Metazoa; phylum Chordata; class Actinopteri; order Perciformes; family Nototheniidae; genus Dissostichus; species Dissostichus eleginoides. The sequence continues at coordinate 20,465,561 of CM062266.1, read as the reverse complement.
CATCTTCCAGGACTGGGATTGCAGGGCCTTCTGGGTAATAGCAATGAGCTCGGTCATGTAGAGTCTGATACCTCCGAAGCTCCCTAGAATCAAATAAATCAAAGAATAAAAGCTTATGTTATTACAAAGACAAATATAGATGTTGATTGGACTGTTAGTGCCAATATTTCACAATGTCATATCCATGCGTCTAAGTATCTGTTTTTTTTTCCTTTTGTGAATCAATTATATAAAACATATCTTTAGTGTTTGAGTGTTCCTCACCGGGGACATTCTCCTGCCACACCTCGGCCCACAGCGTGGCGTCGTGGCTCTCCCCCTCCTCATCGGGCCCCGGGGCCTGATGCATCCCCAGGAAGGCCAGCGGCAGGGCCACTCCTGCGTGGCCCTTCAGCACGTCAGGGCTGTAGTGGCTGATGGCGTGCATGGTCAACGCACTCGATGACTTGTACACCGGCTCTGGGAGAGAGAAAGAGTAGAAGAGAGCGGAAAGTTACCGTTTTGTTTAATGCACAAACAGAATCATTATATTTTGAGGAAAGATTTAGATTTTCTGCTGTTTTACCTTCTTTCTCCAAGTACCAGCCGTTGAGCTTCAGTAGTAGTTTCTCTACGCTTGTGTCTTTGGCTGTCTGATAATAAAACATAGAAACAACACATGCTTACCAAGTCAACCTTTGGTGTGATGATATAATAGGATTACTTATCAGAAGTGGTGCGTACCCTGACAAGATGTCCCAAAGCAAAGGCAAATGCTTTCTGTACCACAGTGCTCCTGTCATGGATACCGTTCAGCAGGGCACTCATCAGTTTACCTGCCAATAACAAATAGATGGTTCATTCATTCACTTGCACTCAAGAGAAACACATTAAACAACATGAGTTCCATTGTGCTTTACCTGAGTATGGGGTGAGGTCCTGGGGGCACTGCACTGAGAGTGAAACTATGACACTAGCACAGCCACCCTGTGTCGAAAAAAGAAAAGAAACATAAACCGGTGTCTCAATATACTGTATTTATAACAGGTGGGTTCAAATAAATCAAGTATAAACTCTTTACAGACAATCTGCAAATGAGTGACTACAGAAGTGTGTGTACCTTGGTGCCCAAGCCTACTCCACTCTTGAGCAGCTCACAGAGCCTGGGAACCAGCTCTCCCAGCACGGAGACATCGAGGTGCTGCAGACACTGAGGACAGGGACACAAGACGGACCTTTACACAACAGATCTTATTTTCTTTTGCCATGTTTTGTCAGTCTTACTTTGTTTCCTGTGACGCCTTGAAACTGGGACTAAAACCACTAAAGGTCAAGAAGGTTAAACTCAGTATGTATGATGTTTTTGTCATTAAGTATGATATTTGAAGTACAGCTCCAAATTGCTCTAAATCAGCGGTGTCAAACTCAAATACACAGTGGGCCAAAATTTAAAAATCGGTACTAGTCGAGGGCCGGACTGGTTCAATGTTTATAGCAAAACTTATTGAAATGAACTTATTGCACATATTAAACCTGGAACTAACAAAGCTTAAATGATTGCCTATAAAAACAACTCTTATGATTACATTTTTCCACAGCTTCAAGAAAACAATTTCCCTCAAAGAATAAAACAAACATGCCCTGTTGTCGCAAGAAAGAAAGTGCAGAAGGAAACATCCATTGAAACTCAGCTTGCTGCTCTGTGATGCTCGTTTAAGCCAGACACTTGGCATCTCATCTTGGGTGCAAGTTCATCAATGTTTGGGGTCAGGCTCTGAGCTGAGGAGATCCTCAGGATTGAGTGAAGGTGTGCGTGCAATATACCGGCGGGCCAGATCTAATAGTAATTACAAATTATCCTGCGGGCCGAAATTAAATCCACCAAGGGCCGGATTTGGCCCGCGGGCCGGATTTGGCCCCCGGGCCTTGAGTTTGACACGTGTTCTAAATGAAAGTAAATGCTTCTCACTTCAAATATATTGATTAGGAATCAATAGGGGAATAAATACAGAGTCAGACAGTTCAGTCCATAATCCCATTGGTATCAATAAAATGTTTCAGTTTCATTTTCAACCCCTAGTTATATAGTGTTTTCTTCTTACCATGTTAACGGTCTCCATCATTGGAGAGGACTTGGCGGCACTCAGCCTGGCAGCGTCCATGGCACTCTAGAGAGGCGGAAGAACACAGCTCATGAACATGTGGAGTCTTACCGGTGATAAAGCGTACATGAACTGGTTGCCATACTTTGGGTAAAGATGCAGTAGAAGACTGAGGTTACCTTTTCTTGCTCTGTGGCTCTGAGACTGAGGTAGTTGAGGACCTGAGGCTCCAGGGTGCTGAGGGCCTCCAGCAGGGCGGGGATCAGCCGGGCAGCGTGGGGCTTTAGTCTGGCACCGGCCGTCTTACTGATCTTCACCAGGGTCTGGATACTGGGAGGGAATAAAACAGATGGGTTTAGAGAGAAAGAGGCAGACAATGCTATGGCTCAAAATGGCGTACAGACAGATAAAAGCATCTTACTCCTCAACATTTGGATTGAAAAGGAGTTCAATAACTTCAAATCTACTTTGAACTTAAACTGTCATGCTCTAAAAATCAATACAACTTTGTTTTTACATACAGCATGAGTTGCGTCAATATAAGCAAAGTAAGAGGAAGGCCACACAGCAAAACAAAGACAACCTTTATGGAGGGAGGCGTTACCTTAGAGAGCGGACCTCGGAGACACTGCTGACGATGCCTTTCTCCAGCAGGGTGGGCAACATCACCGCCACAGTCCTCTGGGCTGCGGAGCCTGTAGACTCACACATACGAGTACACACCTGGACACAGGGAGACAGCCCGGCTCACGCATGTGTACACAAACAATTACAAATATAAACAGAAAGCCCATTATAGTGCCAAACAGCTTTACCTTACTGAGGGTCTTCAGGGTCATGTCTGCTGCCTTCCTCACAGATTCCTGAAACATGGTGACACATTATTAACAACACTTTACAGTCATTCTGCTGTGTATGCAAGGTCTGCTCTACACGATGGCAGCTATCTCTAAACGAGTTCCATTTGCTGCTCTTGGTGAATAACAGCAACATCGATTAAGATCATTTCCCGCTCACCTTGATGTCATCGAGGACTCTGAAGAGCGTTTCCCAGATTTCTGCCAGGTGATCAATGAGGTCTTCAGCTTGGCGGCCACGAATCAGGTCGTTCAGGGCCAGGCAGCTGATGGGAAAATCAATGAATCAGATTTTGTATTACAGCGAAGGCTTTTAAGGTCCTTACCTACAGCATAATAATGTGAGTGGCAAAACACAACATTAACATATCTAACTAACCCAGCTTTTAAAACATTTCAACTGTTATACTCTCTGATATCAGTCAGTTAGAATACCTAGTTCCTGTACTAATACTGTGGGGCCCATATCAACCTACTCACCAAGTTTGAAACAAAAATAAATGCTTTTGGAATCTTTAGCTTTTATCAAAAAATATATTACAAAAAGTAAATCCAATAAATACAATTAGGAGAGAACATAAAACACTCTAACTAATCTTCATTTCCAGGGGTTTGCAGTTCAATGTATTTATAATGTACCTGGACTCGCGCACTCTCCAGGTGTTACTGGTCAAGTTTGAAATGACGTCCTGCAGGATCTCCTGAAGATACTTATCCACCTGAAACCGAACAAACAGACATGCTCACATTACTGCCAACTACATAGTTAACATCTATGTCTACATCCATTTGTACATGCATGAGTATCTATTTACGTGTGTGTGTGTTGAACAACATTAAACTCCTACCAGGGTCTTATCGGTGACCAAGGCGTCCCAGATGCTGGTCATGGCCTGACGGATGCTCAGGTTGGGGTCAAACTGGTAGCGGTACAGGCGGGGCACGATCTGGGGCAGGAAGGGGGCCAGCTGCTCGCCTGCCTTAGACGCGATCATGTTGAAACCAAACGCTGCTCCCTGAAAGGAGGAGAGAAAGAAGAATGAGACAACCGCAGATAGTTAGAAAATAGTGCATGTACTGGACGGGGAAAGAGGATGATACCTTGCGAGAGTTCCACATGGCATGATGATTGGCCAGGTTCATGAACTTGTAGACCAGATCTGGTTGGTTCAGGTCGCTGGCCAATGAGCAGAGCTCCTTGTATGTTGTCAGGCCGTGACTGCAAGTGAGAGATTGATGTCAATTTCACACCAAGAGTTGTTGGCGTTTATCAGTACATTTGGACAGCAAAAACGGTCTAATATTGGTGACACATGACTCACCCATCAGGGGTTTTCCCCAAGCCTTCTCCCTGGAACACCTCTGTATCTTCTGAAACTGCGTGTTTCACTCTGTTGCAAAGATATAAATAGGAAAATAATCCTGTGAATCTTTCCTCTTGTTTGATTCCTTCTTCATTATTTAACTACCCACTCACCTTTTGCCGGTCATGAGTGTTTCCACCAGGGTAGAAACCAGTTCCTGCTGGTCAGCCTCTCCTCCCATCTCGTAGACGAGGCCCAGACCTTTAGACGCCACATCCTGACTCAAGTCTAGATCACATAAGGAAAGAAGAAGTTAAAAAAAGTGATGATGAAGAACCGGGAAGGATAGAGCATTTGTTTTGTAATGTTGGACGGGCATATTTAAAAAGCCCTGGAAGTAATGAACAGATCAATGCATTAGTCATTGTGAGAAGTGTCTTCTTACCGTCAGGGTCTGAGAGAACAGAGATGAACGCCACCTGAATCTCCTTCAAATGGGACTGTTGGAGTGAAGGCACAAATATTAGTATTACAAACTAAAAAAGGGACTTGACATGCACGCCAAGGCGGACTTTTATAAGCATAAATCTACCACTAATGTTTTTAAGTTTTTTGTAATACTGTTTTATTGTAATTTTTGTAAACATTCAGACATAACATACATACAACATACACCCGCATACCTACTCCAATGTGTGCAGACTAGTTACTGCGCATATAACATACATCTCTCCATGGGTGACAATAATCTCACCTTAATCATGTAGCAAGATATCTATGTATATCTCAGCTCACATACCAATTACTTCAATAAAAGCACAGAGAGAAAATGTATAAGAATAATACATTATAATCAGAATGGCCTGAGATGTGATGTCATTACAATGAGAAACATCTAACAGGAGGGAAAGAAGAAAGAACAAGATAATAATAATAAAAAATAAATAAATAATAATAATGTTTGTTGATGTGTTTTTCTTTAAGTCTAGAGAGAAACAGGAACACAGTTCAGAGGAATATAGTCGTACCCACCGTGATTTCCTTGTGCTGGCCGAGTTTCTTGACCATGGAGAGCAGCCATATGCAGGCTGCCTGTCGGACGTGGGGGTTCTGGCTCGGTATGTACCTGGCCAGGACGGATTTCAGGACCCACGGAACCACGTCATTATTTTTCACGTCTAACGGGGAAAGGAAGAGAGTAGAAATGTTGTTGAGGGACATTTCTTTACCGTTAGCCTTTCTTTCAGTGACATATTGCCTCCTAAATCTTGTTCCTGTACTCCAACTGTTCATTTGGTTGTCATGACCTTGCAAGTAATTGTCTTCCTGTCACTTTTCCAGTTTCACATCCTCAAAGTGGAGAGCAAGGACAAACACTCAATAGTTAAATACAGACATGAAGGTCTGCAGAGTTATGTGAATGCAACTTCAGGACATTGAATACAATTGAAGCTGTAGGAGGCCGCCGCCGCAAAATATAAAAAGCTGACAAACCTGCTCACTTGAAGATCTAGAAAATGTGTCGTAAGTGCTTGAGAAATGATCCATTAGTTCTTAAAAATGTTTAGAGTTGCACTCCAAACTGTACAAACAAGTACAATTAAAGTAAAGACAATTTATTTATATAACATTTATATATTTACAATCTGAACAGTTTTTGCCCCTCTCTGTCCTCAAACCTTTACATTTAAAAACCTTAGGAAGAGCAGCTGAGGAGGGATATCTTTCCCCGAAATGAAATACATGCTTATGTGTGAACAGAACAGAGCAGCATAGAGAAGTGAAACAGAAAGCACTCACTCTGTGGGGGGTTGTACTCCTCCTCGGTGCAGGTCCATGGGTCTCTGGCAGCTCCAGAGCTGGTGCCTATGGCAACGCTGGTTATCGCCTCTCCCACCGTAAACTGCAGCTCCACCTGTTTGGCCTTTAGAAAGAAAATGTGAGAGATATTGTCACCAATTAGACACACCCCACAACAGCTTTGAATGCGCACCATGTTGATACATATACAAAATACCAGAGGGCAAAAAACGGCACTTCTGCCAACACTTGAAGGCTTGATACATCAGTTTGAGAAATCTAACAATTTTTCAGAATCAGAAAACATTAGGCCAACATAATACACGTTTATTACAACCATCAGGTAGTTTGAGCCTATTAACACTTTTAAAACATTGCGTTATAATTACTTTTGGGGTCGTCTTTGTAAAGCCCTGCATTACTACTGTTAGTGGTATTGTCAGTCAATACGTTTCATACCTCTACAGAGTCCATGAGACCCTGCAGCAGCTTCTTTTGGTAAGGGAAGTCTCCATCTCCCACAGGAAGGTAGCCCAAGGTCTGGATTGATCTCTCCTTCATCTGGACCACGTGGATACAAACAAGATAATTAAGGTTCATTTGATATGTGAAGATCTGAGGCATGATTAACACATGAATGCATACTGATGGTCCCTGGACAAAATATCTGAGTGACCCCTTCCTTTGGTGCAGTCCCTGGTTACCTTTGAGCTCTCCTTGCCAGAGGGGATGCGAGCCAGCAGGTTTTCCATGGCCGACAGTTTGGTGAAGCCGGCTCCATCATCAGGGATCAGCAGGGCGCCGTTACGGCCGATTTCCCCCAGAGCTGTACACGCTGCTACCGCCAGCAGAGCACTGCTGCTGTCAAGGAAGGAACCTAGGTGGACCATATAGACAGAAATGAATTACAAATAAGTTACAGGATGGAAATAAAGTACAACACCTAGATTGTGATATACACCCCATCACAATCTAGGCAGGTAATTAGCATTTCATTTAATTGCACTTTAACAGTCATAGTCAATAAATGAAGCCTAAACTGGAGGAAAATGTTGAGAAAAAAAGCTTACCAATTGTCTTGGTGGCCATGGCAACGAGTTCATCATCTCCTTGGGAGCTGATGCACATTTGCTGCTCCATGTTGTGCGTCGAGTCCCCGGCTTTCTTTTTGCTCATGTACCGTCCCACCATGTAGCCGAGAGCCAAGACGGCGCCATGCTGAGTCTCAGGACTCTGTGGTTCAACAAAAGCAATTAACATTAACACAAAGTACCAAATGCACACTCTTGAATCGCTAAGTGCTCCGAAGAGACAAAGTGCCATACGTGGTTGTCTTTAGTGATTTTGAGCAGGTTGTGCACAGCCGTCTGCAGCTCGCTGCCAGTCATGGTGGAGACCACCACAGCGTACAGCTGGGCTGCCAGCTCCCTCATGTCCTCCTTATTGGTGTTCATCAGACTCTGGAGGAGAAAACATCTGTTATTACAGCTGAATGCACTCAGTGGAGAAATGTGAATTAGGCTGAACAATACTACAGGACAGCTAAGTGATTGGACTACTTGTTCAGTAGTGCTGATATTGGTCTCACTAATGGAGTAGAGTGCCACACATCTCCATGTAGAATTGCCCTTACCCTACGTCTAAATAAAAGACATAAATGAAATGAAATACTCACTTTAATCCAGTCGATTTTCTCAATGAATCTGTGAGCCAGTTTCTCAGGGCAGACAGACACCACCTCCAGCAGACAGTACATCACTGGGATTCCTGTTGGGATTAGTAAAGGAGATGCAATAAACAACAGAGTTTCCAACGATGACTGTCATGTCAGTGATTCTGTTAATCACAACACTGCACCACAGAGATGAATAAATAAAGAATATAATGATAGACTTAATCACTTTCAATAATCAAAAAAACTAGGGCTTTCTTTACTAATGGTAATGGCCCTTTAGAAAGGGCAGGTTAACTTGTCTCACCCCCCACAGCAGACAACAGCTGCTGCAGCAGATCCATGTAGACATGAACAGGGCTCGCCTCAGAACCCTTTGACTGAGACTCAGAGGACAGCAGTGTGTGGACGTAGCGTCCGATGGCTGGAGCATCATCCTGCATGTCTGCCGGACGTGTGGAGATGGGCCTGACCCCGGCACTGTGCGCCAAACACATCCTCAGGTAGAGCACGATCTGAGAAGACAGGGGGTAGTAAGATGGCTGCGGAAAAATAACTCAAATATACACTCTGAGTTTTCAAACCCATGTTACAATTTCTGAATGTCATAGGAATGATCCCCGATTAATATTTACCTCCCCAAATGCAGATGGGTTGAAAGGGATAGTGTACGTTCCAACAGTGTACTTAGCTGGAGTCTTCATCCTCTGAGCAGCCTGATAATGACCAGATAAAGGTTTGAGATTAAGAATGTCTTTTAGCAAAAGTGGGTGTTTTACGTGAATCAATGGAAAATAGGCACGAAGATTCACCTTCTCCTGGACATACGCCACCATGTCAGGAAAAGAGGGCATTGGCTTTGGTCCCTCCTTCTCTGAGCTCTTGGTAGGAACAGCTCTCAGCACCTTCTTGGCCTCTGCAGACACCTCCTCTCTCCTAACACAGGAAAACAGCTCATTTTATATTCTGCACCACTCAGGAAAGTAAACCATTAACAGCCTCATTCAAGCTTTAACCATCTTCCATGTTACTTGGTTTCTTTTGTGTGTGAGGGCAGTACCAAATGTCTTTTTTTATTTGTATTCAAAGCTCTTTTTAAATGAAACATCATATTTTATGATGCCATATCACAACTGTGTTTATATAAATGTGATTTATTGTGCTGTTAGATTGCTTCTACGCCACCCTGTTAATACAGGCGTGCGCCTCCTTTTGTGTGCGGGAAAAGATGAAACCGTATTTTGAATGCTTGAAAATGTGGTTTTCCAAAACACTAAATATAGATTAAGAAAGAATATTTGTTGATTATATCTATTTTTTTTCAATATATTTTGACTTGTGAACTTTGCTGCAATTCGAAAGGTTTGGATAACAGAAGTCGGAAACAATCCATGGCAGGAAACACTGTAATCCAATTCTATTAATAGTATATCAAAAGTGAATAGGTGTAGAGTAAACGTTAACTTCAACCGTGCAGAAATAGTGGGTTTAAACAGAATGAATTCACAGCATCTGTATGTAGATTTAGAATTTGAATGTGAACATTATGAATGACTCACAGAAAGGCTGAGTTTGTTAGTGTAAAGGTTTTCTGTGTGTTATCCACTTACGGGTCTCCAGCAGCCAGCAGCAGCAGGTATCTTGTTGGCACGTGATCCGAACCAAACACTGTGCTGGCAAACTTCATGGCCACCTGGCGAACTTGCACCTCCGGCTGCCACAGAAAGAAGAATCAAGAGTTATGATTTGCCTCACGTAGTTACCTCCATAACTAGTCAACATTAATAATCCATTTTCATATAAACCAAATATCTGTTTTGCCTGCAAAGACTCACCTTTCCAATGTAAGCAGCCACCAGCGCCTCCATCAGGTTCAGCAGAGCCCCCTGCAGGTTAGCGTAAGCTCCGACCATCATGGACAAAGCTTCCTGGATGGCAAGACGGACATCTGACTCCTCCTAGAGATGACAATGGAATTTGGAAATATCAATATCAGATACATTGTCGTGCTCTTCTTAGAATTAAAGCGAAGAAAATGAACTTTGAATTATTTAGATCTTTACAGATGTTTAACCTACCTTGCACATGGACTCAAAAAACTGCTGTACCAGTGCGATGTCCTTTGTGAACAGCTGTGGCATGCGGCTAGAGGGGAGAGACAAAATGTAGATTTGTATTTTATTTCAAAATCCTACACCAAGCTGGCAATGTAAGCAAAAAGAATGATGCTATTTCAATATACCTTGAAAGCTTTCCAACAGCAGAGTAGGCAACGCATAGTAATTTAGGATCCTGCAAGGACACATTAGTTATTAGAAGGTATATTTAGATAATGGAACATTAAATGCAGTTAAATGTGTGCCATTTGTAGTTTTACCTCCTTGTATTCATTGATGAGCTTTGTGAGACCATTAAGCAGCATTAATCCCAAAGGTTTATTAGTGTCAGGACATCTGAAAAAAACATGAAAAAGCCAATTACTATCTTTCAAATGCAAAGAAAAACCCTTTTTAATAAGAAATGAAATATGGATGCATCTAGAAAGTACACTTTTCTTACATCATGCAGATGTGATGGACAAACTGCAAGGTGAGAGAGAGCAGCTTGTTGTTGGTGCTGGCTCCAAACAGACCATCATACACAACCTACAGAGGAAAGGAAACCATTTGAAATGTTGAAGTGGATCAACAGGCTTTCTTTGAAAAGTTGAGAATACACCAATGTCTGGTCAAAGAGCCTACCTGGATGTTAGCTGGAAAGCACTCTGCAGCCAAGCGTGATCGTAAAAGATGTGGCAGGATCTTCAGCTTGACTCTCGTGCTCACTGGCTCGTGTTTCAGCTCTTGCTTCAAATTGCCTCCCTAGTGCGCATAAAGAACAGTATTATATACCTAATATATATTTTTGAATCACAGGTTAGTTTTGAAAGAAAAATGTCAGTTTTACAAACCTTTGTTTTGAGAGGAACATCCCCCAGATACACCTTGTACATCTTGTTGATAATTAGAGGATTGTTCCAATCAATGATGCTGGAGGATAACACGCAAAGAAGTACATGAATACAAGTTTGTACTTTCAGTATTTTATTCTAATGGTTTTACCAGTCAGTGAGAAAATGTGAATAACTTTATAATTTGTAAACTGTAAACAGGAAATGACTCAAGCTCCTCCACCTACCTCTGTTTGCTCTTCATCTCCAGGTCAGCTGCAGTGGCCACACCGTGCCGGGTGTCGCTGGACGCCACCACCAGGTGCACCACCGACTCCACCTCTGGGACTTGCTTCGCCTCCATGAACTTCACTATGCCAAGCTTACACTGGTAAAACAAAAACAGGATAATAAGGAAACATAGCAATGTTCCGTCAAATATGGCAACCACTTATCAACTACATGTACATCAGTGAATGCTTGTCTGCATTGTCTAGTTTCACAAAATGAGTGTTTATTAAGACTATAATATTGTGGTATAATGCAGCCTTTGTCTCAAGTGTTTAGTTTTTGTTCTTCTCTTTATTGTCAAACTTAGTCTCAATAGTTAGACATGTTATTCTAATAGTTTTATTGTCTGTTATTTTCAAACATGGCCCTAGCCTAGCCATTTAAAAAGCATAGACATGTATATAACCTGCCCAAACTCAGTTATTGTACCTGCTCTAGCTGCTCAGCGCTCCACTGGGCCTCTCCAATCACCCTCTTGGCAGCATAGACACTCATCCCAGGGGGGGGCTGGGGGAGACCCTGCCCACCTGCAGCGGCCTCTGCAGGGCTTCCCTGGGAGGGTGGAGCAGGGCGAGTCGGGGATTCGTTCAGCACAAAACTAGAGGTGCCAGAGAGAGAGAACCAGTCAACATTCTGGTTCAAATGCCTGTAGTAGGGCTATTTAACCTAGCAATGCTCAAACACATAGTATAAACTCACCCGTAAGGCATCAGTAAAACATCCAACATGAACTCCAGCAGCAGCTGCACTGTCTTTGGCCTCTCAGTTAAGTTAAATGGAGTCGCAACCTTGGAGATGCCTGCAGGATACTTCATATGGTAAAGGGTGGGGATCAGCAGGTGCATCAGGCTAAGAGAAGAAAGAAATAGAGTGGGAAGTAAAATGATATTACATTTGACAAAGAACAGATAGTCAGCCCCAGACAAAAAGGACTGAGGCAGTATGTGTGTTTGATTATATTCATGTAGAAATCAAGCACAACTCAAGTGTAACTAAAGAACATGCTTTTTTTTTAGGTCAATTTTGTGATGATAGTAAATATTGTTGTGCATCAGAGAGTTTATTTGTCCCCTCACCTGTCCTGCTGTGGCTGTGGCTTGCCCTCCATGGCAGTGAGAAGGGTGGGGGCCAGCTCACACTGTTTTCCCACCTCCAGACGTGGGTAGCCCAATTTGATGTAGATGATGGTGAAATTCTAAAATATCCACAAAAACAACAATCATCACTCCTATCTCAAGTAACTACTTGTACTAAATATAAATAGTTTTTTTTCCAACTACTACTAAATTCTGCTGTGATGAATATTAACTATTTTCACAAAGGCACCTCCTTTCTCCTAACACATGAAAACAGGTAGATATGAATTAGTGTAACTTCTAATTATTTAACTTACCTGAAAACATTCATAACTACTTTTTGCACTATACTCTCAATAGGGATTGCATTATACTTACACAAGGAGCGACTTCTTGATTGGATTAAGAGCAGTGTATATTTAAAGAGCAACTTGCAGGTTAGAGACCCCAGTGAATAAATGTGTAGGAAAATGATGTATACACTAGATTTTCTAAAAAATATACATAAATATACACCACAGTGACATCTGGCGTCGTTTTTGTAAGACATTTTTACTTCCGCATAAAAAAAGACCACCCGCGTGTGACGTCACATGAGGGAGAGCGGCCGGTCTAACGTATTAATAAACATGGATCACAATGCTAGTTTTGACACAGAAGAGGTTGAAAATGTATATTCGCATGCTGCATATGACGGTCCAAAACCTTATAATTATGAGCCTGCTAGGCTTACAAGAGACCAGGAGCAGCCAAGGATTAGAAGAAATAACGGCCATTGGAGAGAAATGGAGCTGTGGTGTGAGGAGAACCAGTGGAGAACAGGGCAGCTGTCTAGGTGAGTGACCGGCGTTAGCTACAGTTAATGTTAGCTAACGTCGGTCACATCACAACATTGTAAAGTTAGCGATCATATATCAGGCTATAACTAAAGAAGTATTGATAATATAGTAACGTTACTGGCAGGACTGTTGATACTGATCCATAACAGAAACTAATGCGCAAGTATCAGCCGTATCTCGCGTTACCTAATGCAACTCCACACTACGTCTTACGGTGCTGTGTACCGGAGGGGAGAGAGAGAGGAGCGAAGGGGGGGAGAGAGAGAGAGAGGAGCGAAGGGGGGGAGAGAGAGAGAGCAGCGAAGGGGGGAGAGAGAGAGAGCAGCGAAGGGGGGGAGAGAGATGTAATACGGTTTCCTGATAAACGTTTTGTTTGATAGGTGCTTGTGTGGGAAATGCCAGCCCATGACCTCTGGAGGGAGTATGTGCTGCAGGGGGGTGGATGCACCTCGCACAACGCACCCAGGAACGAAAGCTAGCTCCGGTCCTTTTCCTGTTAGGGAAACTGTGGACTCGATGTCCTGTTAGGCTGGAGTTTGTGTAACCTGCACAAACACAATAGCTCACCATGATTAAAAATGGTGAAATGCAATGTAAAATTATTGAAAAAATACCAGCTCACTAAATCACAACCGCTCAAACCAACTACAAACTACTACCGCGGATTGGGCAGAGACGGAGTCCGAGAAAGTTGCTCCCCCATGTGACGTAATATGACGCGTTTGACGTATGACGTTTTTAGTAGCAGAGCTCAAAATGGCTCCTTTCCCCTCTGAATTATTGCCCTTATGTCTCGTAAAACATATGAAATCCTGCATTAACTTTTTTAATTGTAATTTTCAGGCAAGGTTCAGCACAAATGTAGTAAAAAAAAAAAACCTGCAAGTTGCTCTTTAACTTCTGGCTAAATTAAAAACAGGGTTGTAAATATTTGATTCTTACCGTCACGAAGGAGGCCGCTGAGGGATCTTGGTACTGCACCAACAGTGTTTCTACTGGTAGCTGAATCTTAGGTCGGCTTTTTATCCTCTTGTTCAAGTGGACCAACAACTCCATTACCTGTCAACCAAAACACAAAGTAATTTGGACATTTAATAAACAAATGCATAAATACACACAAGCGAAAAAATAAAGAAAATCCAGGCTCCTTACAGGCATCTTCAATCAGGAGGTAGTATGTCTGTATCTATGCAATTGAAGTTGTATGTTTCTTATGTTTCTGTAAAAATAAACTAATATGTGAGGTGTAGGTTCTCATGGCTTTAGGCTGAATCTATTTCAAATTGTTATGATGTGTATATACTAGGGATGTTAAGATTCACCGATTCGCATCGGTGCACCGGCATAAACGTTCAAGATGCGAGTGCACCGGTTGAAAGAGTGCACATCGGCTACAGTTTGGGTTGAACTCGCGATGCATCGATTGTAGCGTCTTTGCATCGGTAAAAAAAACGATTCATTCATATAATATCCCTCATCCTGTCAGCACTCAGCAGAGACGATCTTTGATCTTTGCTTCGCACTACGGAGGCCGAGAGTCTCAGTTATCAACACACATGGAAGTCGAGGAGAAAGAGAAACACAGCGCACCGAAAAATACCTACAAATCAAATGTTTGGCAACACTTCGGATTTTTCAAGAAAGACGGACAACTTGAAAAATCGCTCGCAAATTGTAAACGATGCCGTGCCGCTTTAAAGTACACAAGTAGTACGAGGAACTTAGCGACGCACATAAAGAGGCGACATGGGGTCTGCGGCTGAAAAGAGAAACCTGAAAGTTAGACATATGAGTTCAATCACTCAGTGAGGTGTTATGACAGAGAGACTGGTGTTTAGTTTACAACAGCCTGTGACTGCCAATAATAGTTGAAATGTCTTCCTTACTGTAAGCAGTTATGAAAGACCTGTTTGTGAAAAGTTATTGTATTCTTTATTGTTCATATAGAAACCACTGTTTTCTGCTCACTGGTGAGTTAGCCTATGAATGAGTGTTAAGCACATCAGGCTGGCAGCTGTATGGGCATTGCACTATGGTAGTTGTTATTTGCACATTGTTAATCATGGGCAATGCATCCTTAAATTGTTTAACTGTGAGGTGTTATACAATTGTACTGTAGCCTACTCTGGAGAGTTTTTTAAGGTAAAAAAGAAACAGCATGATGGGATGCGCAGTACTAGTAGAGAGAACCAAATATGTAAAGCACTTTTTTGTTAATGTATGATTTGATGCATATAAGGAATAAAACAAAAATCCTCTGTCGTACCATATTGAAGTATCATTATTTTGCATTGTGTTGAATCACATCGTATCGCATAATGTTGAAACAAATCGTATCGAACTGTATCGCAACAGGGGTGAATCGTATCGTATCGCAACGCCTGGTGTTTCAAATGTATCGTTAATGTATCGTAGGCAACGTATCGAGATGCGCATCGCATCGCCTCAGTGATGGAGATGCACATCCCTAGTATATACAGAGCACACACACATGAGTCATTGTAATCTCTTTAGGCACAGATAGAGACAACACCCGTCTTACTTTCTTTCGCACACCCTCCTGAACGCTGGAGAGTTTGAGGAGCACAGGGGGTAGGAACTTTGAGATAATGTCCTGTAGCTGGTCATCCGTTTCTGCATGGCCCAGGCGAAGGAACACCCGTTCCAGTTGATCTAAAACAAAAGAAATACATTTGAATCGATTTTATTTATTTGTTAGAGACGATACAATGAACCTTGATTCCAATATAGAGCACAACATTGATGTGCTTCACATAGAGTTTACAGCTATTCATGTCCCTAGATTTTACCATGCAAAAATTGATTAAAATATACAGCAGTTTTACAAAACCACATTACAATACACATATCAGACCTCAATATACAAACCATACACCTTGGTAACTTACAGTACGATTATCCAAAACAGCTCTGGTTTGCAGTCAGCTATAACTTAACTTTTGTTTTTTGAAAAAATAGTTTATTTAAAAAATGTGATTTCTGTTTTTAATGAGTTACATGATATACCCCTTAAGGAGAAACATTTTGATCAACTCTTATATTTAAATTGTACGAGTGGTATTATACATAACCCCCATAAACACATAACATGGGAGCAGTTTTAAGATCATCAGCTTTCCATTCAAATATGGAAGTATCACCTATTGGGAGTAGCAACCACAGGCAAAACCAGTCTGTGCGACCTTTAACTTCAAAGAGAGGCACCGAGGCAGTACATCACACAATATTAAAACAATGAAGTAAAAACAGACAGTCCCTGTTTTGCTTAAAAGCTCATCTCGTCAGCTGCTGAGGTGTTGAAACCATCAGCAGCCCTGCCTTCTTTCTCCTAGCATGGTTCACCAGCCAGCTAACAACTGACAGACTATCAACGCATTTCATGTCATTTTGACGCTTTACCACTTGCTTTACACAACCACCGACACTCTGCTACATCATCCTAAATGCTCTTAACACTCCCTTTGAAAAACCAACACTTCAAAAGCTTGATTAATACAAATATATTAATAAACTGCGTGATAGATTCATTTTGAGCATGACTGGGCACACGGCCTACTGACGTTAGCATTCTAGCTATAGCTGAGTAGCTAGCTCTCGTTCCTGCACCATTTTTTACTCAAATAAGCTTTTTTGTCAGTGTAAAAAACATCCCACTCGCTAGAATGAAGCAGGCCAAGTATTCACACTTGTTTTTAAAACAACAAATACGACACTTAAGGAGAAATGAATCACCAAAAACGCAGAGAGAAACTTACTGAGTTCATCCTGGGCAGCCATGTTTGAAGAAAGTCATTAGCGCCCCACGCAGGTTACTAGTGTCACTGCACTCTGTGGTGCCACTCCTTCATCACCCCTACAGGAGTGATGCTACGTACTGCGCCGAGGCTTCGGAGCGTGGATCTTAATTTGTTTTATTTTATTTTTTAAATCATGTATTTATATAATTGTATTTTATTTTGTGTCATTATTGTTTTGTATGTATTTATTCATTTTTTCTTTCTTTTTTATTATAATTGTTTGTATTGTTTTATTATTATTATTTGTATTATTATTAATTTAAATATTATTCATATGTTATCAATATTCAAGGTGGGGTAGGTAATTTTGGAGGAACCAGCTCGAGTGCGCTAGAATTTGAAAATACACAGCCGGAAAAAATCTGCCACTTCCTTACAGAGCCCCTCCTCCAACACACACGAACGCGCACATGACCAATGAGGGCACGAGGTAAGTTTGTGCACAGATGGAAAGCTGACAGGCAGGTAGGCCATCCAGTTATTTTAGCCGGCCGGCTAAAATGATTGGTCGTGCTTTTTACAGCGCTACAGCTTCCACAGATGAACTTTTTTTATGGATTTTTTGTCAAAGCACTTAAGATATTCACTGCTATCGGGATGTTAAGAGCATTCCATGGAATATAACAAAAAGTGTATCTCGAGCCGGTTTCTCAAACTTACCTACCCCACCTTTAATGTGTATTTAATTATTCATTGTTTATGTATTGATATCATTTTTGTATATGATTTATTTATTCATTGTATTTTTACTTGTCATTTTTTAATTGTCATTGTAATTCTTTATGAATTTATATCACCTTTTTTATTTGAATTATAATTATTATTTGTTGTTGTAATTACATTTTTATTTATTATTAGTATTTTATTATTATTATTTTTATTTTATTTGTTCACCCCTATGTTTTTTCCCCTGTCCCCCGTAGGTCTGGGGGGGGGGGGGGGGGCATCCCTGTAAGGCTGGCTAACACAGCAGCACCAACGACTCGTCGTTTATTGAATTTTTTTAATGTATTTTTATTATTATTTTACATAATTATTATTCTTTATTTTTGCAATTTTGGGGACACAGCGACATGCTGACTGCAGTGGGGATTGAACCAGTGCTCCCCTTTTAATATAATTAATATTTTATTGTATTTTATTTTATTTTGACCACTATTTTATTTCCGTGTATTTATAAAATTATTTAATTGTATTTGTTTTAATATTATTTTATTAAATAATTATAATAATATTCATAAATTGTTTACAGACATACATATATTGTGTATTTAATATTTCTTTCTATTTTTCTATTATTCATTTTTTTGGTTTAATTATTGAATTCTTTATTTTACTACACAAGACATTTCTCCAACTCACATGTGTTTTTATAGTTCTGAGTAAAGGTGAAATAAATAATTTACATTTAGTTCTTTTCGTGTTGTGTAAATAATGATGTACTGAAAGAACAATAAAAACATATATATGTACATTTCACCTTTATTTTTTATTTTACGATTGCAGGGGAAAATGATCAGTATATGCATATTCATGATTATGCAAAAATGCCAATGTCAAGAATGATGAACACTAATATTAAGAACAATACAAATGTATTGTTTGTATTGTAGTTAGATTTTACAAACCTATTGTAATCAATGGAGAAGATACCACAAATGTGGGAAATTTGTGTTAAATTGGGTAAATATATTCTTCTTTATTTTGTGTTCATCTAGGCCAGGGAATAAACAATATGTGCACAGTTGAAAGACTTTAAAACACTTGAAATTATAAAAGCACGGATTTGTCATTGCCAGGAAGTAAAATGAGCGCAGAGTAAAATGCTGTTGTGTGCACAAACACCAGTGTGATTTTGGTGGGAGTACGACCACCCTGGACAAAGTGGGGTTCCAAACCAGGCAGCTGCACCACCTGTTCTGCTGAACATGGGCTGTAGAGAACCGTGCAGATCTTCCCTATTGACACAAGGTTTAACCTTGTCGGGAAAAAAAAGAACATAACAGTGTGAGAGAGGCACAGATAAAATAACAATAATACATTTTATTTGAGGGCACCTTTCAAAACATTCAATGTCACCTTGCAATACACAAATCAACAAAATACGAGTGGCATTACAATACAAAAACGTGTTGCATAGAAAACCACAGAGGAAAATTACATTCTAAGGAGCAATTAAAGCTAGTTTTGAACAAATTATTTTAGTGTCTGACTATATCATATATGTGATGTCATTACTTGTCATTTTTTACGTATTTTGTATTCGTGGCTATCAAGTATCAGATTACTAATTTGATTACTTCAATACTAATTTGAGTAACTGGGCAGGTATATATATAATATTCATACAAATGTATTACATGAAAATATGATTTCATGTTCATTGTTTAGAGTTATTCTAAGGCTTTACTCATTGGGAACTCACAGAAAGATCACACTGTTCAGATTCCTGCCTGTTTAACACACTTTGACCAACAGGGGGGTTCAGATGAATCCTCATGAGATGAAGCCTTTTGAGAACCAATTGGCTGGAAAGCTTCAAAGCTTCATAAGGCTTCATCTCGCCATCACTACCCTACAGCAATGAGTTCTGCAAAGTTAGAGAGTTGGACGCATATAGGCTCTTAACGTCATAGTCTAGTCATTCATTAGTTTCCACATAAAGATCCCCAGATTTAGGCAAAAGGACATTGTTTTCAAGGAAATGGCCAATTTTGTCCCCACCACTTTTGAAAAGTATAACTTATAAATGTTCTGAAAAATAGCGTGCACAAAGAAATGTAATAAACAAGAACACTAATTTCCAATAATGTGACTACAATTTTAAAACCGTTAAATATTGTAGCACTCAAGTCCATGTAGCTTTGTTTCAATTGTTGCCTTTCTTTAACTATATATAGTTAAAAAAGATTGCAATCAATCAATCAACCAATCAATTATGTTCTGTTTTATTCTCAGCTTTTATATTTTTATTTATTCCTGTATTTATTTCCACATTTCTTTATTTCTGTTTTTTTACACATTTATTTTTTCTTGTATTTTTTTTATTTCTGTATTTATTTAATTGTACTTATGTCATGTTCTTTCCTCCATACCTGTGTGCTTGTTGTGTGCATGAGGTACAAATTCACTCCAAATCACATCACAGCAAGAGCTATAGTTGGGCGTTCATTGTTTTAAAAACACATTGGTGGTCCACAGGTCTATGCATTTGTTTTTCATGCAGGTGCTCGAGGTTCAACACCAAGGGGAAGGACATCCTTTGTCTTCTGCTATGCTGATGTTAAAACTGGAGAAATTGTCCCCACACTTTTTTTTAACAAAGTGACGCCAATGATTCCAAGTAATAACAACGGGCTTAATAATGAACCTAACATATTGGGAAGAGCATCAGACTCGTGCACTGGACATCTGGAGGGATTTTTGTCACATTATTGTAACCAAATACCTGCCTAATGTCTGTTATGTAACTTGAATGTTATTCTTTAATAAGTAAATCAAAGTTGTTTAAAAAAAAAAACTGTTTCAATCAACAAATGCAAAAAAAAAATCTTTATGCAAGAGTATACTCAAAAGAACATAAACGAATCAAGACAAATACATAATACATTTGGTGCAATAAAAGAGTTAACGCTGGAGATAACAATTTCCAATAACATTGACTGTGTTTTTCCTTCATTAAATAAAAAACGTTATTAATCACGAGTCATTTACAAACCTTTAAGGCACTTATTTTCAGGCAATAACATTGAATGGTGCAGATACAGCATAGATAAAATAAAACCAAACAGAACACAAGAATACAAATTACAAATACAAAAAATCAAACAATAAAGCAAATAAAGTATATATAAAATCAAACTAAGCAGAATACATCTTACACAAATAAAAATTACAAAACAAAAAAACAAACAATTATTAACAACACAGTATAGGGTATATTCAAGTAACATGAATAAGTCAAATATTGAGAATAATTTCTGGGTGTTTCTTTCCTTTATGTAATGAAGAGACTGCAAATATTTTAAAGGTCACCTATTATGCAAAATCCACTTTTTCATGTCTTTTATACATAAACATGTGTCCTCTCTGTGTAAAGAGATTCTGAAAGTTTCAGGAAAAAAGATTCGCTCTCTTTTTGTCCTGATCCATTTATATAAAAACCTGTCTGAAAATGAGCTGATCAGATTTTGGCCACTTTATGATGTCATAACGATTTTTTGGCTTGTGTAACCATTAGCCAATAACCAACCAAGGTAACTGCCAACCACCTTATCACCTGAATGTCCTCCTAGAGCACCATTGTGTTCTTTTTCACCAAATATCTCTCAGAGGGGCGTGGGGAGTGGCTCCTTATTTTCATCTAAAGTAAAAGACAGAATCAGCACTTTTGAAACAGGGCTGAAACAGAGGGGTTTTATGGGATGCTACAATGCATGCATGATCTGTTTGGTATTTCGAGCCAAACACTTCAGAGACATTTTTTGTATATTATCTGAGACCTATTATATATTGATGAAAAAAAACAGTATAATAGGGGACCTTTAAGTTCGTTCTTCCATCCAGTGATGTGGGGCTTAACCTTAAGATATTTGCATTTAAGTATAAAGTGTTTGCTTAACAAAATCAAATTATTAACCAGAAATTCCATATTTTTTTCTTTTATAACTACTCCTTTGAATTATAGCCAAGTCTGTAATGCAAGACAAAATTGTTGAACAGGTTCACACAACATTGGCTGAGCTGCAGTTCTTCCACTCTCCTGCTGATTCGCAGATCTCACAGTGCATGGATAAGTCCACCCCACCACGGTCTGCCTCTCATCTCGGGGTGGATCACGTTAGCACACTGACACGCATTTGTGGAGTATAGACCGTCTTCAACATGGTTTAATCTCAATGCAAGCAGCAGCAGCACCAGCAGGACCAGCAGCTGTCATGTGAATCAGCTGGACGGACAAGGAAGAGATAAATAACAACACGGCGCTGTGTTTCTAAATCAAGGTAAAATACTCTTTGCTTTTATTGAAACAACATGTGATATACCGGCGAAAAATGATGCATGTAAGCTAGCTTTGATCCAGTTAGACAGCAATCGGTGTGCTGCATTATGTGACTCTTGTGCAAAATTAGCTAAGCTACATATCAACAGCTAACCGTTAGCGTTGCCAGCCTAAGAAGTTGGCACGCGTTCATGCCAGTGGACATCTCGGACTATGTTTCTCATTGTTCCCATGTCTATTGCCAGAGGTCTTTCAGGATCGATACAATAATGTATATACGATACAAAAGATCATAGTAAATCCTCAGTATCACACAAAGTCACAGAGCAAAGGAGCTACGGGCCTCTCTGCAGCCACCTTGCGATGGGCATTTAAACCCCATTCACTTGTGCATTAAGAAGTTAGCTGGTGTGCTAGCTAGGTTAGCTAAACGGCTACATATGCATTTATTTTCCACCTGCTAGCTGCAAGTGCTTTATAGTCCGTTACCATGAATCAATTCACAACGTACAAATCAGAGTGCCAAATTATTATAACATCTTAATAGAAGCAAGCTAGTAAGCTAAGCTAGCAAGCTGTGCTAGTTGTTCAGCCATTACTTTGCATCATAACAAAACGTAGGCTAGTTGGCTAGTTAGCTGGCTTGATAGACAACAAAGCTCAGCCAAGCCATAGACGCAAATCCAGCGAAACCACAACTCAGGGGATATTTATTTATCCCAGTGTTCTAATGTGTTGATTTCTATTAATAGTAGGTAGAATAAGCACGATTTAGGTTATCCGTGTTTTGAAATGTTTGTTTTAGTACTTAAAACAGGAATAAGGTTGTAAACACATTGTGTCTGAACACTGTTGCTGATTTATTACACAAACTTGTTTAAGCTTGCAATTGCCTGTTACATAATCGGGTTGAACGCCATTACAATATGGTTTGCAGTGAAGTAGCTTTATGAAGAAATATATGGTTGAAAATCACAATATCATGACTCGGGCAATGTGATCCTTTGTCTGATGAACAATAAAGTCAGAGTTGGGAGTGGGATGGGTGGATGGGACAACAATCTGAATTGGGTTGTTAGAAAGGATCATAGGGCCAAATCGACATTCGTTGAATCTCTACCTCCATCTAGCGGTGATCATAAACCACTGCCTTCTAGTCAAGTTTTACACCTGTACATTTGAACCACACGTTAATATTTATTACAGCCTGTAAATCACATTAAGTGGTTCATATTTTGTAATGGTCTATACAATGCGTACTAAGTCTTAAATTGAGTTACATCTTCAATCGGTATCACAAAAATGTAAGGAAAAATAGCTGATTGGGAGCAGTTAAATGCAAAAACACACTGACCATCGACTTAACAACTTATTGACAAATTAAGCAAACACAAATTACTTTTTGGCTATATTTACATCTGGAAATTGGTAATTATTATTATTATACCCTTTGAGCACATTTTAATTTGTGTCTTTATTTTCTTTTTCCAGGTTATATCTGGTGAGGCAGCAGGATGGCGGGGGCAGAGGTGTTTACCCCTGCGAACCCCACCTGCAAAATCATGACTTTCAGGCCCACCATGGAGGAGTTCAAAGACTTCAACCAGTACCTGGTTTATATGGAGTCTCAGGGTGCACATCGCGCAGGTCTGGCTAAGGTAGGGAGCCTTTTTTCAAATTTCAACTTGGAAACAGTTTCAACATTATTTTTGTCTTGTCTGTAAATTATGGAATTCATGATGTCCACTTAGTGGTGTGTCAAAGTTTCCTCTAATGTGTTCCTCTAACAGCAAGACCCTATTTGTACTAGGTTACTCCACTCCTGTTTTGTTTTCCAAACCTCTCCTCTTCTGTTTGTCCCCCAGGTGATTCCTCCTAAAGGCTGGAAGCCCCGTCGTACCTATGATGACATAGATGATCTCATGATTGATGCTCCCATCCAGCAGATGATGGCTGGCCAGTCAGGGCTCTTCACTCAATACAACATCCAGAAGAAGCCTCTTAGCGTGCAGGAGTTCAGGCGATTAGCTAACAGTGACATGTGAGTACTAAATACATACATTTTATCTAGGAAGTAATGCTGCTGCCCTATTTGACCTAATTTAAAGAAAACCTAACTGTTCATATTAAAATAATAATTAGAATTTTACCGCTTATCTAACAAAAAAGTCTGAAAATTGGTAAAGAGAAAGTAACTTAATCCATGTGTACATTTCTAATGCTAGTTTTCCTAATCCCAAATCTGATTAAAGATGGGATTTGGATAAATGATTTAAAAGTGCTAAGGTTCTACATTTAGCTGCTATGTAGTTTGTGCTAATGTTTTCCTTGCTGGCATACAGATGGCCATTTCACCTTACCAATTGTTATTGTTATTGTTATTGTTATTCTCCTCCACAGGTACTGTACACCACGCTACCTGAATTATGAAGATCTGGAGAGGAAATACTGGAAGAACCTGACTTTTGTCTCACCCATATATGGTGCTGATGTCAGTGGCAGCCTCTATGATGAGGTAGATGAGCCTTCTTCTTCTTTTGTTGATTTCCCTGTTTTTATTCACTATTTTAATACATGTGTTAATCTCTGTGTCTTTATTTATTAAACAGTAGAAATGACTTTGGTGGACTTTATATCATATTATTTTACCTAAATCTAGCAGTTTGGTTTTTGAAAAACAGGTTTTTGGAGTCATTTTAAGGTAAAAAAAAAAAATCAAAATTTGGGACACAAAGATGTATTGACTGAAAGCAACACATTCCCAGCTTTGATAAAGTAGGCCACTGAAGCTAAAATCCAGTTTTTAACCCCAAAGTAATTTATCAGCAGAACTTTAGAGGCATGAAACACATAGTGCACATCCACATAATAGTGATAGGGGATTTGACATCTGGCCAACTGGTGGCACAATGAGTAAAATCTTCCTTAATGTAGCTGATTATGATTGGATTTAAAAATGTCATTTTCAACCACAATACTAAGCTGCTAGATCCACTTATGACATCCAATTGTTTCTAATCCCCCAGGATGTGGAGGAGTGGAATGTTGGCCACCTCAACTCTATCCTGGATGTTATCGAGGAGGACTGCGGTGTGTCCATCCAGGGGGTGAACACTCCATACCTATACTTTGGCATGTGGAAGACCACATTCTCGTGGCACACTGAGGATATGGACCTGTACAGCATCAACTACCTCCACTTTGGAGAGCCCAAGTCATGGTTAGTATGGGACAGGGGGTAAACGCACAAAGAAGCAATGAAAAATTGCCTGAAAAATACTTTTAACACTCAATGGAAACCCAACTGTATAATATTCACTAAAGTATGTGTCTTATAGTTGAGACACATACTAAGTAAGACACATACTTTAGTACCACTAGTAGTACCATTAGTGAAACTTTTATGTTCACATCCACTCTTCTACGCATTGGAAAAAATGGCTACACACATTTAGCCCTCATCAGACTATAGGTCTATATATGGTTTAGTTTAGGCAATGGCTACTGTGAGAAATTGACACATTTCTAATCCTAACCAGTTACCATTCACTATACATTGTTTCTGTAAAATTATCGCAAACACTGTTAACAGTCTGAAGTATTTGACCTGCCTAATTGCCAACTTATTTGTACTTGATGTAGCTAAGCTTCAGACTAACTTTTTTCCCCACTAAATTTGAACTGTCTTTGGAAGCTCTAGAGGACAGAGATACTCTGAGACAATTCATCAATTATTAGTGTAATAGGTACAAGCTGATTGCAACACATAATTAACTAACTAAAGAAGTCACTCAAGTGTTAAGTTACTCTTTGGGGTAGATTTACACACTTTGAATTTTCCACAATATCTTGTTAGATATTGTGGAAAATACTGTACTGACCAGAGCAAGTAGTGTAACTGAGTTAATGCAACTATTCTTTTCCCTTTCTCTGTCATTTTTTCGGCACAGCACTCAGTCCATCTCTATTTCGATGTCTCAATTTTCGGTCCTTAAACTTGAGCTACAATAATCCAAAAGGATACTATAAGGAAATGGTATAGGATTTATTTGACTTAAAATAAATTAAAATGCCAATATTCCTATTCAACTAAAATGTGTTGATCTAAAAAAAGGATTAAGATCAAAACAAAAGTAGGTGCCGAAATAAATGCCCTGTCACTGAAAACAGAAAAGTGTATTTGTTCAAGCTCTTGCATGTTTTAATAGAAGAGAGGCTGGGTTTTAAGAAGTGTCAGGTTAAAATGATAAAGTTAAAGCTGAAGTGAAGAATGCAGGTAGATCAAAATGTAGGTTTCTTTTTATTTCTTTGTCAGCTTGGCTTGCTCCATTTCTCTCTCTCCTCTCCTCTTGCCCTGAAGGGAGCTCTGCTCATTAGAGCAGTGAGCCCTGCAACCCACAGGGATCAGTGTCACAGGCAGACACACACACACACACACACACACACACACACACACACACACACACACACACACACACACACACACACACACACACACACACACACACACACACACACACACACACACACACACACACACAGCAAAGAGCAGCCTGATGATCCAAGTACACACGCATACCCTTATCATCTAACACACTCACACACAGGGGTACATTCTTTCATCATGCTTCTATTTTGACATCTCTTCCCTGGAGTGGAGCGGCTTTAAGATGCACCTCTCTCACCTCTTCTCAAACCCCTACCCCCCCCGCCACCTGCCATGTCACCTCCACCTGAGGATGGCTCTCACTGCTCTGTTAAGCTGACAGGTGATGTGATATGATAGAAATGCCACAGACCTGAGGGCAGATGCTACTAGTCGAATGGAGCGCCTCGTCAAACCTTGTGGGAGTCAGTCAAGAGCCCCGGGTTTGTCACCGGGAACATCGGGAATAGTTTCAATTCAATTGCGTCAGCAGTGTAGCACAAGAAATAATGCAGGATAAGGCCAAACGAGACCTATCATGCTATATTTTAATAATATATTGTAGGGCCATACCTATATAAAACATGTCTGCGAAGTTTTTTTTTCAAAATACCAAACAGATCATGCATTTTAGCCATGCCTCATTTCGCTCTATTTGCTCTTTTTTAGCCCTGTTTTTTTAAGGACTGATTCTGAGAAGTCTTCTTCGCTGCTTTTGTGTCAGACTACAGCGCCACCTACAGGCCTGGCATATGTACTACAGCGTCTCCAGCGCTTTCGTGATAGGTGGAGAGTTGGCCATATAGGCGGAGCTCCCCGTTTCTGACGTCAGAACAATTTCAAATCTGTATCAGTCTGTATCAGCTCCGTTGCAGCCCCGTTTTTAGAGATTTGGGTACGGAGGAAAAGAGAGAGGGTTGTGCTTTCTGACACTTGGTGAGTTCCCTGACACACCGGGGACACATATTCATGCATAAAAGACGTACAAAAGTGCATTTTGCATGATAGGTCCCCTTTAACTTAACAGCAATAGTTTTTTTTGTCCTTTTTAGAAATTGAATTAGACTCCGTATTTTGAAACGGTGTTAACAGAGTCAAAGACCAAATGCATTGGCTTTTAAAAGTCCCCTATTATAATTTCTTTAGTCAAAAATATAATAGGTCTCAGATATATATACAAAACATGTCTCTGAAGTGTTTGGCTAGAAATACCAAACAGATCAAGGTAATTGGAGGGTTTATACTGTGCACCTGAATACACTTTTCCAATAAGACATAACAACATCTCTGTCCCATCAGCCTTCTTACAATTAGTCGCTCATCCACCACTTGATGGCAGTCTTGAAGTTGTAAAGGCTTTGCTTGAAAACTTGTATTATACAGTTTAGGCATAATGAAGAATGCATGTGGAAATTTCACCTACACATTCAAAAGTATTTCTGTCTGCTTCATATTTATCTCTTATCTCTAATAGGTATGCAATCCCCCCTGAGCACGGGAAGAGACTGGAGCGTCTGGCTACAGGTAAAATAATCATTTATATTCTCTTTGTATTCTACATATGAATTAAGGCGGGAGAAATAATGAAACAGTTATTAAATAATGATGCAGCATACAGAACCAGGTCTGCATTAAACAACAAAGAACAGCACATCAATTAAACTCTGAAATGAGATGACAGTAGTGGTAATGGAAAAGCTAAGGATGCTGCATGCTAATGAGCTCGAAATACAAACGTGCAAAAACTGCTATTAGTAGAAATATAAATGCAAAAGGAGGTTTAATGTAGTGACGAACCTCTTTAAAAAAATACATATTGTAAGGCGAAGTAGACTAAATGAACCGTAATGCATAAGATTAATTTGACAACTTAGTCATTATTAAAGTGTTTGAATTTCAATTTATAATGGCTATTATGTCTAAGATTGCAATGCTGATTACTTCACTGGATAAATGGAAATCCAAAAATGTAAAACTAATGATACAAATTACAGTAGAATCCTATATAAAAGGAACTATATATAAATATGTTAAAACAAGTTTACTCAGATATTTTAAGGTTAATGATTAGGTATAGAAAGAGAAACTTTTCATGGTGACATATTCTGAAAATATGCTGCTTTTGTGATTTACCCAGATTCATTGTAAATGTAATCTGTTAATTAAATCTGTAAAGGTTGAAAAGGTGACCACAGAAACACTTTGGGTACACTTTTTAGTCAAGCTTTTTATTATGCATGTTATGCATGTTTCTCCGCTGGCTTACACTCTATGTTAATGTTGTGTTTGTGCACATTTTTGTCAGGTTTCTTTCCTAACAGCTTCAAGGGGTGTGAGGCTTTTCTTCGTCACAAGATGACTCTAATCTCCCCTTCCATACTGAAGAAGTATGGCATTCCCTTTGATAAGGTAGGCCCTCATCCCCTTTGAAAAATTACTTTCACTCCTTCTCTTCTTGCCTTTTATACGCCCTTTATTTACCAACTTTATTGAGACGGCTTTTCATGCCAGTGAAATTAGCAGTGCTCATTCTGAAATGTAGAAATCTGCAGTAACTTATTAAAGGATTTCATTCATTCTCTTTTACTTTCTTATTTAGAAAAGAAAATGGGAGGAGAGTTCACATTTCTTTTACTCTTTCAAACCAATCTCTTCCCCTATGTTTATAATAAATTGCCAGATTACTCAGGAAGCTGGAGAGTTCATGATCACCTTCCCTTATGGCTACCATGCTGGCTTCAATCATGGCTTCAACTGTGCGGAGTCCACCAACTTTGCCACTCTGCGTTGGATAGACTATGGCAAAGTAGCCACACAGGTAACATTCATGCACATGCTTCAAGTCTTGGGAACATCCAACAAAGTGTCTCAGAATACAATTCAATTCATGCTTAAAAATCATACAGTATCAAACATAATTGATTATAATTGTGTTTGCACTGCAATGCCTCTTTATGTTTTTCCAAAGCAGACAGAATATTCATACTCATCTTTTTCTTCCAGTGCACTTGTAGCAAGGACATGGTAAAAATATCCATGGAACCGTTTGTGAAACAGTTTCAACCGGACCGCTACGCCAACTGGATGGTGGGCAAAGATTCTGCACCTCTTGATCACATACTCGCCACTCCCAGTACAACACCGGAGCTGCACAGCTGGTTGCAGAGGAGGGGCAAGAACAAAGCTACTAATAAAGGGTACTGTATTCATATTCCAACACAGTTTCTTCTGCTTTCCATGCAATTCTGTTAAAGAGAAGACTCTATTGCAGCTGATCGTGCTACTGGGAGTACAAGTGGTGCTGTTTGTATATTGATGACATCATACACAGTCCTCATCAAAAGAACATGTCCATTGCAACATTTGGAGAGACATCAGTCTGTGATGATGCCTTAATTGCGGCCCTAGTGCATTGGATAGTGAAGAGACAATGGCATTTGGCACACATAATAAAGTCACAAACTTCCACATTTGTTTCCTTAATTTTGGGCTTCAATCTTCTTTTATCTCAATCCTTCCTCACAGCAGCACCCACTCTCGTATGCGATCCAAGCGCCTCAGAACCACTGAGGAGCCCATTGCCCTGGATGGCAGCACAGCGCTGACTAGCAGCAAGAGGAAAGGCCTGGGGGGTCCGACTGGGCCCAAGGTGCGAAAGTCTGCTGCCGGGACAAGCTGCAAGGAAGAGGAGGAAAAAGAGAAGAAAATGGAAGCCGAGTCAAAGCACAAACAGAACCAGAACCCTTTTCAGCTCTCTGGTAAGAGACAGCAAGTATACTGTATGCGTGGGTGTGATTTAAACAGCTTGACTGCATGCTTATGTTGCTGTTTACCTTGTGGTACATTATATTCATTTGTCCTTATCCTCAACAGGTCCTTGCAGACAGATGTGTGTGGTCAAGGTAAATCGTGTAGAGAGTAATAGTTTAAGTCTTTCGAATAACTCTTACTGCAACCCCATTCCCTCTCCTGCTGCACCAGTGAAGAATGACCTAAAGGCAGAGACGGTCACTCACACTGACCCTCAACACCTCTCAGGGTCAGGGGTCACGAGAAGGACTCCCGATGGACTCAGACAAGGGCCTGAGGATACCCAGATGCATCTGGGAACTAATGAGCCAAGGTGTTGCTCTCCTGAACCACAAGACCTCTCACCTTCTCAGGACTGCTGTATCAGGGTCTCTCCCCTGGAGGCTCAAACACTCAGCTCGTCCTCCAACACAAAAAACAACTCTGCTGAGACTGAGATGAGCTCGTGTCCGCCTGACTATAACTCTCAAACTTCGAGTTTCTCATGTAAAGAAGACACTTTAAGGCTATCACCAAACACTGACACTAGCATGGACACGGGTACTGAGAATTACACTAACAACATCGCTAAAGCAGAGAAAATAAACACAATTGTTGATACCAAACATATCAATCCACACTCCACTACAAAAGCACTTTATGATCTTAAATCTGAGCCAGTAGAGGGGGGTAGTAGCACATCATGTTGCTCCTATTCCCCTTCAGGACAAAATTGCAATTTGGAGAAAAACATCACAAAGGGAAATCGTTGCCCTCCTCTGCTGCAGAGGAATGCAGCAGACATGCCACAACTCACTCTGGAGCCAGCAGATACGGTTGGAATCTGCCCTTTGCCACCTGTACTGATCCAAGAGATGCCCTCCCTCACCCCGGCTGAGTATGGGCTAACCAATGTCCCCAAAGCTACATCAAGCAGTCACCAGGTTGCACCTGTGCTTCATAGGGAGACGCCAACTAGCTCTCTGTCCTCAAATGGAGCCAAACGGGAGTTAAAAAGCAACTTAAAGATGTCAAAAGAACCTCTTTCTGTAGAACGTGCCAACAAGTGGAAGTTAGAGTCTTCATATAGCTGTAAAGGGGCAGCAGTGTCTGGTTCAAAAGGAGACGTGGCTCATTTAACTACCAATTCTATGCACAAAATAACATCTGGTGTTGTCCATGAAAAGCTAAAAACGCCAGGAATTGCTGCGGAACAGGAGCATATAAAGCTGGAAAGTGTTCCCACTGGACGAACTGATGCTTCCCCTCTCCAGCTAGTTAAGAGCAATGCACCTCAAACAGAGCAGCAGTACAGCCTATTAGAGTTAGCAAGCAAAGAAAACTCACAGCACCCGGCTCATAGGGACAATGCATTCAGTCTGAACAATGGTCTGCCTTTTTTAACTGGTACCTCAAACTATAACCCCCATACGCCATTATGCACTCAAGGTGACTCGGCACTACAGCTGCACCACCACACTACATACTCCCCTTCCCATTGCACTTTTGAGAACTCATACATGGAACCCAAACCTTTCTCCAGCAGTATTTGGAAAAACTTAAATTCCCAGGGTCCTGCAGTACTTATCCAGAGTCTGCACCCAGAACTCCCTTCTGACTTCACCCACGACCCGCTGCCTTACACCATGTGGACCGAACCTCAGTGCAAAGAAGTCACAGACCTGGAGGTCACAGAACAAGACCTACGTGAGTCTGAGAACCAGGAAGAGGAAGGGGGGCCTCTCACCTGGGCCCAGCTCGAGCCCACCTCACTAGTTTCAGTTGGTGCTGTTGAGTCCCTGGGCCTCTGTGGGGATTATGAGCTCCACCGAGGGGACACAGATGGGTCTGACGCCCTCTCCTTGTGCAGGGAGCTGGGGAGACATAGAGACACAGAGGAGAGTCTACACTCCAATACTGCTGTTACACCTCTGAATATGGCAGGAGGTGAACAGGATGGGGTGTCTGACATGGATGAAAGGGGATCTGATGGCGAAGAGATGGAGCAGCAATGTAGTGTGAAGGGAGAGAGCAGTAGTGACTCATCTGATGAGGAGGAACAAGAAGAAGAAGAAGAAGAGGAAGAGGAAGAGGAGGAGGAGGAAAATGATACAAGTAACTGCGAGTGTGATGAATCAGGCCTGGAACCTGGGGAGGTTTGTGCAGTGAGTGCTCTTTTACTCACAGTCATACACATTCAGTCTTTAGCTCAAGTTTGAAACAAATACATTTTATTTGCACTCTAATGCCTTTCACTGATGCCTGTTCCTGCCAGTACCCTGCCCTGTCGGTGAAGAGGACCACGAAGAGCTGGCGTCACCCACTCAGGAAACCCATGGCGAGGGCTGTACCCACGGCTGTCAAACCACAGGATGCCAGTGATGATGGTGGGAACTCACGCACACACACCCCTCACACAGTTCATTGAAAGATATTGCAAAGGTCAGGCCTTAAGAAACACTCCAACATTCAGAGAGTGACACATGTTCATGCTATAAGCCAAGAGACAAGCTCATTACAATAACAACCCAGGGACATTTCCTGTTGTGGTCTGAGTTGCACAGTGGATGGCACTAAGCCAGAAACCACGATCCTCCGCTGCTTGCATTGCATTGAACTAGATTACAGTTCTCATAACATGTTTTTATAAATAGGTAAACTAAGAGGACTGGAATTCACTTTGCTGTTTTATTACCGTTAAAACCAACTTTTACATAGTAATCAACACTTCAGGTAACATTTGTTTTTTCCCACAGCGTAGCTTTTTATAACCATCGTTTCATTCCACTCTGAGGTCACTTCACCCTATTCTCATTTTTCACATTTTATGTTTCCCAAAATGACTCGACTGACGTCAATGCACACATAAACCAAACGGATGTAGCTCAGGCTTACCACAGTAAAAAGACCTAGAGATAGATACTCTATTTGTTTTCATGGTTTTAACAGGGTTGGTGGGAGGGGGGGGGCTCAATTAACAACTACTAATGCACACACACACAGTCACATTCATTATCTCTATGGCTGTGAAAGGGATGAATAATTCAGGAGGCATTTTAGTTGTTTATCCCTGAGAAATTACCATGAAATGACCATGGCTGTGAGGAGCCTATTTTATGATGATGAGAGCTCTTAATCATTTTGGGTCATTTTATAAACTGGCAGGCCTCTATTCATTGAAAATTGTTTTCATGTCACTGGAGGGGATTGTCACCACTGTGGATAGATTAGATCTGACTTTACACCAAATCAGGCGGTTTGGCAAAAACACACATCCTTCAAGTCATCTGAGTGTGGGAAGTGAATTCGGGCTGGGAATTCTGGAACAATGCAGCGGTGTGCGGCAGAACATTTTAAACTGACAAACATTTTGAGAAACGCAGCCCAATGTCATATTTCGTTGGCCAGTCACGTAACCAGTAAGTCGGTGAGAGAGTACAGTAAACGTTGCTTTCTCTCGCTGCCATGGGGATGGGTGCCGAAAATACTTTTGTTAAAAGTTAAGGGTAAAAAAACGAAACACAAGCACTTAGCCCAAACCGCCCAGGAGTTTGTGTAACAGCTGACTACATTGATGCTCGTTTTAGCAATTCTGTTGGGACTTGATAGCGTGCTTCCCGCAACAAGCTCCAGCACAAGGCTCAGTCCCTCTGTCTTCTCTGGTCTAACTGCTGTCAAAAGAAGACGCCTTAAAGTGTGGAGCAAATCATGACGCTCTGACGGAAAACAATAATCGTGTAATAAAAAGTGTACTTGTTTTACATCGGAGTGTTAAAGTTCACGTCATGACGTCACAAATATTGGCCATTTGGTATAACCCTACAGCTAATGCTGGACCGCATGATTTGGTGTTAATGCCGCCTTAGCAGCAAATCTATTATTCAGAATAAGATCAGATTTATTACAAAGTAGGTTTACACATACCAGGAATTAGCTTTGGTATATCGTGCTAAAGTCTGTTGTGCGCCGAATGCATATTTTGTTTTTGATATTTAGGGCACACAGTTGTTTCCGATTGAGAACAGGCTTAATTAACATACTACCAGACGAGAGATATGCACTCTATAGTTCATGAATCATCATCTGGACCATAGTAGAAAAAAGGTTAAAGTGGAATAGATAAGTGCTCTCAATGTTGTAGCTTTGTTTTGTCTCCACTTAGAGCCCCCTGAAGCAAGCTTGGCAGAGGAGGAAGAGAGGAGGAGGAGGAGGAGCAGGAAATGGAGGCGTGGGCGAAGCCCCTCATCTACCTGTGGCAGAACAAGAAGAGATGCTTCACATCAGAGAGGGAGTACAATGCTCATGCAGCCACCATGCAGCCCCACTGTGCTGTGTGCACACTCTTCATGCCCTATTATCAGGTAAAGCAGAGTTCAACTAAAGTATAACCTGTGTTACTAGTTGGATATAACACTGTTGAAGACACAATGGCCTTTGTTTTATTAAGAAAGCAAAGGCTCAGTAAATACATAGTTAAGTGGTTTGCAGCTGTCTCTGCAAATAATTAAAGCTGAATAATTACCGGCGAATAAAATAAGTATTGAAAATAATACTAATCCTGCTTGTGATGAATGTGGTTTTCCTGCAGCTTATCATTGTCTTATTACAGAACCAGCTCTTGTAATTTGCCACGGGCTAAAATGCCATCCAGAGCGACAACCTTAATTATAAAGCAAATTAGTGGGGAAATATTTTATTACCCACCGCTTAAGAAGAACATGAAAATCATTCAAATTGTTTTTAAGGTTGAAGACAAAGCAGAAGACGATACACCTATCACAGCCAAGGACACCTCCACACCCTCTTCTCCAATGGAGGGCCACACACATCCCTGTGGTGGTCTCAGAAGAACCAAGCCCCTTATCCCAGAGATCTGCTTTTCTTTCCGGGAGCAGAACTGCCCCCCAACTCCCACAAACCCTCTGCTGCAGGAAGACGGCACCTCCCCTCTGCTCTGCTGCCAGGGCTGTTGCCTGCAAGTCCACGCAAGTACGTATTAACGTGTAGATAGTGTGTGAAGGTTGATACTGGTGTTGTAGATACCTCACCAAACTGCATTGTTTGTTTTTATATGCTGTGCTTGTTTTTCTGATGTCATTGTGATAGGGTCGTCGGGTTTGAGTCCTGTTTCAATGTTCCATCCGCTCTCTGTTTCCCTTTCTCCCTCTCTCTCTCTGTGGTTGGGAGTATTTTATTTCCCCCGTCAGCGGAATGAGTTTGATTCCTCTGTCTTCACCACACATACTTCCTGTCCAAAAGCCCCAAGCCAGTGCAACAAGGCCTCACAAACACACTCTTTAAAAAAAAAAGAAAACCCAGAGCCTTTCTGTTCCGCTGGACACACAGCCGCAATACTCGGCACATTATCTTAATCCCACATTCACACACTGAAACAGCCCTAGGACTCTTTCTCAAGCCATGCACATTTTCCCAATATCTTAAGCTTTCAGCCGGTCTTTTCTACAGACACACACAGATACGCGCATGCAGGCACACACAAGCACACTTTTAAGGTCTCACACACTGTCGGGGAATCCACAGCTTTAAAATGACTTTTCTTCTCCCAGTCACTTTCAAACCCTTATACTTTCCGGCCTGTAGTGTTGATCCCACCTCACTTTTTACTTTGGAGGCTCTAGGCGTTATGTATGTGCTGTGTATGCTGCATGTGAGTGTGTGTGTGTGGGGGTGGTAAAGCAGTGTAGGGTCAGGAGCTGAAGAGTATGTCATTTGAAACTGATGAAAAAGCCACAAGTTTAGTTTGGAGAACTGACGGTAAGTACAATTTGATGTAGCTGCCAACCCCCTACTGTTATTTGAACTTGCGAAAGGAAGAGAGGTGAGCTTAGATTTAATGTTTGGTTTGGTGATGGATAGTGGGGGGAAAGAACTGAGACATACACATAAACAGACTTTAAGTTTTTCTTACAAATAAAACAATCCCCCCAGCTTATGTGTCTAAGACCTCTAGGAATGGAGTTTAACCAGCTGTCGGCTTTGAACAGAATCACATTTGTCTTGCTTATAAAGTCAAAATGTTTTTTAGTTTGAAGCCACAAGCGTTTATGTTTTTTATAAAACATTTCTGTTCCTCTGCCACACCAAGAGCACAGACCAGAACTAAGAAAGGCACAAATATTTACTAAATGTTGCTGATTCATACTACTGTATATGTTTTGGGGTTTCTGGGGTTACAAAGTGTCTGAAACTAAGGCATACTGTCACGCCAGTGCAAGTCTGGCTTTCCACAAAGTGCTTTTTGATACACAGATGAACACACTAACAGATGCATTTCTAAACAAAGATGTATAGATGTAACTCTTCCTCTTTTGTTGTCTGCATTTCTTGCTTAACCACAACCATTCCCTTACACACAGACACACATGCTCTCTCCATTTACACTTTTTCTGCAATAATGTGCATTTCTGCATGATACAATAGCACCATTCTGTTGAAAATCATTGGGAACAAATTGTACATGGCATTTAATTCTGTTCTTTGTTAGCGATTTACCATTAGCTCTCACATCTGCTGTGTTCTTTATGTTTTTTTTAAACCATGCCGCCCGGTTTGGCGGTATTTGAGTCAGTGATAAAGATTACAATTGTTCAAAGTTATATCTTTACCAATTATTGTTATCTATCTCTTCCTCCTTTAGGTTGCTACGGTGTTGCCGAAGATGATGTCGGTGAACAGTGGTCATGTGATCGCTGTACAGAAGGAAGCTTTACTGCAGTAAGACGATTTTTCTCTTTGTGTGACAATTGTATTTTTAGATGGAATGTAGTTATACGCACATTACTAATAGGGGCATTGCTATTTTAGAGCAGCATTGATCAAAAAGACCAACATCTTACATGTAGGCTTGATAGACTGACTCTGATTTAAGCCTCAGTGTTCCTCTAAAAAAACCGATGTTGCTTAGTGAAGTTACTTTGTGTTTTCGTTACTTGGTGTGCATTACCTTGCTTGACTTAGAAGATGAACACACTGGAAAATATATCCGTTCCGCAGTAACTGCAGTCGCATTGTAAATGCCTTTTTTTCTCAGAAGACTTCACAACAATTTGACCTATTTCCCCACACAATGCAGGTGTTGTATGTAAACATGTGTAAGGATATTGGTGTGTGAAATGACACCTTTTCTGCCTCTCTGACTCCCGTTTATGTTTTTTCAGGAATGCTGTCTATGTAACCTCAGAGGTGGAGCTCTGAAGAAAACCAAAAACGACAAGTGAGACAGGCTTTTGTTCTCACATTAGCTCATCTCTGATCTCCAGAGCTCAGCCAAAGAATTGTCTGTGCTTCTTAATCATCATGATGTATTAATTTGTTATTAGATGGGCTCATGTGATGTGTGCGGTGGCACTACCAGAGGCAAGGTTCAGAGACGAAGCCAAGAGGAGTCCTATTGACACCAGTAGGATCCCCATGCAGCGATTTAAACTGGTGAGGACACGCACGTGCACACACACGCACGCGCACACACACACGCACACGCACGCACACTAATGCAGTGCTGGAATTCCCCAGGTCCTTGAGGACTGGCTCAGTCCAATTAATGAAGTGTTCAGAGTTCTAATTAACAATGTGAGAAGAACATGCCCGCAATCAAAGCTAGATAATTAACCACTGGTGGGTGGGGGGTTTGTGTATGTAGGGCTGTCTGTGTGTGGGCGTTTGTCTTACATGCGTGGTTGTGTGTCCGTCTGCCTGTGTCTTAGTGCATGCATTTGTGCATCTATTGTGTGTATGCGTGTGTTTGTTTGCTTAATGAGAGCTGGAGTGTGTCTCTGCAGACCTGACATGTTGCCACTATAGTTAGCTCTCTGCTGCAGGCACCATGATAGCTCAGCAGAAAACGCAGTGTTGGAGAGGATGGATAACGGAGGCGAAAACTGCCTGCCCATTCCCTGCTTACATTATTGTTTCAGCGAAAAGTATAGCATGTAAATGAAAACTTTTTAAAGAATCGTATATGATTGATCAAGGCACGGGTTGGGACTTGGAATGTAGTAGCATTGATTTACAGACAATTAGATGGGGAAACACAGTGCCCCTGCTACTTCACAACTTTAATGTTACTGCTTACTTCAAACACACCAAAACCCACACACACAACAGGCCTCTGGGCTTGCAATACCGTACCCGGAACCATGACTGAGTAACGTTATGCCAGGCAGACATACATGTGACAACCTTGCAGCTGAACTCATCGACAGCAACTGACACAGACATTTAGACCTTATTAATATTTGCTGTATTTGATCATCAAGGTTTTGTAAATGTCAACTTGGTTGCCTGCCTGACTGTTTTAGAGGTGTTGATTCACCTCGAATAATAATTACCGTGGCGAATTTAGTTTGTGGTGCCATTCATCTGTGCTACATTATGCTTAAAGGTCTCTAGTAATCAACCCTTCCAGTCAAAACTCATTGCCAGTGTTAGCCGAGGAAGCGGATCCCTTTTTCTCACCTCATTTCTTTTTATTGCCCTAATTTAAACTTATAACAAAATTCCAACCATCATGAACAAAAATGGAGTGTAAAATAATTCAAATTGATTGAAGGTGTTCCTAAAAAAACGGTAACATGAGTGCATCCCCGAAAATAGTTGACAAGATACGACTGCATTTACACTGAGAGAAGTTACCCACAGCACAGGGAATGTACAGGGATATGGTTCATATCTGCTCATACCACAAAGATATGAGGCTCATTTTGAAGTGTCAGAATCCATACCCAGGGGCTGAAATCTGAACACAATGAAAAGTGGAGTCCAGACAGGAAAGGGCAGGCGCTCATAAAATGCCTGTGACATTACCCTGATGATTGCCAAAATGTTTCAGATATTGTAATGACTAGAATTCTTTCTTTTGCCAATGCTTCGTTCCTTTAGCTGTTTGATTATATAAAGTTTGCAGCAGTGCCATTTGTAGCTTTACACCACAGATTATACACTTTCTACCGATGCAGCTAAAAGTACATGCTTTGATGTCGTGATGTTGGTATATACAGTTTTGGAAAATGTGTCTGATCTAAAGATGCAACTAAGAGTGCATTTATTTTAATTTTTTTTCATAACTTCATGATGCCAAATATTTTATTTTTGGTGCCAATTTTCACTAATGAATATGCTGATACAAGCACCTTTTGGACAGACGCATGCATTTGTTGGTAAAACAGATGGCCCTCTTTCCAACAAACTCTTTGACATCTAAATTAAGGTAAAAATATGATAAACCCCACAGCATGCTTGAATAAACAACTGCACACAATGTAACAGAAAGACATGTGGGTATCTTCATTTACATTTAAATTAAGAGATATTATTGGTCTTATACCTTTTTTTTCTTTAGTCCACTTCATCATTTGTATGTTGGCTCCGTGAGCCACGAGTTCTCATTGGACCCGATGCCCCAGCAGCAGCCCGGTACATTTATAATTTAATATGGCACACACACAATCCCACACTGAACACATTCATAATTTACTGTGGGAATGTTCTTAACGCATGGCTCAACACAGGCACCCAAATACACCCCGGAGAGGGCACAGGCATGGGGTAAAGTGGGTTAGGCTCACACAAACACACACACATTGAAACGTAAAACTATGCCGTCATCAATGTATTAAAGTACTTTATGTTTTCACACAAAGTGAACACTATTTACAATAGTTGTTTCCCACTGATAAATGTTCATAAATACAAACACACACACACTCATACACTCACGTCCCTCAGTTAACACAGGTTGTGTGGCATGCCAGTCAGGATCTTGTCATGCTGGCCCCGATAGGTGGACGAGACAGTCAGGCCAGTTCATCAGCAGCACACTGCTGTCCA
This sequence comes from Dissostichus eleginoides, assembly GCA_031216635.1. Taxonomy (NCBI): domain Eukaryota; kingdom Metazoa; phylum Chordata; class Actinopteri; order Perciformes; family Nototheniidae; genus Dissostichus; species Dissostichus eleginoides. The sequence goes on along the minus strand of CM062266.1, from coordinate 20,425,831 downwards.
TAATGGACGAGATATGGGAAAGGGGTTTATGAAATGTAGGCCATGTTAGTCACCAAGAAAAGCAGTGAGAAAAAAGTCCCTTAGTTCAGAAATAGAGAAACTGTGAAACAAAAGATGCTCCATTAATACAACCAATACAACAGAAAGGAACTGTGAAGCAATAGAGGCTACATTAATACTAATAAAAAAAGGGATAAAATGACTTATTTTCACCAGCCATTTTAAATTAACCATTGCCTTTAAGTTTGGAAGAGGACCGCTCATTACACAATACCCCCTGATCCTCAAGTGATATCTGATTAAAGTAGGCTAAGCTGATAATTGTAAAGGAGAAGCCAGCCCCGCTATAGAGGTTACATTTAATCAATGCTGCATAGGTCAACTAATTAGATCAGCTATTGATTTTTCAAAGAAATGAACAAAGGGCACTTATTTCAGAGGCTTAGCTGATAAGAACAGAGACTTATAAGAAAAGTTTAGCATTGGCACAGCATCACCTCCTTATCTATCCAACAAAGGCTATGCTCTTTCACCTGGGGTGATGAATATTTCCCAGATATGCACTAGAGAATTTAAACATCAGTTCCTATTTAAGAATGAAACATGTCCATACTCCCACACACGCTGTTTTAGACACATCGTGTTCTTCCATGAAGATGATAAGATATTGATATGACAGTATATCATCAGACTCTTTTTATAGGCTTTACTTCATATTTACAAAGCAGGTAATTCCCACTCGGACTGACTATCCGCTGAGGAACATCCTAGAGTCTAAGGAGTTTGTCTATCCACGGGCTTATTATCTGCCAGCATGTGTGGATATTTCAGTATGGATTCCTAAGGAATTACATTAATGAATAAATTACCTTCAAAGAGATGTGAAGCCGCACCACCAGAGAGAAGAAAACAGGGCAGGGAAGCGAAAAAGAGAGCGTAGATGGATGTTTTATTAGGAGGAGAGTGGAGGAAATGGAGTGAGATGGGATGCAAAAGGGGTGAAAGAGGAATGGGTACGAGTAGGAATATAATGGGAGGATGTCGTCATTCTTTCCCTTTAGTGGATGAGATGAGGATTTGTGGGAGCAGAGGAGAGGGGGCACGCCACAGCAGAGGAAATGGACTTGATGGGCTGTTGGGTGCAGAAAACCGAGGGGTAGTCTTAAAAATGTAGGTGCGAGTGTGTTTGTGCATTTAGGCATGGCAGTGTTCGGTGCAGGATATGTTTGTGTATTTCACCCTTCACTGTGCACTTGTGTACTGCTCACAGACCCAACATGGAGGGGAAAAGCACCAAAACAGGCATTGCTGCACTGGTTTGTTGGGGAAACCTCAAATGATGTCATCTGATTGGACCATTTAGAGGGTTTCCTTGTGTTGTAGAGGAAAAATAACATGTTTATGTTGACATGCCCCATTATATTCTCTTCTGTCTTAGTTTTGTTTACTCCACCGTATCCAATAACAGTGTAGTTTTACAAACAAGTTGATTTCGAGGACATACTGTTTCTAAATTATGTTCGAGCTTCATGGAACAACCCTGCTATGGTTCACTTAGCAGCCTTTTGTCTTTCACTCACTTTTTCTTGAGCACATTCAAGGTCCCCCAAATTTAAATTCAGATTTTAAATTGCTTCAATTCTTTTTACTGCTTTCCAAGGCTACACTTGGTTTCCTTCAGGGTAATAAAGATACTCAATGACAATTTCTCTTGATGTTTGCCATTTTGCCAGGAAAGATTACAAAGAAGCGGAAGATGTGTTGGATGGTCTTATACTCATTTTATTCTACATTCATGCATATTTTATGTGCTGCATTTAACATATTACACAGTTCAGTGTATACAATGTATTATTCATCATTTATACTAAACTGAAGTTTCTCTATGAAGAAATAATGCTATTTTCATCATATATCTTCATTATTATCTAACAAGAACATTTATTTGAACCGTTCACTTACAAAATGGTGCAAAACCCTACTTTTAACTGACATTGTATTTTCTGAATATTAATAGGACATACTGCTAAGGGTGAGGCGTTGGTGTTGATAGTTTTCTCCGGTGTGTGTCTACAGAAGTGCATCTATTGTCGTAAGCGATGCGTGGGGAGAAGGAAGGCAGGTGCTTGCATCCAGTGCTCATGTGGCCGGTGTCCCACCTCCTTTCATGTGACCTGTGCCCATGCTGCTGGGGTCATCATGGAGCCTGATGATTGGCCATATGTCGTGTCAATCACCTGCCATAGACATCAATCGCGGAGTTCGTCAGCTGTAAGTAATAGGACAGGTGTTTTCCAGAGGTGTTATGAACCAGGTCTTGCTAAGGGAGAATGGACATGGCAGTGTGTTGCACTTGGAAAACGATCATACTATACTGTAACTTGTAAAAGAAAATAGGTGTTATTGGTTCTAGTGTAATATATTTTCTAAATCATTCCAACATTACAAACAACACTTTATTGCTGTCAGATGGGACTGTGAATGCTACTCACATTTTTCAAAATAAAAGTTGTGTTATTGTAGAAATATACATATCTGTAATGTTGGAATTTATTTAGAAAAAATATGAGGGTATAAAATGTGTAACTATTACATTATTCACAAAAATGAAACGGGAGTTTTATGATTATCTAGAGCAGTGGTTCTCAACTTGTGGGTCGCGACCCAAAAGTGGGTCGCGGACCCGTTTCGAGTGGGTCGCAGATGTGTGAGTGAAGAAAACAAAATAGAAAAAAAAATAATTTCCTTTTTTTTTTTTGGGAAAAAAATCCAACTTTTATTTTGAAGGCCCAATTTTCCAACGCTGTGCATGCAGTAGGTGTTGGACTGGAAGTACCGGAGACCATAAACGGTTTTCAAAACTGTGTGATCATCTTCTTAATAAAACATCTTTGCTGATGTTTTTTCGAGTCTTCTGGCCAATCAGAATCAAGATTGTTGCCGGAAGTCCCTACGGAGAATAACTTTGCGGTAGAACTATTCTTTATACATCCATGGGTACAACTTCAGATAAAAATGAACACACAATGAAATATGACCCCCGGTTTGATGATTGACAGGTCACAGAACAATGGGAGTTATCTACCCTTACCCACAATTGAAAGTAATTCACACAGACTATCTCCTCTTTGCTCCTCTCTCTGTGTGGAGCAGCAAGTCCAGCTGTCAGAACAAAGTGAAACACAAACAATGGCATCAAATATTATTAATATGTCGGGTAGTAATAGATTTATTTATTTTCTTCTCAGAGTGTACCAGAATCCCTAGTTTATATGTTAGTATTTCTAAAAATCTCCTGGGGGAGAATCCCCCCAGACCCTCCTTCTGGGGTTGGGTTTTCAGCACGTGTGCCTTTTTATGTTATACAGTTCAGCTTTGATTCCATCATCTCATTAAACCTTATTTAAAAGCGTTATTTTGTTCTGTGAAGGGATATATGCACTGTACTTCACTTTAATGAATATTGTATGCTGAAAAGCGTATAATTACTGCACGATTTTTTGTTGAATAGATTTGAGTGGTTCAAAATTTCGGGTCGCGATCTATTGTCTAAGGAAAAAGTGGGTCCCGAGGCCTGACCAGTTGAGAACCACTGATCTAGAGCAGCCAGAGAGCTTCAGGGGAGGCGCAGCGTGAGAAAAAAATAACGAGAAAAAGACGAGTAAAGTGTCACTTGCACACTTTTGGCTGTCTGTGGAGACCGAGGTCACCCACCTGTGCTCATTCCCTTCACCTCCACCCAGGGGCAGACTGGCCATCTGTGTGTTCTGGAGAATCACAGAACGGCCGGTCGTCAGCGGGCCGTTGACGGCCGGCTCGGTTCGCTGACGGCCGGCACCGCCCTTTATTTTTTATGTTTTTTAAACGGCATCATTTAAGTTGCGCTGACAGGCGACAGAAGTCCGTTTAGCGGGCAGTTTCCACGCAGCGAGGCTCCCCCCCCCCCCCACTTGGATCAAAAGCAAGTACCGGTCAAGGCTGCAGCCAGAGGATGATCTATTCCTGTCTACATTGCATCCCCGCATCATCCGCCTGTGCGCATCAAAGACACAGACTCATTGTTCCCACTAAAGTAGGGCTGAGTGTAATAAGGAGGCAAAGTTGACGTTCAGTGTGTTGCCGGGAGCCTATAAGGATTTATCCACGATGTTGAAAATGTTAAAAATGTTTAATAAAAAGGTTTAAAAAAGTTATTGTTTAATGTTTTAAGGAGGTGACGCTACTCGGCCAATCAAATCGGTGCAGTCAGTGAGTCAGCACGATAGATTCAAACACACACAGAGAGACGAGACAAGAAGAGAGAAACAGTCGGAGTAATTTCAAATGGCGTGCTCAAAAAAGAGAAAGGTAGACAGCGAAAACAGAGCATTTAATGACATTTTCTCTTACTGGACCTCTTTGAAATGCAATTGAATACCCCTGCATTATAGCAACAATAATAATAATAGCAATAATAATTGGGAGGGGGAACGCGGCTGTTCTTATGTTCTCTGAGGGGAGGCTCACCTTCCCACACTTTGAACACCCCTGATCTAGAGTAATGTGTTTCTGGAAAGACTCCAATTTTAGAATCGTATTATTTTGTCATTTTTCAGAATGAGAGGCAGAATCACTGAGATTTCTCAATACCTGGAACAAACAGAACTATCTGCATGGCTAGATGCTATTTTATATAAGAAAAAAGTGTTGTTTTCAAAATGTAGTTAAACAAATGTTAAAAAAACGAAATGTTAAATGGACTGCAGTCATCACTCACCATATAATGATTTACTACTATAGGAGTTTTTGTTTGAAAAGCTACTGTATTGTTGTCCTACATCGCTCTGATTGCTCTCTGTCTGTACCAGAAGCAGCGGGCATGCCAAGCGTCCATCTCTCTGGGCCAGACGGTGATCTCCAAACATAAAAACCTGCGCTACTACAGCTCAAAGGTCACGCAGATCACCTCCCAGATGTTCTACGAGGTCATGTTCGACGACGGCTCCTTCTCCAACGATACGTACCCTGAGGATATAGTGGTGAGGATATGTTTAATTAGCGGCCCCGCTCAAGAGGTCGCCTCCCAGTTGGACGAGGTCATATCCGATATTAAAACCCTCATTTGAAAGGAGCTTCTTTTTTTCCAAGCAGGATTATTAGTTCTCTAAATTGCACGAGGGATTACATATAATCTTGTTTAAATGTCTTACTGTAAAGTGTGTCATTATGAACCTTTTCTGCAATTGCTATGAAACGACATGGATGTCTGACAAAGGCCAATTAAATTAAAAAATAAAACGGGACTGCCAGGTTGTCATGGTAGCACCAAATTATCACTGACATGACCGTTCTTGAAGAGTTGCAATTCATTGATTCGCTTAAGTGATTATAATAATGATTGAGTCTCACTGGCTGAGCTGAACACGAGGTAGCTGTAACATCTGTGTTACAGTATCAGTGAGGTTCTCCTAATTTCATTAAATACTGAGCCCCAGCCTTGATTGACCAAGTCTTCCTCAGATGTGCAGCAAATTGTACAATCCTTTTAATTCTTGTAAAAAACATTTTTTTAAATTTGGAGACGATAATGAAATTAAATATTGTCAACATTTCATATCTTTATCATGTTGTAGCCACATGTTTGAAACATAGACTATTCAAATTTAAGATTGTAGTTGTTGTTAAAGCTTTTAACCAGAAAGCAATATGATGAATGTGTTTGTTTTTGTGGAAAATCTAAAAGAAATGCACGCATGTAGATAAGTAAGTGTTGTAGTGTGAAAACAGTCTGTATGAGAGGCTGGACAACTGTCTTTAAAAAAACAAAAAGTGATACATGGTATTGTTTGCCTATATATTTAGATTATACACATGTGTGAAAAATAATAGTTGTAACTATTGCCTATACATTTGTTTTACCAATATTCAGGTTAGAAGCCAGAATCAAGTCTAAAGAGCTTTTTGACTCGCACACTCTTACACAGAACCACCATCATTCCCTTGTATCTTTAGAGCAGAGATTGTATGAACTTGGGCCCTCCTGAAGTTGGGGAAGCTGTTCAAGTGAAGTGGCCCGATGGGCTGTTCTATGGTGCCAAATACCTTGGATCCAACGTATCCTACATGTATCAGGTACACACACACACTACATTACACTACACTACACTACACTACACTGAACTGAAGAAACACACAATAATGACAAATAACAAATGTATGAGAGAGATGTATGACCCGGTTTTGCAGATTTAATCATTTTTCTATGAATGTTGAATTAAATTGCAAGCTAAGCTGTGGGTCAAAGCGAGACGGCGGTAAACCTGTTGAACTCCCTCAACATCAGAGTCATGGTGAATCCTCTGACGTTGTCAAGGTCCCGAGAGGAGAGAAAAAAAAACGTGTTAAGAAAGAGGACATTTAAGTGGCGTGGAGATGAGTTGGAGGAGGATGAATAGAGATGTATAGGAAGCAAAAGCTATTCAGACACAGTGGAGGCAGATGGAGAGAGCGATAAGAGGAGGACGAGAAGGAGGTGACAATCTGCATTATTCAAACTTACTGAAATATTCACCAGGCTAAGTCATGCAGCTTCCACTTAAGGCTTTATTTAGTCAAGCTGGGCGTCAACCATTAGTTATGCACAAATGCATCTGTGACGCACAAACTCAGTAAAAGATGGGTCAGATTTTTATAAAAAAGCTTAACAAGAACTTTCCAGTGTCAAGGTGTGTCTAGGCAGGATATAGTTTTACTTCAAGGCACACAGCGATGAAAAACCTTAATACCTTTAGCAGAAAATATTTGTTTTGAGAGCGGTGGTAACATGGAAATGGCTTCTATTCAAAATCTAGTAAAAGCTATTTGTTTCATCATTGAGAATAAAAAAATTCTGATCCATTAAAAGTTTTAATATTGGTTTGAATGATATTGTATTATGTTTACTTCCTTGAGACCTGATACACACTTTAATAGACAGTGTTGAGTTTGCACTATGGTTGATTGATGTTTAATTCAAACATCCTTTCAGAGATAAATGAATTGCAATACAAATATTACATTTTGAAAATTATTTTCTAGCCTTATGCTGTGTACATATATTGCAAAAAAGAAATTGCGCTAAATAGTTGCGCTCCTATCATATTAATGTGTAAAGAGCTGGTGATCTTTTCCCTTTATGTTCAGGTGGAGTTTGAGGACGGTTCTCAGGTGCTGGCAAAAAGAGAAGATGTCTATACCTTAAACGAAGACCTGCCTAAAAAGGTGAAACGTAGACTTGTAAGTATTAGACTTACTGGGCAGCAGAAACTGTAAAGCACACGTTTGATAGTTTTCATTGACATGGTTAGAATTGATCTCCCACCTGGAGGGATTTCTTGCTTACTCATTCGGTGTTTTCTCATGTCTCCTTTTTGCAGTCCACGGCCTCAAGCATGCGTTTCCAGGACGCCTTCTTCACCACGCAGGGGGAGAGGAAAAGACAAAGAACGCCTAATTCACGTTTCCAGAAAGACTATGTGGCCCTGCCAGGCCTCCGTACAACTGCCAAAAGCACATGGGAGCAGCGCAGCCACAAAGGGAAATGAAGTCATGGAGAAGGATCGATGACAAATGAATGCTCTGAAGTACCAGTGGATGTAGAGGGAGGCTGTTGGGTTGTGTGTGTGTGTGTGTGTGTGTGTGTGTGTGAGGATGCTTGCGTGTTGGCATTTTGGACTTTCATCTCAACTAAATGCCCAAACAACTTCCCTGCAACTAGAGCAGAGGAAACAACGTTATGGGAATGGGAGATTTGTGTGAGATGGATGATAACTTACTTGTACATTATACGTCAGTGATTGGTGATGGGACAGCTGGACTCTCATAGAACAGGATAACAGAGGACATTGTCGCCTCAGTTGCCTATTGCTTTCACATCCGTCAGGGAAAATAAACGTGACTTACAATTGTCACATCACCCTTTTTGGAAATAAATGACACTTTTTTTCTTTGTACATGAAAAATTAAAATGTGAGGTTTTTCTAAATAGCCTGCCGATGGTAGCTTTTTGGGGTTATGTTATTATTGTTTTTGTTTTGAATAGTTATGCACTTTGCTTGTATTTTCCTCATGTCTCACTGTTTCTGATCGCATGTTAAACATCGTCTCCTAACTGCTCCTGCTGGAGGCCAGTGACACTACAATGGCTTCCTCTCTGTCTGTTTTTCATCGTTATGGACAAACTATGAAATGGATAAACAAAATATAGAATTGACAACATTTGAAACCCTTCATAAGGGGACGGATTCAGACGGGAAGCCATGCCTTGGGATTGGATTCTGTGCACTATTAACGTGAAATGCTACTGTTGCTCTGTTAAATGAAACACATTGTTGAAATAATTTAAATTTGTATTTATTTTTTGCTTGCTATAGTTAAAATATTGCTAACTGCTGTAAGGAAAATAAATAAAAAATGACTTATGTTTTCTTATGAAATTGTCAACTTATTTCCACTAAGGGGGCATTTGCATTGCAGCAGCTGTGAAAAAGGCGGTTTGTGTTTCTCTAAATACATTTTGGTTATACAAAATGAGATGCTTATAATGGAAATTGGAACAATATATTTTAACAATAAATTGAGACATTTGATCCATTATAGATGTAGATCATGTTAAGGATAAAATAAGTTTGAAAAGTGAATGAAAGATGATGGTAATAATAAAACTCCGTGATCAGAGCTACCAGTAAACGTCTGCCTTGGGCCTAAGGATATAAGGCATATTGTTTCCAGCTGATTTGTAGGAACCTGGCAGGAAGTAAAATCCAGGAGGTATCCTAAGTGGTCATGGCGAGGCTGCAAAAAGTTTTGTACTCCCATGGAGACCACGTCACAGAAGCCAAAGGAATAAATGGTTCTTGAGGAAAATGCAAAACAAACACGCCACATAGAAGATTGTATTCCCCTAAAAGCAAATCAATGATTTTCAAGTCGTTTATTCTGAGCATTGCCTCAACGTGCCTTCAATTACAATAACATTACTATACTTTTAAGAAACTTCTATTCAAGCAGAGATGGCAAAAGTACACACATCCTTTACTTAAGTACGGATACTCATGTTAAAAAATACTCTGGTAAAAGTAGAAGTGCTGACTAAACTTCTTTACTCAAGTAAAAGTAAAAAAGTATGGGCTTCGAAATGTGCTTGAGTAAAAAGGACCCATAACTACCAGCTGTTTCATAGAGTAACTGGTAACTGGACCTCACTTTATATTAATAGAACATTAAAGATCTTCTATTTCAAATTGTAATTATGTCATTGTTAGCTACTGAATGTTTCAAACTGAACAACAACCATTTAGAACACAAGCAAAGACAAACAAAGTGCGGAAATAAACGCCTACATTGTAGATTCTAGGGTGACTACCTCTTCCTTGGAAACAACACAACAATTATTATGTAAAAACATTTACATTTTATATAGGGGGGAACCTTATAAAAAAAGTACAATTTTTATATAAGGGGGAGCCTTATCAAAAATGTCATTTTTTATATAAGGGGGGACACATTCATTGATGAATAATAGATTAAGTTAAGATTAACTTAATTAATAGCGGCCCTATTAAAGTGAGGTATGCATTAATGATAATAATATCAAATACACTATTCTGAAATGTGACATGTATTCTGGATACTTCAATCACATGTTGTTGCTAATACTTGGTTTTGGTGTGTATGACCCTTACTTTTAACAGAGTAGCAATACTGTGGTATTAGTGAGAACAATTCAATTACAAAGTGAATACTTCTCCCACCACTTGCCACCCAGCAGTCTTTTCTGTAGCTCTATTGCAATACATCGATTTATCTAGTTAAGCATTTTTCTTAGCAATGCTTTGTCTGTGTAATTGTATGTGCAACAATGCAGTATTTAGAACAGAAGGTTGAATATGGCTGCTTTACTTTGACTGCTATTATCATTCTCTAGTAAAAGTGATTTGTTTCTCATTTACATTGTAATTGAGGACCGTAAAACTTAATTTGCTCTATGTGTCTATCACAAAAGCAACGTTTGTCCCTGAGCTTCAACAAAAAGGATGCGTTTCCTGAGTACTTCAGACAGAATGAAGCAGCATTGGATCATGATTGAAACAAAGTTGCAAAGCTTATTGCTCTGAAAGTGAAAACAGTCTAATGGAGGAAATGTTGAAGTGTTGAGAACTGAGCTAATGACACAGCTCATGGCAGAGGCAACAGAACTTCAGAAGCTTCAACAGGGAGAAGACGACTGATCTGAAACGCTCTGCTCGAAGCCCAGAAGCAAGGAGCTCTCTGGATGAGGCGTTGGAAGATCATTTGCTGAGCCTTTACGATGACAAGACATACATGAATGAGAAAGGCCCTTTCAGCAGCAACTTTCCACTCACTGCACTCCATCTGTTTTCCAATATGGATTCATCAAGACTAAAAGTTTTTAGTGATGCAAGAAGCCCTTTGAGGCTGGAACGCTCATTACACTGCCAACAAAAAGTTTCAGAAAAAACACTGGATGATGCTGGAATAAAATGAGAGACAAATAGAGCAGCTATTTTTAGTAACATTTTCATTCTCGTTCTTAACTGAGCCACTGAAACGGCACTTTGACAGGAGGTAAAAACACACAAAGCTGCCGAAGAGAAATTCCTTTCCTTTCTATAATTATAAAATAAACAAATCGACGTACAAATGTTTTCACAAAGGAAGGTTCTTCTCCATTATGCCACCTTTTTTTAATGACATATTGACATGACTTTTAATGACATTTTCATGACAAAATAAATACTACAGTATGTCATGACATATTTTGTGACATTCTGTATTATGACCTTTTATGATTTCTTTGATATTGTATAATGTGACTTCAGTATGGCATTTTATGTTACATACTTTCACACAAATACAAAAAAGGCTTGTTTTTGATTTTTGATGGATCTCAGCAAGTTTAAAGTCTAAGCTAGTCAGTTTTGATACATGTATAATATAATATACATATATATATAAGATAAATTATATTTTGTATCCTTTTAAACAACATAACAAATACAATCCTTGCCCTAATTTTATCGATGAATCATTGAAGTAGAAGCCAATAATCTGCTTTAAATTTTTATTTTATTTTTTTAACATAATTATAGAATCTTCTGTTTTGGGATTTTCATTATTCTAACACATTTTTAGACGTTTTGTTATTAAAAACGACAGCAGTAGCAGTTATTTCACTTGAGTTTATTTGTAACAAATGAAACTTGTGTCGACAGAGAACAGAAATCCATACAGAACTGTTTTTCGGTTTTCACGCGCTCCGAGAACCAATGTAAGAAAATAAAAAGCACTTGTTGACTCGGAGCAGAAAACAAAACAAAAAAATAAGTTTACATTTACAGACCAATTAGAGGTAATTGGTCCAAGTAACACACCATATTTTCGTTTTTATACAATTTATAAACTCCAGTTTTATCCATCTACATGATACATTTGGGGGGGGGGATCAAATAGAACACTTCTTTGTGAAACTTCTCTTTTGTGGTACAACAAATCCACAATGTGATGTATCGCACATACTGCTGTGCCATAAACTGTGATTTCAGGTGCATCCTTTTAATATATCACTCTGTATATCTGATAAATTCTTATTCACTCTTCACCTTATTCATTTATCTATTTATTAATTAATTTATGCAATATTCAATTACTCTCTGTGATTTGTGTTATTTACATATACACAACCATGTGAGCATTACAGGGTCCATCTTTACTGAGTTCAAGTAAAACTCCTTTGGGAGGGGGGGGAGGGGCTTTCAGAGATAATAGGATACTAGTATTAGTGCATAGTACAAAGAGAGAAAGTGCAAGTCTTCCCATAACAGGTGTGACCAAAGGGGCATCTCAAAAGTGGTACCATGCATACGAAACGACAACAGGGTTACTTTAAGAGGGTGAACAACTGTCAACGATCTCTTAGCCTATATGGTGAAGCATTAAAGAGCATACAAAAAAAAAAAGATGATGTGGGTTTTGTGTTGTTGGAGATGTAGCACCTGATCTTCTTTCAGCCTTTGTCATTAAAGGAAACAAATATATAACTGTAGACATCAGAACGAGGAAAAAAGCTGCGCAGTTTGACTCATTGTAAGTTTAGGTCTTCAGGTGGATCGGGTGAAATCTTGTTATTAACCTTTTCTCCAAACTGACAAAGATTGCCTTTCAGCTTTTTATAGATTTCTAAATAGCTGAGGAAATATGACTTCTCTGAGCCAGCTCACAGTCGGTGCCAAAGTCGCCAGTATGGCCAACATTTCATAGCAGCCAAACTGAAGTCGGATGAAAGGAAAACATACACAACGTTTCTGCAAGTGTCCCAGGAAAGAAAAGACGGAAAGCTGTTAAAATACAAACTTTTCTTCTGTCCAAAATGATCATCCTGCTCATAACCTATTTTGAAACCACATTTTTAGTGTCTTTAGTTAAGTCTCATGTAAGATATTCTTTAAGATTTGAAGAGATATGATATTATTGTTGCTGGGTTGAAATTGATGAGTACAACTATCCAGCCCACACAGAGCCTTCCATACAACATTTCACAGCCAAAAACAGATCACACTTTGACACACCGTAACATAACAAAATAATATACACAGACATTACGGTCACATACGCACGAGCATACATACATAAAGTACACAAAAAAACCCTTTAAAGTAACTTTATCAAAATAGGCGTGTAATATAAGGCACTATAAATCTAAAATCAAAATACTTATTAGATGCTGTTTGAAGTATGAGTTCGATCATTCGTTGGTTGCCGTGACACACAGAAGGATGACGTCATCTACTGGAGTTGTGACATAATAAAAGATCTACTTCCTAAGAGGTCAGTGGTGGACCCTCTGTTTGGACACATTTAAACGGTGGCGAGAATCATATCAAGCGTAACATCTTTGTGTCTCGAAAATGATGCACCATCATCATCAATATCATCGTCATCATAATGGCATATAACTGCAGTTAGTGACTTGACACCAAAAATATATAATACATCTACTTATTGCACACTGAATCAGACAGAGAGAAAAATCATAGGTGAGCATTCCAGTGAGAAAATTGTTCCTTCCCTGACCCCCCCCCCCCTCGACCCCACCCCCATTTTTCCACATCCCTTTCGTGCTCCCTGCTTGAGAAATCTTTGTGAAGCTTATTTGGACACATAAATATTTTTTTAATACTATTCTTTCTGTGCATACTCTCTGTAGTTCTATCTGGCTTCCACTGAACGTGCACACAGAACAACTTGGCCAGTTTATTCTCGGGACGTCCTGGCATCAGCAGGGATAATGTTGCACCTCTGTCGGCCCCGGGGAATTCTTCTCTGACACCACGGGCCAGATAGAAATGAGGTTGAGAGTCCCGTGTGCATGCGAAACGCGTGTGTTGTCAAAAACAGAGTGGGTAGAGAATACAGGAGAGTGACACTCACTGGTGGTGTTTCCATAGAATTGTGAACATTTTCCACACTAGTTTTGATTGTACACTTTAAAACAGTACTGTATCACTTAAAAAAAGCTACAGCTCATTGGATTACACAGATAAAGAAATACAACTTTGCTTTCGTATGGTCAGTGGGGACAAATTCAGAAATCTGTAAAAACAAAACAAAAACGTGCCATAAAGTAAAAAAACAACCCAACATAGTCACATAACTATATTTCTTTCTAAAAAACTAAATCAACTTTTTACTTTGTGGTATGCATTTTAAACCGCTTTCAAGTTTCCCTTATCTTTAACCGTGAAGCATAAGGTTGAACTGGTGGTTTTTATTACTGTATGGTAGAAATATCTTCTTTTTCATTCAAAAGAAACAAGAGTCTGTTTCCAAAACAAAACAGAAAAAAATACTTCTTGGTGCCTCTTTTTGGGATGTGTGTTCTTTGTCTTTTTAATACTGTGTGCTCTGTGTTTTCAGTCTCCTGTTGACAATTCTCTGGTGCTCAAAAGTCCCAGTTCATTCAGTCCACAAGGCTTCCATAACATGGATTTGTAGACTCCCTCTAGACAGTCCTCAAAATAGAAAAATCTAAATTTCCTGTGACAGCTAAATACTGTAGCCGGTTCCTATATTTAGGTTGGTGATGCTACACTGGTGGTGGACGAGGTGAGAGTTCCACACCCAAACAATGTAAAGCAATCTGGGTGCTCACAAAAGCACTGAAACAAATAGAAAAAAATATTTGATCAAGTATTCTGATTGGAACAGTGGTTGAAGTTGCTTCTTCAGACTGACCAATGGGTGTGTTTGGGCTGAGGGTGCAAGGAAACACCCTTGTCAAGCAGGTTGCTATGGCTCAGAAAGAGGTGCTGTTTCTGGGTACGGGATAAGCCGATGGTCCCCCTTCACTCTGCATGTGGTGGCAAAAATCTTCATAGACACATCGCAGCCTAGTGCATTAAATCAGGCCGCATGTGACCTAAGAAAAGTGCACTGGGTGGGATGTGGCATGTGAGAGATGACCACTCGGGTTTATGTTGCATAGTGATCAAAGCTTCCCAGGTACTCCAGACTGGCCCGGTAGCAGAACTGGTACTGGTCCTGGAGGGAGGAGGAATAATGTAAAATCAGTGACAGAAAGAAAAGAGTGTTAAGAGAAAATGAGCATGATGTAGCAGGGAAACAGAAGGATAACAGCGTGGGAGCTCACCTCTGTCTGAACGGTGGCAGGTCTCTGGGTGCGCAGCATCTTGACGGTCTGGAAAATGTCCACCACCCCCTCGTACCTCATCCTCTCCAGCACGATGCTGAGGGTGATGAAAACACCGGTCCTCCCTACTCCAGCACTGTGGGCGGACAGATGGGAACATATTTAGAGCTGGATATATTTGGAACTGTTAAACCTGTAGTCATGCATAATAGACCGAAGTGCCATGTTCACAATCCTATATACTGTAGTAGATGTTCCTCTCAACGGCTATGTTAGCAGTGACGTCATTCAGATAAATACTATAGTGATCACATGTAAATATGGGTGATAGATTAAAGTAAAAAAAACAGCATTAAGTATCTTAGTAAGATCTTAGGCCACCACAAATCTCTGAGCTCAACTGAAAACATGAAAACCAATCTTTAAAAAATATGATCCCTCATTTGGTGCTTTTATGATAGTTTTCATTCTTCTCAGCATTTGTTATGTTACTCCCCTTAATAAATTCGGTTTTTTCTTTAATTTGTCACTCCTTGATCTGTGTATAAAATAAAGGGGTTAATACGAGGAATGGCTCTTACCTGCAGTGCACAGTAATTGGCCCATCCTGACCAAACTGTTCTTTAGTTTTGTGCACCTGGCCAATGAAATCAATGAATCCCTCCCCTGACTTTGGCACTCCTTGCTCTGGCCAATCAGTAAACTGGAACTGACGAACTGTCCGCGATTGGCCGTCCTGGAGGAAGAGAATGTGTTTGATTATTTTGAATCACAGAAATAATGTAAAAGCAGTACACATGATGTATTTTACCCACATGAACACAGACAAACCAATGACTTACCCTGGCATCAGTGACTTTGAACTCTCGGAGGATGTACTGGGGCATGTTGTACTCAGCCATGGGATCCACCACAAAGTACTGGTACCTGGCGGAGCGCTCTGCGGGCCAGTACTGGTGACATTTCTCCTGCAGGAAGACAGCACAGAGACTAACGTTCAGAGCTGTACATCATATCTGAGGGATTCACTTCATTCACGTGAGAGGAACAATTTCTGGATACTTCGTCATGAAAATGTCTTCCTGACTGAAATTCATTATTCACTTGGAGATAGTCTTGTGCCAGATGAGATATGCTGTCCATGAGATATAACTCAGACAATTATCTCTTTCGCAATCCATCACTGTGTTGCTTGCATTTTTAACGCTCCATATGTTGTTTTTAATAGTTATGACTCATAATTTTTTATTATTTTCAGATGTATTGTCCAAAAATAGCTGCCTATTATATCCACCCTAACAACTGTTCCCTGTATACTTGATTACACAATAATGTGTGTCTGTGTATTTGTATTAGTATTCGTACCCGTCCCATTTCTCTAAGTTTGGTTAGCATGACAACGATGGTGGAGTTGTGTTCCCATAGCATCCTCCAGTAGTCCTCTGTGGTCTCAGCCAGCGGGCCTTGGGTTGCTATGTAGGCCTTCTGCTGCCTAAAAACACAAATAGGTCAATTAAATACTTAACAATGCATATGCACCATATTACGTCATTCTAGTCCAAATTAAGCTGGGCAGATTTGACAAAACACTGATAACCGTAACTGAATAAACTAATGCCATGCCTGAAATAAAAGTCAACAGTAACATTGGAAACAATAGTTCGGATCAGTTTATTCTGACCTGTATCCGTCGATGAAGCTGGCGTTGATGTAGTCAGATCCCTCCACTCCTCTGATTGGCTGCAGACACACACGTGTGGTCTCGTAGGGCATGATGTTCACCAGCCGGTTCTTGAACTTGTTGCATGGCAGGTTGGCACTTACAAACCGAGATGTGTGGGCCTTGGCACTGGCCAGACGCTGAAACAAAATCAATATTTTACAATATAAAGTTGACTGACATATGAAGAAACTTTCACAGGTACCTTGATGTTGACCTCAGAAGTAGTGTAGTATTGGTAGAAAACAAGAAAAGCAATATGGGGAACAATGGAAACAAGGAAGGATGAATTAAAGGAAGGAGGAAAGTTCAAACAAATTTGAGGATTCAAATGTATTTAGCACAAGCCCTGTTTCCCGCAGGCATACTGGACAAGTGAGATTAGAAAATCAGCTTGACTTGGCAGGCCGGAGGATACTTAGTCAGACGTCTTTCATTGAATAAACAAAAGAGGGGCAATATAGGGGGACCATGGAAGCGGTAAGGATTGGGAGAAGAAAATATAATAAAATGAACTAGAGGAGGAGGAAGGGCAGGAAACCACAAGGCCCCACACTGTCTCAACACACATATGTGAACCACAGTTGATCCTTCACTAGCGAAGGGGGAAAAACAGGAACACACACATTTGTGTGGATACGTGCAGACAGACAGACGTTAGCACACACTCTACACTCTCTCCCACACTCGACCATTGGATGACATGGCTTAAAAGGGAAGACAGAACAACAGGGAATAGGCAGCAGGGAAACCGCAGACTCGCAGGGGGAAACAATGGGGTCTCATGAACTGAGCCTCGACCATCGCTGGCTACCGGAGCGCTGTGGGAGAAACAGCAGAAACCTATTTTCTTACAGACAGACCAAGCTGGAAAATCCCAGAGCAACCACAAGTTCACCAGTTCATTTTGGTAGTCTGTACCGAAGGTTCCAGTGCCAACAATAGTCATTCTTCATTTGATTTTATTTCAATTTGACTGAATCTTATCAATAAAGTTTGGCACAGACAAAACATTTTTGTTGCTTTTACACATTGGATGAAATCATGCCCTGCTGTCAACCTCTTTAACCCCATAGCAAACTCTCAGTGAAAGGAGACAAAAAATTTGTGTCTACAGTAATAGGGTGCTGGATTACCAAAAGCTGCCAAAAAAGCTTAAAATTGTTATTTTCTCACACATGCTTTAACTTTCTTTCATTTGAGGGATGCGATGCTGCTCCTCCGTGAGAAATTCCATCCATTTGGTGTTTGGTTGATGAGGTTGGAAAGTTCAGTTTCTATCTTGTAAATGTAAATGTATTCTAATGACTGGGCATTAGAGCATAAGCTGAGCAAACAGTTGAGCCCACAGTTCATTGTCTTTCGGAGGAGGCTGCTGCCATTAGAATAGGAAAGCCAGAGCAAAGGATGAAGGAGATTGCCCAGAGTGGCTTTGTGTTTACTTTGCCCTCTGAGCGTCAGAGCAGACATAAGCCATTCCAGGAAAATAAAATCCACCTGCTTTCAATATATGTCTGTATGGCTAAATATTCGATTCACCCAGCAAAACCAGACAGTTCTGCTGAAAACTTGTCTGGCGAGAGGTAAATATCACAGTACAGAAAATCGCTAGAATAAAGTGAAAATAACACTACTCAATAACACTCCCTTGTTGCACTCACTCTTCTTGCTTGTGTATCGATGAATGTGTTCTGTGTTCTCACTTTAAATTCTTATCAGCTTCCTAAATGCTTGAAAGCAGCCGTATGTCATTTTATTTTAAACTGCAACTTCCTGGCCTACATAATTAAGTATTTCTGTAGCCATCACATGTCCAAAACTACTATGCTCTCTTAAATCCTCAGTAGAACTCTCTTACCTTAGATTCAAACGGTGCAATCCCATAATCCCCTTCAAATCCAACTATCCATCCTGGGTATATGAAACTCTCAGAGGGGGAATGCTAGCAGCCCTGGGAAAGACGCTCAGTGACTATCAAGGTCAGGAACTGCAGGTTCATAAATGCTGTATGTCCCTGTGGAGAAGCTTGCTCTCAAGCTGAGAGAACCACCTTCTCATGTGACCATGTCCAGCAAAAAGGCCTTTTTGACTCCTCCCAGTAGGAAACACACAGGTGTAAATAAAAGAAAAACGTACTTTTACTACACTTGGGTGAATCTGATCTAACCAAATCCACAAACGTCAATGTAGTCTGGTGGCTTTGAAGAGAGCATAGATTATGGCTTCAGTTCCCAGTCAGGAAGGGCTGTCTGACGGCGAGATCAAGCGATACAAATATTCGAAATAACGCATTAAATATACTCAAAATGATATTTATCTTTTAGGTGGGCCTTTGTTTTAGGTGTCCAAAACATATCCACACACAGCAGTAGATTGCTTGCTTCTGTGTAGCTACTCCTGTCAGTTTTTCCAAACTGGTGGCTAGCCGACAGCCTTCTACTGTAGGTAAAACACTGACTATGGATAAGTACCTCATAAAACCCCCCTTCAAAACAAAACTATCCCATTAACAACCTCCACACCTTGTTTTTCAGT
The DNA here is from genome assembly GCA_031216635.1 of Dissostichus eleginoides. Classification (NCBI taxonomy): domain Eukaryota; kingdom Metazoa; phylum Chordata; class Actinopteri; order Perciformes; family Nototheniidae; genus Dissostichus; species Dissostichus eleginoides. The sequence continues at coordinate 20,406,890 of CM062266.1, read as the reverse complement.
ATCCAGACCACACTTCAAACCCCATCTTCATGCCTTTGATGTTTTATATATCAAACACAGTCTGACAGCATGAAGAGAGCCCATCTGTAGACCCTGGTTTATTCTTAAGTGTGAGAAAGGACTGAATATCTACAGAACAAAATTCAGTGGAGCTATTGTGCAGCTTTACCCTTTGTTTGGCCTTATATGCTAGTGAGGGGCAAGAAAAAGCTGACTCTCTCACTAGAGACCAGTGGAGTGTCACATCGTAATTTTTAATCGGTTTTATGAACCATCATAAATCAGTTGGACCAAATTTGACAACTTTCAAAGACATGCTGATGAGTGCTCACCTTGAACTCCACCTCCATGCCGGTGACATTCTCTCCTGGTTCGATCTGCGTCAGCCTCTGGATGTAGGAGTACAGGTTCCTGGCCGGGACCTCCGTGTTCCCGCAGGTCACGGCCTCCAGCAATGCGTCATGAATGAAGATGTACTGATCCTCCGTCTGGACCATGTAGTTCCTCTGGGAGCGCATCAGCGTGACATGGCCGTAGATGTCGAGGGTCTTCTCATGCTTGATCCTCTCGGCCATGCCGTCGATTACTATGAAGCAACCTGTGCGACCCACTCCAGCACTGAGCCAAAACGAGGGGGGGAGAAAAACAGGGAACACATGGTGATGTTATACTCTCAACAACCTATGGGAGATAAATTGTTAAGCAAATAATTTTCCTAAGAGCTATGCCTTCAAATTTGGTCCAAATCTAGTCCTGTTGCATATTGCAAAAGCAATAACATACTGTGCCTAAATTTACTAAGTATCACAAAGATGCCAGCAAGCAATATTTCCAACAAAGGACGTAAAAACTGACATCAGCGATGAGTCAGCATCACCGTCTGACTGGCATTAGGAAGATATCCTCTCCTATCGACATACAATCCAGAAATATAATACATTTAGCTGCCCACCCAAACACTTCACATTTATGCTGTGCAAGTCCCTAAATGTTGAAACAGCCTGACCAAGCAACCTCCTGTAAGCGAATAAAAACCTCTTTATATGGTTAAATTAATATCAGTGTGTATGTGGGTGTGTGCACGCTGGCTTGTGTGTGTGTGTGTTGTTCAGGTGAAATGAGATTTGGTTCATTGTTTGATACAGAGGCTGGTTCATATGTTAAGGCACATTATGATGGAGTCTTTCCGGGATAATTAAATTTGACTGATAATCCTGTTAGATACTCCATCTGACTGCTACGGAAGATTAGGAAGAGCTCCTCTCCTGCCAACCTTTTCAACCCCCTCCCCTCCACCCCCGAGCCTCATCTCTCTTTATCTTCTCTCCAAGTACCCTTACAACACTCTCACACCCGCCCCACCACGTTTTCACTCTCGCATTTTTTTTTAGACTCCATTTACTCTCCACCTTTCCCTTTCTTTAATTCATCATTTCCATTCACTGTGTCCTGGATTTGACCTCACCTTCTCTCTCATGCTGCACATATCTCCTCCTTTAACTCCCAGGAGCCACCTCTCCCTCTCAATCATTCCTCCATCCCCCTTTCTTCACTCTCTTTTCCTCCTTCCACCATCTTTACCTCACTAATTCTCCCTCCCAAGAGCTTCTGGTCCATATTCTCTCCCTCTGCTACCCACTATCTTCTCTTCTTCACTCCCTGGTAAAGCAAGCAGGACTTGGGCCGAGCTCTGAAGATCAACATTGTGCCATGAATGCAATGACAGGTTGACAGATTTATTTCTCCAACCAGCACATGTGAGCCTCCTGCTGCTGAGATGGCAGCTCATTTGAATATAAACTTATGAACCCAGATCTACCACCAGCTTAAACTGTAAATAGCGAACACTAAAAGCTACTTATGGAAAAGAGTTGTTGTAAAGGGAGGTTGTTAAGTGAGGAATGTGGGTGTCTAAGCCACTGAGGATGGTTTGGGGTTTTCATAATGGCAGGTCAATCTGATTTCAGCTCAGGACCTATGAATGATTGTATACAAGTGTTCTTGGACTCCTGGGGATACGAAAAGAATGACGTTGCCAAGTAAAACCCAAAATAACACATAAGTGTTTCATGAAAGCCCACACACACAATCAAGGACCAAATGGAATTTATTTTTGGTCATGGACCACTTTTCTTGGTCATTTTAAGAATGCTTTTAGTACAGTAAATGATATGACATTTTTAAAGTTAGTCATTAGAAAAAAACAAGCACTGATAAAAACACACACACATACCTGCAGTGGACGACCATGGGACCCGCATCTGGTGGGTTGCAGGCCTTGACCCTGCGTAGGAAGGCCAGGAAGGGGGTGGGATGTTCAGGTACCCCGTGGTCTGGCCAGGCGGTAAACTGGAAGTGACGAACCTCACGCTTCTCATTGGAGCCGCTCTGTCAAAAACGTTTAAGATAAAGCTGGAATAACTCTATATTTATGTTGTTTATATCTATAGTGTCTGATAAAAAAACAAAACCCACAATGTCTCCATCTGTCTTTCAGTACTTTTCAACCTCCCTACCCTGTCTGTGGTACTCAGCTCTAGGCACATTTGTTCCTACTATGAATGTTGATTATGAAAAACAGGACTCGAATAAGAGGAAAAGGCAAAGTCATTTCCCTTAACAGCTGGAAAACATTGCCAAAACAATAGATTATTTTCTTGAGGTATTAATAGTCATGGATTAATACACTTTTGGTGGCCGAATGAGTGTGAGCACTAAAAACCCAGTGCCCATGTTCTTGGTAATAATAATCACACAGAAAACAACAGTGCGGCTTTTAATACTTTTTGAGCAGTAATAGAGGTCTGCGGCACAGAGGAATAAGCTGCAGTGTGTCAGGCTTTAGCTACATGACCAATACTTGTAAGAAGGATCAATTCATTGTGGTTTTTGGCTTTTGGGCTTTGGCCTGGTTTTTTCTGGTATTTGTTGACAACAAGAATAATCTAAAAGATCCCAAGACTAATCCTTTCAAATGTACAACAGTAACTCATGGCTAACATGTATATGTGAACAAAGTAGTTTGTTTATTGAAGCTGACAGGGGGTCCATTGTAGGTGACATGAGAGATGCATTACTTTAATCTCATTGGAAATCAATATTGTATGAAACATTAAAAAAAAATGTGGTCGTTCTCCATGCTGGGTACAATGGCAGCTGCATAGTTATGTACAAACTGTGACATGGCCAAAGCATAAAGCACAAACACACAAACTAGTAGGCATGAATATTTCAACAGATCAATACACACACAACCCCATTACACTCCACTGCACATGTCATGTTACCTTGTAGAGAGCGAAGGTCCTGACAGAGTAGGTGGCCAGCTCCACTGTGTCCAGCAGAGTGACCTGGATGAGGCCGTAGGTCTCTGTGCCCCGCGTTGGCCAGTACTGATCACACTTCACCTACAAGGGGAAGAGGTAAGAAGCTGTGAGAGATGCAGAGCAGTTTGTATATGCCTGTACACATGTTTTAAAAGAACAAGAAAGAAATATAGCTGACTTTGATGCATGTGCTTGTGTACAGAGGCAAAAAGGAAGGGAGTTTTGAAGCTTATCGGTTAGAGTTTCTGCAAACTCAGATAGTAATGTTTGGAAAAAATGTGCATTTTGCGACAACCCAGTGTGTGAAAGCGGTTTTAGTAAGTTTGTGGGGCGAAGAGTGACAGACAGAGAGGCAGGGGAGAGAGAGTTCTGCTTTCTGGGGTGTGATCCTGCATATGTTGTGCTTTAAATACTAGAGAACTGTACTCCATGAGAATGCCATATGTTGCAGGGCTCTCACATATAGCCAACACAGAGCTGGAAAAATCCACTGACACCTCAAGCTGAGCCCTCACATATTTTATGCTGTACATCGAACTACATTCCAACCTCACACATCCCTACAAAAATACTTCCTGCACAACAAATCCCAGATTCCATGACCACCAAGACACCTAGGATTCCCTTGAATAAATCAGCCATATTTGTAGTTCTTCGCCTCAGCCTCGGAGACCACAGATAGGAAAATATCCCAGAGGAGGGCCTTGGCAGAATCAGGCCAAACCAAACGTTATGTGCTGATCCCTCCAGTCCTCACATCAAAGACAGCAGGGAGCTCAGCTCAGCTCGCTCTGCATTCCACTGCTCCAGACTGGGGATTATGCGTTTTGGCCCGGGACGTCCAGCCTGTAATTACAGCTTTTCAACCGTTGTTTTCCCACCAGACCTTGAGACACTATGGGGACAGGAACGGTTGTCCACGTAGGGGGGCCAAACCCTGCCAAACACTGACAGGATCGCAGTAAATGCCTGTTGTGAAGACTTTATTATTCATCGGTATATTTGCTTAAAGGTAAACTGCCGTGCTCTTGTGTGGTTTGATTGGTGCTAAAAGGAAGGATACTGGCAAGATTCCCACTGTGGGACCATCTGTGATCATCTCTGTTGTTCTGTAATGCGTGAACACATAATGGCGTAATGTTGAGAGGTGTTAAATTAGATTAAATCATTTTCTCCAACAAGCAGCTCACTCCTCGCTCAAACCGTAGATATAGTAGTAGGGGGCTTATAATAAACAGTTAAATACAGTTCAATTGGCTGCTTCTGCTGTTGCATCATGTTGTAACTACCTTATTGAATTGAGAGAATTTAAAGATTAGCAGTCATTCACAAACTAAAGATGAATCATTTTTACGGGGCAGTGGCAGCCTACAGCTTACAATTAGGTGATTTGCAGTCCATTATGTACTGAGTCTTTCTTCAATAGCTAAATCCTATCCTGCATAGCCAACAGACAGAAACATAGAAACACAGTTGTGCACGTGATCATGCAAACTGAAGACACTAATGTGCACTGTTTTTGACCTGGAGTGGGTTACAATAAACTACATCTCGGACCAAGTTAACTATGAGTGCCTTTAGGTGAGTTGAAAACAATCCTGCATTCCTACTCAAAACATTGGCATTAGGAGAAAAAGGGTAGAAAACATCAGAAAAAAGGGCACTGAAAAGGGATAAAAGGTAAGGAGAAAACCATGTGAGGTGAGGTTGCATTTCAAAAGGGATTAGCAAAGGAGAGAAAGAGAGGTCTTGCCTTAGAGAAGAAATAAGAGGGCATCTGAGGGTCAAACAGACACAACAGAGACAGTTGGGAAAAGTTGAAAAGGAAACAGAGTTTAACACAAGACACAGGTTAGTAGAAAACGAAGCACAGATGAGAGGAAAGGATCATTTTCCGAACACGGCTCTGGACATAATTGCTTAGCGCTTAATCATGATTCACACCTCAAGCCATTCTTGTTCATTTTATTCTAACATGACATGCTCATTACATTGCATTTTTACTCAAGTGTATATTCTGTTAACAACAGAACAATTCCTTCGAGCTAAATGATTTTCTAATTCATTACCTACCCCTATTTAATTCTTCTTGTAATCCCCCTAGGTCTTGCTCACCATTCTAATCCATTATATTTACTGTAATCTATTTTGATTAACTACATGCCACCTTGTGCTATCCTACATGACAGATTTAATTCTTACTTTACCACTGCACTTTAAGGTTGGTCATCGTATCGGTTGCTTTTTGTTTTTTTTAATAAGGTTATTTTCTGTACTTTATGACACGTCCTTGTCTTTTGTCTTACTCCTTTTCTTGGTTATCCTGTTCCTTCCATATCTTAAAAAAGTGTAATGTCCTGCCGTGCCTCATTCCTCCTCACTGCTCTCAAATCAACCATATCCAATCCTATATTCTAGCCTTATTCAACTCTAACCTAACTGTTCTTTATTTCTCTTACTTTACTGTAATTGAACCTTTATGGCCGTGTCTTCTCACCTCTATTCTACTAAATCAAGCTGACTTTTACTTCTTCCACAACCCATCCTGTTCTCTTTCACACATTATCTTAACCTTCTGTACCCAAGTCCTCATTTTAACATACCTTTCTGAATTACCATCAATCCTATCTCACGCTAACAGTCTTACTCTACACTGCACCTTCTTCACCCTTTACTGTGCTGACTGTGGGATGTCCGGCTGCACTTCACACTACATGTCACTGCTGACACTTCCTCAATCATCTGAAAAGCAGAATGCTGCAGGTAAAGCAAATAAATAATGGATTACATGAACAGCATGTAGCCTACCTAAGCAACTTGCCTGCTGATGTACACTGGCACAGACCGAGGATACAAAGGTGTGCCACGCTTGCTTCTGTCAGGATTTAAAGAACGCAGTAGGAGTATTCCTTTTGAGGTCTTTGGCATTTATTTAAAAATATGTAGTGTTAAATAATGTTTCACTTCGCAGTTTTTGCTTAAAACATTTTTCTTCGGACATCATTAATATACAGATTCTAATTGTTTTATCTAGTGTGTAGCTAACCTGAACTGGTAATAGTACAGGATGACTCGATGAAACTCTTATATTTATTGACCTTAACCTAGTACCAGAGTTCCCGTTAGCCGGTAATTACCGGACTATGACCGGTAAAATATGCTGAAGACCGGCAAATCTAAATCTCTCCGGTCAAAATGTCCGGTCAAAATAATTTCCCTTAGCGCAATACCGCATCAGTTGCGCCACTTATGTGACAGACAAGAATAGTATGTGACAGACAAAAGAGTATGTGACAGACAAGAATAGTAAATTCTAATGTCTAACACTTAATGTGGAGAAAGAGATGTCCTGTATGGGTTGATTGTGCGTTGATCTGTTGGTAATGCCTCGGGGTTCCGGTGGGCATGTAAACAAATGCATAATGCTGCGCTATACTTTGTGGCCTCACCCGGTTGCATAGCGACGCTTATTGTTTAGGTCTCTTTTGATAAGCAGGTAGTCATATCATTAGCTAGAACTAGCTAGATCTGATCGATATGGACATAAACGCGAGTAAAGTCTAATCTGACGGGAGAGAGAGATCAGCTGCTGCTGACGAGTCGACACGCAGCTCTGCATGATCACCTGCAGCGGTGAGCTGAGCAAAACACACACTTCAGGTTAGAATATCACACGTAGCTATTTTAATTACCTCTCAAACTACCTAAACTAGTTATAGATATGTTTAGTTTTACTGTCGGGTCACTCATTACTGGATCCGCGAGCTGCATGATACTGGCGGGCTGTCAGGAGAGGCAGAGAGAGAGCGCTCCGTTTATTATTCCCATGTTATTATAAATTACTGTACACTTTTGAAAAATGTAGTTAATCTACTATAATTAGTTTGTTTAATATCGAATCATATCAATTTGTTTTAGAGCTCAATAAATAACAAAAAAGACCTTTGACCGGCACTTTTCTCATTTGTCATTTTCGGACATTTTGACCGGCAAAAAAATATTCTAACGGGAACTCTGCCTAGTACATGTATACCTTATATACTGTATACCCGTTTACCTCACCATACACAACAACACAAATGCTTCCTTATGTCTCTCAATTTTTCCCAATGTATTCCACAATGTCTTGTGTTCTGTGCTATCTGTGCAATCCTACCAAACCATTCGACAAAGAGAAAAACCTACTTAATATTGCATCCTGACATTTACCCAATTTCCAGACTGACCTATCTTCTCCTGCTCCTCCCTATTCTGCCTGATTCTTTTTTATTACATCCCACCTTTCCCTTTTTCTTCTCTTGAAAATCAATATTGTGGTGGCGCAGTGCTCTGCTACCCTGTCCTTGCTGTCCCATAATCCCATGTTATTCCATCCCTCTATTTCTTACCCGTGATTTCTCTTCCAGCTTGGTCATCATTATAATGTTCGCTGTGTGCTGCTCCCAGACCAACCTCCAGAAATCCCCAAAAGTCTCAGGTAGGGACCCCTGGGTGGCAATATAGGCATTCTGTCGGCGGTAGCCATCAATATAGTTTGCATTGATGTAGTCACTGCCTGGGACACCTGCGTAATGAAGAAAAAGTTGAAGTTAGGGAGAATGTTGAAACAAATGATGTGTGCAAGGTGAGAAGTTGAATGAATTGTGATGAAGGTTGAAGAGAATAAACAGGGGAACAGGTGTGTGAAGTCGATGCCACTGATGCTGAAATATGCATCAATGTCTCTGTACTGCATCATATGTATTATGAATGGCATCAGGGTGGAATGTCTGCACTGATTACATGAAGACCGTATCTGTCTGTGTAATTTCCTTTACAGATGAACCCGATTCTTACTATGATTTACGGTAAATAATCGATATGGATTACTTAAAGTCTGCTGCAATGAAATCAGGTTTATGTCTCAGTAATAAAAGGTGCAGACCATCTGAGGTCATGGCGGGGAGATTATGTTTCCACAGGGCCAAGCGTCTTTGGTGTTGGATTGTTCAGCCGTCTTGTTTTATAATACATGCTAAAACGATCATGGGCCTAATCTGACTACACTCTGGATGTGTCGCTTTGAATGGCAATATGACTGTAAGGCCGTCTCTGTGTAAGACTCAGCTGACACTGCTCGTCCTGGAAGGGATTGTGTATAAGTGTGTGTGTCTGTGTGTGTGAGTGTGTGTGTGATGTGAGAGACCATCTGTGTGTGTTTGATTTAGGATCAGTCCTGCTCATCTGGGGCCTAATACCATAATCCCAAAAATCACTGAGTCACAACTCAAACATGCACACATACACCAAAACACCAATGTACACACACAGGCATACACACAGACGTGTACGCGTGCATTCAGCCGTGACCCGATTCTGCTGAAGTGGGACACAAAACTCTTTTTGAATCGTCTAATAGCAGTTTACACTTAAAAAGATAGAAGTCAATGAGCAAACAGTAGAATCCCGACAGGAAGAAACTCCTGCAGCTGATCTTTTCTCTTGCAGCCTATTGTAAGAGCACGACTCAGTCCCAAAGTCAAAAACCCCACGTCTCGCACACACATGCCTCACACACACACGCCTCACACACACACGCCTCACACACACGCACACACACACATACACACAAACAAGCAGACACTTAAATGACAAAGGAGAACGGGGTTTTTACACAATTTATTCTAAATGGGATGAGGACAGACGGTAAGACGAGCTTCTAACATATGTTTATCAACCTCAGTCTATAAAAGACAGCTTTGCTAACTGCTTTGATGTGCTACAACTTTATTGCAAGGGACTACAGCAGAAGCACTGTGCAGATAAAACACACACATACACACACACCCTTCCAGTCTCTTGGTGGTTACCCTGGCTTGGCAGAGAGTTCGTGTTCATGCAGCATGTGTGGAGGAGACTGGGAGCAAAAGTGCATATCTGTGCTTGTGCAAATCCTGGGCATGTGTTTTAAATCTATGGAAAAGTGTGTGTATACAGTACGTGAGTGTGGGTTGTGTGTGACATGCTCAAGAGTATATGTATTTTCTAAACTGAAAGAAAGACAGACAGCCAGGGCTCCAGGACAGGCGGGGGTGGAAGGACTGCTCACACATGCTCTGCCCAGATAAGGCTCATCTGTTTGGGCTTGGCCTCCCACTGCCTCCCTCTCTCCACTTTCGAGCTGCCAGTTTCTCTGCCTCAGGTCTTTCCGAGCTGAGGTGGGTGAGTGCGCATCAAAACGCACACTGAGAGCAAGACTGAGAGTTTTGTTTTGTTTTAAAAGACCAAATTTAGACGAATGGGCATACGTGAAAATATATTAGTGAATACATTATTAATAAAATGTGAGCTCATTTATCTCCATTAACATTAAAATGGTGAGAGACCGCATCAAATATATGATGTGATGGCAATTTCTATCCTGAAATGATATTTTTATGGCTGATGAAGTTAAAGCCCTTTGTGTGAAAATGAGAAATGGCAATGAAATGCATCTTTGGGCTATTAATATCGCATCCGCCTTGGATTGCAGCTCACACACACACACACACACACACACACACACACACACACACACACACCACACACACACAACACACACACACACACACACACACACACACCACACACACACAATGTGATACAGTCAAACACACATGTGCTTCTATAATTGTGATGGCTTTCATTGAACAAATACATAGCCTCTGTTTCCAACCCTATCTCAACTTCATGCCCAGTCTAAACCCTTGGCCCAATATTAATCCTGAAACCATGTCATAAACCTCCAAAAGCCTGTTTAAAAAGGCCAACATGCTGTCACTTCCCAATAATGACCTCACGCACATGCATGCACACACACAGTGTTTCTTACCCTCAATGCTGGACAGTATGACTCTGGAGTGATCATAGGCAATGACGTTAGCATAGCGGTTCTTTGGTTTGTTGACCTCCAAGTTGGAGTTCTCCCATGTGAACTGCTGACCGGGGTCATGGACTACAACACACAAAAGACAAGGTCAAAGAACAAATAGGAAACATCAACACTATGTAACAGAAAGTACCACCGTTAACCTCTGGTATATTTAATTTAATTATGTTATAATATCATGCTTATGCTAAATGCATAACTGCCTAATAAGTGTATGTTGGCAAAGACGTTGTTATTTCTTAAAATCTCCCTTGAAATTCAGATAATGGCATCTAGAAAAGCCAGAAGCAACTTTAAGCTCACACACATTGTCCAATGTTGCTGCAGCAAAAAACCACAGCATTAGAAACCAAGTACAAATTGAACATTAACAAGGTATTACTGAACTTGAATAGGAATGTCGGCAAATATGATATCCCATTTCAAGAAACACCAGCGATGTAGGGACTTTCCGCTTTCTCTACCAGAGAAAGATGATAAAAGCACAATAAATTCCTCTGGGAGAGAAAGGATGGTTGTGTTAGACCAACACATTATGTTCCCGGAGGGTAATTACAGTGTAACCATCGCTGTCAGCTGGAAGAGGCAGACATGAGGTCATTATTGGGCTGTCAATGGAGAGGGGCGAAGAGGAGAGAGCCAGAGCAATTTAGCAATTTTGAATATTTTACGACACATAATTATGGTTTGGTTAGGTAAAAAATGGACCAGAGCGGTACGGGTTGAGTGCATGCGTGTATGTGTGTGTTTGAGACTGCTTTCCGTGCGCTGCCCAACATCATGTGTGTCTGATTATTACACCGCAATCATTTCTGGCCTCTCTCTCTCCCTCAGTGCTTCCTCCATCCATCTCTCTCGTTCCCTCGTTGAGGGTTCAGCACCGAACAAAGCACACAGTCATGCAGAGAGAATGCGTGGCTCAACAGAGTGGTTCAACTCACACCACAATTACATACAGATCTCTCTCACTGTCTCTTCCACCCTCCTTTATCCTTTTCTCCCTAAAACATCCTCGCTCTGTTTTTCTCCCCTGCATAATGTGTCCTTGTCTTGATTTATATACATATCTCTGTCACCACAATTTCTCTTTCTCTTGTCTTAGCCAATTGGACCCTTATGCCTGCTTCTCCACCTAGAGGCCGTCGGTCTAAAATTATTAGATTTTATTGCAAGAAGAAAACATTTTAACCCTTTTAATAGCTCTCTGTGGGGTTCATTGCAATGCCATACCATTTGCTACACAGTCAGCATGTTGGGTAATATGCTACTGATGTGTTTTTGTTATTTAGTCCAGCAGTTCAGCACACCAAGTTCAGGCAGGTTGTTATCTCTAAGTACATGCCTTTTTATCCCAAATTAACTGTGCGAAAAGTTGAAGAGAACTAATCAGAAAATGTCTTTTTTTAATAGAGAACATTGGCTTCATGTATCTCTTGGTGAGTGTTCTCTCTCCAAAGCAAACTCTTTATTTCTATCTCTATTGCCCCTCTTCCTCCACCAGAGCGTAGAAATAAGCGCTAGATAACCATCTGGCAGTAAGCAAACTCTCTTTGAGCCTGCAATTTCAATTTCCCCCTTATATTTGTAAAGATAACGACAAGGAAAGGAAAATGTGTGTTATCTTGTATCGTTCAATGAGGATGAATCAAAGTGCATCTTAACTTTGGACACTACATGAGGCTCAATCTACAGCACTGGCAAACTGAGCTTATAAAATATGCAGAGTCAACAATAAATATGTGTTTGATTGCATCAAAACCAGATGAATCCACCAAGTTTAAAGATATTCAGGGACAGATAATCAGCATTCCTACCTCGTACTCTTGGGAGAACTTGAGATTGTCGTTTGCCTTGAGGCGCTCAGTGTGATCTGCCAGCTCAGAGATGGGGACAGGCGGGTGACTTGCCATGCCTGCCGTGCAGAAAAAAAGAAAAAGAGGCCTTTTAGATACATGTACAAAAATTTTTGGGGAGGAAAATGTTAAGAGCAAGGATTCTCAGAGGTGGTGTTGTTTAGTGTTCTGTCCACAGTCAGCGGAGGAAGCAAATGGAGGTGTTTTTTTGTGTTAAGTGACCATTTTCTCTCCGGGCGGACAGAGAGAACAATGTGCGTGTTCTGAAAGTTACTGAGGCACAATAACATGTCCTCAGAGTGAATGCACACTGCTGGTGAAGACAAAAAAAGACTGTGACACAGGCGGTTAAAAATTTAGCATGAAGATTTTTTTAGGGTTTCACAAAGAAATATTCCAGAGGCATTTTGATGAAATGTTGTCAATTCAAGCAGCTTCATCCTATATGGGATGGAAGGTTAGTTAGCCTGAACATGGGAGAGAAAGTAGAAAAGAAAGAAAGAAAGAAAGTAGAGATAGATTGAAATAAAGAAAGAGATAAAATGAATACGGTAATATGGAAAACAATGACAGCAGAAAGAAGATCTATGATCTATAGCGGACTACGACCAACTAACTTGACAAACGGCGATAACCGCGGTACACTGATACACGGTAGGCTGAAAAGGGAAACAACACCACAGTTAATCTTATAAAAACAACTAATATGTCACACATCTATCTCCAACCAGTGTCAGTATGTGTATAGAGATGTCTGTAGTTTACCTGGAGTCTGGAAGTTGATTCTGCGTAGCTCCACAGGATCAGTGGGATTGTGGGACGACATGGCTTTGCTGCAGGGGAAACTGGCTTTCCTGCCTTCAGCCTCGGCCCTTTTCCTGGAAAAACAGATCAACACGCAGCATTAACATGTACCTCAAGCTGATGAATTGAAACCTTTTACTGCATACAAAAAAACTGAATCAGGAAAATGTGGGATTTGTAATCTTACACATAACCTCAAATTATTGGGGGATTTGTGTCTTTTCCAGAAATATTGGAATAACTGTGATTCTCAGAACGTTTCCGTATCAATTTAGCCTAAGCTCTAGTTTAGTGTGGCTGCTTTTTCATATGACTATTACTTTGCTTGTTTTCACACATACACACACACTCCCAGGAATTAAAAGAAACATCTACTTCAATATTTCTTTTTATGCTAAAATCACAGACATGAACAAACTCAGGGAGAGCATTTGTCTATGTCTTTTACTCGAAATAATTGTTGCTTTTATGCCTTCTTTCTTTATATTCAGTGCAGGTAACTATAACATCATCTAAGAAACATCGAGGTAATCCTGACTCTACTGGGATCCATTATCCAAAGCATTCTTTGCAAAGGCTTTTCAAGGAAAACACCCCTGTAGGACAGAGGAAATGGTAATAGGCAGTGTTTGTTTACCTGTCAGGTTTGCTGGATCCAAACAGGGAGAAGAGGAGATAAAAGGACAGACAAGGATGAATAACATTAGTGTCCAATCAGAAAAACGTCAGGGACTGAGGCTGATCTCATCGTTCTCTCATTAAAACTCATCACTTTCATGTTACAATGTTAGATCAGTTAATTGCACCTCCTATAGACACAGAGATGACAGCCAAAGTAAATCTAAATGACAAAAACTCTTCCTCTGATTTCATAAAACACGGCATACATATTTACACACCCTATTACTGTGACATCTACTTTATAATTTATCATACTAATAATATGTTGCAGCTCAGCCACTCCTGAGACATTAATGACTGTTTACACTTTAGGGCTTATGAACTTTAGAATATTACCATAAAGGTTAATACTTTTGCAATACCACAGTCACAGCAATTATTCATGTGCAGTAACAAAGCTCCATCCAGCAGAACAGATGATTATCATGAATGACGCTAATGAGTGCTAATGGTATTTCCCCCTATCTGTTTTGTGAGCACAATTTGCTCCCTGTACATAGATTTTAAGAACAAATTATTAAAGAAACATGCAATTAAATGCACGACAGTCAGCATGTCGTTGTGTCCCTGGGCAAGACACTTCACCCCAAATTGCTCCTGTGGGGATTGTCCACAGTATTGAATGTATGTAAGTCGCTTTGGATAAAACCGTCTAACAAGTGACATGTAATATAATAACATAACAATTAGTAAACAAACCGATAGGGAAGTTAATTGTGTCGCCTGCAGCAACGCAGGAAAGCAATAAATAAACCTTAATGTTTGTTTCATAAATAGTGGAAACACATAATGAAACAGCTGGGCTTTGTTCAGTCTCGGCTCGATTCTGAGGTAAATCTAAATGTTTTGCCAAAAGTTTAGGTGTAGGTCCAAACTATTTACCCATTAAAGCAGAGGTTTCTAAGGTGGTTTGAAGGAAGAATAACAAGAATAGTGATACAAATAAATGAATATGAACCTTTTCAATGTATCCGAGTCAATACCTTTTGACATTAGAGTAGACTGGAGGTGTTGGGGGGCACACTTGTCTTGTTTTTTATCTCATTGGGGGCCCACACTGTCAGACTTTGAAAAACTCTGTCCTAAAGCAATATTCCAGACAACTTCAGTTTAGGGAAGGATAATACATTGTGCGCACCTGTCTGAGAGATAACTGACATCATTATTTGTTCATGACCTTACTCTGTCGAAGGTGATTTACAAACTGCTGATTAAGATGGAACAGTCTAACTACAGGTAATGAATATATTAAAATATTAATAAAACATATATTCGTTACCCAAAAATATTTACAGAGGAGCCAAAAACAAGTAAATCCCAGTAGAGTATCTGTTGCCCTTGAAGACATAAGCTAACTTTGTAATTATTTTTCTTATCTCGTATTCACAAGAACATTTAATCCTTCACCCTGTCTCTTTTGAATTCCCTTGCTCCTTCTCTCATCAATCACAATCATTTATTAAACCATGTTTTACATCTTCCTTCCTCCATGATGCTGTCTTTACCTCTTGAAGAGGAGAATGGCGATGACGATGCAGACGATGAAGATGACAGCCAACACAGGCCCAACCACCCACAGTAGACCCTCTTCCTCGTCAACGATTGGCTGAGGGTCCACATCCGATGAGGTCACGGGATCCGAATAGGGGCTGGTGGAGTACATAGTCTGGAGGAAAGCATGGTTTTATGCGTTAATAAAATTGCATTTATAAAAAACTGCATTCAGATGATTGAACTGCGGGGGGGTTGTGTTTTCACTCACGTTCTCAGAGAGGTCTAGCAGCGCAAGCACAAAGAAAACATATTCCTGTCCGTTCTGCAGTGGACGGTTGCGGAAGTCACCGTAGTTTCGGCCATCTCCTAGTGTGAACTCCAGGGGGAGGGTCTTAAAATGAGCACTGACATAAGCTCTAGGTTCTGATTGGCCAGCCTGTCTGCGGATGCGGAGGGCTCGACTGACACTGGTCCTGTTGATCTCTTTCAGGAGCTAAAGGGGAAGACAGGGTTAAACAGAGGAGAGGGATGAAGTCAAGATAATTGATATAAACTTTGAAGGTTTAACAAAAAGGTGATAAATGACACAAAATGGGGAAATAACACATTCCTAAGTGTTTATATAAAAAAAAACATGTACAAAAAATGACAATTTTAGCAATTTCACCTCACACAAAAACCCTCATCAGTGGAGGAACAATGGGCTGTAAAGAGCTTTATCACCTTAGCACAAATGCCCTCATCATCAACTAAATTGCTATTGCATTTATCTATTGAGACAGTCCGACACATAAAACCTCTATTGAAACATGAATGTGCTTTCATAACAGCGTAATGGGGCGAGGAAGTCTTTAGAAAAAGGCAGGAAGTGAAATTAGATGGAAAATATTATGCGAAAGTATTGTTTGGATTAAACAGAACAATGGATGGCCAGGTCATCCACCTTTGCATAATAAGACACAAATGATCTGATAAATAGAGTGGAAAAAACCCTGCCAGTAAACTCAGCATTATTCTCTGGTGTCCTGTTTGTGACTGGAAAATTCAATTCAAAATACTTTATTTATCCCTCGAGGGAAATTTTAAAATGTTGCAAGCAAATGTAGAAATAGACTTAATTTACACACGCATAAAAAAAAAACTAAGGCTTAATGGTATTGACCTGTCCATAGCTGCATATCAAATCCAACACCAATAAGGCACAAGTCAACAATGTCATAATCACATTACCCAGTTAATCATCATTACCCCCCCCTCAACATTAGCATTACCTTATAATAGGTTCTTTAATATGATTATTTTTTAGCTGTTTATTAAAAATAACCTCCTTTCTGCTGCATGTCTCACCTCATCCAGGTTCATCTGGTCAGGCTCCTCCCAGGGATTCAGGAACTTCCCTGCTCTCTGCTTCTTCAGCGGCACCACCACCACGTAGTAACCCCTAAAACACAGCAGGTTCAGGTTTAAGGACAGTCTCATATTTACTGTACAAAACTGTCACTTTTCCATAAAAACCACAGATGTCTATTTTGTATTTTCATTTTCTTTATCACAGTTTCTTTTTATTCTCATTTGAGATGTATAAACCTCTTATTATGTATTAATTTTACTTCTCTATTGATCTTCTTATTGCTGTCCTTTTGCTGTAAGAGCACTTTTACCCACTGGGGATCCACAAGGGTTTATCTTATCTAATCTTCAAACTTACCGACACACATGAGAGTGGAATGGATTTTGCTGTCTAACTCTCAGAAGGAAAGTGAATACAGATGGTTCCCAAAATAATATGCTTCAAATAACTATGGAGTATTGTATCATTAATACAGTATATCATGCAGCAAGAGCAGCAGCTGTGACACCGCACTCTAAATCTAAACAGTGTGGCTGTTTTTGGAACAGAGGGCCATGTCTGAAGTTGTGTGCGAGACAAAAACAATAATACCACTAGGGTCGGGGAAAGAAGTCAGAACATAAGCAGACGCCAAGCGATGAGGGCACTGACACCAAACTCATACATGTGTCCTCAGATGACTCACTGCAGTGCTCTATGCTACTACGTCGAGTGGTACAGTAAAGAAGCTTTTTTATGTATGTTTGTTATAGCTGTAATGCAAGCAAGATTAAATGATTTGTGCTTAAAAATATATATAAAATAATACGTCATTTTTTGGCAAATTCGGGAGGTAATAGATTTAGGTCAATATGATCATCTTCACCAAATAAAAAAAGTGTTTGCAGATGTTTTTTACAGTGTGTATTACTATCTTGAATCAAGGCATCTGAAAGGGGAAGGACTCTTGTTTCTGTAAAGAGTGAAAGAGCAAAATGCTGTTTGGGACTCCAAGAATCCCCTGAACACTTCTGATGTACGGGAACAAACTGCAGCAAAGTGGCTTTAAGAACATGTTCTGTAGCAGTGGAGGGAATCAGGTTGTGCTTTAAGGCTCAAGGACTGCTTCCACGTGATATCTATATTTGTTATTGGTTGTAAAAAAAGAGAGAGGAGATTATCAGCTTTGTGCTTTCATTCGGCCTGTTGTGGGAGTTCTCAGACTTGCTTTGCTGCCAGCACAGAGAAATCCCCTTTGATGGACCAATACATGAAAAGCAGCAGTAGGAGGAACAAGTGAAATTGGAGTAAATTCTGCAATGCCTACTATTAAATAATACTCCCATTTAATCATTATATTATAAAATAATTCCCACTCTCACTCTCTTACTCTCATTCATCATCACTACCTGACTTTGGCGGTGGTCTGCACAGTGGGCAGCTGCACTGTCACCATGCCGTCAGCGTTGGTCTTTCCCACCACCATAGGTTTGGTTTTCAGGATGTCTGGGGCGGTGGTGACGGTGACGCGGTGCTGCAGCCCCCCCGCACTGTTGGCCCGGTTAGTGAGTAAAAAGGAGTATTGCGTGTCTGGCTCCAAGCCAGTGATCAGCTTCTGGGTCAGCTTCCCATCCACTTCCACAGACTCGCCCTTTCCATACAGGATCTGGACACAAGGTAGGTTTGAGAGTTCAATTAAACAACATAGGGTTACACACTTTGTAAGTTCTCAAACAGCTCCGAGGAGGCTATTCATTTTAAAATGTAGCTGTTTTATTTTCACATTTGAATATACTTTAGTACAAAGTCTCCATGTTTTTGCCTGTAGTCTTGTAAACATCTCTATTTATTTTAGATCAAAAGCCTCAGACTCAATCATTATCAATCAGAAAATGTTTAGTTTGTTTTCAGGACACCTAACACAGAGAAAAACAGGCATTTGTTTGTACATCATTTGAAACCTGTCCTATTTGAAATCAGTTTTATTTTTTTACTACATTTAATATGATAAAAAGTACATCTACTCACAGTAAATGGCTGGGAAGGGTTCTTGTCTCGGATCTCCCAGGACAGCAGAACAGAGTTCTTCATGGCAGCCTTCACTTTGAAGTTCGTGGCAAAAACTAAGGTAGAGAAAAAAAGAAACTATTAATATGATTAAATTCTCAATTCATCTCTACTGAACCAGAATTAAAGCCTTACCTGTGTTCCTTCTCTAGTACTAATCTAAAGATAGCTATCTGCTCTGATCAACCCACAGCGAGTGTGACTGGACAGGGATACTCGATCAAGACTCTTACCTTGTTAAGGAAAAGGACGTTGGGTCTAAGACTACAGTGACAAGACAACGAGAAAACGACACTTAGGATGATGTCACCAGTGTTTGTGTGCAAGTGGAGTTTTAGTGTGCACAATGTACTGTATGCACAAATGTGCTGTTAGGAAGCACTTCCCGAGCAATGATGATGGGTTGTTAGAAAGGGAGTCCTACCTTGGTCTAGCCGCTGCGTCCTAAACTGAACGCTGGGGCTGTACGGCCCAGGGCCAACAGCTGTGAACGCGCACAACCTGACATCATACACAGTGTCGGCACTCAGACCCTCGAACAAAACACTCAACCCTGGATTGGGCACCACAACTTCTGAGGCGTTCCCTCGACTGTTTATATCCTTGAACAGCACCGAGTACTTCATGATTTTCCCATTTTGCTCAATGAGTGGGACTGATTTCCATGCCAGTTGGAGTGAGGTGGCAAAAGCCTCCTCTAGGATGAGATTTTCTGGGTATCCACTTGGGGCATCTTCCGGAGTAGTCAACTCCTTTACAGCCTCCTCTCCATAGCCCATTTTGTTA
Organism: Dissostichus eleginoides; assembly: GCA_031216635.1. Classification (NCBI taxonomy): domain Eukaryota; kingdom Metazoa; phylum Chordata; class Actinopteri; order Perciformes; family Nototheniidae; genus Dissostichus; species Dissostichus eleginoides. The sequence continues at coordinate 20,387,642 of CM062266.1, read as the reverse complement.
CGGGAGGAGAGTCTGAACACATAGTTAGCTCCCTTGTGGATGTCCTGGGCGGTGTAGCTGTTCTCCTTGGTCGGGAACTCCACCACCGTGAAGGGAAGGACATCGATGCGGCCGAAGGTGAGGCGGTACCCGAGGAGAGGGGTGGGCTGGTTGGGAGGTGGGTACCACTGAAGCAAAGCAGTACCTGAATCAGTGGCACTCACCATCAATTTGGGTTTTTCAGGCACTAGAAAGAGGGAAGAGCAGAAGAGAGAGAATGATGAAAAGATAATTAGAGGATAATTGCACATCACATTATTCATAACCTCAAGCAAAACTGCAAAATATGATTAATGTGGCGGCAACAAATGACTGGCTTCATTTTGGCATATAAAGGTGTTACAGAGTGAGAAATATAACAATTCAATGATTTAATGGGCTCTAATGACCGTTAGTGATGCTTTATTCTCAAAGATCATTACAAGTTATGTGAGTGCTGGTTCTAGCTCCAAGCCTGTCTGTGCGTTTGTGTAAGAGTTGGTGTTGACACACTTACATGGCAGGGCGCTACAGACAGTAACAGGTTTGCTGCGAGCGCCATCGCCCTTAGCAGTGTAAGCCCCCACTGATACAGAGTAGGCTGTGTCTGCCTTCAGGTCTCCAATAATCACCTCCTGCAGAGAATCAAGAAGCACTGTCAGCTTCAAAAGCCTATTTCTCTGTGGCCCTCAGAACAAGGAGCAGGGCTTCAATTTAATAAAAAGTCTGGGTCAAACTGGTAAAAGAAACAATTCTATCCTCTTTGTCTGTATCTTTGTAGGGAGATATATTTAGCTCTTTTCTAAACCACCATCACTACAGGCCAGGGAATCCAATAAACACATTGTTTTTTCCAAATGTAGAGTTGATTTGTGATCATCTCAACAAAACTCAAAACAGCTTTATTAAATTATACCTTCAGAGCTTAAAATGTAGTTCACAAGCAACACAAAATGTGATTTAACTACGAACACATTCAAAACTAATTTAGTTTGGTCTCCATCTAACACTAAACTATATTTTCTTCTTGTTTTGGCCTTGGGAAAGCATTAATACCTTAGTATTTTGGCAATACCCCACAGATGACTCATATCATCACTTATCTATGTGTTTTTCCAGGGTCCTTTATTAGAAATCCTGGAGAACACACACTGCAGAAATGAAAAAAGGGGCCTTGTGCTCGATTGTGAGCCCTCACTCTGGATGTAGGAGGTTTTTAATCTACAATCTCATAAATATGACTCATCTACTATCTGTGCTTTGTTAATAATAGACTTAAAGATTGGTTTACTCACATATTCAGCTGAGTCATCATATTCCCACTGAATGATGTAGGGAGGAGAGAAATAGAAGAAAAAAAAGAGTAACAATTAGTATTCGGGATATGATCTAAATGACCGAACGCTCGAGTCAAATGCAAAATATTTGCTGTCATCGTAGTATGCAGGAAGGCAAATAAGCATAAAGTATTTCCTGGAACGTCAAAATGTTTTTTATAGACGGTTTCTACTTAATTTGTCAGTTAATTTTGTATAATTCTTCATCACCAATAACTTCTCTGTTGTAAATACTAAATATATAATAATACAAATATATAAATATATCTATTACAACTAATAATACAACTTTCTTTGTACTTTCTTTATATAGATAGAGGATTTTATTCTTGCTCAATATATCCATGCAAACGAAAATGCTGAGGGAGCTTAAAACGTTGTATGGCTTTAATGTTTAACTTTGAACTTAATATGATCATCTATAATTGTATTTGCCCACTGTATTTAAAAAAGATGGCTCATTTAAAATATTGGTTTTAGGCATTCTTAAAACATTCCTATAACAGTTCATTAGATCATAAGGTGTTAGTGTTACCTGAGAGTCCTCTATGAGGATGTCCTTGATGAACGGCTGACCCTGAGGTTCTCCGTTGTTCATCCTCACATAGTGGACTTGGTATCCTCGGACCTGACCGTGCTGCCGTTCGGGCGCTGGTGCTCGCCATTTCACCCTAACGGCCGAGGCGTTCACAGTCTCTGCCTCCACCCCTCGCGGAGGACCACTTGGAACTATAAATGCATTTATAGAGGTCAAGGGTCACAGATGATGGGCACTCAAACCTCTCAAGTTAAGGTCTTTATTTTTTATAATAAAAAATATATTGGTTTCAGGGGTAGATGAAAAAGAAAAAATACCTAAAGCTAAAAAAATGTAAAAATACAACCACTCCAAAAAGTGTAAAACTGCCATGATGTCTGGGAAAAAGTCAAAATAGTAAAAAAAATGAGTGCTTGAGAAAAACATGGAGGAAAAAAGAAGTGGACGATAAGAAGCAAATGTAGAGAAAGATAAGAATGGCAGATAGAAAAGGATTTGTTGCCATAGGCAGATAAACAGTGGCAAGCTGAAAAGAGCAAATCAAGAAAAACCTCTCTCATGCTGCCAAGAACTATCTCCCTAAGAGAAATATAAATACATATCGTCTCCAAACTGGAAAAATGGAGGCATTGGGAGTATGAAAGAATATGATTTACAAAAAAATGTCTGAATATAAAAAAAAGACACAATAAAACCCAATAAAATATTGCATAAAGATATTTCAATAATTGGAGAGGGATTGGAAGAGCTGACAGTCAGTTACAAAAGCCAAGGTGGGGAAAGCCAAGGTACAGCTACAGCCAAAGGGTTTGCTCTGGTGTTGTTAGTGGAAGATAAAAGGGGAAATCCCATCAATTCCTTTCCCCCCCAAAAAGGTTATTTTATAAGAAAGGGAAAAGAGCAGAAGAAAAACGCTGGTTGAGGATAAAAAGGTCTGCTGGAGAAAAAAGGGTGGCTTTTGACAAGAGAAAGCAGTGGAGAGGGAGAAGCAGGAGGCGGTTTCCGGATGTTGGAGGTTTCTGTATTTCGGTATGCAGGAATAAAGGAGAGGTTTTCAAAACTGGAAGGTCTGACAGTGGTTCTTAAATGCATCATCCATTTAAATTTCAGCTCAAGGATAGACAAAGTGCCTTTAATGGCCAGTGAAAGAAGCTTGCTGTTAGTTTAGGGTGCTTTGAAATCATTATTGCTATGTTAGTGAGGTAGCCATTGTTAGTGGGGCGGACCAACTTAAGACAGGCATGGGGTTTATTTGGGAACATACCATCTTCCTCGGTGCGGATAAGCAGCTGTAAACTCTCTGGTCCAACCCCGGCTTCCGTCTGAGCCCGTACAGTAATGCCATACTCAGTCCATTTCTCTAGGTTTTCCAGTAGATACGAAGAACTTTCCGGAGGAACTCCATCAACTCTTTGAGACATTTTGTTGCCCTCGGTAGTGGAGTACTGGATGGAGTATCCGGTAATGACACCGTTCTGAAACTCCAGGAGAGGTGGGGCCCAACTTACCAAGATGCTGGTAGAACTGGGACTGGTGCATGTGATGTCCTGGGGAGGTGCCGAAGGAACTGATTGGCCAGTTTTGAGGAACCACAGTAGGGGTTGTTTGGGTAAATGTGATGTGGTTGTGTGTGTAGTTGTAATTGGTGGATGGAGAGGTGATGAAGTGAGGTTTGCCGTGAAGGAATGGGGATGAAATTGACGAGAGACAAAGAACAAAAGACAAAAAAACATAAAATGAAAACAAAACACTGGAGAACAAAAAGTTCTTATGAGAAAATGAACCTGTGACTAGAAAGCAAGATGGCCGAACAAAGATACTGAATGATGGGTGTCAATTTCTGTTTGGTAGAAATGTTGAATTCATGAAAACGAGTGAATGACTTAAAAGAGATGCAACACAAAAACACTGACTAGAGCTTCAACACACAAACATACCTGCCCATAACTTACTTGTCCTTACAGCCTACCCAAGCCTCTGTGATCCATGAGGGAGTTCTCATCTCTATCTACAAACCTCTGTCTTCTTGCCTTGTTCTTACTCATTCTCTTACAGACCTCAGATTGGAAGCCAACAAATTCAGTATAGTTTACTTAATCAATTATCGATAAGCAAGTACTATTTTGGCTGAAATATTTCATGTGGGATACACTTCTGGTATTTATTCGATGATATATTTGTTGAAATATCAAATCTGAGGTCAGTTAAGGTCTGGATTTATGTCGGCCCCTTTTTGACAATGCATAAAAAGTGTCGAACTGCCAAATGTCTTATCAAATACTGTTCTTTGGTGATTAGATCTGGCATTTCATTAATTTGTTGTTCAGTTTTTGTGTCCGTTTTTTATTTTTGCATTGTCAAAATTGAAGCCTCTCTCTCTCTCTCTCTCTCTCTCTCTCTCTCTCTCTCTCTCCCTCTCTCAAGCACTCACACACACACAGCTGTATTTGTGGTTGGACCTACGCGTCTGCGGTGTGTCGATGGACACTTCGTTCGTGTACGCCCCAATTCCATGCTTGCTCTTTGCAGCCAGCTGGAAGGTGTAGGTGGAGAAAGGCTTCAGGTTCTTCAACAGGTAGGAGATGACAGGCTCAAAGCTTACTTTCTTCTGAAAGGACATGAGGACAACGGGACAATGGGAGATATCAGGTTGTGAGAGAAGCAAACAAAACCGGTCGTATTTACTATTTCTACAGGGTGGTAGAAAAAAAGCATCCTTTATTAATGTAACTATAAATATTTATACAATTTATCTGCTGTTTGCCTGCCCATCCATCTATTCATACACCCTTCCTTTCATTTGTTATCATGCAGCCAACCATCCGTGAATGTATTAGCTCAGCAACACAGTCCTCTCAGCTACCAATCTGTGTCTCTCTCTCTCTTATCTCACCTCCTCTGTGTCGTCAGCTCGTCGGTACACCAGCTCATATCCTGTGATCTGGTTGTCGGGGCCACCCTGGGGTGGGGCCACCCAGGACAGCTGGATACTGGTCTCAGACTTGGCCTCACCCTTAAAATCTGATGGTTGGGATGGAACTACAGAGTGGAGGAAAGAAAGGATTGCAGATCATAAGTGAAGATAATAATAATATTAATAATCATAATAATAACTAAAATACAATGTGCTTTACAAAGCTTTTAACATATAACATGTTAACATTTAAACAAAATAATAAAAACAGGAAAGATATTTTTTTAGGGAAATGTGTGTAAGTGTAATCTTCATATGAATTGATAAGTAATGGTTCATAGTAAACGCCCTTGTATTTATAAGGCATCTTTCCGCTGTTTCTACCACTCAAAGAGCTTTAACACTACATGCTAACAGACACCCATTCACACACCGATTAGACACTGATGGCAGGCTGCCATACAAGGTGCCAAATCTTGTATCAGAATGTAATCTAATTATCATTCACACACAATCAAACACTGATGACCGTGCCCCAGGGGAGCAATTTAGGGTTGACGCTTTGACATGTGGACTGGGGAACAAACCGCATACCTCCTGAGCCACATCCATACAGTGAGTATCTCAAAATCTCTAAATAAATATACAGTATGTAGCCAAATATAAAGTGGGAGATTACTGAGCTACATACATGTATTTAGTGCAGTTTTGTAATAATCCCCACAAAGACTTTGACTAATAATCCACATGTTTTTTTATTTCTGGGGAAAGACTCCCGTGACTCACTCTCTAATTGTACAGAATTTTTGGCTTGAATGAGTGTATGTGTTTTCAGCATAGCATGATACATCGCTCTATTTCCTCCTGTCTCTTACCTCCAGTCTTGGCTATAATCTGCAGGTCCTGGGACAGAGGTCCGTCTCCTACAGAGGTGAAGGCCATCACTCTGATGTAATAAGTCTTGTTAGGAGTCAAGCTCTGGATGGTGATGAAGTTGGCGCTGCGCACCATCTGCTTCTCCCACTGCACAACACAAGACACAAAGCATGAGAGCAAGTAGACACACTGATGCACAGTTGTGAATTAGTGCAGACAACACAACTTGTCAGGAGTGATTTATAAACAGGTACCTGGTTGACTAGCAGCGTGTTGTCGGAGGTGTAGTAGACTCTGTAGCCCACCACCTGTCCGTTAGGCTCCTCTGGTTCATCCCAGTGGATGATTGCTGTTGTGGTACTCAGCATACGACCTCTGACCTGCAAGGCAAACAGAGAGAGGTTCAACAACGCAGTGCTGGTTTAAAATGTAGTCTAATTAAACTACAGCAAATCTTGTTGAAGACAGTGGGGTTCATTTTTTAAAGAACTAAAGGCTAATTAAGTCTAGTGTTTGAAAGTTGAAAACACATTGAAAAAACATTTATATACTGTAACACACTGGTATGACTGTTCAAATAATAGGCAGCTAATTGAACTGTGCTGTATAATGACAACGCTTTCGATCTGCTAAAAGAAACAATAACAATAGATTGAAACAATTAAACTTTTTCCGTAATGGACCCAAAAGGGCAAACATTTTATTTTCCTCTCAAATGATAGGTATATTATTGCTGTTGAAAAGGCAATCAAACCCTGACCTGTCGGGGCGGTGAGGAGGGGGCCTGCTCGGCTGTGCGAGCCTCCACCACCTCGCTGGAGGGGCCCTGGCCGATGGTGTTGACAGCCGCCACCCGAAAGTCGTAGTGGGAGTAGGGGCTGAGACCGCCCACGCTGTAGCGAGTTGTGGCGATGCCATCAATCTCTTTGTAGGGGTCCTCAGAGCCTTTGGCACGGTGCTGAGGAAACAAGAGAGGGAGAGAGCAGAGGAAGATAACATAATGATTTCAAGCTGCATTAGCCTACTTTCACAAAGGAAAACAAATACATATATATAGCATATCAAACCCTGACCTGCCGAGGAAATGTATATTTATATATATATATATATATATATATATACAGTATATAAATATATATCTATAGTCCATTTTCACACACAAATTTAGTTCATCTTAAGGTCTGCGTCTCAGAAAGCCTGTGTGCACATGCAGTAGTGCTTCTGTGTCTGTTTCACACCTGTATGATGTAGTATGAGACAGGCTCAGGGTTCCCAGAATCCCAGGTGAGTGTGATGCTTGTTGCAGTTCTCTCCGTCACCACAGGGTTACCAGGGGCCTTCGGCAGAGCTGAGAGGGAGAGAGAGAGAGAGAGAGAGAGAAATAAGAAACTGTTGAATATATTCACAACATCACTTTGAAATTGTAAAACTAAAAAATTAAATCTGCTGTTTAAAAAATGTAAGGGATGAGACCATGAGACAACCTCAATATCCAAGAGTTAAACAATTCACATATTCTCTACACAGCGATTAAACCGCCTGAATAATTACTCACTTCAATTAATTACAAATGTTATGATCATTAATTAGTTACTGAAACAAGTCCCCATAGAAAACAAAGTTTTGACAGATTCCATTAACATTATCTGATTAACTAATAATAATCAAGCTTTTTCTTCTCTTTCAAGAAACAAACATCCAAATTCAGACATAAAAAGGCTAGTGTTGGGAGGGAACTGCTGAAGACATACTTCAGGGTAAAACTTTTTTTCTTTTGAGTGTTTAAATGAGTGTTTTTAAATGCCATTTTTATAATATGTTTCTTAATGCTCTTAATGTCTTTCATTTTTGTAAAGCACTTTGAATTGCCTTGTGTTGAAAGGTGCTATATAAATAAACTTGCCTTGCCTTTTGTTTTTCATCATTTGACATATAATGTAATAATGTTCCTTCTTTCTTCTTCTGGTTGTGAATATGTATAAGATATCAGTGACTACTTGATTTATTCTGTAAAGCAAAGGGAGTAACCAATTACAAGCTTTTTTTAAATTATGTGGCGTTCTATTTTTTCCAAATGCTCATCAGAGAAGACAACCTTCACTGTGATTTTGTCCTCTTAAAAACACTCAGGCAAGGTCAAATCATCTCACAAACCTTTCACAATAATCTGTGCCACCGCCTCAATCACGCCAAGTGTCGACATGGCGACGCATGTGTAATTGTTGGACTGGCGTACGTCGGTCAGTTCCAGGACGTTGCGGCCGATGGGCATGTCATCCTCAGGCGTCAGATCTTCTGCTCCCAGCATCCACTTCACATACGGCATGGGGGAGCCCACGGCCACACAGGTGATGTTGATGTTCCCACCTGGCATGATCTCGCTGTCCGCTGGGGGGATGGAGAAGCGAGGGGGGACACGACGCACTGGACCAGGCAGCAATGGAAGCAGGAAGGCAGGAGAAGGAGGCCATTAGAAATCCATGACTGTGTTGCTCAGTAAAGTGCAGAACATCAGTGTGTTTCCAGTGAATGGGTTTTATTTTTTTGTTCCATGATCTCTTAGATGAAGTTTTATGGCATTCAAAAAAGACTGCAAGCATTCAGACAGTCTAGTACATCACCACTAGGGTGCATGTGATATGAAAATGTTTTATTCATGGTGTTTTTAGGTGTGCTCCATTAAATATTTTATGAACTGAAACACAAAAGATACTCCCAAAAAAAAACAATCTCACAGCAAACAAACATGCACTCACAGGGGAAAAAGAGAAAAGAGGAACACAGGGTACAGTATTTCTCAAAGGACTAAACTGTACAGGCGGGTTTAAACCTTCAGTACCGCACATTAAACAGCCGAAAACACACAAACACGAATGGCAGTTTAATGGAAGAAAGGAATTTATACTCGGGAGAGACTGAAAAAGCCACACAGTTGTTACTGTACCAACCTTCTCGCAGCTCTGCAGAGGGAGGGAGGACAGAGCACGGTGGGAGGAGTAGAGAAAGGAGAGGAAAACAGAAAATATAAGAGAAGAAACGGGAGACAGAGAAAAACAAGTTAGACAAAGGAGCATGGCAATAGAAAGAGAGATAACAAACAGCAAGAAAGAAGGAGAAGAGGAGAGCAAAGAGAGAAAACAGAGTCCATAGATGGCCGGTGAAAGCCTGTTTTTAAAGCAGCCTCCACAGCCGGCTGTCTCCATAGACTGCTTGTCAAACACTCACTGAGCAGCACTGCAAGATTTTTCTGGCCCTGCAAGCACTGTTAGACGCACATCACTGCCTCTGCGCCGTTTGTGTGTGTCTGTGTGTGTATGCACGTGTGTTTATATATTTTCTTTTGGTCTAGCATAGATGTGTGTGCTTCCAGTCGTGTGTGATTTTGCTTCGTATCCCTAGGAGCAATGTTGGAGTCAGAAAAGCATGCTACGCTCTTTAAAGCCTTTATTTATTTCTTTTTTCTGGGGTGGGTAGACAACAGAGCAAAAGGCCACAGGAATAAAATGTCTCCAAGACTCAAACATTGGGTGGGAATGTGTGTGAATGTGAGTTTGTGTTCGTTGAAGGAGACAGTGCCCGAGGTGCAGAGATGCCTGTCAGATTTGGGGAGAAACACAAGTCTTAACCAGACAATGATTTGTTTTTTTCTCTGAGGTCTAAAGGCTAAGAAGAGAGGGCAGAGAGATTAATAGCCCGAGTGAAACCTTCTGCCCCGCCTGAGCTGATGTAAAGGAAATCGTATTTAAAATCATCCAGTTTTATGACTCGACGGCTAAGAATTTCTTTAACACAGAAGGTTTAATAGTCTCATATCACATTAATATGATAAATGCACATTGCTAGCAGAAGACATTTATGGTAAAAATATATAAATATCTTCTAGGAATAGATGTCATAATCTGAGCATACATCAATCGTTAAATGTAAGTGCTCTACTATTCCCTCTTACCTCGGACATAGAGGTTAGCTGGTGTGGAATAGCGTGTCCCATCGCTGTTGGTGGCAACACACTCGTACTTCCCCTGGTCGGACTCCTCACTCATCTCTATCTGGAGGGCACCTGGATTCATTGAGGGATGGAGAGGAAGAGTAGAATATAGAGAGAGCGGAGAGGGAGTCACACAGAAAGATAGTGAGGAACAAAGAGCAATTACACAAAAGTGGAAGACATCAGATAATTGGGTATAGGCCATAAATACACCAACATAGAAATGGTAACAACTGCATAAAGTGTAAATGAATCTGAGACAGTTTTCAGCAAAAACAAGCTGAACACAGGGATAAAAATGGGGCAAAATCTATTAACAAGTTTCTACCACTGTCAGCAAGAATCTGCCCAAAACAAGGGTCAGCTTCCTGATTAAGAAATGGGAAGAAAACAAAAAACGAATAAAAAAAGAAAACACTGATACAAAGCCTAGAAAAACCGAGAATGTAGTCTTCATGCAAGGCAAAAAGCAACAAACCAAGCAACTCAAATGTGGAGAAATCCAGTCACCAATACAGTTTAAAAAAAAAAATCTTTGCTGGAAATCAAGATTGAGTTATCAGGGAGCAAATCATGTTTCAGTTTTCATGGGTAAAATATGACAAAGGTATTGCCATGTCAAGGAAATATCCCAAACCCTTACAGATCCACCAATGGGATCAGGAGTGTGAAGTCATTTTAAAAACACACCCAATAAGGAGGTAAAGACACCAATTGACCTCCATCAAGGCCACAGATTGAAAAAAAGGAACGACATACGCAAAGCCTTGGGAAGGGATCGACGCTTTCTCGCTCCCTGGAAACAGAAAAACTGTCAAAAAAGTAAACCAGAGGTTCTTTAAAGATGGGGTGGTAAGGCAAAAAAGCGCCCAGAAAAACTTTATAAAAAAAGTGGTTGTTTGGGGCTTTTTATCGGTAATGAGAGAGAAAAGAGAAAGTAATGGTAAAAATCATGGAGAAAAGTGTGTGTGTGTGTGTGTGTGTGTGTTTATGTGTGCGTGTGTCTAAGTCTTTGCCATCTGGACTTTTCAGGCTGAGCGAATAACAGCTGGGAGGGAAAACAAAACTAGGACGTTTGATTGGGCAAATAGAGACAAGGTAGAAAGAGAGGCTAGGTCAAGCTTAGGTCAAGACCCACCGGCAAAAAAAAAGAAAAAAAGAGGAAATCAGGTCACAAAAAAGGTATAATGATAGAACGTTTTGTCACCTAAGTCTAATCAACTAAAAATAAATACAAGTTGTAAACAAATCATGCTTTAGACTGAAAACAAAGTAGACGTGAAGAGCTGAATGATGTTAAACTGGTGGATACAAAAGAAAGATCACAATATGGTGAGGAAGGAAGCGATGGACTTTTTGTATTATAGAGTGACTGTTGAGGCTGAGATGGGATGAAGAGAGGATGGGAGACGAGAAGAAGGGAGGTGATTAAAAGTCAGAGTATAATGAATTGCTTGCTCAATTCCAATTTCTCCCCTCTTGCACCTACTGCAGATCTGATGCAGCTGGAGGAGCGTTACCAGTCTTTTGGACTGAACACGTATTGATTAATCCAGCCAGAGCTGCTTTTTTCAGATCTGCAAGTGAAGTAGGAACCGGGGGTGGAAAAGGAATCAGGCCACTGTGTCATGTTGGTCCTCCCAGCAGTCTTACCTCGTATGGGCGTGCCACCTGAGTGGGCAATGAATGCACGAGATTAGAGAAGGAGAAGAAGAAGAAAATGTTAGTACCACAGGAGGAGCAGGGGATACGGAAGGGAGGGACTTGGGGGAGGTAACTTGGAAAGGAGAAGAATCAAATTAGAGAGGAAGACTCAAAATATAGCTCCTTAAGAGAGTGAGAGGAAGAGAGAGGCATAGAGAAAGACAGAATAAATAAAGACAGAATAAGCCTGAGAAGAGAAAGACAGAGACTAGATAGACAGAGTGACAGACAGTGACAGAGCTATAAGGAGATGGGTTATTGATTTGACTTCATTGACTTGCAGCAGGGGCAGAAGTGGCTGTAGGGTAGTGTCTGCACTGCACTCATCTGGGTCTATTAGAGGTGGACTGAGACTCTGAGTACACTTAACTGCCCTGAGACTTAACCTCCACATAGATCAAAAGCAGGCGTAATCCTGCTCGTAATATCCTTAGTAAATACATTAAATATCTGTCTCTGAAGGAAAATAATCCACCCTCCAATACTTTCACTGTGTACAAATATATACTCGGATTGATTTTTTATCTTAAAACAGTCTGACATCAGGCACATTTTCAACAATCTAAAAATCAACGGTAAATGTCAAGTTGATGTCTCAACCCCTCAAAGAGTTATATTGTATTTCTAGACCTAACATCTCAAACCGACCACCAACGACATACTTTGAGAGGTGCCAACATACATTTACTGTAAGAGGGGTGGGGTGCAGCTAATAATTGATTTAATTTGGGATGAATATACTAGGTTAATCAATTCATAATTAAGCCTATAAAATATCCCAAAGCCATGAAACCCTCAGATATTCAGTTTAAAATGGTACAAACTAATGTAGTAAATCCTTACATTTAGGGAGAAAGAACCAGAGACTGTTAAATTCACTTTAAACAATGAATTGACTATTACAATGCGAATATAGCTGATATCTTTTCACTAATCAAAAATAAATAAATAATAATAATACAAATAAATACATCTTTGTTTAAGTTGTAGAGGTGTGATCTCACACAGTAGAATAATAGATAATTAAGGAAATCACCTGTGAGTGTAAACAAAGAAATGCAAAACACAGCACTTTGTTGCAAAATCACAATCATTAACGTAAAAAAAACGATTTATATGAGCGTGAAAAGGTATTGAAGAGTGGATTTTTTTATATTACATTATTTGTCTGACTCTATTATGGGGATGTTCAAACTGCGTGTCCATTCACTACCTCTTAGCAGTAGTAACCAGGTTTAGTATATACATACTAACTGTACAGGCAACGTCTAGAAGTCTGTAACCTGGTCCCATTGATTTCTTACAGTGGCTCCACCAGAGGCCTACCTAATAGCCATCCACAGCTGATGGCTTATTGACTTGTAACTCTATACAGCACAGTGGAGAGAGTAAGTGGGTGAGTGAATGACAGAGTGAGTGAGTGAGTGAGTGGGTGAGAGGGAGAATAATTGAATAAGTGGAAAAGTAAATAGGTGAGTGTGAGGAGAAAGTTATTGTAATTATTTGGGTGTGGAAAGGCTGCAGGTGCACAGGTGAGGGTGAGGCCAGCTACCTCTAGGGTGACAGAGATATGTGTGAGTATATTCATGTATATTTAGTAATATATATGTGTAGATATGTGTTTATGCATGTGTATTTTATTTATTCTGTATCAATTCATAGCATCTATAGTATGTGTCTGTATCCAAAATGATGTATGGGTGACTGCAGAGTGTGTGTGCATCTGTGCTCATATTATATTATATCTCTGTGTGTGACTGTTAGTTAAATGCATGCCATGCATTTGAATTACACTTCAGTATTGTAAAGGTGAGCAGCAGCAGCAACAGAAGCAGCATTAGTGAACAGTATATAGAAAAGTGGACAGTGAGGGTGTGGGCCTCGGAACAGAAGCACTTACCAAAGGACTCTGTAGTTAAAAAGATATAAAGAGAAAAGAAACAGCATAGACATGGCATTATAATCGGACCATTGATTACACAGAGGAGTTGACTTAGTAGAAACACCTTGAAAAAGCACTGGAACTCCCAGAAGAAGCCAAATATTGATTATCTACACAAACTTTGTTTTTGTAAAAGTATGTTGTAATCATCACATAGAAGAAGCAAAGCTAAGATGACAAATATTTGACATTTTAAGGTCTAACAATTCTGTAAATGCTTTTACTTTTATATATTTTTTTTTATTAAATAAAGGTCAAAATGGGAGTTTGAGCAGGGAGTTGAGCCAGAGAACTAAAACAAAAACAATTTGGGAGAGAAGCAGAAAGGTTGTTATCCATAATGAAGCCAGAGAGTTGGGTGTCCAATCACAAGAAAGGTTTTTGGGTCCAGAGGGTCCCTGGAAGCAGAAGGAGGACTGAGGAGGGGGGGGATTTGCTAAGACAAGTTGGGATTTTACACACTACTGTGGCTATAGAAACGCTGATTGAGATTGAGTGCCTGGACTGGAAAACTATTTATTCTCTGTGTATTTTCCCTAGTTCTTTGTCTTTGAGTTTTACAAATTCTCTCAATGTATTTACTCAAATAAAATGCAATGTCCGTGAGTCAATTTCACACTCACAAAAGACACACGTATTTCCATAATATGAGGTAAAACAAAAGGTTATTTGTTGGTTTAGTCACAGCAGTGAGCCATCTGAGAGAGGACATTCCTTCAGTGCAAGCCACCAACATCTGGGTTTTACCTTGCAAATTCAGTCAGTAGAGAACATTGGTTATGACTAGAGACATGGTGCGCACTGATGCGTGATGTTACAAATATTTCATAACGTTTGTACCAAGTGAAAAATGAAACCCTTCGTGATGGTGATTTGCACGGGAAGACCTCAGAGGTTTGAGAAAAGCGGAGAGAAGTTGGGAGTTTAAGGCTTTGAAGAGTTTAGAAAAGTTGGCAACCACACACAGTCAACTCATACCACAGCAGCAGAGAAACACAGCCAGTAACCACGGCAGGAGGAGTGGGAACAGCAATAAGAAAAGGGGTGAACAGGGGCAAGAATAACAGACACTTTGTAGGAACAGAACATAAAAAACGGGTAGGGGGAAAAAGAAACGAGGAGCGGATATTAGAAGAGGGGTATAAAAACATCGTGGAAGGGAACAAACCTTAAATAGAAATAAAAGCGTGGGATTGAGGACAAGGGAAAGAATGCAGGATTAAAAAAATTGTTTACCTGAGCGGAGCTGCTTGATTCGTCCGTTGTTATTGGACGTGTTGACTGGCAGGAAATCTTTGAACCAGGTAATTTCTGGGTCAGGGTTACCGCTAGCAGCACAGAGCATAGTGGCGGTTCGAGAACGCTCAACCACTTTCAGCTGGGGACCCATGTCAATGGTGGGGAACCCCGAGGGCAGCTGGTCCTCTACAAGGATGAAATACACAAGTCAAACAAAGCAGGAAATATACATTTTACACCTTCAATTATATCTATATCCGTCATATTTCAAATGTGTTATTTTGAATGGATGAGAAACAGGACGTTTTTTCTTTACATGATATAATATATACAATATTATATTGTTACAGTAGTTTTTCGTACAAGACACATATCCATGATGCTGAACCTGTCAATCTTAAGGTTTTGTTTCTTTTACAGTGGGTTTATTTATGTGCATGATTGCATGTTTGGTGGATTTTGTTACTGTCAGATGTAGCCAGGCTAGCTGTAGAATTGCTGCTGGCTGTAGCTTCATATTTAACATTCATATTAGAGCAGTATCAGTTTCTCTCCTATCTTCCCAAAATGTCAATCAATTTTAATTGGAGTGAGTTTTCTGACATGTCCCTAAAGCAGATAACTGTTCGAAACAAGACAAAACATGATTCTTAATACACAACTGCCTTCAGCTCTGAATTGACACCGAGCAGGTTGAGGCACTCGTCCAGAGTGAAAAAGGAAACTGGCTGGTCAAAATTAGATTCAATTTAGAGCCAAAATATTTGTCCAACTGGCAGGAGCCTGGAGGCCAGACTTTTGAGGAATACATAGTAAGGTCAAATATAATAAGTAACATTTCATTCCCCCATGACAAACTATCTTCAAAAAGCTTTAGGCAATGGATCTTCAAATATGAATCAATTGAAACTGAAATACTCTAATATTCTGCTGGGACTCAGTTTGAGCTAAACTTTTTGTCCTGCTGCTCAGTCTGTTGCACATAACCCTCTCCGGAAGCACTTTGCATGAATCAAATAGGAGAATCAAATGATTATGCATCCACTGGGACTTGCACCCTTTTGGGATTGGCAAATCAAATGTGAATTCATAGACATCGGAGGCAATTAGATCCAACATGATGAGTCCTTTCACTGAGATAACACAAATCAAAGGCATTAAAGGTCCCATGTCATGGCCATTTCTACTGATCATAATTCCATTGTTGAGGTCTACTAGAATAGATTTATATTGTGCAATTTTCCAAACTCACATTGGTTTCTCATACAGCATCTCTGTATAGTATGTGTATTCACTCTCTGTCCTACACGGCTTGTTGGAGCTCCTGCCCCCCCCTCCCTGTGAGCCCACTGTGCTCTGATTGGTCAGCTCGCCCACTCTGTTCTGATGAGATCACCACCGTTACAGCGGAACATCAGTGATTATGTGTTACAATGGCGTTAGCAACCAGAAAATGACACCAGTAAGGACAAACAGATGTGAATGCTGCGTGGGGTCTGGGTGCCGTGTTGGCGGGACGTTGCGCGGCTCGCTGCTGCGAGGAGCGGACAGTGTGAGCTGGGTTCTGCTGCTACTGCTTGCTGCGTGGGGACAGCGAGACAAATGGACGCGGGAAGAGGGGGGGGGGGGTGCTGAGGGGGCTGCAGCACCCCCATCTGCGAGGCTCCACTAGCCCCCCCCCAGCGCGTCACAGTTTCGCCGCCAATGGGTCCATTTGGGTATGGGCACGTCACCATACCCAGGAAGAAAAAGAGAAATCTCCAACGAGGCGTTCTGGGGCAGCATAGACAGGTCTTTTTGTGTTAGAGTTTTACTCCCTACAGGGTGTACTTTGAGGGTTTGTGACTCTGCAGACCGTTTACATGCATAAAAACCTTCATCATAACACACAAGGGGACGGGTAATAACCGGAAAAGCATGACATGGGACCTTTAAGCCAACTTCATTCAACTGAAGGAGAAGACTAGGGAAGAGGAGGGGACATCACCTCGGAGGGGGGGATCAAAGACACCTACACTTTATTTAAGTGGAAAAAACAGTATTCACCCTTGGAATCAAACGTGTTAAAAGCAAATACATTTTAAAAAACAAATTCTTTACTTTGTTCACCGCTACACTTTATAACTGCGGGGTAAAATGTCAGATTCATGAGTCATCCATAATAAAGTGGATAAAGATAGACATGGTGAAAAGACAGATGAGCTAGGAGCGTACGCTCCTGCATGTGTTTGCATTTGATCTGGAAGGCAGTCTATTTTCTCCCATTTTTTTTTAAACCAAGAATCCCTTGTGACTTTATCCCTCTCAACCACACAGAGCCTCATTAACGGGAAATCCTAGCGCTGAACCTTGCCAAAGAGATGCTAATTCTGGTACTTGCCCATCGAACCATAGCCGACGGGTCGTGAGACACTGGCTTTGCGAGTGCGTGTGTGGCCTTTTAACAGCTTTGGTTTCAATCAATCAGAACGGCCGACAAACGGAAACATGGACATAATAAACCAAGAGAACAAGATCAGAAGGTGTTTGTGTGTACTACTGTGTCTGTGTGGGCGGGTGGTAAGAGGGCAAAAGTGCAACCAAAAAAAAAGAGTTAGAATGAAATACAGTGAGACAAAAAAAGAGTGACAGAGAGGAAAATAGAGAGAGAACAAGGGAGTGGGGAAGAGGAAAAACAGACAGAAAGGGAGAGAGAACACAAGGGACCCATACAGCATAACGATCCTGACTCTCTCCGCTTTCATTATGCAGACGCTTACTTCAAAGCCAGCCCCTCGTAGGCAGGAATAATGCATTCTATTTCATCTACCTGGGGTGGGACACTGCACCGAACGTTGAGCATGCACAGTTAGAATGCTACTCCCTGAGATCATGCATCTCTCTCTGCCCCTCTTCTACAACCACTCACCGGCACAGAAAAGACGAGAGTTGCAGATGTGGATGTGTAAGTAGAGGTGTGTGCAAAACCTGTAAACGTAGGTAACCAAAAGCACAGACGGAGAACGCACATACTTTCATGAGGGTGCTAAAAAAAACTACACGGTTCTTTAATTTAAAGCTGACAAGGTGTGAAGTAAATATAAGGAAAAATGTTTGAGGGCTGATTGAATGGGCTGATGCACACACATGTTGATGCATGCACATACTGTAACCAGCTCCCCCCCATCCATCATGGGGACAGGTGTAAGCAACACCAACGTGTGTTTGGGACAAAGCTGCTCCAGTGTGTGTGTGCGCACTGCTGAACAGTAAAGTACCCCCTGAGGTCAGAGCAGATGCGAAACCCTACACTCCCTTGTTGACGGAGCCTTCCACACATCCCACTGTTTCCTTTGGATGTGCTCCCACTTCAGTGTTTTCCACTGTGAGAGATCCAGATCATTTCACAGCTCATAGCAATGCCCGGTTTCCCATCATGGGAACTGCCGTGTGAACACTTTCCTCTTTATACAAGACCCAAAAAGAAATCCACACACATAGCTCACTGGATTTGTCATCTGTAAATCTGGAAGACCGCAGGTCAAGTCTGTGTTACAATCATGAGAACTGTATTAGAAGCTCATTTGTAATATCAGCACCTGCAAACAAACCTGTTTCTGTCATTCATCACAGACTCAGGGGACAAACAGGATACGTGATGGATACAATAACGTTAACACTTACGAACTGTTACATTACTTTGTGATTATTACATAGTACATTTTTTTGTTGTTGATTTAAGTCCGGTCAAGTTTGTGGAGCTACAGTTTGTTACAGTGTGTGAATGGTCTAGTTTTGACCTTATGAGTCTGTGTCAGATTCTTACTGTAGCGGGAAATACCACAGAATCGGTTTTGAGTACTTTTCCAGGTGCTTATATTTCTGTCTGTGGTCAGAGTTGGTTAAGACACAGTCACAAGTTTTTAAAAATGGGTGTGGTCGAAGCAAGGATGCAGGAAGTGGCGGTGTAGGAAGAAGTCCCCTGGACCGATATGGCGTTGCGGCTGGTGTAGTTAGCTGGTTATTTTGTATGACTCTCATTACGTCATTAGGTTGTTTTGTAGGCTGCACAATATTTTGTCGCAGCTACATTGTGAGAAGACAGACGTCGTTTTAATCCAAGTATTATCTGTTGAGCTACTGTGTACCCACTTTGTTGTTCAACTTTCAATTATATTCCCATTTGTACTGTACTCACACTCTTTTACCTTTAAATAAAGTTGTCTACACACTCTCGCTTCTCTGATAATCTGAGCACTCAAGTTTGTTGCCCCTTCAGACTTTATGTCGATTAAAAAGAACTTTACAACTTCACTTTGCAATTTTTGGACTGTATTACTTTGTCCAAGACTCATTCATTAATTCAAACAGACACACGCTCCACTTAAACCGAACCATGAATTATACAGTATGGGACTGAACACTGGATCCTAAAGCATATAATTGCTCTCAAGTTCATTATTATTTCAGGCCTTGTCAATCACGGCCGTTTACTGGAAGCCAAGATTTCAATTATCCCGGTTTTTATCCTCAGTAATTAAGCCGGCTGACCTTAACACCGGATCCTCCTGTCTGACAGACAGACACTCAGCCAGTGGAGCGGTGTCTTTACAGAGCCAGAGGAGACAAGGAGACAAGGAGACAAGGAGACATGACTGACAAGACTCGGTGTGTTGGGTGAATATGTGTGTGTATGTGTGTGTTTGTATAGGTGTGTGTGGTATCACATGTGTGTGTACTTTGCCACTGACATTTGCACTGACAGTGTATCAGGGGCTATTAGCAGCTCCCAGGTGGCCTCTTATTCATCCACAACACAATGACTCCTCAGAGGAGCAGAAAGAGGATAATCACTACATAAAGACTGACTGCCTAAGATTGAGGATAGGTTTGTGTGTGTGTGTGTTTTTTTTCCTATGTGTGCGTGCATGAATGGTTACGTTTTCGATAAAGATTAGACACGAGCCCATAGCTTCCATCAAGGGAGGAAGGAAAAATCAAAAATAGATGCAGGGACACATAAGCAAGAGCACATGCAGTTGCGCACACATACACACAGTACAAGTACGAAGACAACCACGTGAGACAGGAAAGATTCTGGATGGATGGAGCGGAACGGCAAAGAAGATGCAAAGAGTGGACTGATGTGAATAATTTAGAGGTTGCTGTGTAGTGGACCTAAGAGCATATGGAGGGAGAACGAAATAAAAAGAGAGAGACAGCCAGATAGAGAGTGAGAGAGAAAGGGAGAAAAAAGGAGCAAAGTGTATGAAAAGTCAGAGAGAAAGTTTAGAGTGAAATAAAGCGTAACAGGGAATGAACTTTAGAGACTAAAACACAGACAGACGAGATCGAAAGAGAAGAGAGTGGAGAGGAAGAACTGTAGACTATGTTATTACCCCTCAGAGAGACAAGAGGGGAAGAGCGAGATAGAGGGAGACGAGATGGTAGAACAATGGGCTGCACGTCCTTTCCCCATGAGCATGTACTGTAAAGGCAGGCGATGTGATTATCCACACTTGAGCAGCTTCACTCACTAAGACACTCTTGAGCTTCAAACTACCGGTACATAATGTTCTCCTAATGGACTCCACTAACACTAACATCCCTATCTGCATTAATGGACTCCACTAACACTAACAAAACCATCTACTGCAGTGGACCCAGGCTTACACTTGCATATACATACTGTATATCTACATTTGAGAAAACATCCAAAAAGCCTTGACTTCTTCTCCATTTAAGTTTGAAGAACATGCTTGAAAATGTGTATAACTTAATATAAACCACCTTCCTTATTTGTTCAGTTAATATTTAATCTGACTAGTTATAACATCACAGGGATGTTCACTTGTTGTTAACCCTTATGTTGTGTTGGGGTCTCCCGTGACCCGTTTCAAGTTAAACCTACCCTCTAGTTTTTTTTATTTATTGGAACTATAGTTAATAATATAAAGTTGTAAAAAAAATCTGGGGGAGGAAATTGTATTCTAATATTAGTCTATTATAGTCAGATAACATAATTATCCACTTTCTTCACTATAGGGAATATAATGAGTGAATTTAATCCCATTTTCTTCTTAAAATATGTGTTTTGGGGCCATAAATAATAAAATGACAACAGGATTGTGAGGTTGTGAATGCATAATAAGTTAGTGATGATGTAGTTAAACAATATTGGATGATAGTCATTCTTTTTGAGTGTTTTGGACTTAGATGAATCATGCGAACACCATGAACGGAAACAGCTTTTCGAACACAACACAAGGGTTAAAAGACAATGTTTTATGTGGTTGATGATTTACATCCAAGAATTATGTTTTGTTGTTTTCTTCGCAGCTATTGAAACGTTGTGATTGACAGCTGATAAGAATCACAGCTTGCATGGATGTTCACACTGACCTCTTAGTACACTCAGTCGGGTTGAAGCAGTGATTTCTCCTGCAGAGTTAGAGGCGTGACATTCGTAAATAGCCTCATCTCTCGGGGTTCTTAGCGGCTGGATCCTTAGGACCGAGCCGGACCCGTCGTCAAACTCTATTACCTGTTAGTGAGAAAAGACATTTAAAAAGTCAATATAACATTCTAACAATGGATCAAAACATACTGTATAAGACTGTAGTGATGAACCGAAAGAAAATGATCACCTGAATCTGCAGTAACCTCTTTATATTGCATCTTTAAGCTTATTTTTTGGTTGAACTTTTACCGGTCTCATCAGCATTTTTGGCCGCTGGCACTTTTATTTAAAGTGAAAAGGTTTAAAAACTCACTTTAGACAAACTTTCTAATGCAAGGCAACATACAATGTTAGCAACTAGCTGGTGAACATAATAGAGCATTTAATAGCTACAGAACCAAATATTTATCAGATGTTAGAGACCAAATAATACATCTTAAAGATAGTGAATATTTGACTTGCATTTATCAGGTGTACAGAAACACAACTTCTAAGGAATGCTAAAGTGTCTCAGTGGATGTTTAAATGTTTGCCAATACAACTGTAACATGATAAGCAATATGTTAATGTTGTATTTAAAGCTGTATTTGCAGCATCATTACACACAATTTAAAAAAGATTTCAGGTAGCCCCAGAAAAGCCATCCACTGAAAAAAAATGTTTAACCATTTTTTGTATTTAAATGGAGAAGAGATAGTGAAAAATCATTATATTTGATGTTTAAGTAATATGTTCCAACATGACATTTTCTCAAATAAGGGATTGGACATTTTGAATGCTCTTGCAGAAGTTAAATACAAGCATGTATCAGATTCTGAATTCTGAGAAGGTTTCTGATGACTGAAATCCAATAAAAGGAAATCCCTCAACAACTCCAGGCCGGCAGGACAGAAATGGGGAATAAAAAACATTCTGAGCTTATATAGGTTGGATTAAAAATAAAATATCTCCTCGAGTGATTTAATCACAAACAGGAGGACACCAAGATGAACTCAAACCTGGGAGGAAACTCGACTTATTAAAGTGAAAAGAAAACACCGTGGGCTCAGGGTGACAATGAGTTGGTGGGGTGGGGGTGGGGGGGCACTGATGCAACAACTCCATCTGAGAGTGACTTGTGAGGAGGGGAAATAATTCAAAGGTTAGAGCCTTCAGGGAAACTAATAAGGCTGATCATATGAGAATCTCATATACTGTAGCCCAAGGCATCCTCTGACATATGAAAGTGTTGGAGCAGATAGCATTTCACACACTTGTATAACCATTGCAGCACAAATGGAGAAAAGCAGATAAACTGATCAAATCTTAAACAGTACAACTTTGATTTTATAAACAAACTGGTTACCCTTTTTTAAATTATTGACTTAAATGTAAAATTGAATTGCAATAAATACAGTGCCAACAATACACCTTTCTCTCTGTGGGCACTCTGATGGTAACTGCTACCATTAATGAAGTATTTGTCCAAAACTAAGCTCTGAAACGGGCTATGAGTTAGACGTTTATTTTAAACAGTCAACCAGTTATTGTTATTGTTGTATTGTTATTTTCATTATTGATTTATCCGAGGATTAGTTTGATTAGTGGATCATTTGATAAATAGATTATTTATTTTGGTGAGAAATTACACAGAACCAAATGACAAGTCTAAACCTAAAAAGTGTATTATCACATAAGATAAGGAAGCAGCAAATAATCCCAAACGGAAAGCTGCAACTAGAAATATCTGGCAATTGTGCTGGAGAAATTACTTTTCAGAACCCAAGGAGACACCAATAATTACTTCTCAGTGATTCCTCAATCAGTACAATAATAGTTTGACATTTTGAGAATCAGGCTTATTTGCCTTCTTGCAGGGAGTTAGATGAGAAGATTGACTCCACTCTTCAATTCAAAGTTACAGTTATGGTTTTGTGTAAAGGTCAAAACTACTTCTAGTGCAAATACAACTCTCAAACACACACATTAAATATTGTTTTTTAAATTAGAACAAAAAGTTTATGAAGTAAGTTGTGTTTTCTTACTTTATTAAAAGCAAAGCTTGCCTTACCTGGCAAATCATTTTTATTTAGGAATATCATTTATTTCCTAATTGTTCCTAAATGTCAAACCATTCCTTTAAATTATTCTTTGATTAATGCAATTATTATTCCATTTTGTTTGATTTTGATTCATTAATCAATAATCTACAAAATAGCTCCCATTTTCAGTTGCCAATATTATAGCTTGAGTTAAAACGTGTTTCTATAAGTTAAAGGTTAGAAAGGCAAACAAATAATATTAAACACACATTAATAAACCACTGAGAACATTCATCCTGCAGTGAACCTGAGTTGTGGTTCAGTATTTGAATACGAACCTAGTCCTATTTCCCATGCGGATTTCAGCATGAGAAGTGGACGGTAGGCTTTTATCATACAAAAGGACTCAATTAATCTTCCATCATTAGTGTCTCAGGATCATACCTCAAATCTCTGGTTGCTGACTTTTTTGCCTTTCTTGTTCCAGACAATCTTGGGCTGTGGATCCCCTGCGGCCTGGCACACAAAGGAGGACACTCCCCCCTGGACTCCTGTTTGATCTTCTGGGGTTCGTGTAAACTTGGGGGGTGCTGTGTGAAAAGATGTAAACAAAAGTTAAGTGAAGTTCCAACCCAAAATGTAGCCGTTTGTGGCTGGTCCTAATGCGATTGACATTACCTTTCATAATAATCTGACCAGCATTCACACATACATTCACATTTCCTCCAATGGGTTATTCCCCAAGGGTGAGTTTATTATACTACTAGTTCTGTATTTTACATATTGTAGTGTAGCTCTATTTGAGTGATATCTGAGACCCGGGGTGTGTGTATGTGTGTGTGTGTGTGTGTTAGTGTGTGGACTGTTGGAGTATGCATGCACCTATATCTCTCTCTCAGAGTACAGTAGTACGGTGGGCTTTGTGTCTGTGTGCGTATCCTCCATGTTTTTCCCTCTGTCCCTGAAACACCAAAGAAGCTTAATATTTCTGTGCCATAAAGGATTTATGAAGACTTACTTCTGACATGACCACTAAAGCCTCTCATTCCGGGGACGCCAACAATATCATAACCACAGCCTCCGCTGGATTGTGACATCACGACATCAAAAAGATTCGGCACGTCAGTCACGGCACGTCACCGCCAGCTCGCCTAATGGCATTCCAGCCAAACCAGAAAATCCCTACTTAAGGGCTTACCGCCAACCGCCCTGACAAAGGGAGAGAAATTGCTTTTTGCTGTTTAAAAGGAGGGAGGGAGAGAGAGAGAGAGAAAGGCTAAGCTTTTGAGAGAAGGAGAGAAAAAGAGAGAAAGGATGTGCGTTTAAAAGAGCGGGGAGTACTGAACAGAAGAGTGAGGGAGATAAAGGGAACTAGCGAGAGACAGATGGAGAGCAGAATGGGTAAGGAGGAGACTGCATGAGCGGCAGAAGTGGAGAGAGAGAGAGAGAGAGAGAGAGAGAGAGAGAGAGAGAGAGAGGAAGATGAGCAGGAGTTGGACAGGAGAGAGAGAGAGAGAGAGGTTGAGATAAAGTCAGCGAGAGTGAGGGAGGAAGAGCCAGATGTACTGCAAACATGGTCGGAGAGCCCCAAGCTGCCCAATCACCTCTACACCTCACTGGCTCATGGCCAAATACTCCTCAGTGAATCGAGTAGTGTGTGTATGTGTGTGTGCGCTTGCATTTCTACGTCTGCTTACTTTCGCAAATGCATAAGCCAACTTAAGTATACACAAACTGTGCACATAAGTCAGCATGCCTGTGTGAGTTAGATATGTACTTGCGCCTAAAGGATTACTTGATTCAATGAATGGTCGATGAACAAACAATTACTGACAACAATTGTGATGAGTGATTTATCGATGAAAGGTAACATCTTTTTGGGCATTTGGTTGACCACAAAATGAAGATGTCAGGTGGTGCTTTGGGAATTGGTAACTTTTTTCTGATTGCATCAAAACGACCCATTGATGAATCAGAAAAATAGATAAACTGATGATCATCTAAGAATGGAAATAATGCTCAATTGCAGTCCTAATATATTCATTATATAATTGCATGCACACGATTTCTAAATGCATGCCACCAAACTCTACACTCTCAGTCTCGTGTGTGTGTGATACTTGAGCGAGTCGACAAATGTGCGTGTGCCCATCTGAGAGAGAAAAAGAGTGATATAAAAAAGAGAGAGGGAAACAGAAAGAATGAGGAGTGGGAGAATCGCTCTCTTAATCCTTTTGCTAATCTCTCCCTCACAAAACAAATGAAAAGTGTAAAGCCAGCAGAGCCATACTAAAAGGCACGGTAGATCTTTCAATTGCTTTTTTTATCTTTCCCCCTACTCTTCATCTTTCTAGCACGATCCCTCTCTTCATATATCTCCTGTTAATTGTCTTATGTTCTCTCTTTCTAATATTTCCCCTATCTTTCTACCCGCGCCTAATTCTTTGCCACTGAATCACTTCTTTCCCCCTTCACAGCTGCTCTCCTTGCTCCTTCTTTCATCCTCCTCCTTGTTACTCTTTCTCCATCTCCTCCCTCCATCTCTGGGGTGTTACATAAGTCTTCCTGTCACATTGACTGACTTAATGAGGAGGGGTTGGGGGTGCAACCGTATGCTCCACACTTCTCCCAACTCGCTCTCACAATTTCTCTTCCTTCTTATTTTTTCTCCTCCCCTCTCTTTATGGACTCCCATCTTCCCTTTCTTTACTCCTTGTCTCCCTTCCCCTGCTCCAAATGTTGTTCTCAAAATCCATTCTCCCTGTTTGACTCCTTATTCTATCCTCCTACCACTTATCTGCTCTCTATTTATGATCCAAACAGTTGTGTCTTTTGCCAACATCATCAGGTCTTTTTGCTTTTGCTGCTTGGTCGGATTAAGCATTGACATTCAGGCCAAGTTAGGGAGTGCTCAAGCTCAAAGGGCACTTCAATATTTGTAGCCCTTTTAGTGGGGGGAAGGGATGCCTGATGGTTTATTTATTTCATGGACCTAAGATAAAAAAAATGGACTTGGAAGAATTAATATGAGAACTTGGGGTGGGCACTTTGCAGCAGTCTCATGCTTAGGTGCTCTTGCATGTCGCCTTAGCCTTCCTTTTCCCCCTCAATATGACCCAAGATGGACATGTGGAGAAACTCTACTGAGTGGGTCTGCAGAAAGAGATTAAGATGGAATTAGACAGTGCCAATCTTTTCCCTCTTAATTTGTGTGTGTGTTTGCGCGTTGGATGGAGAGTGGCCTACATACTGTAAAGGTCACCATACAGTGGATCTGATCTAAACAGCAGATGGCAGGGATTACAAAGTCAGCTCCTCTCTCCGGATCACTTTCGAGTCACGGCTGAAGACGTGTGATAAACTCTGATTCCAAGGTCAAAGACTGTCTGTCTTGTGGCATGTTGAAAAAAATATTGATTGCATACATGGTATGGACTTTTTCATTCACACAGTATATTGCAAATATGACAAAAGTGCATTTATACAGTATGAATGCAACAGTTTTTCTTGATAATCCTCCTTAAATTAAATTGCAAACTGTACCGGGGCTATTGAGGTTCACTGGAGTAGAAAAGAAGACAAATTGCAAGACTAGATGAAGCTAATGACACTTTGTAGGAAGTGTCAGGGACACACTGGCAGATGCTGTCTTAACCTGGAGGCACAAAGCGATAGAGATCCAGTTTGTAAGAACAGATGCTAGCACAAACCTTCAGGGAGTATGATTTACGAATATAGTGTATTAAGATGGAAAATATGTATAGATTTAAGAATGAAAGACATATTTGGGAGTAAATACAGATGCACGTCTTGAGTTATAAAAGATAAAAAGTATATAAGTTAAAAGTGATAAATAAGGGGTTTCCATAATGCAAGAAAGCATTAAGCATGATATTCCAACAAAGCAAACCAACAAACACAATGGATGCAGTGGCACAAAATGGTCCTGCTACTGCAGCTATCAAAGTAACAAATTAGGCAAGAAAGCTTTGAGATGCTGGATGATATACTCAGCTAAAAAACACAGATAAAAATATAGAATGACGAGATAAATATAGAGCGCATCGCCTTCAGACACCTTCATAGATGATCCTGGGTGTTTCTGAGTTGGCGTGGACAAGTGTTGGTGTGGATGAACAGCTTATGTGAGTATTCATGTCTGCGTTTTGTAAGTTTTGATCACATCTGAAGGGTCTGCTCCGGATGTTGGTACAACTTGCCAAGCATATGTGCCTGCGCCTCACATTTTCCTGCGTACGTGTGTGTGTTCATGTCGATAGTTAAGCACGTAATGAGTAATTTACAGCCCTTGCCAGGGAGAGATCAAGCTGCATAGTGGGGTGGTGGGCGGTTTGCTGATGTTAGAACTGAGAACTGAGTCAGGCTTGTCAGACACGTTGAGGAACGAGGCCAATACCAGGGCCTGATCCGAGGCCATGATAGTCAGCCTCGAGTGTGGGTGGGCAGCTAGCCAGAACCATAACTTAAAACACATTATAATCAAACAGACATTATCAACTGCTAGCTTTCGTCCTGTAAATGAAATTGGTTTGCTATAGGGCCAATAAACACAGAGACAGTTATCCTTCTGCTCTTATAAGTGTCAATGGTAAAACATTTGGAAAAATGGGCCATTTTAACTTGGGAGATTTGATTCTACATGATTAAGTTCCTTCATTTTTTTATTTTTGATAATACTTCACATTGGAGATTAGGTGATTTATCAAGTTTAATGAATGTCCATCTGTATCAGTGTCTCTATAATCTGTATTTATTATTTTGCTGTCAAAAACTGTTTTCCTCTTATATAAAATTGCATGCTTATTGATGATACTTTGTCACTTTCTGTATGATTATAGATCTGCAGTTGTACGGACAACTTCAATCTGACGTCACCAAGAATCACTTTCACAATGATGCAATAGGAAACAAATAAGATGCACTTTTACTGCCGATAGTGATGCATGTCTAATTAGCATGCCACTTACCCACCATAGCTGCCCCTGGGCCAGGCTAGTGCCGAGTTTATCAGGGTTAATTCTTCAGAAACACAAGGGGAGGATTTAATCAAATGGAGTCTTCTTGTATACACAGATCATTAGAAACACATGGCCTATCCACTGGGTGCACAACTTTACTGGGTCAGGGCTGGCTTCCCATAAAGATGAACAGAGGGTTTTCTCAGTGCAGGTCACAGTGTATTACTCACACACCACTGCTCTGCTAGAGCAGTGGTGTGTTAGAGTTAGAGCTAAGCTGAAGCTATCCAGGCCTCTTCACAGACAGGTGCACCTGCTAAGCTAATGCTAAGCTAACGCTGGTCAGATCCTTTTACTCATGGATGGACGCACAGCTGTGCTAGCTGCTAATAGCCTTAGTGCTGTGTGCCGGCAACCCAGAACACTGAGAAGCTTCAGCAGCTGAACGGCTTCATTCTCTTTCAAATCAACATGGACGTTCCTTGTCTCATGGATTGACATTTGAAGATAATATTGCAGAACTTTTTAGAAGTACTAACGCTCACTTTGCTACTGAACTGAGTATGAGAATATTATTTGAATGTATATTCTGTGTCCTCTACCCAGGTTATCAACAGTAGACTGCTCCTAAATCGTGCCGAAAACAGTTGGCATTATAACATACCTTTGATTGGCATTTCGATTTTGTGTATACGACTTCTGATTTTTTTATGTGACCCATTTCTGTCACCTTCTATGGAGAGTTATTTGCAGTTGATGGAAAGAGGTCATTAAGCATTTAAATTAGCCCTTTTATTTTTAATGCCATATACCAGATGAGCATAAGCTGGCACATTACAACTGGAGCTACATTTGAATACAAAGCAATAAAGTATTCTAGAATGACAGCATGAATTATTTAGATAATGAATTAAGATTAATTTGAAAATAAACGGGAAGTTAATTAAAAATAAGGAAATTAAAGGACAATTGTGCGAAAAATGTCATGCTCATTTATTATATTACTTATACAACACCACTGAAGTTTAACCATGTTAACCATCCCAATGTCTGAACATGTGTTGTTTATAATTTGATTGGCAGAGAAAACAAAATTAATTGAATATACATATATCTTTTACCTGACCCTGATATTAAGAAAAGTGAATCACCTGCCCCCTCCCTTTTCATATAAAAGCTGTATATCATCAATTTACAAATATTGTTTTTGGGTCTCCTCTTGCAACTATAAAACTTTACAAGTTTATCTAATTTGTTTAAAATTCACAAGCTGATTTTAAACTTTCTTTTCTTTGTCCAGTCGTTCAGTTTAAACAAACAAGAAATCATATGGTAATGGATACAATTCGGACAGAGCTAGGCATTGCCCCCTGTATCTGTAAGCTAAACTAAGCTGCTTCTGGTTCAAGATTCATATTGAAGGGACATATATAACAATCTAAATAATCTCAAGGAATTCCCTACATTTAGGTGAAATAGCATATTATATATTAAATGTTGATGTATGTCTCAAAATAAAATGAACTATCTATATGCTGTTGTATGTGAGGCACCATTTCAAAGTGTCTGTAGTCGTTGTCCATGGATTTAAAAAACGTTTAGAAATCCTGCCTAAAGACCTAAGTATGTTGACCAGTGCAACACTTTGGGACCTTTTGGTGATTTCATCATCACTTCCCAGTCCACAGGAAAAATCCCCTAGTGCCTCCATCGTGATCTAAACTGCCGAGAGCATATATTGACATTTTGTGCAATAATGTCAGACGCGATCTTGCCTTTTCTTCACACTTTCTTTGAGTCAGGCAATATCAATCAATCACAGAAAAGAAACACAATCCGTCTAACAAAATAACTGCTTGACTGTGTTTCTCACCCTTAACTTATCCTCAGGGGCCAAAACCTTTTACCTCTGTGACCATGCCTCTTCATCTCATGCCAGCCTCATCCATCAGCAACAAGAAGCCATGAAGCACGCACACACTTGATACTTATAGCAATCTAATCTCTTGTCTACTCTAAGCATTACACATGCTTGCTTACAAAAACATTTAAATCAGACAACTACAAACACACGTTTATGTGGCACGACACAAAATCCCTTAATGAAATGCCAAAACTCACAAATCTTTGACCCACAAAGTGTAAAACTGCTTCACTGCCTTTCTAAGGGTCTACCATATAATCACCAACCCCATCAGAGGTAGAAAAGGAAAATCTTGATCAGATTTAATTATATAACCCTAAAACACTTATGATACATTTGCCGAAAAAGGCAAAGTATGAGTATTTTCCGCAAGTACAGGGGTTGTTACAAAATAGAAGCCTGCCACGTGTTGTGGAAGAACATGTTGCTTTTTAATAGCAACTTAGACCTTTGAACTTAGAACCTAAGGTAAAAGCTGAATGACATACTTCCAGGTAACCAAAGAAGGCTGCTGTCAAAGCTCTTACTGATCCGTTCCTCGCTCAAGGGCTTCCAAAGTAAGCAAAAGTAGCGGTGCAGTCATTGTGGGCAATTGACCCAACCACCTCTCAGATTCCAGTCAACCTCAAGGCCATGGGAGTGCTGGCAATATGGTAGGATGCTGACAGGTCGATCAGTCACCACATGTGCAAGTTCTGTCCTTTCAATGCTGCCCTGGTGCCTTGTCATGTTTGAACATGTCATTGACAGAAACTGGGAAAAACAGTATTTTAATGATGTGTCTGTTTTAGTTTTTTTTCCTTAGGCTTGGTGGAAAAATAAATTGGAAATGCACAACACATAAATGACGTGATGCAAACAGAAGCTAAAGAGTTTCACATTACCAAGAGGGTAAGAATCCTAAACCACTCTCGTTTTCAAAATGTACAGTCTGCTTACTGAAGCACTGGGTTGCAACTCAGCATTGCTTCCTGTAGCCTCTGAAAAAGGATATTTTTTTGTTCTGTTCTGTTACACACACACACGAGTTGTATATCAGCTGGAATTTGTATTGCTACATCCAAGCTGCAAGGAGAAGGACGACAGCTTGTTGGTTTTGGGGCAAACGAGGGTCAGTCAAGTGAACCCTTTTGTTGCATTGTTTCTAGTGGCCCTGAATGACGCGCCGGGAAATGCAGTTTCTCTCACAGGGAATCTCACTGCGTACATGGAGCGGTGGCCCAGTTTGCGACAGGATCAGGGCATTACTCGTAATCCACCAGATAGATGTCATATGCATGCACGCGCACACAAACACACTGAGAAACAAACATGGTTGGGAGCCAGAGAGCCAGAGACACAGGAAAATAGGAATTTGAAAAAATAACGTGCATTTAAACACGCAAAGCTCAGTGGGCTTGTATTGTTACACCAGTACTTGTGTGCAGATTGCACATATGGTGCAGTGCCATGCAAGGTTTCCAACTATGCACATGGGATATTGTTCCATCTGATTGCATCCTAATACCCTCAGTCTACTTATGTGTATATGTGTGTATGTGTGTAACTTGTGTACACAAGCATGTGTGTTTATGGTTGAATACAAAATAATGCCTCTTTCCAGACATAGAGGAGGAAAATAAAATGATGCCTCTATTTTGTAAAAACCCTATAATGCTTGAAATGTATTCCATTTCTTTGGCACTGAGTTGGAGGAAAGATAAGCACAAATAAAAGCAATTTTGCGAGTATATTTAACATTTCAAAACATGTCAACGAGCAACAAAGATGTCTGGGTCCTGGAGCCTATGTTTGAACTCTTAACATTCAAGAGCTCTTAGTCCCAATGTTGGTATTAAAAGAGGCATTTTATGTCATACACACTGAGATAAAAGGAGAAAGGAACAGCCTTTCGTCCCTTTACCCCCCTAAAGCCCTCTGTCCCTCCTTTCTCACCAGATTATATGGATGTGCGGAGAAGACCCAGAGAGCGAGCAAGAAAAGAGCAATGGAACAAGTCACAGCGAATGAGACGAGGGCACGGGAAAAAGAAAAATATAGACAGAGGAAACAAAGTGGGAATCATTTCCACCCTCTGTGAGTCTACGCTGCTCTCCTAACTGCTATTGTGAAAGTCTAGGAGCATCATCGTTTTGATGGATGACTGGGCCTTTACTGACCGACCCTGGAACTCACACAGGGGACAAGAGGGCAGGAGGCTGAAAGGAAAACAAGAGTGGTTTGTGGATGCGTGTGCTATAACTCGGGTTTGTGTGACAGTGCAGTTTTAAAACATTGCAGGGCTGGAATGGCTGCCTGAAGCCTGTACTAGCGTGCATGTGAGTGTGTTACAGCGTGGCGATGATATATGTCCAGCATCATACTGTACAACCACAAGCTCAGAGCTATGCTGAATTTTCCTTCCAACAAACAGAATGTACCAAACATGCTGCAAATGTATCTGGTTGACATACATTATTTTTACAATACTTGCCAAAACAAATGTATACTTATCCAGCACACTTTAAAAACAAATATGCAAATACAATTCTACTAGACACCACTGTTACCAAGGCCTCCAACAGGATTGCTCCCAGATGTTAACTGTCTGCATGGTGAGCTTGAATTACCTCCTCTTTCTCTTTTAATATTCTTTTTCAGATCGTCTCATCTTTTAGTTCCAAACTCCCCTTCGGTCTTCATTTATTTTATCCTTAGTCTTACCCCAAATCAGGCAGTTTCATCACCGCTGCTGGGAGATTCAAAGCCGCATTTGTAAACCTGACAAATTGTCAGAGACGCCATGCCTGGCATAGACACAGGTAGACACCCATTTTAACTATGTTTACACACACACAGCCACACACACACACACACACACACACACACACACACACACACACACACACACACACACACACACACACACACACACACACACACACACACACAAACACACACACACACACACACACACACACACACACACACACACACACACACACACACACACACACACACACACACACACACACACACACACAACCTAGTATCCAAGAAATGATCACGTTTTTGGAGTATCTCTTTCATCAAATGCTGGCTTCACACAGATAAGATATTTTCTTGGGGAAGCTGAACGTGATGGTTTAGAAACAGCAGAAATCCAACCTTTTCAGCCTTCCAGTTTTGATATCCTTCTTTTATAGCAAATATCGTTTGATTTTTGAATGTTGGTTGGACAAACAACCTCAAGACGTCACCCTTTAAGGTTTGGAAAGAGGGAATATTTCATCAGTAAATATGAAAGTCCTAATTAAAACCAGCATACAACTCATAACTAGAATACTAATGTTCATGTGCTTGAGTCATAAATCAGACACACACACACACACACACACACACACACACACACACACACACACACACACACACACACACACACACACACACGACAACAAATTATCTGATTTGCCATATGTGGACTGTCTATCCATGCCAAGCCATCCAAGTAATACTGGATGGACAAAAACAGCTGGCCTCATATCAAACCTGCAAACATACACACACTCACGCACTTACTTACACAGCGATATTATATCAGGAGTGGAGTGGTTTGTAGGAGAAAATCAGGTCATTGTACGACTCAGTGTGCCTGTGTACATGTGGATTCTAAAGGTCTTTTTGTGTGTCTATATCTGGGAGTAGGCATGTGAGAGAAAATAAGTGCATGGAACTGAGTGGGGAAAGACTCACAGTCGGCATCAGCGAGGAAGAGGAAGCTGAGGAGGAGCAGGCCTGGACTGGCCGAGTGCATCATGGGATATGTCGTCACATGCATGCTGTTTCCACCGTGAGCTCACTGCCTCACTGAACAACAAGACGATAGAAACAGGCCCTCACAACCTGGAGAGAGAAAGAAAGGAGGTTAAAAGAAATGCAGTCATTAAACACGTTCCAAAGTCCAAATTAGAGAGTTTCAGATATAATATACTGTAGTCCGTGCGCACACACATACACACATACTAACAAACACACACTTGAAGTGTGTGATTCCCTCTAGGCTTTACACTCCAGTTATGCAGCTGCCTCTCCTCTTCTCGCTTCATTAGGACCATACACTCATTGCCGGAGGTGTATTTTGGTGTGTGTGTGTGTGTGTGTGTGTGTGTGTGTGTGTGTGTGTAAAAAAGAGTTCACAAAGTAGCTGATGAATTTCAACTTATGGCAAACATTTAGCTTTAAAACATCAGTCAGCTTCTAAAGTTCACTTTTTATCTCAGAGCAAGCAACTTCATTTTTTTCCGGCTTTAGTTCATGCCCTACAAATCTCTGAAGCAGACGTCAATACAGGATTTCTTTCAAATATACGTCAAAGCGGCATGATTTCATATTAATGAAAAGGAAAGAATGGCTTTAACATGGAGGGGTGGAGAAGATTGAACAAGGGATTGATGCACGACGGAGAGATTAAAGTGGGAGGAGACTGATCTACTGGCTACATTGCAAACAGTGTTGGGTCAACATACAGCTCAATGTCTCTATCGCTTCATCCTTACTTCCCTTCATTTTTGGACTCTCTCTATCGCTAGCTATTTTGTCCCCTGTCTCCGTCCTCTTGTAACTTTTTGCTGTTTTTGGTTTCCTACATATTCACAATATTTCTTCCTTATGTTTCTCTTTCTAGCAGTCATATTCTTTGCATTTTCACTTTCTCTCTCAGTAACTCTTTCCGTCCAGCTGTCTCTCTGCCATCTGCAGTGCCTGGTGTGATTGTCTGGCATTAGAAGAGACAGGCGTCACTCTGTGTCTGAAATCTCACAG
This sequence comes from Dissostichus eleginoides, assembly GCA_031216635.1. Lineage (NCBI taxonomy): Eukaryota > Metazoa > Chordata > Actinopteri > Perciformes > Nototheniidae > Dissostichus > Dissostichus eleginoides. The sequence goes on along the minus strand of CM062266.1, from coordinate 20,352,923 downwards.
CTCAAATCACATGGCACAATGGGACATGGCAGAACAATGCTGCTGTCCAGAGACTGACAGCAATGAGTGAGAGACGGTGAAAATGAGCAGGGGCAAAGAGAGACGATGCTTACATGTGTAACGTGCGTCTTTGCATGAATGAATGTGGGGAGTGACACTGTATGTGCATGCATATGGGCTAGCTCATGCATATGGTGATGCCTCTGTATGTGCATGCATGTGAATATTCCCGCTGACTGCCTGTGCTGCTACAGCGTGAGTATCCATGTTGCAGCTGTGTGGTCCTGTGTTATGCATTCGTGCATGTGTTTGTGGGCTTTCCAAAACTGGACAGAGTCATCAGCAGCAGCAGTCTTAATCCTCTCCACTCCTGAACAAGCCATCTGATTAAAAAAGGCAAGGGGGGGCAGACGAACTCTAACATCCCTGCAGCCAAGGCAGCAAACTAAACCCACACTGGATTTTCCACTTGGTTTGGTCTGAAACAATTGCTTTGGGATAACCTAGATCTCTCCCTGCACAAATGAAGTCCTGTGCACTGTGATTTACACCGCCACAGTAGATATGGGAACCCAGCCATGCAGTTTAGCTTGTGCACCCATCCAAAACACAGGGAAATTACAGTTTTATGTTTTATTTAGTTCTGGATATTAGACCTCAGTTATATTTAGATTTTAGGTTTCAAGGGGCAACTTTAACTCACTTATTTTCTTTCTTTTTTTATTATTATTTAAAAATATTTTATATCAGAGTTTTACTTTAGTAGTATTTAACAAGTTTACTAGTCTTTTTAATCAATATATTTTCATTTTGTTTTACTTATTTACCCAGCCCCTTTACTCTATATTGTACTGCACATTTTACTGTAGGCTAATAGTAATGCTGTTTCGATTGCATACAGGTACTATCAGTTCTCCAAGGGACCATTATTGTCATACTCGTCTAATAAGCCACATTTGTGCTGCAAAATATATGTCCCTATTAAAGGTAGATTACTGTTTAAAATGGCATCTACCCTGGTTTGTTGGTGAGTGTGTTTGTGTGTGGGAATGTGTGTGTGGCCACTAATCACTATGCCTGATTCAATGTCACTGGAAAAGCCTGCATTATTTAGTATCTCACTTCACAGCATGTCACCTTAATTAAAAGGCTAAGATAACGGGGAGAGAAGGGGATGAGCTAAAGGTGTGTGTAGTGGGGAGAAAGGAAGTAGAGTGGTAAATAGAACAATTAAGCAGAAAAGAAAAAGAGACACAGGATGGAAAGAAGAGAAAAAGAAGTTAACCTGAAACACACACACCCAAATACACACAGACACAGCCAGGTAGTCACCAGATTGTTATCTAGGTGGCTGTTGTTGCTGGTATTACGGAGGGCCTAACAGAAAGCCTTCCTCGGAGCCTGAGTTTCTGCCACTGCTGTGGATCACTGTCGCTCTAAGCCATTCACTTACATTAGTCCCTATCACTCAATTATACACCGTCTGTCTGGCTGGGCCTGCAGCGATCAGTCACACTTATCTCTGAGATAGATTCTGACAGAACAAAGACAGACGCAAACAGTGACAGACTGGCTTATGTTTTTTCACATGACAGACAGAAGGACGCATGTCAATGGGGCGAAGATGAGGAAGGAGGAAGATGATGAAACAGAGGAAGAAATGAGAGAGGCAGAAAAGTTGGTAAGTGGGACTTAAAGACATTTTTGGCACTAATAATGTAATAGTTATCCCCTTATTTAAATATATTCATAATGCTTAAAACCGATGATTACATCATAAAGAGGCAACATTAAAAGCAATATTTATTATAAATGGTCATTGCTTTAATGGGAGGTTTATCGGATTAACAGCTTATTTATTTTCGAACCATAAAGAGGGTAATTTTATTTTTAACACATTGTATACATTTGCTGGTAGTTATTACATTATTATTATTATTATTTCACACAGAGTGCAAGAGACAAACAAATGATCAGGACATGGAGCTGAAGTTTCTAGTTGGGGAAGACTTGAAAAAAGAAATGTAAAAATAAAAGAATAAGATCCAAAAATGCAATGAAATTAAAAAAAGGAAGTGTGGGTGGTGATGAGAGAGAGTTGAGGGTAGACTACAAAGCGAAGGCGCAGTACAGCTCGATGGGACGTTAAGAAGGACAGAGACAAAGACAAAAGACAGATCCTAAAAAGCATCGCTTATAGGCAAACCGTGTGCCATGAAAAAAAGAACACTGACTATCCTAATTTGATTTGATATTCCCAAAGCTGAGCCACCAAATGTAATTAGACATACTAATTAACTTATTCCATTTGGCCTGTTGAAACAGTGGCACACTGACAGATGTCAATGGAGAGACAATTTGTATTTGTTGCATCATAGCGCTACACGGATAAAACCAGATAAGCTGAATGGAAAAAGCACATTTTGCGTCCTCCTTCTTTTCCACAGAGGATGGTGGTAAGCTTCAGTCGTAAAAGTTTCCTAAAACATTGATGCGTTTGGGCAGACTTACATTGCCAAGGAAATAGATGTGTTTAATACAAGTCTATGAGATGTCTTTTTATTGTCTCGTTTTTAGCAGTTGCACTCTTCACTTTTAATTTGAATAAACAGTTATTTCTTTTTGAGCACATACGGTCCATTAATGTTGATCATAAACTAAATTAAATGAACTGGTCCCTGAGGCGTAACCTTTTTTTTTTTTTAAGAAGTCAGAGTTGTAAAATGTTTCTCTTTGGCCAGTCCAAGTGTTTGAAAGGACTCTTGGTATCACAGCATGTTACTCAATCTTGACCAGAGGATAAATGTTTTTTTTCATTTATTTTGAAAGCTGTTGCCCTTCTGTATTGCCATCATGTCCCATTTTTCAGAGTGCTGTCTTTTGTAACCATCTTGTAAGGGAGCACTGGAACACTTGAGTGTTTCAGAAACAAGGCTAGTGTTTTCTGTACATTTTCCTAAACACAGTCTTTCCTCTTTATTCATTTTCAACTACACACTTTGATTATCTATCTGAGCAACCAAAGAAGTTGAAGATGCCGCACACTCGCGGCAGATAGAAAACAAGCAATATGAAAATAAGATCTTGCCAGCAATATAAAACGTCCTATAGCAAAACAAACAAAACATAGCTCATATGTGCTTGAAGGGAAAGGGTTTGTTTGATGTATATGACTATTGAAATCGTGTCTACTGTACACACACACACAGACATGAGCTCGTAGATAACCAGTGATTTGTCATCTCCCCCGCCGCAAACAAACACAAGAAGGTAAAAGGTAAAGAACCCCTGTGCATGTTTTCAAGAACCTTTCTGATCTTTAAAGCCACACATCTCGGTGTCTGTAGGGACAGCTGAGGACATCATGCTGTGATAAGAGGTTTTACTGTGACTGTAAAGATGACTCGCCTACTTTTAGCCCCCAAGAACAACCACTGTATACACTGTATTCTCAATATTTGTGTGTGTTGACATGACATTTTCTTTGTTGAACCACTTCTTTATTTTGTATGAAAGTGAATCAAATGCTGGCTTTGTGTAGGTGAACAACTGAAATATTCATCAGCAGTATTTTCTACAGATACATGTCCATATCAAAATGCTACAATTTCCATTCATTCAAAAAAAAGCCTTTCAATGAACTCCCCCTCCCTCTGGAACTCCTTCCCCAGTCACATCCGAAAGACTCTTGCATCCTTCAAAAAAAGCCCTGAAAACGCACCTATTCACTCTGGCTTTTTATTTCTAATTAACAGCTTTTTTCACTCAGTTGAACAACAAAAATGTTCCTACAAATTGGCAGCCTTAGAAGAATACGATTCGACATGGAGGTCAAGTCTGTTGGTGTGGAGGTGTGTTTGTTCTTGCAAATCGGCAAAAAAAGGGGGGTGACAATGAAAGTGCCCTATAACAAAAAATGCGCATAACTTTGAAACAGATTTATGTTCCAGGGTTCATGAGTTTCGACCAAATTCAAACTAATGAACTGATGACAGAAAGGACTGACATGGCTTCTAGACTGAAGAAGGGCATAAAATGTGGCAGCTACTGTAGTGCTGTTAGCAAGGACTTTCTCCACCTCAACTTGCTCGTCCTTTCTTTAAACTGAACCATATCCTTATTAGAGATGTGCACTTCCTATTTGACACTTTGACTCCAGATAGTCCTAAGTTATAAAACATTTCATGAATGGGTGCTTAGTGTAATTTGGCCAGCACTAGTTTCTCCCCGAAACACAACCAATAAATGTAGTTTATATGAAAGGGCATTGTAGGAGAAAGGGCTGCTACATCATTTGCTGAAGACTCTAGTGATGAATTCACTTCCCTTAGCTGTGAGAATAAATGCCCAAAGAGTAGTTTTCAGAGGTAGATGGAGTCCCAAAAACTCTGAGTAGTCATTTGAGTCGGGCTTTTAGGACACTGGCTGAAACAAGAAATCAATAAGACCAACTGAGAGGAGAGGAAGGGAAAATGTGATTGATTGAGATGAGGATTAGGGCCGTATATCTGTGCTCAACTCATCACTTCCTCTGGTTCCCCAAACACTCCATCCCCCATCCCTTTCTCCCATTCACTTTCATTTATTCCTCCCTTCAGCCTGACTCACCCTTTTTTCTACCTCTGTTTTCCCACCAATCAGTTCCTCTGAATGTCTATTTCACAGTCTTCCGTCCTATATCCAAAGGCCTTACAAACTGTTATTTATTTTCATACTTTTCGTCATACCTTTATCTTGTTTCTCTCCTGAATATGAGGGACTGGAAAGTCAATCAAATATCCTGTGTTGGCGTGTTATTACATTCCCTTGAATTCAGAATAGGACATTCACAAATGCTTTATATCATAGCCGAGGTCTAGTCATCTTAGATAGTGAGTCCAGCTTCCATTACCATCCAGAATACATAATTCATTTTGATTTCAAAGTTCACTTTGCAGGCATTACACTGTTTCTCTCTCTGTTCTTTTTCCTTGATGTTTGAATAAAACCTTTTCAGTCCTCCCAAGAAGAAGCCTTTTCTTTTTCAGCAGCAAGTCACATGAAAGTGACCTGGTCCCAACACATGAAAGATGAAAATCCACATTGTAAAGACATTGCTGAATAATGGACAGACCTTGACAATGGCAGCATTTGTGAGGCTGCCTGAATAGATTATGTTGAATAGACATTTATCTATCATGGTAAACATTGTTATTGTTGATTTAACCGATGAGAACAACCCAAAGACAACCGCTTGCATCAATTTACTTCAGCAGCGGTAAAGCTGATAAATATTTTGTTTCTTTTTTTGGCCTCAGCAGACAATGGCACAATAAAACATTCCATCGACTCACTGACTGCCTGTAGACTGCTGCCTTGAGGCATGCAATTTGATTGCATCAATAGCTGATCTCTGATTGTGTCAGTTACACAGAAAGTACAAATCTCTCCCACTACTTCTTTCCACCTTTCACTTCACCTTTTTGTCTGACGTTCTCTGACTAAGCCGCCAAAGTGATCAAAGACCTGTTAACATCTTTTTAAGCAGCCATGACTTCATCAGCACTTAGCCAGTGGGTGTTTTCAGTTTTCCCATTCTGATGACAAAGTGTCCTGGATAACATAGCTGAAGTGCAGGCTGAAAAAAGTGAAAACTGTGCACTAAGTGCTGAATGTGGCCAATCGAAGGGTTAAGCCAGCTGTGACTAACAGGCCCACGCTGGGCCTCTATTGGACCATCTCTGGCAGCCATCCATGATATTGAGAGAGCAAGAGGTAGAGGGAGAGAGAGAGCAGGAGGGAAGTACACTGAGAGGAGTGGAGTTGAGTGGATTAGCAGGAGGTGGGGGGATGACAACATGTAATTACCTATTTACCCAGCCCTTAGTTGAAAACCTCATCGAAGGCTAATTGAGCGGTGCATTAGTGAGAGGTTCGTAAAGATAGCAGCAGAACTGCAGAGGGAGGGAGGGGAGAAGTGAGAGGAAGATGAGATATGAGCACCAGCTGAGGGGCAAAAAGGTTAAAGAGAGGGAGGCGGAGGCTGAATGGTAGAGTAAAAAAGGATGGGTGGGGGGAAGGAGAGAGAGTGAAGTTATGATTTCACTGTAACTAGGGCTCTAATGCAAGCTATTGTAAGTAAGTAGAAAAAACAAGATAAGATCTGCAGTAAAATGTACCTTAATCATTTTCAAGTCTATTTTCAATAAAAATGTTATAAATGAGGGAGTTTGATAACATGCAGCTTCTTAAAAGGTGAGGATGTCCTGGACTGTTGGCGAAGAAAAAAGAATCAACTTAAAGATGTCCCCTGTGGCAAATTGTGTTGAACATTTGTCACTTTTTTCTTGATGATCCACAAAATCATAAAAAATTCAAATAACTGGCAGATTAATCGATAAGGAAAATAATTATTAATTGCAGCCAAAGTGCATTCATTAAGAATAATGATCCGCATTATAGTGCTAAGTTGTTGATGTGTTAATGTTAAAGGTGTATTTAAATGTTTTGAGTCGACAAGGTGGCTCTACATATTTCAGTCTGCTGGGAAATTTGAACTATAATGTAGTAGGTCCCTTGTGGGACCATCAATGGACCCGCTGCAGTTCGCCTACCAGCCTGCCATCGGGGTGGATGACGCCGTCATCTACCTGCTGCAGAGGTCCCTCTCCCACCTGGAGAAGCCTGGGGGCACTGTGAGGATCATGTTCTTTGATTTCTCCAGTGCCTTCAACACCATCCAGCCCCCGCTCCTGGGGGACAAGCTGCAGCTCTCGGGGGTGGATCACCACCTCACCTCCTGGATCCTGGACTACCTCACCAACCGCCCACAGTACGTGAGGACCAGGGAGTGTCAATCAGACACCATCATCAGCAGTACGGGGGCCCCCCAGGGGACGGTGCTGGCACCGTTTCTCTTCACCCTCTACACTGCAGACTTCACCCACAACACTGCAACCTGTCACCTGCAGAAGTTCTCTGACGACTCCGCCATCGTTGGCCTCATCTCCAACGAGGACGACAGGGAGTACAGGGAGCTGACGCAGGACTTCACCTTCTGGTGCCAGAGGAACCACCTCCAGCTCAACGCAGCGAAGACCAAGGAACTGGTGGTGGATTTCAGACGGCGCCAACACTCCCCCCCGACACCAGTGAACATCCAGGGAGCGGACATTGAGATTGTGAAATCTTACAAATACCTGGGTGTTCATCTGAACAATAAACTGGACTGGACTGATAATTCTGCTGCTCTGTACAAGAAGGGACAGAGCAGACTCTTTCTGCTGAGGAGACTGAGGTCTTTCGGGGTGCAGGGGGCACTCCTTCAGACTTTTTACGACTCTGTTGTGGCATCAGCCATTTTCTATGGTGTGGCCTGCTGGGGCAGCAGCATCTCGGCTGCTGACAGGAAAAGACTGAACAGACTGGTAAGGAAGGCCAGCTCTGTCCTGGGGAGTCCTCTGGACACTGTGGAGGTGGTGGGAGACAGGAGAATGGCAGCTGAGCTTTCCTCCCTGCTGGACAATATGTCCCACCCCCTCCAGGACACCCTGTCCTCACTGTGCAGCTCCTTCAGCGACAGGCTGCTGCATCCCCGCTGTTTCACGGAGAGATACCGCAGCGGTCAGACTATACAACCAGCACAGCCCCTAGTAGACCCCCCCTCCCCTACACACACCACAACACAGACTATATCACCCCTTGCTGCTAAATACCAATCAACTATGTGCAATATGTGCTATATGTGCAATATATATATGCCGTTAATAACTGTGTAATTTATACCTGGCTGCTAAATCCTAAGAACTGTTACAGGATTTGTATTTTGAAAAGTATTTTTTTTTACTTTTATTTTTTTATGATTTTTTTATTATATAACCTAGTACTTTTTTTTAACATATGTAACATTAAGCTGTCTGTGGCTCTTTCCTGCTGTAACGATGCAAATTTCCCCTCTGTGGGACTAATAAAGGGATTCTGATTCTGATAACATACTTCATAAAATGGACTGGAGTAAAAGGCTTTGGAGTAAAATACCAATACATAAAAACTGCACTTATACTCTGCTATGGTTGTGCATGTGCGCTTGCATGTGTCTTTGTGTTTCTTATTGTGACCATGATACACCCTGCCTCCAGCGGCATACAGTAGAAAGCCTTTAGTGCTGGGGGAAAGTGGCACATCGGAGGCAGTCATCTCTGTAATGTGTTTTAGTACATGGGTGGATGAAGGGAAGGATAGATCTATGGATGGATGAGCCTGCAGTATGGTGACGGTGTGACATGCTGCACATACTACTGTGGGCTGCAGGGCTGACACACACCGGGACGAACATGTGTGCTGACATAGATGCGCACACACACGCACGCACGCACGCACGCACGCACGCACGCACGCACGCACGCACGCACGCACGCACGCACGCACGCACGCACGCACGCACACACCTACCGATCCAGCTGGCTGGGTGACCTCCACAGGCAGGTGGAATACACCAGTAATAATTTACAGGCCTTGAGCGGCTCTCACGTCAAATAAAATATGGATTTCCTTTAGACCAGAAGCAGGCTAAACCTTCAATAACTGTACCTTTTATCCACACAGTGCTCCAGTTACAACCCATCTCCCACATCATTTTCTATCTTAAACCTTCTTGACTGGGGCTTCAATAGGTAGGGGCTCATCAGTGTGGAATAGGCAGTGAATCCCTTTCCCTTCCCCATTTTCCCCTGACAGGAGTGCATTTAGCAGAGCTCTTAAGCAAGAAGTAAGCATGCACCCGTTCACATAAACAGCCACACACACATACAACGCCCCGCGGTGTCTGAGTGGACCTCCTGTTTTCTTTGTCAGAGGAGGAGGAGAGGAATGAGGAGGAACCACACAGCAGTTCATAAACCCTGCTTCATGCATTCATTGAATTCCACAGTGCACCACAAGTCAAATTATGGCCTTCCAATTGTGAAAGAAAAACACTTTCCTCTCCAATGAGCACGAAAAGGACTCCTGACGTATGCCAGATAAAGACGAGCTCTGTGGGAATGTAAGAAGCCACACTTCTTTCACACCTCCTTCAAGGTGATTTCACATGGGCAAATTAAAGCAAAGCCTCATCACTCCTTTTCATCTATTCAAGTGCAAGCTGAAAAAATAACCTTACCACAATCTATTGAAAACTGCAAAAGTAAGAAGCATTTGTAACAACACATGAATGGAGCCAAAAAGAATTTGACAAGTCAACCAAAGCATAAAGAAAAAATATGCGAGCTCTTGAAGGTCAAAGGGGAGGCGGTGGACAATCGAGCCAAAAATACATTTCTTGATCAATCTTCTCCAATGTCATGTTAACAACGGCTCAGAGAAAAAGGATGGGGTTACACAACCTTTCTCCTCAAATTGATTTTGGCCAGCAGAGGAATGGGGGTACATGAGAATGACTCAAAATAACATGCAGGGAAATGCAAAGACGCAAACACTAGACATGGATTTTTGTATGACTGCAATGTTTCCTGCAGTGCATGGCAACATACAGCAGAATCCTTGCCAAGTGTATAATCAACCATAACTATCATAATTAGGAAGGCAACATGTGCCTGAAACTAGATCTTACATATGGTGGTGCCAATTTAAAGCAGGGGGTTCTACTTAGAAGAACTGATAAATGCTTGACTAGATTCTACAAGCGCTTCGAGATTTGTCTTGGCAGATGAGAAGCGCTATATAAATTAAATGTATTATTATTATTACATCAGCAGAGAAATATATGCTAAAAACAAAAAAAAGATCACCAAAACAAGCTTTCTTGGGCTGTGATTCAGACATTAAGACACGTAGATATATCTTCACATATATCTATTTGCTGCCACACAGTGTACACACAACCTTTTCCATTGGTGGTTACTTTATATGAAATATGAAGTTGCATGTCATAGAAGGACAGAGAACTGAAAGCTGGGGTGAAGAAGGAGAGGATAGAGACAGAAGGAAAGAGAAGGTCTCATCCCTCCGAGTTAAAAAAGAGACACAGGACAGAGAGGAGGAGAGAGAGATAGAGCTAAACCCACTTCCCCTCTGGCTCTGTAATTAAGACTGGGGACAATAAATATGTAATGGGGGCTTTTTCCACCAAATGCGGCTGCCTCTCCTTCTTGGAGATGGGACCGCAGGGAGACTGGCCCAGGAAGAACGACTAAGTACATTGGCCATTAAAAATGGATGCAAGGAACACCGGCCCTGACTGGCCCCGTCAACCAACCACCCAGAATGTTGTGATGGGAGTTGCCGTGGTTACAGGGCTCCCAAATGGTCCTTGGTTGTCAGGGTGAATCAAATCAGACATCTGCACACTAGAGCCAGCAACTCCACACTTCCTAGGCTCGCTGCTGCTGGGGGCACCACAAACTCAATGATGTCATTGAGGAAGGAAGTTTGAATCTGAAGTGTGTGTGTGTGTGTGTGTGCTGTTTGAGGATGTGTGTGTTTGAAAAAAAAAACTGAGAAGGGAGACAGGGTGAGCAAGACATGACAGGAAAAAGAGATGGAGAGGCTGACATGATTTCCCAAACAGCTAAAAAAGTTCTGGTAGCGTCTATCAGAGCTCCATCAGACTGCAGCATGTTATATAACAGCAGGACGCTTTTTTGAGGGTCCATCAATTGGACTACTGTAGCGTTAAACTGATTTTCAAACAAATATGTCAGAGATTAATCTATAGTGATGTACATTAGTGCAAATGTGTTTAGACTTTTCAGAGAGAAGTGAAATAGAGATTAAAGGGAGAATATTTTTCAGAGAGAGCACAGTGGTTCTTGAGATTTTACTTAAAGCAATAGGAGATATGTTTTTGTTTTCTGGTGTAGAGGTATATGAATAGATTGATGTCCGTATCAAATCCACCTACCAGCGCCTCTTGAACTCACCAATTTAGATATTATGTCTAGTTTGTTTAATCTGTAAAAAAAACAAGTGTAAAGATGCTACTGTGTAGAATTGACTCATTTATACTAATGTATACTTTTTTAGATTTTTGTTTTGGTTCATGGTTCAGTTGGACTCATAAAGTTGCAACTAGGATCCACCGTTTTACCTGTCTATAGCTATGGGCCTCATAGAGCAACATTAGCTCAACTTTCTTTGATATTTTCTGTTAAGAAAAAAAAAAGATAAGTCAATTCAGATTTTCTATGTTGTCTTGGTAACTGGGCTAGCAAAATTCCAATCGAGGATCGAAACAAAAATAAAAAAACATTCTTGTTGCTTCCTGCACAAGACCCAAAAAGTAATTTGCAGGTATTCCCTCTGAAATGTAATAACGTTTAGAGTAGTATGAACTAAAACTACTGAAGTTAATAACAAGTACCTTAACATTGGACTTAAATAAAGTACTTGAATAATGGGGCGAACTTGAGAAAGCACTAGACATACAGAACATTGTGGGATTCTCCCTATGTGTGTGTGTGTGTGTGTGTGTGTGTGTGTGTGTGTGTGTGTGTGTGTGAGAGTCAGTTTGATCTGAAGGCTTCAGAGGAGAGAAGCCCTGTATGGTGATGTATATCTTATAATGGCTAGCGACAGCAATGCAGAGCCTGTCTTACAGTAGGGGGGACTGGGGGCCACGGAGAGAATACTGAGGAGGAGAAGGGGCCCCATGGGGAGCTTTCTCTCACACACAACCCTTCATACTCGCACACACACACGTACACAGACTGATATGTGACATGCAGTGCAGTAGACCCATCTTCTTAGTTGGCCATAACAAGATACTTCTATGATGAGAAAGGCTATAATGTTGCATAGTTGGTACCACACACACATGTAAGAGAAAGATTGATGTGGAGAAGCCGCTGTCTATCAGAGGATGTCCTCGTTTCTGTGTTTCACTGATGCTTAATGACGTGATTTATAGCATGACCCTGCACCATTGGAGGGGATTTAGGAGACAGGGGTCAGGGAGAAAGCCTATAGGCTGAATTATACCAGCAGTGAAACACACAACACATGTACTGTAAATACTCTCCACTCAATAAACTATTACCACAGAAGGTCAAACGACAGCTTCATCGCTTTGACTGGTTGAGCCGTGCATTTCTTGTGGAATTAATTTCAGGTATAGCTTAAGAAAATAGGGCTTATGTTTCATCCAATAATGTGCTGAAACTGAAGCTATAAGACGTTACAGTTGTCGCATTTTCAGTGTCAGTGCTTGTTTTTTCCAGGGTTAGCGATGAGGGATCACTTCATAACATGCAGCAGCTGCATCCAGATATTTTAAAATGCTGCACCTTGAGGCTAGAGAGTCAGCTGTTTGATGTGCAGCTCATGGTCGTTCAAGACACACATTTTTGCAGAGCGGTTTCTAAAGCCAAATATATACAGGAGACCAAAGATATGAATCAATATCAACAATTCAAAGCCTTTTACAGCATGCCATCATATCAATGTAATCTATACCACGCAAGAGATTAGAATACTTCATGGCAAAAATGAACGATTCAGCTTATCTAATGCAAGTCTTTTGCATCCATTACATCAGTTTCTCATCACAGGATTAGCAATGCATGTCAGTGCGGTTCACCACTTGTTCATTAAACAATATTGCTCTGTCCAAGTTGGCAAATATAATGTTGTGTGTCATTGGGAGCCAGAAAAAAAGATATGATAATCAATGAAGGACTGAAGTAAAACAAATATATTCTATTAAAGGAGAAGGTGGTCACACAGCCAATCATAAAACGTAAATCAAAATATGTATGTTTTTTCCAAATATGTTGTCTTCATTCAAATCAATTATGGGTATAGGAAATGCCCTTCAAATGAGCAAATGTCATCATCTAGCATCCAGCCGATGAACAATCGTTTGCAATGTAGCTTCGATTTTTGGTACAAAACTTGTATTTTGTAGTATTTTTGTTTAACTGAACACTGCAATTGCTGAATGAAGAAGATGAGGCATCTAGTTGGAACATATTGTACGTAACTGTGTAAAAGATTTAAATCATATATGTGTTGTATCCCTTCATACAAATAATGATTAATATCACATTTCAGTGTCTTTATGAATCAAAGGGACAGAATGTCTCTCCTCACTCACCATGTTGCACTCATGTTTGACTCAGCTGGTGGATAAATTGTAAGGTCATGCAAATGTGTTCAATTCTATTGTTGAAATGCTGTATTTTGTATTGGGTGGGTTTTGGGAGTTTTTGTCCGCATGCTTTGTTGCCGCCTGAACAGCTTGTTCGAAATCCATGTAAAGCACTTTGTGACGTTGTTTTGAAAAATGCTGTATAAATTAAGTTATTATTATAATTATAATTCCGTTGCTTCTCCATAAAGAAATGTTTCTTGTGCACTGGACATCTCTTCCGAAGACACTCTTTATAAAGACCAAAGTAGTCCCTCCCTTCTTGGAAGTAAACAATAAAATATGGCTCTTATATAACAAAATACAAACTTGCCTCAGATAAACACTAATATATTTATTAAAAAACAAGAGTCATAATCATAAATGGACATAATGATCTAATCTGTCACTTCCTCAGATTCTGATGGGACGATACATCAGCAGATGAAAAGTAATCTATCACGGAGCAGCGGCAGGTTATGGCAGTGTGTTGATGGATAGGAGATGTGGATGGAGAGGATGACTGAGTTGCCCTTGTCGGAGTTACGAAAAGGAGAGGGGAAAGGAGAGAGATGGGTGGTGGTGGGGTGGGGGGGAGATGCAACGAGACCAAAACGTGTTCTGAACAGACTCGTTTGTCAGGCTATGTCATCGAGGGACATCAAGGCAGTAAACAGCCTGTGTTTATACAGTAGAAAGTGTGTCAATAAGAGTATGCTTCTAAATGTGACACGGCGTAATGAGTGTTAATTAACGCAATGACTGCTCACGAGGAAATACAAATAGTTTACAGGAAAAAAAGAAAAACAATGTATAAAGTGATTCCCTATGTGTGCGCTTGAGTTCCCATTCAGGCGCTGGTACATATGTGTTGTGGAATCTCAAGCATTTGACCCCAATCTGTGTCGTTGCATTATTTATAGTCCGATGCCAGCTTCTCTTTGTGTGGGTTTTTCAAAGCTTGTCTGAGAAATTGAAGTGTGGGAAAAAATGAGTGAAAAACAAGGATAGATGACAGCGCAATATGGAGTATTCCAGAAAATAGCACTCTCTTTCTGTACCATTTTTTCCCACTCTCTCACTATTGGTAAACACAACAAATCACATCAAAAGCAGTACGGCTAATTGATTGCTTTGGACCTTTCTATAGTTTTCCCAAAAGAGTTTAAACAGTTCGGCTTATAGTTAAAGCAGAGCAGGATTTTACTGGAAAAGCAGTTCTCACACATTGCACCACTGTACACACCATGCACTTCACAGCCCCCTCTCTTTATATCTGGCATACACACACATCCACACACGCGCACGCACGCATGCACACGCACGCACACGCGCACGCGCACGCACACACACACACACACACACACACACACACACACATCAGTCCTCTTCCCCGGGCTGGATGGCAGGGCAACAGTGTGTATCCTCAGAGACCTGCTGGGACAAATCAATGCCAGCCAGCAGCCTTCCACAATGAGCGCCACCATTTTACTGGCTGCCACCCAGCGCAGCAGAGAACCAGCTAAATAGTCTATGAGGAAAGCAGAGCGGCATGGCTAGGCTGCTTACAATGAGCACACGCCACAACAAGGACAACATATCGCTGTGTTGCAGTGTATGTGTGCGCTGGGCCGCCAATTTGTTGAGCGAGCTTGATGTATGCTCCTTGTGTGGTTGTGTGTACTTGTGTGCATACATGAGATGGTCAGTCCATTTAGGGTAAGCAAGCTTATCATACACTGCCTGGGTTTTTTATGCGTGTGTGTGTGAGAGTGATAGAGTTTGTGTGTGAGTGGAAGCCAATATGGAGGGTTTGTAGAATTTTAATCAGAAAGATGTAGCTTTGCATTTCTCATTCGGATGATTGTTCGGTTTCATGTGGCATACGTTAAGCTTTCCTGCACACACAAACACTTTATCTGTCATTATGTCTCTCTTTCTCTCTCTCAAATACACACACACACACGCTGCTGGCATGGCAGAATGTTTTCTAATCGGTGAATCATCATATCAGCCAAGAAATGTCAGATTACGTTATAATCCTGTGTTTTAGTGCCTTTAACTCTGTGCACATGTCATGCTTTTGACACTGGCCTATGTCTGCCTTTCTTTGACAAATGGAGACAACACAGAAACCTGCATAAACACACACACGAAAGAAAAAAAACACCCTCGCACACATGCACACGTTCACTGGGGAGCAACAGACAGTTTTCGGGTCAGTAGGTGGCAGAGCGGAGACGAGGGAAGGGGATCAATCAGTGCTGTGACTGAATTCTGAACCTGACTTATATCAGGGTGTCACTCAAAAGAAACAAACTGCTAGCACAACTGAGGGCCAATTACATTTATATAATTAACTTATTTGATGAACAGAAGCTGCTTATTAGGCTCTCACTGTGTCTCCTTAAATGTCTCACATAAAAGCAAAGACCTTGTTTTATAACAAATTAAATGTTCAGTGTTGGGGGTTTGAACAGCAACACAAAGAGCTAGAGCTGATGTAGAGGAATTTGTTGCGTGTTATAACTTGAAATAAGTATGAACTAAGTTATTTTTTTATCGTGGCAGCACAATTCCTTTCCTTTTTTTCTTCATTTTGTTTTTGTTTGCTATTTACTTACTTCCTTTCTTAGATAAAAAAACGGTAAAGGATCAAAAGGAAGACACAGAGACACTGTGACACCAACCTCAGCGTCAAGGTGTTTCTTCATACATCGGAAAGAAGTAAAAAAAGAACACAGGTCCATTGAAAGACACTCCACAGTTTATTGATGTTAAAGCCGAGACAGGAGCAGAGCCCGTCTGTAACTCTAGAAGACAACCTTGTTATTTTCAATAAACCTATTACAGGAGCTTCTTATGAAAGGCACGGGGGAGGCCGGTAGTTGGTTAGGTGTCTCTTTGCTTTGGCCGGGAGATTCAGAGGATGCTCGGGGAAAATGATGCCAATATCTACACCAGGGGATGTATTAAATGACAGGTCTAATTTAATATTGCAATATTGAGAGACCTGCTAAGGCACTTCCTGTGTCTAAAGGCCATCCAGGAATGGAGTAGTTGGGGAATAGCAGAGTAAGGGGTTTGGGATACATTAGAGAGGAAAGGAAATTATTTCATAGTGCAAGTTAACAAGGTGAAGGATGGGCTCAGTATGCAAAGACTCTGTTGGTATGTTTATATATAATGCATTGCCTTGTCTTAAGATATAACTACACTTTACATTTGTATGCATTGACCACTGCATTACCACCAAGTTTCCACAAAGAGACGAACAACGTTACACATTTTCCAGAGCAGACCTGCTCTATGTTGAACAAAGTAACAAACAATGTATGTGCGCTAACACACACCGACACATGTGCATTCTCAGAGTCAAATACATTAAACACGTACACTGAATCGACCAGATACAGAAGGACATTTCAGGTCAGATTGGTGAATTTGTATTCAAGCCTGTGGCATCCAGTCATCTAAGGACAGAGCATATCTACTAATTTCAAATGTTTGGTGCTTGTAAAGAGATTATTCATCATCATGCACACACACACATGTACGCGTGCACAGGGATGGTCTTATGTAGACACACAAGCGCTCGCAAATGCCAGAACAACACAGCTATACTCAAATCCGGCAAACCTTTAGGTTGGAAATCTGTCTTCACTGTGGTCATTACACACAGGAAGTCTTCGCACAATCAAGACTAACAGTAAAGGCTGAGAAAAACTCCACACACTCACATATGCACACACACACACACACACACGCACACACACACACCATCACACTCATCACACGTCATTTAATCCCAGGTGCCTTAGGGAGGCTGAGGGAAATGGGGATGCAGAACATAATTCCTGAACACGAACAACAAGAAATGGGATTTGTGTTGGGCTCTCAGCCCCCCAGAGAGAAGGACAGGGGAAACGAATAACAACAGGATGAAGGATGAATGAAGGCACAAAAGAGAAAGCTCAGCTCAACAGTCTTATCCTGATTCAATAGGCAAAAACAAACAAAACAGACAATCAAAGTCATTAATTACAAATCTACAGACAAACAGTGGTGAGGACTAATCCTGGACAGGCAGAAAAATAAGAATCTGTGAGAGACTAAAATAATTAATGTGTGGTCGGAGCCATTTTAATGCGTCCAGTTCGTGCTTGGCCATGGTGTTGTATATGGAGAGGTTGTGAGACTGGGCCATGGACCGAAGCTCCGCCATGGTAAAGACTCCCACAGAGAATAAAGAGCAAACCCTCTTGACTCATATAATCGACTGGAAAACTCCTCGTTTAGCTTGAAAAATGTATCTGTTTATATAAATGTCTGTTTTTCTACTCCATTTTTGAATGATATGACAAATAGTGACTCATTCTGGTTTCACATGAAAGGCTTTTGCGTTTATTGTTCTTAACACCTTGTGGTCTTGCTCTTTCCAAGGAAAACAAATGCACTGACAGATCCTTCTCCAGAGCCAGCAAAAGAGTTTCAAGGAGTTCACAACTGAATAAAGTCGATGAGCTCCACCTACAGACATCTTTTCAACAGAATTCTACAAAAAGGGTAGCCCTTGACATTTGACTGACACGTCATCTATGGGAAAGTCCCGAACAGTGACCGCCTGGCGCCATTGATTTAGCCCAAAAGTTTGGGATGACTGCCAATTGAAGTGAATAAAGTTACATATTCTGTCACTTCAGAAATGGGAGCAAACACTGTCTGAGAGCCCTATCTTTGGATCTGCACGCAGTGGAAAAAAGCAACCCATATCAGCTCAGTTTGACTGCTGCGTCGATGGGACATTGATTAAAGGAGTGAATAATCAGTTGTAATGCAAACACGTGTCACAGAGGCAGCAGTGTGTGGAGAAGGAACGAGATAAGAGAGGGCATAAGAGGATGGGTGAAGAGGGTGAAGCCAAAACTAAAGGAAATTAAAATGTATGAGAGGCCGTCTAGCTCACAACTCATACTTGTCTTACAAACAATATCAGAATCTCACACATACACCATTAAACTCTTTTACACATGTAGCTAAACACTTTTACATGCACAATCATACTCTCTTTCACACACTTTGGTCTGGGCTATAAATCAAACTTACTTACATACCGAACTGTACTTTCTTAGAAACACTATTATTCCCAATTACAGACACCATCATACTACAATAATACTCTAGTAGTGTATGCAAGACAGAAAACGTTGTGTGTGAGTAAGAATGATAGTGTATGTGAGAAAGGAATTGTAGTATGTATGAGGGTATAGTAGTGTGTGTGTGTGAGAGAGAATGATAGTGTATGTGAAAGACAATGCTTGTGTTTTTGAGAGCTTATGACAGTTTATGTGTGAGGACATTGTACTGGTTGTGAGAGAGTATACTTTAAAAGGAAGTCAGGTTGATCCAACAGGAAGCCAGTTTAAATATTCATTCCTTGACTGGTTTACAGCCTTGGAAACAAAGCCTGAAGCTGCTCAGAGCACTCCTAGCTACATTTGAGCTGCAATAAGAACTTTTGTTAACACTTTATATTAAGGTACACAAATTCACCATCAACTAGTTGTTAATTAACATGCATATTAGCAGTATATTGGCTCTTTATTAGTCATTATAAAACAATTATTAATGCCTTATTCTACATGACCATAATCTACAAGTAATAGGCCATTAGTTGAGAGTTTTCCTCAATAACCCTCTAATTGGTGCTTATTTATTGCAAGTAAGGAAGTTGTTTGGTCTTAATATGCTCAATATAGGCCTAATAAGGCAGTAGTACCACAAGAATAGTAATTATCCCATAATAACACTTAACAAATATGATCTATCCTTATGTAACAAGACATGAAACTATACTGTAAGTGTTAATTAAGTCTAAATAACTCAAAATTAGGTATTTCTATCGAAGAATATGTTCCCTATTTTAAAGTGAAGTCTTGTTCATAATCAATAAGCTAGTAGTTTGACTCTAATTGACCTGAACAGGTTCCCTATTCTAAAGTTGCCTCCTCTTCACACTTTGTAAATACATTATAGCACACAACTACTGAAATTAACCTCAACAGCACATGAACAAAGTAGGCACACGTAGAAATATCTGTTTTATTAAACCACTAAAGAGAGGTTCAGACACATACCAAAACATGTCAAGTTTCTCCAAGGCTGAGAACCAGGGTTCGAGTTATGAACTGAGCTCTATGGGGGTCTTTGAAACTAACGCGTGCGCACGCATGCAGGCGCGCATGCACGCACACACACACACACACACACACACACACACACACACACACACACACACACACACACACTCAAACTCAAAACACACACAACACACACACACACACACACAAACACACACACACACACACACACACACCAATAATAAACATATGGACAGGGGTTACTATTTAAAAAAAATGTGCAAATGTATTTGGGAACCTATCCATGTGAACATATTTTGGGGGTGGACCTCAAATCCTGTAGGGGGGTCCGGGGGCATGCTCCCCCGGTGAGATATTTTTTTAATTTTGGAGTTAAATGCATCAATCTGGTGCATTTTGAGGGGAAAATAAAGAGACTATCTATGGAAATACCCATATGAAACAGATGCCAAATCATGTAGACAGACAGTCACCCTGTGTGAGGCAAACCCACATTTGCGCAGCGTTGCGTTCACAATAGCCTACATTAAAAAAAAAAAAATAGCCTACATTAAAAAAAAAAAAATCGCCAGGCCATCGGGAAACCTCCCGGTCCTCCCGATGGCCAGTCCGGGCCTGCCAGCAGCCCTCTACTTGCTACAAACTTAAATATGAAAAGGTTCTGCTACGCACACACACATCATCTCGGCTCGCGCAGCACGCTCACAGGCATAGATTGTGCAATAATGTATTGCGCACCTTGGAGGTGCAGTGCATGCATATTGTCATTCAAGAGATGCGTTGTTCTTTTGGAAAACCTGTTTTTCTTTTAGCCTATTTACCTCGTTAACGTAAATAATACTCATTACATTGACACATGCATTATTTGTGATTAAAATAATGGTTGTTGGTAATGTATTAGCGACCCCCACAGATGTATGATTTCACTGCGTCCGTGGGAGCTCAGACCCCTCCTTATGGGAGCTCAGCTCCCATTGGCTCCCACATAACTCGAACCCTGCTGAGAACACATATGCAGCCTGTATACTTCTTAATAAAAACTGATTTTTAACAGAGTTTATCTATTTGTGATCATACTGTGTGACCTGCTTGTATGTACTTACACAATAGGTGTACTGTTCTCTCTATGTGTTGTACTCAGGGGTTAAATTGGGCCGGGGCTGTCCGGGGCTCAGCCCCGGCACATAGGACGATGCTCTGACGTCATCACCCTCGCTCATTTGTCATTTGTTTAAGCCATATGTTAAAACATCTCTCGTTCTTAATATAGACTTTATTTAGGGTCGATAGGTTGACTTTACTTTATAATAACAGATCTCTGTGACAGGATATAGTTTTTCCGCTTAGTGAACGTGTGTCTCTGCTCCGATCAGGAGCTGCAGCACCGCGGCTCCTTCGTGAGTCTGCAGCGGTGTGTGTGTGTGTGTGTGTGTGTGTGTTTGTGCAGAGTCTGCAGCTGTGTGTGTGTGTGTGTGAAGAAATGTTTGAACATTTAAAGTAAAATGCTTCAATCTGGTGCACTTAAGCACACAATTACTAGAGACTAGATATAGGGGGTACAATAACCTACCATAGCCAATAACAAATACATGTAACTTATTTTATTTTTGTTGTTCATTCATATCTTAGTTTACCTAGTTAACATTTATTTATGCATATTTTTATATCTCTCAAGTTTTAAACGATATTTTTGGTTTACTGTCCTATAGTATACATTGAAATGATTTCAAACCTGTTTATGCCAATAATTATAAAGGAGTGCCTTGGAAATATGTGTTTAAATAAATTGCATTTATCTCTCTTGCTCGCTCCCACGCCCACTTTGGCTGTGAGCTGCGGACGCCTGATAAGCCAACACCCCTGCACTTTCATCACTTACAGCGCCCATCGTACAGGGCTAATGAAAAGTGTAACCGGGGTGAAAAGGGTCTTACATTTACTTATTTATGAATGTTGTTACATCAAGGCCGAAAATTAGGATGAGTGCAAACAGTCAAAAATGTTTTTTTCCCTCCCAGAGCTGCCAGCGCAGCGCCCCCCCAGATCTGGCGCCCTAGGCGACCGCCTATGTCGCCTATGCCAAAAACCGGCCCTGTACACCATGCTAAATGTATGTCTGCATAAAGCTGAGTTATGATCGGTCATAATAACACAGAATTTGGTGTGGATTAAATAGTTTACAGTGAGATTTACTCCCATACTTTTGGCCATACTCACGCAGCCCTACAAATGAATTGAGATTTCCACACAAATGTTCTTTAGCAAGTGTGCAGAGCAGTGTTGATTTAAAAAAGCAATTTGAAGGTTGGATATTTGTAAACCTTTTTTTGTGTATATATATTAATAATTTAAGATGTAAATGAATTCCAGTTTATTTGTAGTACTTTCTATTTTTATTGTGACATTTGGTGGCATCAATGTGTGCATTTGATACAGATAATGGAGCAGTTGCTTTAGGGCCACAGTGTAGGCCTATATCCCTTAAGGTCAAATAATGAGATCCTCGACCTCTGCCCCCCTCTCGCACCTCCACACAGAGCCCCCCCACATATCAAATCCCAATTTAACCCCTGGTTGTACTGTCTCAGTGTGAACATAGATTAAACAGCCAGCCAAACTCTTTTGAGAGCCAGGGAATGAGCAGCCATGCTCCTTTATTGAATTATTTGCAGTCCACTGACATTCAAACGGAGTGAAACTATAAAAAAAGAAGATACAAGGCACTTAATGATCTCATACATGCAAGTGTAACATACACAGATTAACACTTATGACCGCTAAGTTTAAATATAGCTAATGCTAGCTGTAGCATATCCCTCCGAAATATGGTCGTAGACTTTACTGATGATTTAGAATTCATTGAAACTCCAGAGTCAATGTAAGAGCTATAAAGACACAAAAATAACAAATACATTTAGGCTCAATCCGTATTAGAAACACTTTAGCATACTACCAAAAGTTAACTGTAAACAGACAGCAAAGCTACAAAACAGCATACAAACGAATTAGGACACAACCTACAATTTTATATTATAGTAAATACCAACCTTGTGCCTCTTCGGGGGGTGCTAACATTTAAACATACACTTTATTCTTTACTTTCTCCGTCTTTATAGAAGATATTTCTTTTCGCAGTCATGTTGTTTTCATAGCAACAACAACTTCCTGTCAACAGCGTAAACTCGCCTTCAAAATAAAAGCATCTAAATAAAACAGGAAGTTAACCTAAATTACTTTTAAGACATATATAAAACTGCAACGAAAGCAACAAAAACAATGCAACATCCCCTTCAGTCTCACAGAACACAAATGGGGTTATTTACACTAGCTGTTCAATAAGCATGTGTACAGGCTAGTATGGCTAACGCTAGCGTGTATGCTAACGCTAGCGTTAATGCTAACGCTAGCGCGAATGCTAACGCATTTTCTCATTGAGTTTAAACATCACCAAATGTCATCACATAAACACAATACATGTTACTAATCCTTACAGTGTAAGTGTAAGGCTTACACTTACAGTCATTGCTTTCTGACGGACTTGAACCTTTTACTCTTCAGGTTGCATAGGGAAAATTAGTAGTATTCTACTGCATTTCTTTGGCGGTGTCCGTCAAACGAAAAACGTAGAGCCAATCAGGAACTGAGAATTTAGTCCAACTTCCTTTTCAATCAAACTCACTTCCTTTTCAATCATACTCTCGCACACTCATAACTATTCTTATGCACACACCCTATCATTCTGTTTTATACACATACCTATATAGTAATTCACATGAACTATTATTACCTCTTATATAAGCTATTATTCAGCCTTTCATTCACTGCTATTCTGTTTTACATATATGACTATTGTTATTAACATGAAATACTATTCCCTCTTATATAGGTTATTATTCTGTTACATACATTGTTTACCGATTACACACATACTACTATCCTCTTTCACATACACTATTATCATGTTCTATTAGATTATAGTTGTTTGTGAAAGACGATAGTGGTGTGTGTACGAGAGTATGATGGTGCGTTTAAGAGATTTTGTTTTTGTGTGTGAGAGAGAATAGTTATTTATGTATGATAGTATGATAGTAAATGAAGGAAGGAATGACAGTACGTTAAAGACGGTATGATAGTGTGTGTGAAAGAATCTGGTGGTGTACATGTGAGATTCTGATATTGTTTGTAAGACCAAGTATGAGTTGTGAGCTAGACGGCCTCTCATAAAAATGAATACATTATCAAAGACATAAATAGCTTGAGTAAACGGAGAGAACAGAGTTCCTAGGTTAGAGAGGACCAAAAGAGAACGGCTGTAAACAGCAGCAAATCCTCTGGCAGAGAGAAAGAAGTGATGTGGAAGTCCTGCAGCCGTGCCACTAAGCCCCCGCTGCAGATTAAACTGTAAAGTAAGGCGGGGGGGAAGAGAGGGAGGGGGAGACAGATAGAAGAAGTGAAAAAGAGAGGGAGTCAGAAAGAGCAGGAGAAAGAACTGCAGAGAGAAAATAAGGCTTTGTGGTTTGGCACAGGTTTTGCTATGTCAAACCATCAAGCGTGCCATGGGGATACACACACACACAAACACACACACACACACACACACACACACACACACACACACACACACACACACACACACGGGTGAAGTGAGGGAAGTCTTAAGTTACATTTTTAATGTCTCACCATATGCTCATCACCACAGGTGAATAATATTTAGCTATTAATTACCAATTCACAGCTTGTATGTGGGTGGGATTGCCTGATGGATATATGAAACACAAAGAGAAAGCAAAAGAGGGTCGAGTGACAAAGGAGAAAAAGGCAGTGGCAGGCAAAGAAAAAGTGAAAAAAAGGGGTAACATGAACACACAAATCAAACAGCGAGATGACAGAAATACACACTATTGATTAGGCCGGCTGTTGGGGAAGTATGGGAAAGTGAGAGCAAGGGGCCATCTAAAAGTCAGACAGAGAAAAGGATAGGAAGGCTGAGACACAGAGATCTGACGGACAGATGATAGGGATGAGGCGAGATGGATTGAAAGCTGTCCCTTTCTACTGCCAGGTAAATCAATAGCATCGCTGTGTGCCTCCTCCTTCTCTCAGCTGCTGGTCCATCTCCTTCTCTCGTCTAAGCTATACTGCCTATCACGTTTCCAACGCAGCTGGATGTTGGCTAACTGTATCTTAACCAGGAGCCTCCCGCCCGCACACTCTCACTGTTACAACCTGTTTCACCAGAAGGCTGTCTCTCAAAATAGCCTTTTGAAAACGCTAACATATACAGTTTGAGACTTGAGAAATTACCGTCAAAACTGCAATCGCCGCACTAAATAAAGAAAAATTAGGGTTGTTTTTCACTCCCATCAGGCCATAAATGAGACAAATGTATGAGACAAAAAAGAGCAAACTTTCTGTTTTGAGAATGAGATGTTTTTCATAGTCAAGTTATTTTTTGTTGCAGGAAAAGTTGTTGACCTGCTCATGTCTTCCTAGTTTAGACTGCGTTGGCCTGGTCTGTGGGAACTGAAGGCGCAGTCTCTATAATTACCAACCAAACTCATAACATCCCTGACCTTAACATCACCTCTCCTAACCTGACCCAACCCTCAGGGCAATGACATAGACATTTCCAAAATATATGCGTACAGGCGCAGGCACAGTGCTAAACAGACATGCAGAAATGCACTGACAAACACATGCACACAAAAACACACACACACACACACAGCTGGCTCTGCAGACACTGGCATCCATCACATCTTGTGAAACGTAATCTCTATGAGAGGAGGAACAGCTGCAGTAGCACGCAAATACACAACACACAAACACACACACACAAACACATTAACACAGTGGAAGATCAGTTGAGGTAAAGAACAGAACCACAGACTGGCATGTGACAAGGCACCTCTGACCTGAGAGCAGCAGGCTATGGTCGTAAAACAGGTCGCAGTACACTTGCCTGATGTACCCAAATTTATCAACAGAGTGTAGCAGAAGTACCTTTTGTGATCATTTAAAAAAATATTTCCACATTTTTACACAATTTCCCTAAAATCATTCATTGGTATTTTAGAAAAGAACTACCTTATTTAACCATTATCATCTCTTAAATGTATATATAACACAAAGAAGATGCACCATACCAATATTCTCAATGTGGATCAATCACTTTGGTAATTCAAGTGACCATGCAGATGTCCAATTCTGGAGACATATATATAGTACGGCATAGCTTCCCTTCATATAGAGGTATTTAGCATAAAAGTTTGCATACATTGTATAGGAATATCAGGGAGGCACATAAAGGTAAAATTCTTGCTCGATTTCCATACACAGTATACTTGTGTCTACCTCTCACTTACTCAAACGTAATTGCATTGTAAAAGTAACTGCATGATTGATTTGTTAGCTAGTGAGGTCTGTAATGCTGCCATAGACAGTGTTAGAGCAAGACTGCTGACTACTGCCAAACACATGTACACACACAGCCATTACAGCACATTACAGCACATTACAGCACATTACAGCACATTGCAGTGGTTGAGTTATCCAGTGGCAGGAAGAGAAATGTCAATGTCACAACCCATATTCAATCATTACCTCTCTCAGGTGAAAGTAGACAACATACAGTAGATTAAAAAAATGTAAATGGTAATCAATGACAAATGTTATACTTCCAATAACATCTCTCAAATGGGTCCAAATGGATTGGGTAGAAACTGGTAGAGTTCAACCCACAGAAATCCACCCATGTAATCCACTGTGGCCTATTGGAGTCTAAAGTGTTCATGGAGATTTACATACACTCACAGACAGCCCACTCAAAGCAGGTTGAAGTGACTGACAGCCATTAACAAATCCTTTTGCTTTATGTCTGCATACACCTTTAAACCTCCATCCAGTCTGCTTTGTGCCGGTGGCATCGGTTCAGTCGTGAGAAAATACCTCTGAGCTTGTTTTGAGGGGAGCACCAAACCCCAGTGAAAACCAAGCGGTTTACAGCCTTCTTAATCTCTCATCAGCATTAAAAAACTAATTTCAAGAGCCGCCCTGTAGCGAAAAGAACTGTAATAACCTCACAGTCAAATTGTTAAGGATTCAGTGCAATAACATGGACAAAACTGTTACTGTATGGTCATATTACCATGACACCACAGGAAATTAAGAAGTGGATCACAGACATATTGTGCTGTAAACTCCGATAGAAACAGCATCATGATGGCATGGCAGATAATAATAAACCCTATTGATTAGGCTAGAATCAATATGAACTCTCTATTGACTGCCCCGACACGCTTCAAGTCCTAAATATCATAGACATGTCACAGCGATTTTCCACGAGTGCTAATTCAAAGGCAAGGCGACCACCTGAAACAGCGCAAAAAAAAACCGAACAGGTCCTGCTGGGTAAGGAAAGAAAAGGCAGATATAAAGTGTCAGTCATATGTGTTTGACACCGGAGTACAAACTCGCGTACACACATCTGATCGGATAAGCGCAGATGCGTGGAGGCGCTTTGCACTGGAATACATGATCATAGGAAGTTAGCGCTCTGTTGTGCTTGTCAACAACAACAAAACTACACATAAAATAACCGGAGACGCGCTCACCATATCAGCATCCTGCCCGGCGCCGTCGTTGGAAAAACTCGCAGTCTGAATAGATTCAAGCTCTCCGTCTGTCGTCTGCCTGTGTAACATCCACCGTGGCTGCAGCCGCTCTGCCCAAATAATCCAGCACCGTGCGTCTGTTGTCCTCTCTCTCTCTCCCTCCCTCTCCCTCCCTCCCTCTCTCGCTCTATCTCTCGCTCCAATAATTTCCTACCCGGCGAGTATATGACTGAGTATAAGGTAGCTGCTAAATCCCTCGGTATGGTTGGTGGCTGGAGTGAAGTTGGTCAGATTTAAAGCTGTAGGCGCCGCGCGTCATGCCTGCAACATTATTTTTGGGGTGTCCAAACGCAGCGTGGAGCAATCTAGAGTGGCCAAAGGGTTGTGGTCTACTTTGTCATCACTCCCTCCGATAGAACATGAAATCGTCCCGGTAGACCATTGGGGACGAGGTGGATTGATGAACGTAGGTTATAAAGTCATTCAAGGAAGATTTGGTTAACTGCTCTATTAACTTTTCAATATTTGTTCTGCATATTTTATAGGAAAAAATAAAATGTTGCTAGAACTAAAGTGTATGTGTAAAAGTACAAAATAAAATCTTTTGTTGAAATTGAAACTCAATTCAGGATTAAATCTCTGTTGACAGACTAAATGGCTCTGATGTTGGGGTTTATCAAATTAGGCACAATTTATCCGTGGAGACAAGTGAAGACGATCTTATCTTCAGTGATGAGCAGCTCTTTGATAAAGTGGGATACTGCCTAAACATCTCTTGTTTTATAGACTAACAGTTTCCAAATTGTACTCAGTATGAATACAAATAATTCATGGTTCATTTGAAAAGGTCCACCATAAGGAAATATTGAACTATTCTTTTTGCAGAATATGTTCTAGGGCACTAAAAGAGTAATTTTATTCTGAAACTTTCTGTCTTACCAGATGGAACTGCTTGGAGAGTTGAAGACACTCAACGTGATTATGCAAGAGATGCATGCAAGTGATTGAGCTTAAGGTGTGTGTATTTCTACTTCATGAGCTTTGTTGACATTTCAAACATTACAGTGTTCACGTGTTATTCTTATTATTGATCATTTATAAATATTTCTTGCATCATCACATTGTAAGATAATATTTCAATAAATGTAGGTATATCACTGGAATAAATGTGCATGACAGCACATGAGGTTCAAGAAAATGGGTGTCTGTCAATTTCAAACAAGGTAAAAGCTGCTTTAGGTATGATGTATGTCTGATGTTTAAAAAAGTCAGGAATGAATAGGTGGCAATCAAAGGAAAAAGGACAGACAATATACTTTAACACCAACTTTCAGTCTTTAAACACATTCTTGGACCAACTACCGAAACACACACACAAATACACGCGCACACATACATTTTCGAGTGTGCTGACCTCCCAAACACAATCAGTGTTGCAGCAGATTCCCATCAGTGCAATGTAAATGAGATAGAGGGGTGTAAACGTGCTTTTGTTGCAGAAACTTCTCAGCTCAGTGAGTATAAAAACACAACCTCAGGCTGCAGACACACACACACACACACACACACACACACACACACACACACACACATGGACACACATACATATGGATGCCAGCCCTCACCGACACACACCAGAGACAGGAATGTATGCCCACACATACACAATGGGGTTGTGCACACACTCACAGCCACACACACACAGACACTTAAAAGCAGAGATAAGGGGTTTGCTATCGAGAAAACTTCAGCGGCTAAAATAGAATCTAGGGCTGTATTTGATGGGCCTCATGACATAGCATCATCCTCTACACACACACACAGACACACACACTTGCTCAATGCACTTGCGAAGGGGCGTAAAAAGCACTATGTTTTCAAAATAAATATGTCCTGTTTTGCAAATCTCGCTGCATATGATGTGGTTGTTTTTGTTTTGTGGCTTCACACCCTCACTCTTTCGGTTGACACATGTCTACACTCGCAGCTTTCGATTAAATATTCAAGTTGTCCACTGATAAATATGTATGGATATACTATAAGGGTTGAAAATTCAATGCGTGTGAATGCATGGATGCTTTCTGTATGTGAAATCACACAACTGTCCACACACATGTTCACTCTGGTTCACACACTCCCTACAGGCATAATGCACTGTGCTGTCAACCTACTAATTTATCAGTTTTCAATGTTTTTTTAAGTCATGCATGAACTCTGCCATTCCACGGCATACTTTATGTACTGTCACTAACCAAGCCCAACACTTCAGTGTTTCTCGAAGCCTGAATTAATCAGAAACTTGGGCGAGGGACAAGTTTAAACTGCCTCTCTACTTAAAGGGAGGCAATGCTCATGACACGCATTTTTAAATAATTATCATACAATAAAACAGACCAGTCTCTGCCAGTCTTTATTTATTTTTTTTAATCTGATGACGTTATCAGTGATTTTAAGCTGATTAATTACCGAAATAACATCAACCCTGTGGGCGGCGCCATTTTGACGAGTCACATGACTTATTTTACCGGACGTGACGTGAACTATGCGTTTGGACAAAATGACTCTAGTTACTCTCCATTGTTCTCACAATTCCATTGAAATATGCCTCATTGTATTTTGTTGCAAATAGGATATATTTTTTATCGTAATGAACAGGTGTTCCTATCACAAATTATATTTCAAGATAAGCTAAGTTTCATTTTGACTTTTTAACAGCCAGTCTCAGTTCTGTCAAAATACTCACAGCTAGCTGAGTGCTTCTAGGGCATTTTGATTGTTTTCACCTGTTCATTGAGAAAAATGTCCACTTCATGTATATATTTATTCAGATTTTTTTGGCTGTATATATATCTCTTTAGTGATTTATGTTGCCTGATACACGTCCTCGTGTTTTGGTTAATACATTTAATTTCATAGTCAATGTCAACATCATGCCACCATAATAATTAATCTGTGGTAGCAATATATGTATATTATTTACACTGTGAAATATCGGTATATCTAAGGAAATATGTATGAAATTATTACTTTTTAATGATGAATTAAACAAATAAGATGTTTGGCCTGAAATGAACGCTTTTCTTATTTAATATTCACGATTGATTTATCATCATCATCATCATCAGGCCTTTTCTTTTGGCATTGTATTTTTGACATGCTTGACAATCGGCACTACAATTTAAAAATATTGTGCATATGTTAATTTTAATTGTAAAGTATATAATGCTAAGAAGAAAGGGCTGTACCCGTCAAATTACCCACCTTTCATTTATTGGTTCAACCAAGAGGTGCGTTTCACATCCTTCATGGCAACCAGTGCTGTTCTCAATACAGCTTCTTCTAACACCACAGTGCCGAATTCCCTGTGTAAACATATGCAATCCAAGTCGTCGGTGACCAGTTTATTTTCAAGCTCTTCAAGCTCATGACAACATATGTTCATCAGAGGATTGTCCATGGCTACACACCGACTGCAAGTACACCATTCATGTACAGGTCTCCCTACTCGCCCCCCGAAATCAATTGCACGAGTAAAGGGATCGTCTCCAGCAAGATCACCGTGCTGTTCATCCTCATCGTCACTGGATTCCTGACGGTTCTGGCCACTTGGCTCGAACCTATATGGCTGAATTCCCCCATCCAATCTCTCCACATTGCTCAAAACTTCTTCCTCGGCTGACGAGTCCGAACTCAAATACTCCGCCATGTTTTCGTCGAACAAGCTGTTCGTGTGTTTACAAAGTGAACGCATAGATGATGTCACGACCTAGTTTTTTGGATCATGTGACTACTGAAAATGGCCAAAATGGCAGCTGCCTGACGGAATATACAGGTTTTGATAAAAAAGAGCTATAAAATCATTATTTACCGGGGAATATCGCTGATTTCTTCAGGGTATGGTTTAAACATAATGTTTCACTAAATACTGAAGTTTTTATTAATTATCTAATGAGTGGACCCTTCCTTTAATTGGAGACAACAGGGTTAGCATGTAGGCTTAATAAGATACTCCAGGCTGAAGCATTAGAAATGAATATGAATTAAGAGTACATGCCTTACATATAATATATCCAGCTAACTTATCAATTTCATTCTTTTAAATTAATATAGTAAGTCATTTGATTCACATATCACACAGCAATAAATATATGGGCCTTAAATGATCAAATGTTCTAAAAATATGTCCACTATTTCTTTGTTTGTAAACCCCTTAGCATGCAATTTTAAAATGGAGAATGTTGGTAACTCGCACGAAGCTTGAGCCTTGAAACTGGAAAACCTTCATGACCTTTCTATTTTTTCCTTGTTATAACTATAAATGGCATTCGCCTGCACAAAAAGAAGGTTAATTGAACAACATTTTCACTGTTCACAAAAAAAAGCACTTCACTCAATAATTGAAACAAGGGGAATAAACTATGACAGTTCAAGAAGAAATGAAAAATAGTTCATTTTGTGTTCATTATCTACCAGAGACTGGGGTATTTCAAATGCATACAGAATAATTAATTAAAAATGATATAATCTTATTATTAAAAACAAAAACATATTCTTATCTTCTGTAATAAGGGATGAGTGAAATAACTCTTTAGCCGGGTATTATCTGCGGAAGTAGATCAATAAGGGACACAATTAGCAGGCTGACTAATAATTAAAATTCTCTTTAATATCAGGGTGCTGATATTCTACTGTGCAAAATGAAAGTGGGCTAACAGTTCAGAATATCATCTCAAGTGAAAAAATGTTTGAAAACAGAAAGACTCAGCACACAGCTCCTTATTTCATCACGTTGAAAGTTCAGCTCATGACTTATGAGAGGGGTTCAGAGCGGCGGCCCATTAAAGCCATGACATTTCAATAATTGCCTCTAATCTCAGCATCATAGAGAGCCACAGTGCCTCCCACTTGCTCAGACACACACACACACACACACACACACACACACACACACACACACACACACACACACACACGCCTTAATCATCGATGCTTAATGATTAATGCTGCGCACATACACTTGACCCCCCACACTCCCACTGAAGCTTGACCCTACCCCCATACACACATAATGTACATAGAAAAACATTCCTCCAGCTTCAAAGATTGATGACTTTATTATAGACACACACACCCTTTCTCTTAGGTGATATGACTGCACACACATATACACATGGAGGCATTACACACACACAAACACACCACATCATTATCCCTTCCTTCCTTTAGGCACTGACTTGGATTCTGCCAGTTCTCCACTCATTTGTTCGCTTCCCAGACATGCAAGTGCTGCAGTGGGCTGCTTACCATTAGTGCCTCGGCTGTTATTAGAGATGGCACCTTCCCTAGTTGCACCTGCAAAATTACAACCATAATTTCATAGGGAGACACTAATTTAGTTAACAAGGAGGGCGCAAGCAGAGTGAGGGAGAGGCTGCTGGTTGGTTTTTTATGCCCATTTAGAAAGCTAAATCCTAAATCTTCAGTAAAATATCTGAGGATAGACACAGATAACAACATTTTTTAAAAGCCGGATTAGCTTCACTTCTAACCTTCCTTTCATAGTTTCTTTGCTATTCAGGTGAATTAAGTCTCAGATTGAGTAGTTTTTTCTCTTCTTGTAATCATGTTGATTTTAGCCCCAACAATAGCAATCCCCCCCTGGCTAAGTCATTATAATAAAAATTAAATTCTGAGCATTTGTAAGCGTGAAATTATCATTGATGTGCGTTCAAAATATATTTTTATCTACATATTACTGTAGAAAAATCTCCATCACATCAACTGATCTAACACAATGCAAATCAGTTCAGCTGGGTTGAATGATATGCTAGGCTCAGAATGTTAAGCAGCATTACAAATAAACACTATGGGAACATGCTGGGATATACATATTGTCATGCACAGGAGACAGAGCCGCTGGGTTTCATGAAAAAGCAGGAGTGTGTGTGCAGAGTCAGAAAGGATGAAAATGAGTGAGTGACAGGACAACAAATAAAGAATAAAGAGCGTGCAGCCTAGCAGTCCTAAAGAAGCTTTTTATTGAACACTAAGAAGGGAATATAGAATGATGAACATCCCGCCTGCTCTTTTCACACCGAGGAAATTGCATTTGGGAGCATTGAGCTGGCTAGTATGATGAAGTACACAACTCAATTTTTACACCCGCACGCAAACATGCACGTTTTTTATGGTTGCACGTATTAGCAAGACAGAAAAGATTATATTTACAAAGCTGCACACACACATTACATGCACAGAGATCTCATTTAGTCTGTATGCATGGCTTGGATGATCACTCCCTACTATTGAAAGAACGGAAATGAGAATCGGGGCAAACAAGGAGAGAGAAAAGACGAGGGAAAAAAACAGCAAGAGAAGAGGAAGTGGCACCGAAAGATAGACTGAATACAGAAGCAAGGGATAAATGAGGGAATGATAAAGGGGAAGAATGAAAAAGCAGAGACAGAGGGTGAGCTTGGGGGAGACATCTTTCATTTGCACCGGGCTGTTATTTTAAAGGCTGTTGCTGATGCGGCTACAATTCATCCCAGCATGAAAGAACAGATCAGGATTATTTTACAGAAAAAAAAAAAAAGATATGATCCATTTAGAGCAGTTGGAGTCAACAGGTTCCATACAAATGGCGAGCAGACAGACCATTAACCAGGGCTGCTGAGTCCATCAAAATGAGTGACGAATGTCGAGCTAAGCAGCTATCACATTAGTGGAGAACAGCAAGGCTGCATTGTTTGGGTCTGTGGATCCTCTAGGCGTGCATAAACCCTGAGAATGTAAAACGGGGAGCACTAAGTGGTAATCTTTCAAAAACAAGGACATTTTACTGGTGTTATACCTGTGTGCAAGCCTAATAAGGAAGTGCAATCGGTAGAAATGTCTAGCATACACACAGAACGTGATAGATTTTCATATTCTATGTGTGTGCACAGAAACAAATACATACCATATTTGTGAATAGCTTATTTATGTTTACATAAATGCAACAATGACAGTGATATAAACTACAAAGAGGGCTGTCAGTAACATATTCAAAGTGCTTGACTGGCAATTACATCTATACACAGAGCAACAAAGGCAGACAGAGAAAATCAGTGCGTCACACACATTCAGATAGTCATGCTCATGCACACACACACACTCTCACAAACACACACGGGTCATGGAGAAGTGGCTGTCACTGTGATTGGTTCCTGCTGCCGAGGGCGAACCCACAATAGCCA
This sequence comes from Dissostichus eleginoides, assembly GCA_031216635.1. Lineage (NCBI taxonomy): Eukaryota > Metazoa > Chordata > Actinopteri > Perciformes > Nototheniidae > Dissostichus > Dissostichus eleginoides. The sequence goes on along the minus strand of CM062266.1, from coordinate 20,318,809 downwards.
ATTATCTGTCATTATACACCACAGCAGCTCTCGCGGTCTGGATGCCTCTGCATGTGTGTGTATGTGTGTGTCATAGTGGGAGAGATTGGCAAATTGCTGGTTATATATTTCAGCGTACTGGAAAAAAGGAGCAGAAATGTGGAGGAGTAGGAGGAGAGGTTTGAGGAGGCCGAACAGAAATATGCAGAGTGCATATTAAAGGAAGGGAAGAAGAGATTGATGATTATATTTGACAGGGAGCACAGGGAGCCACAGACCTCCAGTGAGCTGCGTGCTGATGACAGATGTCTGGTGACCGAGACATGCCTGATGCAGCAGGCCGAATCGCGGTCGCCACAGATTGAGGCGCTCAGTCAGCGTATGACTAGCACTCCATCATGTATGAGCAGTGAGGGTCCAAGCTGTGACCAGGTTTTGAAACATTATATGACAATGTCGGACATTACCGCATCAGTTGGCATTTTATCACCAAGACAACACAGCAGGGCTTATATATTACAATACATCCGCTCAGATTCACAGCGGTGCATTGCTTTCATCAACAGGGGCAATTTGTTTAAATGAACGAGGTGGGAGTTAGAGAAGTGAACTCTTCCCTTGTATTTTCTCATTATGTGTCCACCGCATTCAGCTTTTACAATATGGGTTACGGTTAGTTAGAAAGTCCTGGCCATTATGGATGCTAATCTGGCCACAGTGATGGCAGTAAGCTCTTATGAAAATTAGAGGTGGGTATTTAACTATTTCTCAGTAAAAGCTGTAGAATGAATTACTATTTTCCAGGGAGTGTTGGAACACTGAGTAATAAAGACTGATCAGTGACTTTAGTCAATTAACTTTTCTACTAAATTAACTTCCATTACTACTGACTAGAGAAATTGAAAACTGTTACAGTTACTGCGGATTATTCAGAGTACCGGTAAGTGGTCCACACGAATGACAAATTGCTGTTGAATTTTTAAAATTGAGATTTGTCAGCTTCCTCAAATCAACAGCACATGAAACAGAAAATATGTGGTTACGTGTAGATACCAGTAATCTTATCATATAGCTGTATTTTTATGTAGGTGTGCTGTACAATGAATACATAAACAGGGTTACAACATGGATAATGTATCCTCATCTATATTCTTGATAAACGTTTTGTCTCCTGAAGCACATAAGTACATAATGAAACCCTCCATTGTTCCCTATTCTTGACAAAATGTCGATTCAACCTTAAATGAAGTTCATTCCAACTCGCTTGTCTGCAAAAGTGAAAGATACCTTCTCTTTTCAAACAGGGTCGATCTCAGCTGTTGTGATCTGCCAAAGGCAGCGGCCAAGCTATCACTTTTCCTCTAACGCCACCATGAGTTTGAGTAGCGCTACCTTATAGCAAAGGAAATCACTTCTATTATAATAGGTTGTTTAGGTATGACACTTAATACACTGATTAATTTAGCCTTCGTGACAAGCTCTAGCAACTTTAGGAAACCCTTGAATTTTAATCCAGTGCCATAATCGGGTCATCATTTTACTTTAGTATATGACTGAATACAAAAAAACTAGTGACAACAAATCCCATCAAACTCTGCGGTACTTTGTGTCTTGCTAATGAGCTGGGAAACCTCTCTGGTCTCTAAAGTTTGCCATTGATGTACATCTGTCATTGGAGATAAAGAATAGAAGTTCTTAACACACTCACATGGCTCCACCTATTTAAACTGGTGGTTTTATTTGCGTACATCACCTGCGTTTTGGAGGTTTTGTGGTTAAGAATTTTTGCTAGGCCAAATTGCAAGGTTGTCTTTAATTGTATGTTATGGTAGATTATTGGATATAAAACAAAAACGGTATTGTCCTTATTCTCGAGAGATTCTCTCTCTGCAGGTCATTCAGTAGAAAATGGTAATTCTTTACTTTGAACTTTATAAAAAGGTTTTTAATCCAGACATCATCTCCGTAGCTTTCAGTTCCCGCTATTCATGTTCAATTATTGATTGCCAAAAGCTTCATTGCTGTCTTTCTATTTAAGCTTGCATAGTGCTCAATCACGACACATGAACCTATGTCATCATACCATCCACCTCAGAATAAATCCATTTGACTCTACACATCCAGCATGTGAGTGTTTATGAAGTATAACACTGATCTGTCTCTGCCTGTTTTACAGCTATGCTTCCATAATCCCCATCCTAATCCACTGCCTCTGTGTGCATCAGTGTGTGTGTATGTGTGTGTGAGTGTGTGTGTGTGTGTGTGTGAGAGAGAGAGAGAGAGAGAGAGAGAGAGAGAGAGAGAGAGAGAGAGAGAGAGAGAGAGAGAGTGGTGTCTCTTCATGTCTGTGTATGTGAGGCATGGTATTTAGGATTTTGGTTTTCAGAGGGCCTCTCTTTCCCACGCCTTCCACACTATATTTAATACCATAGATAGCCCTCCAGTCATCCACTTTTCTCCATCGAACCACTCAACACAATGGCCTGGACAGAATCACTATGCACTCTGCTGTCAATATCTCCATTACCATTTCCGTCGAAAGAATAAACACAGTGAAAATGGAATAGTTATGGTTGATATTAGTTTTAAATGAGCTGATGAAATGTGTTCCGCGATGGAGAGAGGCAGAGGGTTGAATAGATGGAGAGAAGTGATTATGCCAGAGCATCTAAATGATAAAAGAGCAGAACAGCAGATCAAAGTTACTTTGCTCACAAGCTTACTTTTTTGTCCTTAATTTATTTTAATGTTTTCTATTTAGCAGGGATCATTGACTAGCTGTTAGTCTAGAAAAGCTAACATGGCGACTATACGAAAAACCTACATGCATACCAAACACATTTTATGCTCAATTGTCTAATGTCCAGCTTTCAACACCATATTTCCAAAGCAGAATGTTTATTTTATAATTAGTTCTAATTTGGCTCCGCTTTCCAACCTGCGGGCTCAGGATCCTCGAAGTGTTCACTAGATGATTATTAAAAATGAATAATTGAAAAAATAAGATTTGAAATGAGGAGAAAGAGACACGCAATAAAGGTACCAAGCTACAGACATCAGAATTACATGGTCAGTTGCTTAAACCCCAGGTCAACAAGATGCACCGTTGAGTTGGTTTTAACAACATGGTACTTCTGATGTTGATATACCAATTGAGCACATTATGAGTAATAGATTGAGAAAGAAGAGAAAGAAAGAGCGAAAGAAAGAAAGAAAGAAAGACAGAAAGAAGGGAAGATTTCGTCTCGAAATAATTGGTTCTTTTATGTGTTTCAGAATTGTGCTTACGATGAATATAGAGAGGAGTAAGAGGTTGATGAGGGGGACCCTCAGCAAAGATAATCCCATTAGCACTTTACTGCATGTTAGGCTCTCACTAATGACTGATGTGTGTATGTGTGCATATGTGCCACATGTGTAAGCGCCAACAGTGTGTGTGTGTGTGTCCTGTTCGGACCGTCCTAATTATCAGACGTGACTCACGTGAGGGTAATTAGAGCCTCTGAGACAATGGGAGCAGGGCTACGAATGACCCAGAAGTCTACAGGCTAATGAAGCGATAAGACACACTCTCTTTCTCTCTATGACTCGCACCCACCTCACACAGAGAGAAAGGGACAGAGCGAGGGAAAGAAAATACAGCTCAAAAGACAGAGAGAGGAACAATGTTTCCCTCAGACTACATTAGAGACAGTAGAGAGATTTGGGAGGAGCTGTCAAGAGACGCTCTGTCAGGCGGCTTCAAGCTCAGCCGTCTTCCTAGTATGAACTAATCTGGCTGCTCTCTGTTCTCTGTCATATCTGGCCACAGCTCCACAGCACTGTGGTCCGCTTCCACAGGCGCGGATTAAGGCTTGGCTATCCGAGACTAAATTCTCTATTGAAGAATCATCTAGGTGTAATCCCTGTGTGAAGCCAGCCCTGTATGGTACAGCGCATTATAGTTCACACCATGACTATTATACACAGCAGGCTGCACACTCAGGAGATACAGAGGGACAAGAGGACGGTGGGCTGTGTGCTGGTAGCAGAGCCTCAGGGTTGCTTTAAATTGTTACGTAAAATCATATTGGTTCACTTAAGGTGGGACCCCCAGGAACACATTAACTAATTCAGAGCTCTGATGGGATGTTTTTCACCTTAGTGATTAACATATTTAAATTGTAATACACCCTGTCACATATTTCTTTAATAATCCTGTATCCTAGTCTTTCATATTTGCATTAACATTTAACATTTGCATTTTCGTACCTTTCTTATAATGAATTCTCAGGAAGGAAGGAAATACTCAGAAAAGTGTACCCTAAAAATACGCACACACGCTCACCCACACAAAACACAACTAATAAGAAAATACGTATATATATATATGCCCATTTAACCAAAACAATACAACATACAGTTTTAACACAACATTAATAAATAAACCTAATCAAAAAAATGACCAAAGACAAGAAAAACAACATTCCTGCCCCTCAGAAAACAGAATATACATATCACGAGTATTGTGTCTCTTGTACCTCTGTTATCTTGTAAACTTGTCACAGTTTAATGTCATGCCAGAATTCTCTGTTACATTATTTGCTGCATTTACTCAGTTACAATTGGCCACCAACTTTGACTTTAGAGTAACAGCAATTCCTGGCCTAATGATGTCTTACATAATAAATATTCAATGAACTTCCACAGAGTTAGGAATCGAGATTTTATATTTGGATTCAAGAGAGAAAAAGTAGAATACCGTTTCAGAATACTACACAAAGAATGCCATAAGAGCTCAACTTTGGCAGCATGTGCAAGTGACCTCTTAAAACTGAACTTTTTAGCGGCGTAGGTTGTTAAACTGTCTGGTACTTAACAAAATTAAAGGTAGTCTTAAAACCCCTCAGGTTTATCAGACAATGCCTTGTAGGAGTTTTGACCCTACGGCTGATAAGCACTTCCACACAGGCAAACTGAACTTGAGCCATGTTCTTAAAGCCGCATGGTGCTTGAAATTACACCGTTTTAGAGCCCTGTGTTCTCAAATGCAGCGGGCATTTCTTTTGTAACAGTTTGAATAAAAGGTCCGTTGACGTGGGAATTTAAGTGATAAGTGACACAAAGTGCTCAACTTGTGGTGCTGGTCTGTGAAGCAGAGCAGGTTACCCTCAACCTACGCTCCAGCCATCACAGGAACCCTGTCTCTGTGGCTCCTACGCAGACTGAACATGTTTTTGTAGGTGTGTGATTATAAATCTGTGAGCGAGTTATCTTGATCAAATTCCCAATTACACAGACGAGAGTCTCTTCAATGCTGTGCTCTTTGTAGAAATACACAAACAGGCAGGCATAAACATCTCATGAATGCACCCACTCCTGAACACGGAAATAAAAACACGCAGTCACACACAGGCCGGAGGCACCAGACACTTCATTTGCTATTCCACCCCCACTTCTCATCCTCGGCACCCTCATATTCCACTATGGCCTCCCCAACATTCAGCCCACAGTCACTATAGCAACCTCACACAGAGCTACTGGCAGCCAGAGGGCTAATCATGTTGTTACAACATCTGTCAGAAAACAGAGACACTCACACCTTCACATATTCATACAACTGCTTATACATGCAGCAGCACTTGGGCCCATATGTCCACGCGTCCTCGCAAATAGAGTAAGACCTGAATCTTTACATGTGTCCAGTGAAACTCAACAGGCATATTTAAGGTTACAATTGACTTATAGCTTAGGTAAAAGTTGAAGACGAGTTTCTTACCTTTGCTCATGGTTCATCCTGGAACATGAAGTTTGAAAGTGGGAGCTGAAAAAGAAAGGACACCATTTTTCATGTAAGTTCTTGATCTATCAACACAAATATACCATATTGATTTTTCCATAGTTTATCATGGCCAGGAAGAACCATTTGCTTGACAACCTGCCATTGATGACAGATAAATGAAGGGAGACCTACATTGCTGGTAAAATGGGCCAGTAAAGTCTGCTTTAGAAACATGCCTGCTGGGTATGTTGCTCTGCTGCCACCTGTAGGTTAGACCTGGTACTCCACCTTCAAAAGTCTTAGGACAGTGACCTTAGAAAATCCATCCAAATCCAACTTTTTAAATGGAGAGGACAAGACGTATGAAATGTGATGTATTTGAGTTATTCAAATAAAGATATCGCTGCACTCAATCGTCGTAAACCTGCTGTCTGATTTAAAATCAATCCCCTTGACAACATCTCACTTCCTTCAGTGTACAGTACATGCAACTCCCAGTGAAGCACTCCACTTGCCTCAGTATACTCTGTGCATCATCCAAGAATACTTTCGAAGATTTTCATGAAATCCATTTTTTTAATTTCTTTTAAGTCTGCAAAGGCTTGCTACAAAAATGAGTCACACAAACTCATCACAAAACTCCAGCCAGCTTCAGAAAAGGAAAGGGCCACTCGGTGCAACACACACAGCCAACGTGCAGCCCCTGCATCTTTTAACAAACCGAAGAGGGTTGAGCGAATGCTTTATATTTAGAATGGTGACGCTATGTGAACTAACATGAGAGGAAAGCTCAGCGATGCGTTGGAGAGCTGCATATTCAATAATGTATCAGAGGCAGCGTTTTAAAAACAGCTGGGGATCGTCGCTCTGTCTTGTCCTGTCTGCCGGTCTGTCTCTTTGCATGTCTCTCCTCAAGTCTGTCCACTGCATATTTGCCACTCTTGTGGGGAGGTGATGTTTGGTTAAACTTTCATCCTCTCGACAGTCTCCTAAGTTCTTTCTGTCCCTCAGGAAAAGTCTTTCTGTGTGCTTTCTTCACTCTCTTTCTCAGAAGCAGGATTCCACCCTCTCTCTTACTCAGTGGACATGGCACAGCCTTTTAACTACATAAATCATACACCATTGTGGCCCAGAACAAATGTGCTTTTGACAGCAGGGGGGAAAGAAGATGTATGTGTGCACATGTGTTTGTTTGGAGGTCATTGTGATTTTCAGTACGTACCTGTTTTAGTGCACAGGTCCACTGTGCTGCTCCATACTTGAGGATTGAAAGAGTAAGAAATCTCCCCAGAATTCTCCTGAAAGAAAGAAGGAGGGATACAGAGAGAGCAAACAGGGATGGGGAAGAGAAGAGGAAAAGTGGGAAACGGATTAGGAGCAGAGCCTTAGCCTTTCAGAACTTAATACTCTTAAAGCCGACCCTGGGTTTCAACTAAGTTCCCTTTGTCTTCTGTTTGAATTTGCCTGTGCATCAGTGTGTCTGTGTGCAATAACTAGAAATGTCAAACGTATCGCTATGACATAAAAACAATGAATGGGCGGTTATTGTTCCAAAAAGCATGATTGGTCCAAAAGACAGCCCCAGCTCAACTTCTATATTGGGGTCTTTAAAGGTTTCTATACCAGCTACATACAAGCCATACGTGCTGTGAGGGACTGAAAAGTCAGAGTAGGAAAAAAGCATTCAACACCTCAGTATGAAAAGTACACACTCCCACAGATCAAGGAGGTTGCATTAGGACACATGTGTAAATACTAGCACAGAGGTGTGTGAAACGTAAGCAAAGAGAGAACCTATACACACACACACACACACACACACACACACACACACACACACACACACACACACACACACACACACACACACAAACAAACATACACAAATCCAGACTTGCCTCCATGCATGTGGATGGTATTCCATGATTTGTGACTGCAATGACCCAGAGCTGTCAACCAGAATTCCTTTGCCATCTATGTGCAGCAGCGTGCACTAAGTCAGAGCAAAATAGAATTTAGCTGGTGGATGAGTCTCAAAGGATCATGTGCACTTGCAGTTATTTTTGTAATGAAATCCATCCCCTGTTGAACTTTGAGGCATTGGACAAATAACTTTCTAAAGTAGTGCTTTAAAATAGCCACCGCAGTATACGGTTTATAAATGTTTGTAAATGTAAAATCCTATCCTTGATTCTTGTTTGTTAGGCCTGATTTACAGTGTAACACACTTTGGATCAAAGAAGTTGCAAGCATGATATTTTTCAGAGAAATGGACTGAGATTAGACCATGTTAACAATAGAATGTTGTGATTGTGGAGAGAGAAGCCATAACAAAGAGTCACCACTAGTCTGTGCTGTTAAACCACTCCTGTGTTTGTGCTGCTGACCGACTTACTGAATAAGGGCAGACACGATGATGGCAGAATACATTAACTGCAGCATCTGATGATGTGAAGATCATGAGTTCTTTAATTACAAATGATAACTTATTTATTTGTAATTGCTGGTATGACCCTTGACATCTTAACATGTGTTCAGGTTATAATGGCTCACATCCGACATAATCACACATAATGAGAAGCCATTTGAAGACTTTGTGTTCCTAACATCAGACATATTTTAGTGCTACCCAGGCATGCACATATGCACACCGTGGCATATGTTTGTGCACTATGTGTCAAAACTAGAGCGCACTTTAGTTTCAGTCACATTCCATGGATTCCTCTCCACTTGCACCATGTTTTGTCTGTAACAATCTGACAATGGCTGGTGAAATCAGTTGGGTGGGGGGTAATTATAAGCATCAGTTACTCTCTATTGTGGGCGTCAGTTTTTCTCTCCATCATGTTGTTTTCCTGTTGGGTTTCAGTGCTCCCTCGTTGGAAACCACCTTGTTAGTGAGAATGTGCTTCACCTGCGCTGGCCCAGCAGAAGTAATTAAAGCCTCGGCAGCCTCGGCAGAGGAAGAGTTTGGAAACTAGATCATTTGGAAAGCTCATGTTGGTGCAAGCAATTTCAGCTTACAGGTCTTGCACAATAAGCTAGGACAAGTTATGTTTGTCCTATTTTCGGTGGACACGGCATTACTGTAGTCTTCCCTGAATGTGTGGTAAAGTGGCATCCATGGTGGGAGTCTTTCTGCAAGCCCTTTTAGCTGCTTTGAATCTCTGTGAGGACTCCCATGGGAGCCCTTCAGAGCAGCCTTTGAATGCTTTTCATGTTGATAGCTGAAATGACTATTCCGTGAGAGTCAAATGTTATATAGTAATTTGAAGGGAATTCAACTCCAGCTGCTCCGTCTGGACATCACCTTAAAGGTTTTTGCCAGTGGCGAAAATGATTCAGGGGAAAGCAACATATTATTTAGGTCACTAAAGTGCTTTCACATCCCCTTTTCTCTCCATGAACCAAACTATTTCTGCACTTATCTGCACAGCAATGGCCCAGATAATCTTTTGATGTCCAACCCTAACCAGGGCAGCTCGGTGGTTTACTTTGGTTAGGCTTCACTCAGCATGTGTGAAACACTCTTCTTAGGTTCCTGTCAAGTGGACTCAACATCAAGGCAAGTGTGTAAGCAGGGCAGCAGAGTGGGCATCGGAGGTCCATCTCATGAGCCCTACTGTAGTTTCATAGCAGGGCAATGCATAACACTGACATTATTACCTACAAATGTTATCGCTAGACACAACCCTCCTCAAGCTGCACCATCACATGTGTTTCAGAATAATTTTTCTCATATTAGTTTGATTTTCTAGAGAAAATATATGCAAAATTTAACTTTGTAAACATGTTTACTCTTTTGAGGTGTGTATGAAGCACCGATCAAAGTCTTCTCCAAATGTTAAGGAGGTTATTGCAGGTCAAGTTGGCAGCAGAGACCCTCAGAGCGACATGACACAATTTTGCGTAAACAACTTGAACTTGTTTACAACTTGTATGTGTGTGTGTGTCTGACGTTTAAGAGTTTACAGAGAAGGATAGGCAGCCCGCAAAAGGATGATGAAGCATTTATGGAAGATACATGATGCAGAAATGTCTGCCTAATTTAACTTAGCTTAAAAAGCACCTGCTGCACTTGAAAATAGAAATAGGATTATTATAGTTTTGGTCTCTAAGTGCTCATCCACCAACCTGTACGGTATGTGTAATGACAATAACTTGGAGACAGAGAAGAGACGCATTGTAGAGATATTCAAGTCACACTTTAATCCTAAACTACATAAATAATTAGCTCCTCTTAAACCTAATGCAGGATAAGTACAGCTTCGTCTGGCATTTTTGAATCAAGTCAGATTACAATGCTCTAGTGTGCATTCATGTCTTGATTCAACAAATGCAGCCCAACTTCTCTGGAGTTAAAAGTTTGACTGAAATCTTATGCCTTTATTGGCATTCTCCAGCAGACATTTATTCAAAGCACACATGGGAAAAATAACAATTAGATATTCATTGTCAGAAATGCACAACTTAATGTTGATTATAATGTATGCTGAATTAAAGTTTAGACGTTGGAGTAATGAGTTGTGTGTCCAGCAGCATCAGACGCAGTTTTCAGATTTGTCAAGAAAACTCACTGCACACTACAACACTGCACACAATGGCATTAGTACGGTGGCTGAGAGGTGCAATCGACAATTACAAAGTGTGAAACACTTTAACAAAGCTTGAGACAAATTTACATTTTATAAAACAAATTTACATTTTATAAAACAAAATTACATTAACAAAACACTTTTACCAAAGAAAAAAACGATTTAACATTAAAGGTCCCATGTCATGCTTTTCCGGTTATTACCCGTCCCCTTGTGTGTTATGAAGGTTTTTATGCATGTAAACGGTCTGCAGAGTCAAAAACCCTCAAAGTACACCCTGTAGGGAGTAAAACTCTAACACAGAAAAGACCTCCCCAAAACGCCTCGTTGGAGATTTCTCATTTACTTCCTGGGTATCGCTACGTAGGGATACCCAGTAGACACGCCCAGAGCTGTGGCCGCACCCTCTGCCAGCCTTTCAAGAAACAAAGCTTCCCAAACCTTTCAGCGATTCATGCCTGATATGTACAGCGTAGGGCACTGAAGAACGATATGTCATATTTAATATGCTACACAAACATTATATTGGAGTTTTGGTGTCGTCAACTCCGTTATCTAATATGCAAAAAGACTGCAAAATGCATCTATGATTATTTTTAGTATTTTCGATCTTTCCAATCCAGACGAGAGATCTCTCTCTCCCCGTCTGTGTGCGAGGGGGCGGGGTAGTTTGCACACATGCGGCTGCTGCATGCAACACACACACACACACACTACTCCTACTTTGTTTGGACCAGCGGGAGATTTGGGTACACAACCTGTAAGTATTCATTGTTGTTTGTGTATTTATGATGTTTAAAACAAACAAGGTATCTACCACGACTGTTTAAATGGGTAAACGTTTTTCGGGCTACTAAGTTGGGATCGCGGAGAAATGCTCTCCGCAGACCCATTCTCACAGTGTTATAAACCTTTTTCTTACTCAATATCAAGCCACACTTATTGTTTTTGCTTCGGCTGTGAGTGTTTGTGTGTGCTCAGGATGAGTTTCGCTTGTTCTCGCTGTATCGCCGACACGGAAGCCTGTCCGCTCCTCAGTGCTCAGCCTCACGAGCAGGTGCACGTCGCGTGACCAATCAGAGCACACTGGGCTCACAGGGAGGGGGGGTACAGGAGCTCCAACAAGGCGTTTAGGACAGAGTGAATACACATACTATACAGAGATGCTGTATGAGAAACCAATGTGAGTTTGGAAAATTGCACAATATAAATCTATATTAGTATAACTCAACAATGGAATTATGATCAGTAGAAATGGCCATGACATGGGACCTTTAACAAAAACAAATGTCAAAACACTTTAACATTTCCGAAACACTTTAACAAACTAGAGAATCAAACAGGAAAGGGAATGCCCATCATACCAGAAGTGACGTGCAAGTGATTGACACAAACTTAAGTTTGTTTTGGCGGATAGACCGCCGGTACCTATGGACGGTACGAGTGTGTTTATGGTCGTTAAACATGTTTTGTCCGTTCTGTGGAAACCACCTGGGCCAAGTGACATGGTTTTGCTCATCACGACATAAGTTCTTAATAAAATTGGCAAATGTTAAAGTGTTTCGGCAAATGTTAAAGTGTTTCGACACTTGTAAATTTGTCTCTAGCTTTGTTAAAGTGTTTCGCATCTTGTTAATTTGTTAATGTTAAATCGTTTTTTCTTTGGTAAAAGTGTTTTGCTAATGTAAAATGTTTTTATAAAATGTAAATTTGTTTTATAAAATGTAAATTTGTCTCAAGCTTTGTTAAAGTGTTTCACACTTTGTAATTGTCGATTGCACCTCTCAGCCACCGTACTTTAGAGATGGTAATAACATAAATACAAAGGGTAAAGCAAAACATCCTGTGTGTTCTGAAAATCCACTAAATCATCTTTGTTAGGTGATAACGTACATTTGGTGTTTGTCCTCACGCAGGCAAAAATAATAATAACTGCAGGTTTAAATGCCCATGTTTTAAATTCTAGAACAACATTACAAGCAGTTCACTGATTTAGCATCGCAAATTGGCAACTTGTTAGAGACAAAAGTGGGGGAGACATCATGTCTCTAGTATGGGTCAGGCTCTGTCAGACAATCCCGACAATGCAGACAGCATCCATGCTTGACAAACACCTACGTCCTTTAAACTCTACGTCCCGAAGCGTCCAAACTTACAAACTTTCTAGTCTCCCAGTGCAAGCCGAGATAACCCTGACAACATCACTATGGTTTTTTTCACTGAGAAGTTTCAACCCCATAGAAGACATTACACAACAATGTTTCAGGCTAAGTAGTACTTAAGGCTAGTAAAATGACCTTCAAGTGTAAAATTGTTAGAATGTCCCTGAAGTTTCAAGGTCTTTCAGTAAATCACTTTAACGATTGCATGGATGCCATGAAGTGTTCCTCTCTGCCAAACCACTTCATGCTGCCTATACCGCTCCGAAACAGCACAGTGGAAAGGGTTGAAATTTAAGGAAGTTTTCTCTTCATGCTTACTGGAAGGAAGAAAAAGCTGCAGCAGAGTGTGGCTGTAAGCAATCTACAACACAGCAAATTCCAAGTAATGGCAGTGTAATGATGCCACTTACACAAAGGACACAAGCAGCCCGCTGTGAAACGGTGTCATGTCTTTGTGATATAATCCTATTTTTTCAAATTCCATTTAACAGTACAATTGCGAGGAAATCACGATGACTGTTCTCTTGAGAAGCAGATGCTATTGTGTGCTTGGGGTGGCCCCGCAGTCATGGATATATGGAGACAATTCTGAATTATCATTTGGTAGGTGCAACAAATTACTCAGTGCTGTCCTACTTTTTAAGACATATTAGACGCTACTGTGCTCCAGGCCAAGAGAACAGATGACGGAGAGAGGGAAAAAGTGAAAGAAAGTGTCTACAACACGAAGGGGAGGGAAGAAAAATGAACGTGTTTGGGCGTGAGGAAGAGAGAGGAAGATAAGGAGAATTATAGCAAATGAGAAAGGGTAAATGAGATATAAGAGGGAGAAAGATTCTAAAGTGGAGACACTCTGAGAGAGTGTTGCCCTCTTCTATCTGCTCAACTATCATCTTTTAAAGGCAAAATTACAAAGTCATCTAATTTCCTTGCACAGTTAACATCAAATTCTCTCAGTGCTAACATCCTTATTCTCTCAATGGCAAAGATAATGTGTTCAGCTTTTCTCACTAAGAACATGCACAGTTCTGAATTAGAAATACCTGACATTTTTCTGTGAAGGCGAATGTTAATATAGGCAGAATAAATAGAGAAAGGTGGCTGACTGTCACAGAGGTGGCGGCGGGTGAGGCCAGCATGACCTGACACCTGCTTATTTCTTGCTTTTGACGAGGTCACGGGTGTTACGCTGATATTGGAATCCCACGAGTGCACCATGGGAATGCTGGAGCAGAATTAGAATTGGCCACAGAACGACAGCAACGGGTTTCCTAATGAAGCCTCTCAGTCCCTGTGCCAAAGTGACCCATTTTCTCTCTCTTTTTTTCTCTTCCCCCTCTCTCTGCTACCGCTGCCCCAAATTCTTCACAGGGAAAGAATATGCATAAATGTAATTAAAATGGCAGAAAATGATTGGAAAATACTCTTATATCCCCTTTCTCTGAACCATTAGTCCTTGGGTTTGTTGGACTCCAGCGGGTGAGGAGTCTGACGGGGTCACCCTTCATTCTCGGGAGAAAATGTCACCATGGAGATGGTAAATTACAACAACACAAATGAACTTTTACTTTAAAGGACACGATGGGATTGAAAATATGTTTTAACAGTCTCTGTGTGTGTATGTATGTGTGTAGTATCAAGGCAATTACTATTCTTTTTTTGTTGTAAAGTACCGATCCTTACTGTCTCTGCTGTCTCTTTTTCCTTGTTGCTTTTCTGCGGAACTGTTCAATGGGACTGCTCTTTTTCCCCATTTCTGTTAAACAGCTAATTATTTTTAAATGTTCAGCAGACCTCTTTGGTTTGATTGTTCTGACACAATGGCACCATTTTAGAATAATTAAAAGGAGTTAGGAGGGTTTATAAGGTACAAGAGTGGGGACTGGTTCAAATTGCAAACCCTTGCAAGAAAGAAGGGGATTTTGTTAAATGTCTTGCAATTACAAAAATTCCCTGGAGCGACTGATTATACAGCACTCAGACACCCACTTTAAGTGAACAAGGTTGTTAGCTGAACAGAAGATGATCTGTTTCCATGCTTGGAGTTTTTCCAGAGGTGCTGGTGAATATAAATCTCTTCTTGAACCGGCAGATACCTCATTCACACCAACGCAACTCCGGTTCAAGCTCCTGCTAGAGCTTTTCAGGTTCAGAACCGGTTCTTTGGTTTAGCTCCGGCTCTTTTCACACCGCCAGAGTCCGACTGGTGCTGCGTCATTGCGTCATCGTTTGCGTCATGACGTAACCGTTTGCGTGCCTGCTTCATAAAGCCAAACTGCGCGGAAACCCCTCACAGCTCACACCGACAACAACAACAATGGCCGATCGTGTTGAAGCGGTACTCGTTTTGGTTTTGTTAAAAACCAGCGATTGCCATCTCTTTCTGCAACTGTTGGAGAATTGCTTTGGACCGCTGCTCCCCTCCAGCTTCCTCTGTACCTCTTCGGAAGACCAGATTCCCAGTAGGTAGCTGGTCTCTTCAGTGGACCACTGCTGCTTGTTAAGTTTCTCCATCGTTGTGTACAAACTAGATAAAACGCGGGCTTTTTGTTGTTGTTCAGGAGTTGATCCCGCCCCTGCCCCCGCCTCGACGAAAGCGTGACGTATGCGGTGCTTTTGCTCTAGCCGGAGAATTTTTTGGTGCTTGAAACGAACCGGATTCCGGAGCTAAGAGGCTGCTCCGCTGCGGTGTGAACAGGAAAACTCGGTGCTTTTCAAGCTCCAGCTCCGAACCGGCCCTGAAACACCGTTGGTGTGAATGAGGTAAGAGTGAGCTTATAATGTATATCAAATCATGGCCTCTGGTTCACATGCTGGTATGGTTGTTGTTGCCTTTCCCTCAACTAAACCAATGTTGGGCAGTGATACATTTCTTGCTACCAAGTTAAAGTAAACTTGTTTTGTTGTTGTAAGGGATTCAGTAAATACAAAACAGTAACTGTACTACTCACAGTAATGCTCCGTTAGCTCTTTTGCTATTAGCGGCAGGCTTACATCAGTGTACGCTCTCTGTGTTCAGCTGACAGACCAACCCAGTCTCACAGCATTTCGTGTTACTGTATAGTCACGAAATGTAATCTATTGATTCTTATTCACCAACACGATTTTCCCCTTTTTTTCGTGTCACACAGAACGATTTTAAAAGCAATGTATTTCTATTGGTAGTATGTCTTGTGCCTGCACCACGTATTTTTGTCCGGTAGGGTCTTGGAAGACCGGAAGCTGTGTGGTTCATAAAAACATTTTCTTACTCAATATCAAGCCAAGATTATTGTTTTTATTTTAAATTGTATAATGTCAGACTTTTTTTGCCGTCCATGAGGAAAATAAATGGGGCTCAGAATACTGAAATATGTATTTTTAAAATCTTTTTTTCCTTCTAATTTGTTATTCTTTTCTAAATAACACACTGTTATTTACTCAACAATAACACACAATTAACCTTGTTTTTATTTATTTGTTTGATTCTATAATCTCGGGCTTTTTTGCCGTCAGTCAGGGACTGAATTTCAAAATAAAGTCATTAATAATATTATGTATGAAATTATTTTGTCTATTAACTAGGGCGCCGGGTCATGTTATGACCGTCTTTTCTATGTTGCTGTGAGGTTTTTCCATCGGTTTGGGGTTTAAAATATAAAAACAGTAATAAGCCAATAAGTGATAAGCCTTATCAGCCATAATTATCAACAGAATTGCGTTGCCAGGCAACAGCTTGGGGTGAAAACAGTATTACCGGTCTCGAAGTTTTCATAGTAAAACCGGAAGTATTCCCCTCACTGTCAAATTATTTTACAGTGATATCTGCATTACTCATCAACTAAAAACATCAGTTTATCCTTGTTAATTACACAATATTGATTGGTTTAAAGTGTGTACAATGCTTTTGTGTTTTTCCCCTTCGATTCGGAGAAACAAATAGTTTTTTAGGAGTTTAGGATGGCCGAAGACACTACACTACCCATAATCCTCAGCTATCGTTTGGGACTACACCCTCCGCTTTGCTTGAAAACCCCGTGATTAGTCCTCAAGCTCTGTCATTGGATGTTGGAGTGGCAGTGCACCAAGGTTACGCCAAGCGTCAAACAGCACTTTGAAATGGAATGAAACCCATCCACGGCAGACAAGTGCTAACAATCAGGCGAATATTTGATAGTTGGTGCTTGAAAAGACTAAACATTTATCTGCAGATCCCTATAAAGCATATTCATTACTCGTTATTCTCTACTAATAGTTAATTAAAGACTGTATATAATGGCTATTTTGCACATCCCTTTCAAGATTTCAAAATGTTCTAAGGTTTATTGACATATCATATACACAACTACGGTGTAGTTATGCAATGAATTAAAAACTTGGGTCGCAGGTTCCTCAACAGTGCATTACAAGACATCTATTAAACTGTCATATTCTGCACATTTCTTATACTATCTACATACATCTTATAAGAGTATAATATATATGTATAATATCAGTTAAAATAAGTGCTTAAACATAGTTAACATTGCAGGAAAGCAATATATTAGACGTTAAGTACTTTGTCAGGCTTAATATTTATCTGTAGATACCCCCAAAGCTTTTTTCTTATTTAAAAGAAGACCTTTACTTAAAGGTGGGGTATGTCATTTATTTCAGAAACACTTTTTGTTATATTCCATGGAATGCTCTTAACATCCCGATAGCAATGAATATATTAAATGCTTTGACAATAAATACATAAAAAAACGTCATCTGTGGAAGCCGTAGCGCTGTAAAAAGCACGACCAATCATTTTAGCCGGCCCGGCTAAAATAACTGGATGGCCTACCTGCCTGTCAGCCTTCCATCTGTGCACAAACTTATCTCGTGCCCTCAATGGTCATGTGCACGTTCGTGTGTGTTGGAGGAGGGGCTCTGTAAGGAAGTGGCAGATTTTTTCCGGTTGTGTATTTTCAAATTCTAGCGCACCCGAGCTGGTTTCTCCAAAATTACATACCCCACCTTTAAAGTATTCTTTAATGTTTAAATAAAGCCTTATTAGTTTGTCTGTTTTGCACATCCTCCTATTAATATCTTTGTACATCCGGCACTAAACTGTTTTATTGTAGAGGTCACTTACAGTATCTTCTTGATTTTTTCTATTCTATATTTCTATCATTGACGTTCTACTTTCCCCCTAGAGCAGGGGTTGGCAACCCCTGGCACGCGTGCCACCATAACCAGTGGCACACTAGGAATAAGTGGAATAAGTGTGCAAAATATTAAAATTTTATTTTCGGATCCTGAACGAGACCGCCGCCAGAGCGCGTCTCCCCGTTACCTGCAGAAGGAAGCCATGCACGCAACGCAGCCGCTTTCCTCCGTGGTGCAGTGCTGATCGTTTCACCACAGAGTAAAGCACTTCACAAATTGCAGTACCCATAAGGAGCTGTACAAATGCCGCAGTTTTTGCGTGGCTGTGTCTAGTTGAAAGCCAACTGGCGATCTGCTCATCTCTCATCGAAATAATATGCTACAAAGGGGCGGACTGGCCATCTGTGTGTTCTGGAGAATCACAGAACGGACGATCGTCCTTATTATTATGCCGTTTAAACCAAGCGGCAAACTCTGGGGCAGAGCCCGGACGCCAATAAGGAAGTGCCACAAACTGCATTCATCTATTGGCCGATAGGCGATGACTGCAGAAAGGAGGAATTTCCATAGACCCATGTTAAAATGCCCAACTTTACAGCAGAAATAAACATGTTTCTACCCCTGGATGCAATACAAATTATTCGGGATATAGTTAGATTCCACCTTAATGATTATTAATTGTTGAGTGAATTGTTTTATAACGTGACCCTTTTATTTATATTAGATCTTAAAGTTTTTGCATAAATTAGGGCGTGGTCACTTTGATGGACAGGTACGTGCCTCACTGTCAGCTAACAGCAACTTGTCCACTCTGCTAGGCTACAACGTTAGCTAGTTGTAGTTACTGTACTTGACCCTTTAGCCGTGTTCGTGGTGATTGTGCCTTTTAGGGAATGTTGTTACAAATACCAGACAATTAAAATGTCGTGCTGTGCGGTTGAATGTACTAACAGAACTTCCAAGAAGTCTACTTTTCGTTGAGTAAAATGATAATATTATACATGTTAGCAGGTGTTTGTGGGCTTGTTATATAGCTTATTAACCAGCTAAGGATGTAACCCTTTATACATGTGTATATATATATATATAAATACAGTTTAGTTTATGATTCAGCCTTGGGTAAGACTTTTATAGTCTGGTTATTTATATATATATATATATATATAGTATGGTTTAAACCAATTATTTAAAGTTGTTTGTTAAATTCGGCATCATGTAAGTTGCGCTGACAGGTCCACACACTGCTTCCCCGCAGCGAGGCTCCCCCCGCCCTGTTAACAGTTCACGAGCGCCGAGCTCCTCACCCCCCCCCCCCCCGTAGATAATTCACGATCGTCGGCACGCTGATAAAACTTCATATCAAAAAGGTTGCCGACCCCTGCCCTAGAGTATGTACTCCTAATATTTTTTTCATCAAATATAAATATAACATTTTCAACAAAAACATTCAATAACGTGCTTTAACCACTAGGTGGTGCGGGTTAAAAAAACTTTAAAAGTTTAAAGTGTTAACACAATAAATGATACTTTCCAGTATAAGTTTCTAGTTTAGTTTATGACAGATGTATTTTGTTATCCACACATATTGTTTTGATATTTGTAACACCAAACCGACAGAAAAGATGGTCTTAACATGATCCAGTGGTCTAGTTAATAAAACATAATATCAAACATAATATTACTATTAACTTTATTGTGAAATAAATACACACAGCATACAATGCCATAATAACTTTTTATTATTAGTGTAGGACACTTATGTATGTATAACATCTGAAGATGTGTAGTTTTATTCATGTTTTCACATAATTTTACAGGATATTGCTATAATATTTCACATGTTTTACTTCTACACATTAATATCTGATTTACAGACAGAAAGGTATATCTGTCATTTAATGTTAAGCTATTCCATAGATGTGTCTCCCATCACCCAAAACCCCTGACTATTCTCTCAACTCAGTATTTACATTCTTTAATTCAAAGAAAGAAAAATCAGTAATATCTTTAAAAACTACAAGTCCCTTTCTATCAGCTGTGAACCGTTATGGTGTAAATATAACCTATCTACCAATTGGATCAAATATAAAAGTCAGCCGAATTAGTGTTGATACTGCAAGGAGACGTATTGTGTGAAGAGAAATTGAAGATGTTGTTTATTTGCTGATATATTTATGATCCACGTCATGTATTCAGTTTCGGTGGCAGTTCTTCCAGTTTGTCCAAAGGTCTTCTCATCAGGGCTCAATAAATAAAGAACTACAGCAGATGTGTAATATTTATT
The DNA here is from genome assembly GCA_031216635.1 of Dissostichus eleginoides. Taxonomy (NCBI): domain Eukaryota; kingdom Metazoa; phylum Chordata; class Actinopteri; order Perciformes; family Nototheniidae; genus Dissostichus; species Dissostichus eleginoides. Next base: position 20,298,916 of record CM062266.1, on the reverse strand, counting down.
GCAGGCGAACCGTGTATTACAATGCCGTTATGTGATGACTTCCAAAGAGAAAAGCAAGAACACTCGGAATAAAGTATTATTTTCTTTTTTCGGAAGTGTAGTACCGCCGTTTGGCCACAGCGAATATTTTCCTCAGAGTCCGGCGCACTTCCTGGGGTTATATGCTTTCACAGCAAATGCTGGCTTACCGGTATGTTTGATATGTGGAGAGAAGTTGTCAAAGGTGCTGCAGCCTTTACATATATGGGAGGAAAAACACGGAAGAGGAAGACAGCTGACGATCTTCAGTCATTATTCAATCAGTTAACTCTTTTTTAGGGTGCAGCTATATGTTTATGTTTATTTTAAAGTGGGCACATTTTAATTTGATTTATTTTCTTCAAATATGCAGAGGACTCCCCAAGTGCTGTGTTTAATTTATTTTAAAGTAGGCCTTTGTATTTTTTTTTTATTCTCCTTATAAGAGTTCTTTGTTTATTATTAGAGGTCAACAGTTTTCTATAATGTAATAAATAATCAATGCAAAAAAACTGTATTTTTTGTCTATGATATAACAATATATACAACTCTATAAGCTATCAAGCCATCAAATATGTTTTGCGGCTCCAGACAAAAAAAATTGGTGGAAAAGGGGGCAAAATGTCTCTTTTAGTCAAAAAGGTTGCAGACCCCTGAGCTAGGTGTTAGTCAGTAAATATTAAATACAGAGTATGTGATGTTTTCCTATGGATGCTTTAAACATTCTTTACAGGCATCTTTGAGGGAGCTAGGCTAAGTAAGAAATGTAATGTAACGTGCAACCAATTGCTTTTGCGGTTGAGTAATTAGCAGTACTGTGACTACTTAATTGACGTAAGCACTTAGTATCTTCTTTTATCTGACAATTTGCTGTAAGCTGTTGGTTTCTCTGTCACTGATGCCATTCTCTGTTCACATGAGGAAACAGGAGCAGAGCTCTCCTATAATCGCCCCGGTGTCTGTATGAATGTGCAAGTGTGTGTGTGTTTGTTTCTTCCCAAGCATCTGCCGTCATCCTGCTGCTGAAAAACCAGGTGCATATAAGTCATCCAGTGAGAGGTCGTCACTAATAGGATAGAGGCTGCTCCACAGGAATGAGCTATGGCCTTATTACCCACCTCACTTCCTTGCAGCCGGGCGTCCTCCCGTAAAAGCCCAACAACACTGTTCCTATCCTCTCTCCTAAACATGCTCCGTCCATACATCTATCCATCCTTCTGCTTCCTTCTCTTTCTCACTTAGCCCCCACATTTTCTTGAAGCTTTTCCCCCTTTTCTCCCCCCCTGCCTCTTTACTTCCCCCTCCCTTCTTCCGTCTTTTTTCTCTTGACCTCCTTCGCTCCTTTACTCCAAAACTCCCCATCACCTCCCCTTTCTTCTTCTCTCCCTACCTCCAGCACCTGATTTCTACCCTGCATTAAAATGGCCTCTTCTGAATCTCTCCCCTCAGCAGAGCACCTACCTGATTTACTCAGATCTCCTCTTTCCCATATCTCCCCCCCTCCTTTCTCTCTTCTCCAATCCTACCTCAACCTGACCCATCCCTCTCCTTTCTTTTCATTTCCTTTCCTTTCCTCTCCATACTCTTCTAAACTTTCATCATATGCCTCCCCGCTTGATCTATTAATCTCTCTCGGTTCTCTCTTGGTCTTCCTTATCCCCTTGGCTCCTTTCCTCCCTTGCTCCCTCCCTCCCTCCTTCTCACCCCATTTTCCCCACCTCTCCCAGCCTCAGCACCTGCTCCTGAAGCTGTCTAGACTTGCAATGAATGGAGAGAGAGGGAGGAGGTGAATGTGTGCAAAAAAGGAGGGTAAGGGAAAAAAGAGACACTGAGAAGTGTTGGAGTGGAAGAAGAAGATGGGAGTGTTTGAGGAGAAAGATAGAGTGGATAGAAGTGTCGAGTGGATGACATGAGAAAGTGCAGAGATATTGTTGGAAGGATTTGTGATCTAAAGTGGAGCTGTTCATTTTTAAAGAAAATAAATCCCACTACTTCTTAATGGTTGCTTTTGAGTTGTCAGTTTTTGTCCCAGCTCTCAATTGTAGGAGCACAATAACAATCATGTTCTGTGGTTTACTGCTTCACACCCACCTCTGTCCACGTGTCTGTCGTTTCATTTTTCAATTGCGGCCCATTTTTCAATGTGATAAACCTTCGTAATCCACACATTTGATCAAAGTAAAGATACGTGATCCAAGAGGACTCCGTCCTGTCATATTGTGAATATGTGTGGTGGCAGAGGAGGAGGGAGGGAGGTAGGAGGAAGTGATATGAGAAAAAAGGAATGATGGCCCCAACCGAGTGATGAGGCAAATGAGGACGAACAGATGCTAGATTACATCTTTATATGACAGATACACACACACAGTTTGTTTGATGGTCGGCTTGTTTGTGTGGTTCAGAGTGTGTGTGCGTGTGGGTGTGTGTGTGCTTGACAGGATGAGGTGTCCTGTCTGTCTATAACAGGATGTGATAATTAACCTTTTTCCTGCTGAGCGGAGCTATTAAAGCTAAGGCTTTAAACACGTTTTATCACAAACACAACACATTACACACCTTAGGTTGTTTAGAGCTGTTGAACACAACCAGGGACATTCTGCAGTAAGCCAGTTGTTATAGAGGTTATTATGCCTATCCATGTCTATTTTTATTTTTGAATCTTGCCATCCATTAGTTGTTAAACAAATTGGTCTAGGTGGAGCCAATTTTACCTGCTTTAAATACTGTGTAGCTGGTTATTAAACTGTGAACTGGGAAAAGGTTATAGAGTGGTGCAGGAACGAGTCCTAAAACCCGGAAGTGAGTTAGCATTTTACCACTTCCGGTTTCCTCGTCTCAGAGTCAATGTTTTTTTTAACTAGTTTTTGGAAAATAGCTCTAAATAAGGTCTGTGGTTGACACAGATTTAAGAGACAGATCACGTTTTTTTCTACGACATTAAATACATCAGCAGTGACCCCACTGGTGATTTTTGAAGAGTTGACGTGTCTAAAAAACGATGGTTGTTAACAAGTGGCTGAATAGGACTACAGAAGTTGTCGAGGACATTGTACGTCATTACGCGGAACACGTAAACACTCCTCTCAGTTTGTTTGCCCCTGTTCTGCTTGAAAGCAAGTACCTGCGCTCTTGCAAAATGTTAAAACAAACGCTACAACTTCAATCTGTATCTTTTAATATCGATCTTAAGTTGGCGTGACGTCGAAGTCGTGCGACCCTGCTGTACCCGGCTATAGTTCGTTTATAGCATAACGTTAGCATTTTGCTTCTGGCGATTAGATATATGAGTCGAAAATGATCAAAGTAGGGTAGACATGTGGAGATTATCCAGCTGAACAAAACGTGCATTTATCAAACAGGTTTCTTTTCCACAGATCTTATTTTTTACAATATTCCAAAATCCTATGGAGAAATCCCGTTGCTCTTTTGTCGAGGGAACCCTTGCGCAGCTTACTTCCGGGTCGGCCTACAAAAATACATCATCACTGCACCACTCTATTGACTTAAATAATAACATATCATTTTGCTTTGGTGCTCAAGGTCGTACAATAAGTACATCATAACTATACCTAGGTAGATACATTTAAATGTACTGAGTAACCTTCAACCACTGCTAACAGAAATGCACATGCACAGAAACATAAACAAAAGATTCTCAATAGAGCCAACGTGGCAGATGGGCCAGCAATAGAGTAACATATGACTTTGTGCCCCCGAGTAAGTCTCCAGCAGCAAAGGCCAGCCAAACCTTAGCCACTAATGAGGCTCTACACGCAGTCCCACCGAGCCTACTCCAAACACTAGGAAGCAGACTGTAGACGCATGCTCACGCACACACACTGGCAGACAAACACACATACATCAAAGAAATGTTTAAATCTGAAGCACAACGTTGGGCACTAAAGCGAACCATAAGGGGCACATTAGCATGGCATGTGTTTGGAAAAAGCCTTGCAGATACAATTGTGGTGCACTTTTATGTTTTAACTTCTTTGGCATCCTTTTCTACTAATCCTTGGTTCTGAGGTAGGTATGGGTGATTTGGACTAAATTCAGCTATAATTACAGTATCACAGCTAAATTGATATGTGGCAGGATTTCATATTAAAATGCAAGTTTAACAATCTTTTTGAGCCAAACGTTTTTAATTGCTGTAGCAAACTTATATTACATTTTTTTATGAATGTATGCAGTTATACAACTATACTATACTAACTATACAGTAAACTATTAACAATTCAAAATAACCTTTAAAGGTCTCCTATTATGCTATTTTTAGGCATATAGTATTTGTCTCAGATATATAATAATATATAAAAAACATGTCTATGATGTGTTTGGCTCAAAATACCAAACAGATCATGCATTTTAGAAATCCCTCATATCCCTCTATTCCAGCCCTGTTATGGCGCATTTCCACTGCAGGGCCTCGCACGGCTTAGTACGGTATAGTTAGGCCTTGGTAGACCAGGCTCACTTTATGCTGCATTTCCATTACAGTTTAGTAGCTGGGGCAGTAACTATAGTAACGCAGTGTAGGCGGAGCCGTGACGTCATCTTCAATGCGAAACACAAAAACAACATCAGCCGTTAGCTGTTAGCCCTCAGAGCTCACAGCTCCTCATATTCAGAAACTAGACAAAAGTTAAACCAGTACAAACCACAGACTTTCTGTGTCATGGTGAATACAGTCGCTGGTTTATTTATGTCTGCATAGGCCGTTGTTGTGAGTGTGGACGGTCGGAGCATATACAACGTTAGCTTAGCCGATCTCCATTTAGAAAACACGCATTTTAAAAGGTTTTTCGCCTGCCGTCTGTCTGCAGACTTGTCAAAGCATTAATTCATGGTTTTTACTAACTGGTATCAGTATGTTGTTACTTCGGCATCATTTTGAAACGTGTATTACAATTAAATCACGGTAAAATATGTTCATTTTCTTGTAGTTGCCAGCGATTCTCTCACTAGTTTAGCATACTCAGCCCGGTTGTTGGCCTGGAACCTCGATTTTGGAGAGCCAGAAAAACTGTGAAATAGTACCCGCTAGCCGGAACTACGCCTAGTGGAAACGCAACCAAAAACGGGCCGCGCACGGCACGGCACGCTTAAACCGCGCTCCGTGCTGTAGTGGAAATGCGCCATTAGAGAACTGCAGGTTCGGGGTCCTTAGCTTGAAAAAAAAAAAAAAGAGGAGGGGGAGCTAATGCCTGCTCAGATTTGTACCAGAGATAAAGCTAAATGCTGCCGTGATTAAATGCCATATCATGTTCCAAATCACATCAAGAATTTTTCTGAAACAGTATGGAGCTCAAATGCTTTTTCTCTTGTGGGTTTACCACAAGGTGAGTTCCTTTTTTTATTTCCTGCTTTTGTACACATACTCTCTCCAGTACAGCTTAGCCCTCAACTCAGTCAGAACTAAGGCGATACTGTTAGCGTTAGCATAGAAAGCTAAGAACACACAATATGTACACAAGACAACTGTGAAATTATTGAGTCAGATCATTTTTTGTTGTTGTTGTCGAAACTAACATCACATGTCTATCCCCTGCACCAAGCTAGCACAAACACAACTTAACCAGTCTTTCCAAACCATTCTCACGGCATTTCGTGTTATAGTCACGAAATGTAATCTATTGATTCGTGTTCACCAACACGATTTTCCCCTTTTTTTCGTGTCACACAGAACTATTTTAAATTAGCTTGCTAATGTAAACACAGACCATATTACTTCCAAAACAGTCGGTCATTGTTTCTGATAGCAACTTTCTGAAAGGGCCGTGGGTCAAAATTTCCGATATTACGTGATTTACGTCATATCGGACACAAATCTGGATCAGCTCCGTTGTACCCCCGTTTTCAGAGATTTGGGTGCGGAGGAAAAGAGAGAGGGTTTTATTTTCTGATGCTGCGTGAGTTCCCTGACACACCGGGGAAACATATTTATGTATAAAATACATCAAAAAGTGCATTTTGCATGATAGGTCCCCTTTAAATACCTTTATTATTATTTTTGACACTTACATTTTAATAAAAACTAACAATATTATTTGTCTTATATTATATTTCAGGTTGTTGTTATGCTGTCTGTTTTAGGCGTTCTTGTATCATGGAGGCGGAAGGCCTTTAAAACATAACGTTTTGTATTTTATTTATTTTGTCAAAAACAATCATATAAAAAACAAAAGAAAAACATGTTTATTTACAGATTGGCTGTTTTTTGAAGCTCCATGGAGGAAATTATACAAATTAGGGGTTATTTAATGTTTTTCACAGCACGATAGCCAAAGCCAAAAAGAAAAGCACTGCATGCACTCACAAGATGTGCCCATGCTCACACTGATACACTGCAGTCAGATAATAACTGCATGCCAAACACAAGGTCAGGCCAAGTTGTACGGCTGCAGCACATTTCATTTTCTTCTGAGAAGTATTGTGAGTCTGCTGATATTATTACAGAGCACCCGAGTCTGAAAGTAATACATTTGAGATATACTAAGGCTAAAACCTGTAATCCACAAATAAACAATAACCATGGCATTGCCTTTTAAAAACTATAAAGCACGTTGTTTTTTTACCCTTTTTTTTTTTTTTTTGCAACAGACCGGTTATGACTAACAGCTTGTGACAGGATGATTCACTTCCAAGGCAGCGTGGAAGAGGATTTACTGTATATTATTACTCTTTGTGTGTACTGCGCAGAATGACTACACAGCGCTTTATATATCTTACTGATTTAGAGCATTTAATAACTAATGGAAGGATGTAAATGTATCACATATGCTGATTAGACCCATATAGATTCTCCTATTGGCTGCTGGTTCAGTCCTGTGCATTTGTGATCATGGCTTTACCAGGGGAGTGCAGTGGGAGTGTTACCCAGAGTGTCTCTTTGTTATTTTAACACAATGTTATTGTGTTTCAGTGAGCAGGATCCTGAGCCAAATACATTTTGAGGACGCAGATTGTTCCGTGATACACATACTGTGCCAAGTGCTGATGGCATGCTGTGTTTTATGGGAAGAAAATCAGAGAAAGAAAGAACAAGAGAGGGAAAACATGAAATGACACTCTCTCTTACCTTAAGAAGCACTTCAACACGTCAAACTGCAAAGAGAAGGAGCGAAAGAAGGGGAGCGACAGAGGAGAGGGAGAGGAACGAGAGGAAAAGAGAGAAAAGAGATTCAGATTAGTTTACCGTTGAGAGCAGTAGCGGAACAACTTTTAAAACACTTCACAGTAGAATGTGCGAGGTAAAACAAAAGAGATTTCAAAGTTCTAGAGTCGATGTCATCTCACACACAGGCATGATGCGCTTTTAGCTGCAATGTCTTTCCTCTTTGCCCATAGAAGTACCACTATTACTATACAGGCCGTTCAGCAGGGTGAAAACAAAAAACATTCTATTTTCTTCTATTCTAGTATTAGATAGAATAAAAGGTGTAATATAATTCCCAAGTCATTCCTTCACAGATTTTCAAAAAATACATTCAAACATTTTATATAATGACAGTAGTCACAGAAATACATTGACTTATTGCTCAATGTAAATTACATGAGCTAAGATTAGTGCATCAATTAATACAAAAATAAAAACATTAAATTGCAACCATTCATATTTTATACAGTAAACATTCATGAAATGGACCGAAATTTGTATTTGTTCATAATTGTAAGCCAGTCCAGGTGGTTGTTGACAGCTTTGAATGGAAATGTGCAGTAGATCTACAAGAGGAAGCAAAGCGAAGCACTTTCTGCTGCACTGAATACCATTTGACAGTTTCATCATTTAAAAACAAATCCTAGAGGCGGCTCTTAAATCTGCTTTTGAGTGGGCTGTTTAAGAGAGAACTTGCAGAGTTAAAATAAACAAACCAGGGAAAAAAACATTCTCGAAATAGCCCTCATGGATTTGCTGAATCTCTGGAACCTTTTCAATATTTATTCCTCTCTTCCCTTAACTCTGCAGCACCAGACTTTATCAGACACCAATAGAGCGGAGCAGGAAGTGGGGAGATGGTACTGGGTTTTTATCCCTTGCCAACCAGTGACCTACTGTACTTCACACTGCTATGCTCTCCTGGCTGCGATATAGGCGGCCTTGGAACGAGACAATGCAAACACCCTGAAGCTGTCAGTATGCTCATCAGAAGGGCTTGTCGGATGGTCGAATAGCTTCTGACACACCTCCCCCGACATCTCTATTCAGTGTCAAAAAGGTGGGGGCTGTGTCCAACTACTTTGGTTTCTCTCCAAAACTGTCATTCACACCCACTTCACGCCCTGATTGGCCAACTCTGTGCAGGTGAGAAAAGAGCCATGGTTACAACTCTCTCTATTAGTCATTTTTTGTCACTGCAACACTATGAATGTCTTCCAGGCGACACTGTTTGCCATTATCCGTGTGTTTAACAGATATCACACCTCTGCCCTTTCTGGATAACTGCTGGCTTTTCACCCTGCCCTCCCGTGTGGCCGTTCATTCAGGACAACTATAAACACGCTTGATAAGGACAATGTATGAATTAGTTTTGATGTACACATACCCTAACACACACCCATAACACACTGTCAGAAAGAATTTAAGTGCTTTTTGATTGGCAGATGTAAAATGCTGTCAGACATATTGTGGAGGTTGAGCTCACATGAAAAACAATGATCACTCAACTTGGTTTCTGAAAGTTCCCCAAGATAACATTTAGATATTTTACTTGAACTTAAATACACTCTAAATTGAAGTAAAAGCCAAGCAACCAAAGGATTTTAAATGGAAAAAATAGCAGGATGAAGGAGGCCGTCCCCAAAATGTTACCATGTGAATTTTTCTGAGGATTTATTTTGTGGCACAACTTTTAGAGATATAATAAAAGGTATACAATATACAGCTAATGTATTTGGTACGGTAATGGGAATGAATGCATTATTTTATATATTGTTTAAATCTCAGATGGTTACGGAATACTATTTGCATATACTATATTTAGGCTTTTTTTTTCAGACAGAAGAGATAAAGTAATTGAAAATGGCAATAGCAAGGGGCATGAGATACAGAAAATAATTGTAGATAAAAATGAACAAGATCCATGGCCTGCATTAAACTGGTCACACAAGCGACTGAACCAGGCCACCATGGTGTTCAAGACATTGATATTTTCGCTTTTTGTTAGCACTTTAGGACAGCAATTAATCCATGTATTGCCTTTGAGGGATCATGTTGGGTTGTTGCACTCTCACTAGCAGTGCACATTTGGTATTGGTATTTTAGCATGGAGCTGCAGAATGCATTCTTCAACAAAAAAAGAGATGAAACAGCAGCAACATCCTAGCCAACACCTCACCTGTCAAAGACAATTAGTCTCAACTATAACAATACTTTGGTAAAACTATTTCAGAGAAAGGTGCTGACAGATAAAAAAGTGTTAGGATTAAAAAAGTTTTTTTTAAAAGTGACGGGCAAATTAGACAATCTTACACATCTGTGTCATCACCACCTTTTATTGTACCATGGGATTATTTTTGTAGTTGTGGAAGCATCTTTATACTAGGTGAAGGTGCTATTTCATTATTATTTACATAATGGTAATTCTTTTTAAAATGATCATAGGGGCATATTACAAATCCAAGTTATCTTGCTGTGTAAATGTGTGGCTTGAACACAATTTAGATTAAGTCTGTAATTAAGCTCAGAACAAATAACAACACTATATCCATATGCTCTAGACAAGATCTGACACCCGTGAATGCACAAAGAAATTAAAACCCCAAAACACACACACACACACACACACACACACACACACACACACACACACACACACACGTAAACACACTGCTATCAGAGTGTTTCATTAGTGAGGAGCAGATAGATTACCCTCCCAAAGGAGACATTGACCAAGAGGCCATTGATCTACTGAGCTAAGCCAGTGTGTGTGTGTGTGTGTGTGTGTGTGTGTGTGTGTGTGTTAAAATGTGAAAGTCTAAGTGCTTGCATGTGAAAAGTAGCCTACTGATGGAGTCTTTAAGTTGTTAGAGTAAGCAAGTGCAGTCAATCTAATCCAGTCGTGTTTAATGAAGAGAGAAAGAAGCAGGCAGTTGACACACTCATTACGTCCAATTACTCTTTCCAATCACTGCCATTTCACTCACTCACCAGATAGAGAGGGAGTGGGAGAGACAGAGAATCAGCAGTATTTATGTCTTGGCAACCCGCCATGGGAAAGAGATTGATAGTACTTGAATGATAAATTAAAAAAAAGTATTCCTCTTATGGAATGACAATATGGTGCATACTGTAGGAGGTATCTAATATCATTTGCTCTCATTCAACCCCATCAGAGTACTGAAGTGTAAATCAGTCTGGCTAAAGCTGTAATTACTCAATTACACAGCCTTATTGATGGTATAATAAAGATTGTTGGGCTCAGGGGTTGTAATCGTGACTTATGGTAATAATACAATGACAAAACCATATTTCCCATAATGAGCTCGTTGTAAACAGTAACAATCACAAACAAAAACAAGAACAGTGATATTACTGGTGACATATTGTCTGCCTAAATGTGTGTGTGTGTGTGTCCCAGTTACATGTGTGGGACTTGTAATTAGCTCCCCAGCTCGTTCTCTTACATTGGATGTGAAGGTAATTGGGGCTTTTGGACACTCGCTCTCAATCTCTGTGTGTGTGTGTGTGTGTGTGTGTGTGTGTGTCTGTGTGTGTGTGTTTGTGTAGTGTCTGTATTCTGGAGAATGGCCAAACCATTACTGTGTGCTCAGCCTGCTCTAAAGCAGCTTGTGATTCATTAGTAATGGCTCCATTTGCAAACTAAATGAGTGTTTGAGTGGCGAACGACCACGTGTGTGATAATTGTGTCCACTTACTTTACAAGCCTTCTTTTTCTTTTTAGTAAAACATGTAAAACCTACTGCCTCTCTCTCTCAAACACACACAAACAGAATTATGTTGAAAATGTAAAGTATGTTTGAGGTGTGTTTACTCAGCCAGCACAAGAAGCTCATGTGGATATAATGAAGTCACTGTGTCATTAATTACTGGTGTACACCTGCTCATCTCAGCTAATTAAACATGCTGACACAAACATGTATGCAAACACACACTCTCACAAGAGTTGCACACACATGCACACTTCATACAATCACACGTTTGCAGTTGTGCACACGCAGTAACATATATTCCATCACACTCTGGCTCAAGCACGAACTTCGCGACAAGTTTTCTTACACCGACGAGTCAAAAATACATTCTCATTTTCACTTTGATGAAGGTGAGATGTCACCGCTAAACACAGCACGTTTTCGAGGTTCTCTCTCTCCTCCTCTCCCTTCGTCTCTCATACAAACACGTCTTCGTACACCTCCTTCCTTTATCACCCCAACATTCTTCCGTCCTCACACTCCTTCGTTCCTGCACGCATTCGGTTCCCACTGTCTCTCGGTACTCTGTATAGTCTATTCCCTGCTTCACTCACACTATCTCCCAGTCTTTAAACTCTCTCTCAGTGTATGTGTGTGAGTCACAGTATGTGTCTGTGTCTCCTCCCAGCCCATTTTCTCAACAAAGGCCACAGCTGCTGCCGGTTTGCTGAATAAAAGATGACAGAGCCATAATATCAGGAGATTACCAGCTAACGAAACAATGATTTTGTCCAATTTAAATAGCGACATCAGTTGCATCACAAGCAATTCACATGTCAACTGTGATATCATGATGTTTGTGCAGATGAAACAGTTTTCATTTGGTGGAAGAGAGACTCCCTGACTCTGTCTCTCTCCCCCTTTTGTTCTCTCACTCCCCATCTCTCTCTCTCTCTCACTCATGCTTTTACCCCACACATTTACTCTGGCTCTCTCGCCCTCCCTCTATCTCTCTCACAAACACACTTGCACACACACACACACACACACACACACACACACACACACACACACACACACACACATAGAGCATATGGCTATTCCTCTCCTCTTTGAAGGGTTGCTTTGAAGCTATGGCACCCATATCGATTGGCGCTCAGATGAGCTCGCTTCGCCAGAGCCCTGCGATTATCTGTCGCTTTATTTCAAACAGAGCGCGAGAGAGGGGGGCTTACACACCCATCACTCACTCACACTCTCACAGTTAGTTATACACTCATACATGAAGCAGACAAACACACACCCTTACACACACGCATCCACACACACAAACGGGGATAATGAGATGAGCTTACACGCTGAATCCCGATACTTAAGGCAAGCTGCGCTTCAGAACTGACAAGTGAGTGGTGAATGTTAAGAGAGTGAGGACATCGCGGGAGAAAGAGACCATTAAGTTTGGCAAAGTGATGAAACTTATGAGAAAACGCTCCACCTACGGACAGACTCTGATTTAAAAAGAAATATCAGTTCCTGTTATGGGAATTAAGAAAAGGAGCATTTCAAATGGCTAGGTTCATGTGTAAAGGCTAATCTCAGGGTCAAGGTTACCGCTGTATATTAACTTATTAAACAACAACAATTCAAAAATAAATTAATATAAGATCTCAAAGAACAAAGCATGGCCAGGGTGGATTGCTTTTGCAGACTGCAGCAGGGATTATTCAAAGAGGGAAGTTCTGCCTAATGCCCATAGGAGTGAAAAGAGAGTGAGCCAGGGTGACATGAAATGTTAATGGTCTGCCCAGAGCAGCAGAACTTCATAAAAGACTTGATTTAGAAACTATCAGTAGCTTTCAGGAACAATGAATACTGTCACATTGCACATAGAGCCACACAGACACACACTGACACACACACACATGCACGCAACATACCACTCATGATTTGATTAAAACCCGGGGCTACAATGCGGAGTTGTTATTGAGAATAAATATATTTTTTTGTGTGTATTTTGTGTGCTATAGAGTATTAAACAATACGAGACACAAAAAGATGGTTCACAGCTGAATAAATACAATCCTTATTACTATTTGTGTCAATCACATGGATTACTCTCACAACGTATTGAACTTAAAACGGATATAATCATCAGCTCAGGGTTCAAAAATATGTGTGACATTCCTTGGAGGGACTTAATGAGGACAAACACACCAGATGGAACCACCTGTGGGCACCAACGCAAAAAGCATATGTCTTATTGGGGTGTTAAATGTTGGGAATGATCTGGCTGTGAATATTTTGTTTATCTGTGATATTAAGGCAGGGAAATAACGAAGCTGACATTTAGTCTGTGTTCAAAGCTGTGCATCGTCTATCTGTACTTTTATCACCAGCAAAGCACTTGAGACTCCCTGAGCTCTGTGTTTCCCAAAGGTGAAGGCAGGGATGATTAACTCAGACCTCAGAGACAGTGTCAAAGGTCAGCAATAGTTGAAGTTTGAAAATATAGATTGTGATATAGTATCCTGTTATTGTTCGACAAAAGTGTGTTGGCTAAATCAATGCTTCCAGGCAAAACTGTAACTAAAAAATGTATATACATTTTAGTTTTTCACATTAAAAAGAGAATTTTAACAATCTTGTTTTTGCACTCACTTATGCTGCAACAGAAAGAGAAACAAAAGATAAGGGTCAACATTGATGCTATCTCTTTGAGGCTGTAAGGCTCATTGTGAACGTTTTTTAAGAGACTTACACAGGAACTAGACACATTCTGACCTATTGATAGAGTGGAGTCAACAGAGAATGCACCTTCTTCGCAAACTGAACTCTTTCTCTGTCAGGCCTTTCATTCTTTGTCGTTTTTACCAAGCATTCATTGAGAGCCTTATTTGTTTTTCTTTTATCTGCTGGTTCCATAGCCTTACACTGAAAGACAGGAACAGCGTAAACAAGATTGTTAAAGTGTAAATGCTCTACCTGCTCTAAAGACAAATCACTTTTCAAAATCATTCATCCCCTCTGCACTCAAACTTTTACATTCTTGAAAGGCTTTTTTAACCTGATTATTTATTTATTATTGTGATGCAATGAACTATTGATCGTGTCAATTGGAATGATCCACATCTCTGCTCCCGGGTGTATCTGTGTGTTTTCTTCCTGTATGTTCCTGCCTGTGTACATGACATAAGCTGCTCATAACCAATTGCCCCTTGCGGGACTAATAAAGTTGTTGATTGATTGATTGAGAAACTGCAAACCACAAATATCAACCTACTGGTGGCGCTTTAAGTCAGTGGATCACCAGAAGTCATTAGCAGGCATCATTCAGGTACCATAAATGTCTGTAAGTGAAATGTGTGCCTGTTCATCCTGCAGATGTTAAAACATAGTGTGCTGCATAAGCTGAAAGTGAGGCTAGAGGAATAGAGAGGGAATCACCAAAGTCAGCAGTATTCATCCCCTGAGGAACATGAATATCTGTATCACATGTAATGACAATCCATTTAACAGTTGTTGTTGTTGTTGTTGTTGTTGTTATAGTAGCTAGATATTTCAGCCAGAAACAAAGTAATGGGCAGACACATTTAAATAACTGTTATCATGCTATCGTGGCTAAAATACAAGAATGGTCATAATTGAAGCCGCAGAGGCTGAAAATATGAAGACATGCTCTAAAATACTGAATTCTACATGTCCTTTGATGATAACAACATGTTTTTGCTACACCATACATGCCTGGCAGTTTGTAAGGTAGGTCGAAACTGTCAGGGTTTTTTTTTTTTTACTTGACTCTTCCAGTCACAGTAGACTACTTACGCACCAGATGGCTTGTACACAAAACCATTGAGAAGCAGTCATTGTTTGTTTTTTTACTGTTTTGAAGAAGGAATGCGGTGTAAAAGGTACTTGGCAGGTGATTGGATTAACCTTTTGTCAATCAAACTCCTTCTGAAGCCACTCAGGAGAAGAACAAGAACATAGTTTCCATTGAGAAAAATCTTAAGTGCTGTTAATTTCTCTTCTCCCAATAGAGAATAGTCTGCAGTCTGTAATAGCTGGTGCTAGCAGAATCGACCCTAACCTCAATGCTGCCATTGTTGTTTGATATGTTTGTTTGTTTTTTGATTCATGACATGAGAGATCCCTGCTGCCATGCAATGTAAACAGGAAACTCTTTCTATGTTCAATCTGTGAGGTTTCCCTTTAAAGTCAGACTAATATTCTGCCATTTGTTCATTCCTTTTTATAGTAAAAAAAAAAATGTGACATGTTCTCTTAACTATTCAAGACCTAGTTTTTTCCAAGGTTTGGTCTGATGTAATGCTTGAACCACAGCTGGAGTGAGCCTGGGAAATGTTCCTGGCCGCTCTTAATGAAGTCAATGTCACAGCTGTTTCTTACCAAACTGTTTTCTGTCTGGTAAATGTGTTATGTATACTATATGTTAATGTACAGTATGTAGCAGTTTGTCTGTGTAAAGATCATTTGTAAAACTGTCAAAAAAAACAAAGTGAATGCACCTGCCACCTGCCTGGGTATATCGAGCTCATGTGTGTGTGTGTGACGATGTGAGCATGTGTGAGTATGTTTATTAGCTGAGGTTTGAGGTTTATGTGCATAAGTGCACCTATGAGAGCCTGAAAGAAATGAAAATGTGTGTGTGTGCGAGAGAGAGAGAGAATTTGTGTGTGCACGCACATGTGAGGTGTGTACTCGTTAGGTCGGTATCCAACCATTGCAATCAGCGGTAATCCTGACTCAGCATCAATAATGACCCCATTAGTCACAAACCCCTACTGGTGTACACACACACACACACACACACACACACACACACACACACACACACACACACATACAAACTTAAACACACATACACACACAGAACTCCAGATGGACACTTCCTCTCATTAGCGTTCATGTGTGTGTGTGTGTGTGCATGTGATATTTGAAAAAAAGACATGCTGATGAATACAACATGTAATGTAAGAACACATCACATCTCCTTCCATTAAAGAAAGCTGCTTGGACAGATATGTTGTCTTTGCATCACTAATAATTCAGTTGATAAGCTGTGTTGATTACAAAAATTGGTAATATGCGTGGTTAAATGCAGAAAGGTCTTAGCAGCTCAATATTATCTTTAACACTTAGTTGTAAAACCTATCCATGATGAGTTTTTAAGAGAAAACATTCTCTGGACTTTTTCACATTGAAATAAACCTAAACATGTTTTTGAAAAGTCATGAATATAAAGGCTTCTGGTTTTTATTTTATTTACAGCAGTATTTTATGCAAAACATTATCTCTCATTTAATATGCACAAATGTGTCCTTTGGTTTTGATCATGTCTTTCAATGGATATTTTTAACTACATGCAAGAATAAAAGAAAATTTCACTTGACTTTCAAACTGTGAGAAATACATTAACAGAAAGAACAAAACAATTACAGTTGTCCCCTACAGTGCGCCTTCAAGGACACGGTAAATGATATTCAAATATAATGCAATTTCAGAACTAATTCAAAGCCATTATTTAACTTGAGCATGTGTTGTCTTGCACTGTGGACATTATGTTCTTTATGGATTGAATATTGGAAAAACTAACTCCTGTTCTAATTTCAAAGTTGAGATATGTATACACACACATACACACACACACACACACACACACACACACACACACACACACACACACACACACACACACACACATTGTTTCAGCCTGGAGTGTGAATAACTGAGAGGTCAGGAACGATATAGTGTAGAGCAGCGGTCCCCAACTTTTTTTGCGCCACGGACCGGTTTCATGTAAGAAAATATTTTCGCGGACCGGTCTTCAAGTTGTGGGGGGATAAATATGACGAAATAAAATAATACGACCTGTGTTCCTGTTTAACTGGTTATTGTGTTAACTGGTTAGCTATTTTCCATTCGGTTGAATGTTGCAATCAAACACACCACAAAGGCATATAATTGCAACAAAAAAAAAACGTGTCTACGGCACCGCGGCACAGACGATTAGATGATACCGATACCGATACCGGTACTGCTTATCGGTATCGGTATTTTTCGATACTCTTATCGATACTTTTCAATAATTTGGTGCTCAAAATTATAGACATGAATACAAGATGTGAAGATTAAACAGTCATTTTATTGTAATTTTCTTGCAGAAATAACTGTATAACTTAAATTCCTTCTCAGAAGCAGACAAAAATAAATAAAATAACTTAAAGGGGTCTGGCTCGCCCTATCATGCTTTTTGGGGTTTTCCCTCATTGTCCTACAGTGACATCATGCAAAACTGTGATATGAAGAAATTGGTAAAAAGGCTAAGATGGCAAGAAGATAAAGGCGAGTACGTATATTATTCTGGATTGTACTTTTAAATCATCACAAAATAAATGATGTGCTGAACTGAAACACGTCAAAATGTGTCGGAAGGTTTAAACATAGAACAAAGTATTTGAGCTTAAAATATGTCAATTCCTAGTAAACGTCCAACTGACCCATACATTGAAACTTTGACCTTTAACAACATTTAAATGCAGTTTTCCAATTCACAATGACATCTGTAAGTTTAACTGGTTTATAAAGCATTCAATGAAAGGCCAAATTATTATAGGTGTAGGAGCTCACATTAATACACTGTCAGTGTTAATAAACTAAAAAAAGACAAGGCGATGTGCCTGCAAGACTTCACTCAGGTAAACAAAACATATCACCCGTGCGCAGCAGCTAACCTGCCTGCGAGCCTTCGCTCAGGTCACATTTACACACGGCGCGGCTGAAGCCCGTGAAAACGCATAGTTGCCGACAGTTTAGTATTTTTTAAATACCGTTACATTTGTCCCGCAAATCGTATCAGGTTGCGTTGAGGAGGACGTTGTTAGCGTGCTACTGCTAGCACTATTAGCACTAGCAGTGTCGCTAGCAGCCACATTGTTTAGGCTGTCAAATACACTGCACCGTTTTAGATTCAATGAGTGTCTCGTTTGCAAATGCTTCATTAAGTTGCTTGTGTTACCCCCTTTACAAGCTACTAATTGAGTACATAGATTGCACCTTGCACTATCGCCACTACATTTTTTAAAGTGCACCCAGATCTATAGGTTACTAACGTAACCCCAGTTCTCAGAGTAACATGAAGTGAGATGTCTCACTATGGGATGCGCCTCAACGCGTATGCACCAGAAGCATCAATCTCATTACGCCAATCCTGATTGGCTGGTGATCTTGACGACTACGTCAGGGAATCCACCCACCCTTTAAGTAGCTTGCGCTACGTCGCAGCGTCATTCAAAATAAGCACCTCTTCTCGCTTCGCCTCAGCAAGAAGGGCCGTCTGGTGAGACATCTCACTTCATGTTACTCTGAGAACTGGGGTTACGTTAGTAACCTATAGTTCTCATTCATAACACTCCGTTCGATGTCTCACTATGGGATATTGAGACTCCCGTATTGCTAGACATGCTTATCTCGAAAATCACCAACACAAAACAGTACTTAACAGGTAGAACCCTGTCCCAACACGGGGCCCAGCACTGCGCGGGCCACACTTGGAGCAGAGACATCTAGCCTGTAAAAGCGGACAAAGTGAGCGGCGAGGACCAGCTCGCTGCTGCACAAATGTCCTGAATGGAAACACCCTTGAACAAAGCCCAGGATGTAGCCAGTCCACGAGTAGAATGAGCACGCAGGCCCGTTGGTGCCTGCAAACCCTGACTCGTATAAGCCAGAGCTATCGCCTCCACAATCCAGTGGGAGAGCCGTTGCCTGGTAACGGGCTTGCCCTTATGAGGGTTAGCCCAGATACAAAGAGTTGGTCATTGCATCGAAACTCTTTTGACCTGTCCATATAGTGCGCAAAGCACGAACTGGGCACAGCAAATTCGGCCGCTGTTCTTCAGAGGAACATAGCGGTGAAGGAAATGCCTCAAGGTCAATGGGGGTGCATGAGCCAACCACCTTGGGCACAAAGGCCGGGTTGGGCTTCAGCAACTCTCGTTTGCCCCGGGGCAAACTGAGTACATGAAGGATGCACAGAGAGCGCGTGAATGTCACTGACTCGTTTGGCAGATGCCAGAGCCAGTAACAACACTGTCTTCAGTGACAGGTGTTTCATGTCAGCGTCTTCCAGGGGTTCAAATGGAGGTCGAGCGAGCCCATCTAAAACCACTGTCAAGTCCCACAGGGGCACCAGTGACCTGGAAACGGGGAGGAGCCTGCGAGCCCCTTTCATAAAACGGCAGACCAAGGGATGTTGGCTAGCCGTCTTTCCCTCAAAGCCCACATGGCATGCGGCAATAGCAGCCAGGTACACTTTATCGTGGAGAAAGCTCTGTGTTTATCAATCAGGTCCTGTAGAAATGATAGAATCACACCGACAGGGCATTGAAAAGAGATGTGTCCCTTTTGAAGGCACCACTCCTCAAACACCCTCCACTTACAGTCATAGAGAGACCTGGTGGAGGAAGCCCTTGCACTCTGAATAGTGTTTATCACCTTCTGAGGGAGCCCCACTGTACTCAATTATACCACTCACGGGCCAGGCCCATAGTGCCAGGCGCTCTGGGTGTGGGTGAAAAATCATCCCCCCCGCCTGAGATAGTATGTCCCTGCGTAACGGGAGCTGCCACGGCTGCCCGCACAGCAGCTGATATATCTCCGCCAGCCAGTACATTGCAGGCCAGTGTGGAGCTATCAGGATCAGTGTGTGGCGATGTTCTCTCACTCTGGCCAGAGTTGGAGGTATTAGAGCCAGGGGTGGGAACGCGTACAGAAGGACCGGGGGCCAAACGTGTGCGAGCGCGTCCACGCCTAACGGTGCGTTTAGATCGCGCATTGAAAAGAACAGCTGACATTGAGCATTTTCTTTTGATGCGAACAGATCTACCGCGGCCCGGCCGTAACGCACCCACAGCTGACTCACAATCGTTGGATGTAGAGTCCAGTCTGCATATAGTGGTGCACCTCTGGACAGCAGATCTGCCCCGAGGTTCATCACTCCCGGTACGTGTGTCGCTCTCAGAGAGAGGAGACGTCCGCAGCTCCATAAGATCAGTTTGCGTGCCAGCATGTGTAACTGGAGAGAACGCAAACCCCCTTGGCGGTTTATATACGATATTGTGGTCGTGTTGTCTGTCCTCACGAGGACATGATGTCCCCTGAGAAAAGGCAGAAAGCGTCTTAGGGTGAGAAACACCGCTAAGAGCTCCAGATAATTTATGTGTGACCGTTGGAGGTCTCTGCTCCAGAGACCCCTCACAGGTCGACCTTCGTATATACCCCCCCAGCCCGTCAGACATGCGTCCGTGGTGACCACTTTCCGCGATAGGACAGCACCCATAGGCACGCCCGTACTAGAAAGTCGGGTGCAGCCAGTGGCGCAGTGCCGTTACGCATTCCACAGTGACCATCACTCTCCGCGCGCCATGACGCACGGGGTCTAGTCTGAGGGCAGCTACCAGCGCTGAAATTCCCTCATGTGTAAGCGGCCCAGTCGTACCACCAGGATGGCTGACGCCATGAGCCCCAGTAACCGCAGACATGATCTGAAGAGAACATATTTGCGTGGCTGGAAATGAGCGAGGCAAGCCCTGAAGGCTTTCACTCTCTCCGACAGGCGGGCTGTAAAGGGCACCGAATCAGACGTAAGCCCAGGAAGAGCACAGACTGGGCTGGGGACAACATGCTCTTTTCTGCGTTTATTACAAAACCCAGGTCGAGCAGGTGTTTCACGAGGGTATTCGTCTGCGTAATAGCCTCCTGCTCCGACTGTGCAAGAAGGAGCCAGTCGTCTAAATAGGTTGCCAGGCGAATGCCCTGTTGTCTTAACGGGGCTATTGCTGCCTCCGTACATCGTACAAACACCCGTGGGCTGAGAGACAGACCGAAGGGAAGCACTCTGTACTCGTAACAGACACCCTGAAAAGCGAACCTCAGATATTTCCTGTGTGGATAATATACTGGGATGTGAAAATACGCGTCTTTCAGGTCGATTGATGTGAACCAATCGTCCTGACGTACGAGACGCAGCAGGATGTGTGAGTGAGCATCCGGAATTTGTATTTTCTGAGATACTTGTTCAGAGCCCTTAAATCCAGGATAGGGCGAATTCCATTCCCTCCCCGTTTGGGAACGAGGAAGTATTTGGAATAGAAGCCGCTCTGACTCTGTCGGAGGGTACAATGGATATGGCTTTCTTTTCTAGTAGCGAGAGAATCTCCTGCTCTAGAATGTGAGCCGACGCTCCCCGGGCTTGTGATTGCACAACGCCCGAGAAGTGAGGGGGGGTGACAGCGAATTGGAGTCTGTAGCCCCGTGATATCGTCTTGAAAACCCAAGCAGAGCATGTGAGCATCTTCCACCTTTCGCTCCTCAAAGCGAGTGGAGACGTAATCATTTCTCTGTTGCTTGCACTCTGTGTCTTTATTGGTTGTGTTATGGGGCCCTCTAGTGTCTGAACACGGTGGCATCCCAGGCTGACAACCTCGGTCGACACTGCGCATGCGCGCGGTGATGGTGCGTTCACAGACCCGGCCACCGTCCGCTTTCCGAGAGAGGCGACAGCCACTCTCAGAAGCGGAGCAGTCACCTGACTGTTTATTGTTTTTATTGTTTTCTTTTCATTATTTTTGACTGCGCCCTTGGCTTTAAGCCTGGAAACGACAGTGGAAAATATTTTATTGGAAAACAATGACATGTGTTTGTGCGACTTGAACGAGCAGCAGGAACTGCTGCCTGTTACGTGAAGTCTATCTTCCTTAAGGTCTCTACACACCAACCTGAGACCAAAGAACGCGTACTGAAGGCGTCCCGACTTTTATGTCAGCTACGTCAGGCTTCGTTGGCTTCGTCGGATAAAGCCGCCCGCCTACGAACACACCGCAAATACTTCAGCCGACGAGTGGCAATAACTCTCCTTACCAGCAGGCGGCGGTAGTGTGTATTCGTCATTCAAAAGAGGCAACAACCGGAAGACAGACTGCGTTTTATACACCGAGAGAAGAAGAACAGACTTAGTAATATAAACAAACAAACACAGCCTGATCAGTTGGTCTTCACTTTCTTCATTCCATGCCGTCATGATAAAAAAAGAAACTCCTGCGTCCGGGTGAGATGAAAATGAGGAAGATTAGCCGTCTGTGTGTGCCTTCTTATCGTTTGTTTTGGTCCCTCACTTCCGCTTCACTTCTGATGCACTGATTCGCTAAGCTGAACAGCCAATCAGAGTGATTGATTTGTCCTGACGTTCTTTGGCCTCCCGCGGCCTCCCGCCGCCGATTCAACATGTTGAATCGGCGGCGGGAGGAGGCGGGAGGGTTGAAAATGTGCCGTAAAGAGACGACACACCAACCTGAGTAGTGCGACGCGAATGCCCGACTGCCTCTGACGGCTTCGGACGGCCTCTGACTCCCAAAGTCGGGCCGGTGTGTAGAGGCCTTTATGGCGCGAACCGGAGGATGACGTTCTGGCATCACTCGAGGCGGCGGGAAGACGGGGGCGTGGTTGCACCCCGGAAACACATGAGCTTTGAATACGTGTGGAACACGGTCCGGGGCTGGAAAACAGGGAGCTTCCAGCCCTTTCACCGAGGAGAGGAGGGAAGGCTGTCAGGCCGCTCTCTTCTCTTTTCCTCACTTGATGGCCGAAGGTCTGGGCCGGCTGTGCCTGTGCGGCTGCTGCCGGAACCGGGGACTTTCTTGGCCAGCTCGTCCTCGCCTCATGTCTGGGCGGGAGACCCGGGGCGGGCTGTGGCTTTTGGGGAAGACAAAGCTGGAGAGCCTCATCCTCCTTCTTTTTAGCCTCACACTGCTGCTGCATTGAAGCCAGAGCGGTGCCAAATATGCCCTCGGGGACAATCGGCACGTCCAAGACGTCCTCTTTTCCCTGGTCCGGGAGGTTCGTCAGGTTAAGCCACCTGGCTCTCTCCTGTACCACCATCATCCCCAGCGATTTGCCCGTGGCTTGGACTGCACAGCGCTGCACCCGGAGACAAATGTCCGTGATCGCTGTGATTTCGTCCCATACGGCCGGCTCAGGTTTGTTCGTCATGTCTTCACAGAGCTCCGCCTGGTAAGCGGTTAGCATCGATGAGACATTGAGCGCCCTGACGGACAAAGCTGCCGCTTTGTAAGCCCGTTCGGTCATTGCTGACTGGAACCGGTCCGCTTTTGTCGGCAGTGTGGGGTTACTGCTAGGAGCCGCAGACAGCCGCGGTTGGAGGTGGGCTGCCACAAGCGGCTCCATAGGAGGCATGCGGAACAAGCCGAGCTTCTCCATGCCCTCAAAGTCCAGAGAGGAGGCTCCCTGGATTGGGGCCTTGCTGCTGAAAGGGCGGTCTCTCCACGAGACAGACACCTCGTCTAGCAGCTCTGGAAACACCGGGAGAAGTTGCCTCGTCAGCCTCGCGGCTTGGGGCAAGTTCTTTCCCTCATAGCGAGACCTGGAGGTCTCCTTGGCTACTTCAGGCCAAGGGATGTCCAGTCTGGACGCAGCGCGTTGACACACGGCCTGCAAGTCCATGCTGAGGCGGGGCAGAGATGGCGCGCTTTCGCCTGGGGGAGCGGACACCGCCTCCGGCTTGGCAGCCTGAGCAGACGAGACGAAGATGTCATCTTCGTCCTCGTCCGAGTCGGATAAGAGGAACTCAGAGGTATCCTCTTCATCCTCCTCCATGTAGTCCAGCTCCAGGACAACCTCCGCGGGTGGGACCACGGTAAGGTCCAGTCGGGAGCCCCAGCCTGTCACAGCGCGAGGCTCTCTTCCCGCGGCTGCCGCCGCCGTTGAGCCCCAGCTTGACACAGCGCGGGGCTCAACACCCGTGGCGGTCGCCACCATGCCTCGATCGCCGGTCGGCAAATCGACAGGCATGAAGGGGTCTTGTCCCGACAGGCTAGCTTGGTGCGCTAGCCGTCGGCGGAGGCTCTTGGTGGTGAAACGGGCACAGTGCCCGCACGCACCGGGGGCGTCGATAGCCTCCTGGGCATGTTGCAGCCCGAGGCAGGACGAGCAGACCTGGTGTGAGTCCCAGAGCCGAGCCTCCGAACCTCCGTCTCCTCTGGTGTGAGGGAGAGAAGGGTCCATCCTCGTTAGCCGGGGTGTCGGCGTGGAGGGACAAACCAGCAACAGGTATGTTACTGTTTGCGGGAAAAAATCAAAACCTTACCGTTATTTGTGGAAAAAAACGGCAGGGCAGATTTCGGTATTAACTGGTGTGTTAATATGAAAAATCCCGTGCGAAGCAAAAGTAGCCGGCAAGCGTCCGGCGACCGAAGGTTAGCTTTGTGGTTCAGTCTGTGGACCGTTAAGCTAGCCTGGCTACTGATATTCTTTATTTGAGATGTGCTCCGAAGCGAGAAGAGGTGTTTGAATGACGCTGCGACGTAGCGCAAGCTACTTAAAGGGTGGGTGGATTCCCTGACGTAGTCGTCAAGATCACCAGCCAATCAGGATTGGCGTAATGAGATTGATGCTTCTGGTGCATACGCGTTGAGGCGCATCCCATAGTGAGACATCGAACGGAGTGTTATGAATGAGAACTCCGATCGATTCGCTCTGTCCGCCATGCCTGCGGGAGTCTCACAACAATAATAAGAGCGCTGTTGAGAGAGATGAGGAGTGGCATTTACAATGGCCAATCAGAGGGGTCTCAAACCGGATACATCACACGGGACGCGGGTTCCCAACCAACCAGAATGGTTTAAAGTTAAACTAAGGAAGTAGACGTAACATATACCGATAGCAGCACCGTTTGTCCAGCGGCTTAACGGTATACCGATACCGTCCAATCAGGTACCGGTATTGACTTAGTACCGGTACCTCGATACCCATCCCTACATGCAAGTAAAGTAGCGTTTTTCAAAGCATGGGTTCAGACCTTAATTGCCTCGGCTATAGTTCAATTGATTTTATTTATTTATTGTAGGCTTCATTTATATGCTGCAGTTTACAGACAATCTGCCCATTCAAACACTGACTCAACACAGTTTGCTGTCTCAAAGTCTCTCGCACATCTGCAAAAGAAGGAGGTAATCAAAGTAAACGCGTAAGCAGATCTAACCAGTTAACACAATAACCAGTTGAACACCGGCATAAAAACAAATATAAAGTGCATAAAAATACAACTCACCATTATGCTGAATTAGTGGGAGCCCTGAGCTTGTGTCTCTGCAACAAGCCGGTCCAATCTAGGGGTAATGGGAGACAATGACACCCGAAGTGTGTTCCTTATGTCCCGTCTACTCCGTAAGCTCTTTAAAGAAGTTTGTGTTGCAATCATTTTTTCCAGCTTGTTTTTAGCAGGGCTTTTTGTGGGTTTAATATTAATATATATAATATAATATTAATTTATTTCAAAATAAACGTGAATTTGCGTAAAAAAAGTTTCTCGGAGTTCGGGTGTTTTGTTTGATTTTAAATAAACAAAGTATTGGCTTTCAGAATATGAAACTTTTATTTCCAAAATCACACGATAAATACATGTTTGAAGCTTGTAGGGAAGATGACAGG
This sequence comes from Dissostichus eleginoides, assembly GCA_031216635.1. Taxonomy (NCBI): domain Eukaryota; kingdom Metazoa; phylum Chordata; class Actinopteri; order Perciformes; family Nototheniidae; genus Dissostichus; species Dissostichus eleginoides. Next base: position 20,273,503 of record CM062266.1, on the reverse strand, counting down.
CACCTCGCACTGGGCTCTTCCGCAGCGCCGCTTCCCCTCCCTCCCGCTGACATTATGAATGCATAACTTGTTTCGGCAAATTCAGATGATAAATACAACTTTGAAGCTTGTAACGGCATAATTATAAGCGGAGAACTGAGTAACTTAACGTCACAGCAGGCATAACAACAGCCGGTGTTGCTTCTGAGTGTTTTCCCCGGGAAACAAACACAATACAATCAAACGCAAAAATACACAAACACACATAGACACAGACACACACACACACACACCCACACACACACACACACACACACACACACACACACACACACACACACACACACACACACACACACACACACACACACGAGCTTCCCCCAGACCAGTAATCCAAACGAAAATCACAGCGTTATGACGTTCCAGAGTCCAGACTGCTCTCGCGCTCAGTGTTGCCAGATGGGCGGTTTTCCATGAGTTTGGCTGGTTCAGAAAAAGGTAACACTGTAATAACTCAAGGCACGCGAAAAATGTAATGTCTTTCAGACTGATAATCAATAAATCAATAAAATATTTTTGTATAATATTTTTATAAAAATATTTTGTATAAAATATTTTTTTATTCAATCTTTCTCTGCGGCCCGGTACTAAATGACGGTCCGCGGACCGGTGGTTGTGGACCACTGCTGTAGAGGACTTATTGTCATCGTCTGTTTATCAAAAGATATATATATTTTATGCATGTTAATCACTATTTGTTATAAGACAGTGCACACACACATATACACACACACAGGCACACAGACACACCCTCACACCCAAACACAGACAGTCCGATGTGAAAGAAAGGTGCAGTGAGGAAATGTATTGCTGACAGTGTAAAGGTCAAAGGTTGAGGTCGAGTCAGCAATAGTGTACCCCACAGGAGACCTCTCCTCTAACGGCCCCGCCTCCATCTGTCTCTGCTGTTAATGTAGGTGTGTGTGTGTGTGTATGTGTGTGTGTTTGACCCTGTGCCCTACATCCTGACAGGAAGGGCCAGTGGGCTAAGAGAGGAGCGCCAGACCCCGAGGTGTCAATCACAGACTCAGATTGACAGACGAGTTAGCCAGCGTTGCTCTCACATTCACCCACACACTCTCCCTCTCAGGACTGCACTCTGTCACTCTCTCAGGCTGGCTGTCTTTCACTTCCTCTTCCTGTCTCCTCTCTGTCTCTAGTCTGCTCTGACGCTTCCCCCCTTTGTCTCTTTTTCTTTCTGTCTCACAGCCCTTGTCTGTACATCCACATGCTGTTTGCGGTTTGTCAATCCCCCCCCCTCTCTCAACAACTCCTGTCCTTCTCTCATCTTTTTCTCTGACAGATTGGTGCCTCAAACCATCTCCTTCTCTGCTCTCAATACATCTTAGGTTCTCTCCAAGGCAAATAATGCGGCCATTCATGCATGCGCATGTGTTTACCATGTTTTTGTGTTGAACATCTCTGTGTTTAAATGTGTTTTTGTTTGGCTGTCCTTGGGAGAAAATTAATTAATAAAGATTATTAAACTAAATATTAATCTTCTTCTGTTTATTGCAATAGGGACGCAAAACGTTGAAGTACAATGACAACATTTAAGTTCTATGGGTTGAATTAAATATATAATAACGTTTGGTCCACTAATCACAAATATTTAATTAAAAGCAAAACAAAATATGAATTAACTGTAAGACTTAACGTTTTTAAACGGAAAAGAAAATAAACGACAGTTTGAAGATCAGATATTAATTAATTAACTAAAATATTTAAGTTTCACACAAAAACATTGGAGGTCTAATCGGATTGAAAACAGGCGTTTTCATTTTTTCTTTTCAACTAAAATAAACAAAATTGCTCTGAATCCTATACTGATATACTGAGTTTTGAGGTAAACTTTCTATTTGCACATTGTCAACACAAACCTTAATAATGTCTAAATAAATCAATTCTTATTAATTTAAATAGTGTTCATTGAAAGTAGGAGCATTCTGAAGATGAGTCATGTTTTAACAACATGAGGTGTCTGGTTTGTGCCGGCACTGCTGCCAGCAGCGCTGTCACTGACACACCAACATAGTGTGAACCTGACCACCAGCGCCAGAGTGTAAAAGCCTGACAATAAATTCAACCTGTTGTGATCAGAGGGCCAAATTTGAATATTAAAAGTCACTTTTCAAGTCTGTTGCAGTCACATCATAAATGCATGTTTTGTGACTGTGATTAATGAAGAGTGTTTAAAGCTTTGTGCTATGTAGCAGCATGCTAATTTAGCTGTTTACAATAAAAGCGTCTAGAAGGAGGGGCAAATTATTGCTAATATGATAACTTTACAAAGTTGTAAAGTCCTCCCTCAAAGGAGTATAAAGTGCTCTGCAGTGTGTTGTGTGATAAAGATTCAATCTGGACTTCCTGGTTTGTATCTCAACTTCTCTCCAGTACCTGCAGCCTCACGCCCACACCAGCCCCATGTGTTGTTTTGATGCAGGGCTATTTTTGGCCGTACAGGATGTGGAGCAGTTGTGCCTTATGAGCAAATTCTTGATAACACAGCTAATATAGATATATGCAGTTAAATATGAACATGAATCTGCAAGTGGAATTAATGTATGTTGTATTCAAATAATATGGAAGTTGTATGTGACAAACTGGATCTTCAAATGTTATTGATTTAATATGTTGTAGCCACATGATGCTTATTTTGTAACCATTCACTGTATGGTGAATGGATACCTTTAGTAGCACAGAGTCCACTCCCCACCATATTGAAATGTTTATTTGTTTTAATAATCTAGTCCAATAAATTGTAGCTTAGAATCTATGTCAACAGTCATACACAATAGTATTTACCAACATCACTAGAAAAATCAAGAGTAAGTTACGAAACGGTTCATTCTGATTTGGTTCTATAAAGGTTATCCTCACAAATATCCCTGCATCTGTAGATAACGTGAAATAATTTTGACATCGGAAGCGTTATTATTTCCGTTTCTATTCATTATTTATTTGTTGTAAGTATTTCTTGTGAACTTTTAATGTAATGTCTGTTGTCTGTATGAGTCGATTTGTTGGCAAATTAGTTTCCCTTTATCTAAGAATACATCTTTTAAAACCAATTAATTTGAATTACATCAACCTATTGTGTTAGAATTAGAGCATAAACGCAATGTACGGATAGCCCTCAGAAGCACAGTAAAAGAAATGTGCGTCTGTGTGCTGTGAATATATGTTCTCTGCTGAGGCAGTCAGCCTGATCTTTGAAGATGTATGTGTGCGTTTCCTCTTGGGAGCCATTAAAGACTGCGAATGGACTCTTAGTGGGTTAAACACATTCACATTGACCCTTCCGCCGCAACTTTAACCCCTCACAAGACCCCCAGAGTTTAACCGTCGGGAGAGTTGGGTTTAAAGCAGAATGTGAGATCTGCAAATCTTCACATTTACCATGGCAGGCAACATAGTTTCTGGTCAGTGTGAATGCGAGTTTCCCCTGGAACTGACAGCATGAGTTCACTTTCTTGTTTCTGTGCCTGTCTGAGTTTGTTAGTCTGTAATAGTAGTGTTTATGTTTGGGTGAGAAATTGAAAAAGAGAGTATGAGAGAAAATAGTTATATCTGAGCATATAGCTATTCCGCCAAACTATATTCAGAGACTGTTTTAAAAAACATATTGTAGCTCTTCTTTCTATTCTACACCCCGTTCAAATTTTTCTTTCTCTACTTCGTTCGATGTTCCCATACATAATATTCTCTTTCTCACCCCTTTCTTTCGCCCCCATTCTCCCATTCCATTTGCTTCCCCTTTCTCCCTCCGTCATCTCCCTGTGTACTGTTCTATCTTCCATCTGCTTCTCCCTCTCTCGCCCCCTTCATCGCTTTCTTTTGGTCTCGACACCTGACAGAGACAGGATCCTGCATTAAATCTCCTAAAGCACAGTCATCCACCATCGTTCACACCACAAAGCTGGAGAGAGAGGGTGAAGAAAGACTGGAAGACCGGAGAGGGAGACACTGTTAGTTTGTAGAGGAGGAAAACAAAAGATACAAGATAACAAAAAGACAAACAGACACAAAATGGCCCGAGACGCAGGCGGCGGTGAGGGGTGAAACAGACACTGATGGAGGTGATAAAAGAGTGATGGAAGGGAAGAGACAGTGAGGGAGGGAAATAAAGACACAAGCTTTCACATAACTCACACACATAGTGGACGCGGGTACTCCATCCAAACACACACACACACACACACACAACACACACACACTTAATGGTGGCAGGATGAGCAACACCATGAAGATCCCCCCCTGAGCCAGAAGACATCCTTCCTGCCCAGGCAAATGGGGGCATGTTGGGCAAAAAGCCTCAATTTAAAGAGGACAACCACTCAGCACATAACACCTCACTTTAACATGTGAGTGTGTCCATGTATGTGTCAGCATATACAGTTATGCATGTGCGAGCCAATGTGATAGCCCTACCTCTCATATTTGTGTTTGCATTGGTGCCAGTTTACACACAGTAATCTGTCCATTTGCACAATTGTACACTTCATTTAGAGTATCGGTGTTTGTAGGATTGTGTTTCTGTGTGTGGGTGTGTGTGAGTGTGTGTGTGTGTGTGGGTGTGTGTGTGTGACAGCGGGCCGGGCACAGTGTCCGTTGCCGTTGGTTTATGACTGCTGAGGTCTGATTACATCGGTGCGACTGGAGGGGTGAGCAGACTGGTGGTTCTATCTGTCTTCTGTGTGGCTGACTGAACAGACACACAGCGAATGGAGATGGCTCAGCCAGAGACACTTGGCCTGTCTCCCAGAGATCTCACAGGGATACAGCCACATAATGGATTCACACACAAAAAATGCAACAAATTCATAGTTGATTTGCTAGTTCCATGGCTGTCATTGAATTTGATCTCTTTAAGTCGTATCCCTGGTGTGTGGGTAGTATTGAGGTTTTCTTTACAGGTTTAAATCCATGTATTTTCACATTCATTATATATGTCGTACATTTTTTAATGAAACAATGAATGTGTCCAGTGATCCCTCAAAATCAAGTTAGAAAAATCTTTTATATAATAACATTTCATCATTCTGCTCATACCTGAGTGTTTTAGCAGGCTGCCAGTATTGTCAGAAGCAGATAAGTCCTGACTTATGCTGCTGATCCAAAAGAACATGACCTGAATGTATTTATTGGTGAATTACATTTCACAAGTCAGGACGAGTGCGCAATATATATATCCTACAAGTTAACAGCTCCCACTAAAACTTTCCTTTAAACAGTATAAAACCTTCTAAACGGCTATTCTGTTCAAATTTGTTATCACTGTTTCAATGCCTATTTTATGTTTTTAACCCATGTTTTCTTACAGCATATCTAAATATATATATATTTGTATTATCAATAGTTTTGTCCAATCACCTATCCAACTTAATTAGATTCCTTTATAATTGGAAGGAATTGATAAAAAGAGAAAATATAACATTGGATCAAAAACATTGTAATTTTATTTTCTTGAAGAAATTATTTTTAATTACTGCAGCATAAAACATGTTCAATTCAGTTTTACAAAACGGTATTATATTTACCATTTTTTCCCACTGAAATGTGCTGGTTAGAATGACTGTGAGAACATGTTATATCTTCATTATGAGTTAAATTTGAGGGATCTTTGAATTTTCCTTTTGATTTTGATGGTAAGTATTGTTGTTAAAATATATTACAATGTTTGCGAGTTTAAATATAATTTTACAATTTAGTATCAGAGAGGTTTAAGAAACATTTTCTTTTTAGAAAAAGTTGGTTCTCAGAGATGCAGTCACTGAACCAAACTTTTCGGTATTGAAATGACATTTTGGAAAGTGTAAAAGGTTGGAATATATTTCACATCAGGAAAATGCTTTGTTCTCCTGAAGTAGTTAGGAAGGTAAGTTTGGTACTTTTTTAGTTTGTTTCCAATTTTACTGGGATAATGATGTCTTACTATGTTTTTTAGGCAAACTAGTTTGCAACGAGTGTTTATGCTATGAAAACTCTTAAATCATTATCATCCTTGAAAATCTAATTTCTGGCTGATTTATATTCTAATTAATTCAAAGTTTTGCTTTAAAGAGAGTCTGATCTTTATATAGAATAAGGCAGCGTTTAAAGGTGTTCTTGCCTAATGAAACCACAGTGGTTTTTATATAATACTCAGAGGGATAGGGCAGAGGTAGCATGCTTTATCTTGTGAATGCTGTAAGTGTGCACTTGTACAAAGCCCGCTGAGAGAGGGAGAAGTGACAGAGAGGGGGGGGGCGGGGAGGTAGATATGGGGAAGGAGGGGGTATATGGCAGAGAACAAGAGGCTAGATGTTGTTACATTTATTGAGAGGGAGCTAAGCCCTTTGTGCTATGGGAATTTGAAGAGGAGAGAGGAGAGCGACAGAGAGGGGGCCGTAGATGGGTGTGCGTGAGAGACTGACACTATGAAAGATGTGACTTAAGAAGGAAAAGAAGAAAAATAAATAGACATGAAACCCAGAATGATTTAGAGCCAGGTGGAGGATGGAAAAGAGACAGCAGCAGACAAGAGAAAGAGGTGGAGAGATGGACAGTGATGTATAGGTGTGCCGGGCAGTCAGTGCATAAAGCTCAGAGTGACTCCCAAGTGTGTGCCGTGTATGGAATTAGAGAAGAACAATGTGGCGTAAAGCGATTGGGGAGTCTCAGATGCCTGATGCTCTTCCTGTTCACTTCGAGAAGATTCACCCTCAGCCGGACCCTATAGTGTCTGTTTGTGTGTATTTCAGAGAGAGTCAGACACAAAAAGAGAAAAAGTAGGGAGAAAAAGAAAGTAAATGAAGAAGATAATGAGGGAAAAAGGGGGGGGAGGGCATGTGTTGATGTGTGAATTCATGTGTGGAAATGCACGTGAGTGTGTGTGAATATTATATCTAAGTGTGTGTATCTGATGTTATGCGAATCCTAAATGTGGATGAAAACCAAGGCTTTGAGCCCCATCTGAGCACTGTATGGGGACTCTGAGAAGCTTTCATGTAGAGTTTCTTTCTCTCACACACACACACACACACACACACACACACACACACACACACACACACACACACAACACAGCATCCCCTCATGCCTTCTGTTCTAAATGTACACCTAACATGGGAACAGAAGAACGGGGGAGGAGGCAATGATGAGCAAGGTAAAAGAGTGAAGAAGGAGGGTGGAGGATGAGAGGCAAAGGACAGAAGTAAGCAGACAGCGGGTGGGGCAAAAGGAGAAGGGTGGAGAGAAGCTGCACAGGAAACAAGCACAGCAGTTGTGAGAGAAGAAGTGGCGATAGTAATGAGGAAGAGGCTAAACTAAAAGAGTTAAAGATGAGATGAGAGGAGAGGAGCCAAATTTGATTTAAACAGCAGGCAAGAGAGATGGAGAGAGTTAGACAGATAGGGAGAGAGGGAGGGAGGGGGAAGGACAGCGGTATATTAGTCAAGGTGTCCAGTCTATCTATTGCCTGCTGTGCAATACCACCCCTCTGATTTACTCGGCCGAGTGACTGATGAGAGACAGGATGAGAAGGAGGGATGCAGGGATGAAGGGATGAGAGAGGAGGGAGGTCTCGCTACGAACGTTTAGGCCAAATTAACGGCACCTCATAAATTAGACTAACAGCCAAAGTGGAGGGGCTGGTGGGGAGGGCCTGTGGATGGCTGTGTGTGTGTGTGTGTGTGTGTGTGTGTGTGTGTGTGCAAGTGTGTCTCTGTGTACACAAGTATGTATTTGTTGTGCATGTATGTGAATGATGACATGTCAAGAGGGAACAATTTGAACCAGTGCAAACAGATTACTCTCTGATAAAGTAGCGATATCCCACCGTTCACTCATACAAACACAATCTTCCCTTGATTACTGCACGCTGAAGCGTTCTCTCCTGCATGATGCGCTCATAAACTCAAGCAGCAGGGAGATGTTACACATTTTCAAAGGGTTTGCTAAGGCAAATAGTTAAATGAAGAGGAAATGAAAGGAAAATGTGAATGCTGACAGAATGAATTTTTTTTTTTAATGTTTTTAAGAATACCACAACATTTCCCTCTCTTTAACGAAGTAACCTCGCAGTCTAAACATATACAATGTGGGACACATGGACACAAATCCCACTCTAGAGTCCTATATGCTTGGTATGGCCAATCACCCCCCTTCTTTCCTCTCTTCATAGATTGGAAAAAAAAACCTGAATCCAATCCAGGCAGAATTACATTTCCTCCATTTGTCAAAGCAATTACAAGTATATAACATGTTTTGTAGAAGGCACGGTTACTGAATGAGAAAATTCCTTTTAGCTTCATACAATTTTCATTCCCTTGGAGACAGCTCTTTACTGTATGTATGTATTTTGTGACCGTTCAAGCTACACATAGCACAAATCCCCCTGTGGACGTTATTTATGTTACTCCCTTTAAATTCCAAAAAATGTTAACTCTGTCAGAAGTGCAGGCACTTGGCGATCGCCGTGTGATTACAGGAGTGCTTGACTGAGTGAGATACTAATACAAACACACACACAAACACACACACACACACTAACTCACCCGCACACCAATCTTGGCAGTGCAGAGTTGATGCTCAGAGTGATTAAAGTGGCGTGCCTCTGAGTGTGTCACCTGGGTGCTGCTGTATCTTAAATCAGGACAGTGGGGCTCAGATTGGGTATTGACTGGCCTGCAGAAGTCTCCATCCATCACGCTGAGAAACGATAGCACAGAGGCAGCCCTGATGTACCCATATACCACTGATGTTGCTCACTGGCTTGCTGAGGTGACGTAAGGTTAGGGTTATGGCACGAACTGTTATTTATGTTGCGTGGTAAGCAGGCAGATGTGGACTGACAGGCAATGCGTCTGCTGTCAAGATATGGATAAACCCGCGTTCAGAAGATAACACAAAGGCAGACACACCTGTGACAAACACTGGATGACAGACACATATGCTCAGATGTGCAGCACTTATCGCTAGAGATAAGACTTCCTTTGCTGTCTGTCACTACCAGTGATACACACACACACGCAGACACACACACACAGACGTACCTCTCGGTTTTGAGGGCCTGAGCAGCATCTTTTGACTCTGTGCCTAATGATAATAAATGAGCCATCATGGGTGGGGAGGGAGACACTAAGTCATCCCCTTCATCGACAGGAGTAAGACTGGGAGCCCCAAGGTCACCCCACTGTCAGCATCACTCTCCCTAACGACTGCTCGCTCGCTCACATGCACAAATTCATACATGCACACATTCATACATGTGCACATACATACGCACACACAGACAAAGCGGCAAAAAGTGCACCATGCCATGTCCAAACTTAAGCACACATGCACATGCTGGAGACCTCATGGCGAAACATACTTCAAGAAACTCAGATGTATTTATTTTCAAGATAATCCCTTACATTTATTGGACATTTTAACCAAAGAATAATCTCTGTCAGGGGCAATAAAAGTAGAAAAATGCAGCATTTAACATAAAAGCAAAGATAAGCTGAAAGTCAGAAATAGTTTTATAGCACACATTTTTTTAAGTTTAGTTTTATCCTATCTCTTGCTTAATATCCTTCAGATTACCTACCCCTAGGTTAGAAACCTGTTTTCTAATTTGAGTTTTAATTTAGAAAAAAGGAGAAAACCCATTTGAACCCATCAATCGGAAGTTATTTGCTTGCTCTCAAAGCGTGATTTTTGATACATTACCAACCCGTGACCTCACCATGCGCAGTAAGTATACATGATATCACCAGCCAGCTTCCCTTTAGCTAAATAGAACCAGATCAGATCAGCTGAGGAAGACAAGCATAACAGAATCATGTCTTTAGAAAACCCCTGACCCTCCTGATTTCCGGCCCTCTCCCTAATGAGCTGCCACGCATTGTCATCTCTCAGAGGCACAGATCTGAATTCAAATCCTGAAAAGGGGGGCCAAGTAAATTCCTCCAGTCAAGAGACACAAACTAAGTCCAAACAAGTGAATGTTATTAATGCTGTACTAATAATGTAAGTTTGTGGGAGAGAGGAGGCATCGGAAGACGCGTTGAAGAAATGAACAGGAAGGTAGCGCCTTCACTTTCAACTGTGGGAATTCTTTTCACACACACACGGGCACATACACACACATATATAGATTACACAAGCACACACATGCATTGGGCACACACACACACATGCACAGGTTGCAAGTTTAGACTGTAGCTGTAGAAAGCTAATTTGCACCACATTGAAATGCATCTCAATTAAAGAGAAACACATCGAGGTGCCAGGGGAGGAGAGAAGAGAGAGATGTGAGAGAACCGGAGGGAGGAACGGGGTGTGAAACAGATAGTGTGTGAGAGTATGAGAGTAATAGAAAGGGAGGGGGGGAGTGAGCTCAACTGTATTTGGCAAGGAAAGAAGGGAGGGAGAGAGAAAGAGAGGAGAGAGAGAATGTTTTCATCTCCCTCTCTTGGAAAAACATCTCATTTTGGGATGAATCAGATTTAGAAAGGGTGTTAGGAGGTTGAGGCGCAGCTAAAATCCTAACTAACTTCAACCTCATTAACACCAGCTCTTTGGTTTGATGCCAGCTCACCAGGGCTGTCCCTCTCAAACTGTGTGTGTCTGCGGGTATGTGTATGTAGTCAGATATGTTTAAGCCCAAGGCCGTGTACTGCTTCACAGAAGGGATGGATACCTACAAGACACAATAGGGTTTCACCTGAGTAAGTAAGGTAACTACAGGCCTGCACTAATGTGATTTTGGTATTTTGAGAATATGTTGAACAATTTGTCACCTTAAAAAAATTATGAGTACATTAAGTGTGTAAGTGCCTGTTATGTGTGATTTTGTAAGTGTGCGTCCGAGAGAACAAATAACAACCGGAGGAAAGAAACACACACATACACAAACACACACACAATCTGTCACATGGAAAAATCAGGATTGGCTTTGTATTCCGCTACCATTTTTCACGGACTGTCATGTTCTTAAGACTGTGATGATGCTGCCAGCCCACCATCTCAACAACAACACCAAATACAAGTCGATTCATTCTTTCAAGCTGTCAAAAGATACTCAACGTGTCTACTTTCTTGCAAAAGCCCCTTAACCCGGTGTTTGCCTCTGTTTCAATATAAGTCATGCAGCTCTTATAGTGAAGAGCATTCTGGGAAATTAAGTACTTTTGATATTGTTCTGGTGTAAGATACAGCACCTTCCTCCTGACTACAGTAATGTGTTATCATCAACGTTATTACATCATTATCATTATGATGTAGTGTCCCTTATCAGTTTATGTGATAATCAGATTTTTAAGAGCCAGATCACTGTCATCATCATCTTGACTGCCATCAGCGACACCATGTCAGCACATCATCTGATAAGACATCACCTAATTTTCACCTGATGAAAAACTGATGGGGTCGTCTAGGCTAAATGATTACTTTGTTGCATGATTGCCTGGCCATGCCAACAATGAGATGCAAATCTCTACAATAGCATTTTTGAGAATGACAGACTGAAACCCTTCTGAAGAGAGAAGAGCAGGTCAATTGAGATGGGAAGACACAGGGCACTCTTCATTTGAAATCAATTTCCTTTGATATCTAGCTACGTTTACATTTAATATAGCTAGAAACATGAGATAAATTCTGTTTATTAGATATCTATAGCTCACCCCAATGGTAGTGTATCATATTCTCCTCCACTCTCACCTTTAGCTTTTTGGGCCACTGAAAAACCGAGGAGAGAAACAGTACGGTATGAGGGACCTGCTGTTGTACAGGAAGATACCTGAGTTATGAGACAGTCTCATTTACACTTCTTGTAAGAAGCTGGTCTTGTTAGGTCATCCCTTAGCCTCCCCTTGTTTGTCTTACAGTCACATCGCTAAACAAAAAAAAAGCATCGACCTTCTTTTATATAAATCTCAGACTGGTGACAAGCATGTCAAAGCCTGGAGAACCTACTGTGTATCAGTGAAGGCCCTGACAGCTAAATATATAAATATATAAGCTAAAAGAAAAACTGCTTACATGGGTTTTCCTCTTCCTCCAATACTTTGAGTTAGCATAATCTCTCCCTCTCCCTTCCTCCCTCTCTCTGTCCCTCTTTTCTTTCTGCTCACTTATTCTTTACTTGCATACACATGACTGAGCAAAGCTGGCACACACACCTACTCTCTCACACACACACACACACACACACACACACACACACACACACACACACACCAAGACATACACATTCCTGGGTACATGCTTCAAATGACAGCCCCATACTGTACATGGACAATAAAACACATCAGCAAACTACTCAGACAACCTCCACAAGCACTTTCTCATGTCCTCTGTTTCTTAACAGCGCCTCAATCTGCCCTTGATGACACTGCTTATGAGCCTTAAAGCAGCTCTCTGTTGTGTGCTGACTGATCGTCTTGTCATTACATTAAGTAGGGACTCTCTATTAGTGCAAATGGTGGCACATAACCAGATAATCGGCTGTGGACAGCAAGTGTGGCTATGTGGGAGGTGAGATGCTAACGGATGGTGTGTGGGAGAGTAATGTTTTATGTTGGAGGAAGTGTGATATCTCCATTATAGACAAGCTTAATTGATAAACAGGACAATAAAAGCATCAAATGGTCCCATAGATTTCTGCCTACGGCACAGCCAGCAGTACTGTAGGATGTCAGTAACACTATAAATATGATGGGGAGTAATGGCAATGATAATAATAGCATATCAAGTAGAGGATTAAGAACGATATCAGACATAATTGAAGAGAAATAAAACCCCTCTCGTAAAATAAGGGGAGCCGAGCTTCCCTGAGGGATCCCTCAAATGTTTCTTTCTTCTCACACCCCTCACTCCTATAATCTCTCCCCAACTCCCTCACCCCGGCCCGGCTCTACTTTACTCAATTCACCCTTCGTGGTAGGAATACTGATTGATAATTGTCACAAATGGCCACGTTTAATTACCATGCATAATAAGCACGAACTTCGCTGCCATGGGCTAACATTTTAAAGACAGGAGCGAGAAAGCTTCGCCACCACGCGGGCTTTCTTTCAGCTCCGGGCTTTCATGAGCAAACAAATCATGTAACGCTATTTTAAGTGTGATTTAAAAGAAGACAAAAGTGCCCGGGTATTTTGGACACGCCCGTTTCAAATCCTTAAAACAAAGCAACATGGGACACTTCACCGTTACCCGGAGATTGCCAAATGATTAAACAAAATCAAGGTAACATTTCGGTAAAAGTGTGCTCACCAGAATTTACGGATCAGAGCTCGGTGTACGGAGAATCCCGAGGAGTTTCCCTGTCTTTCTTCACCCCAAGTTGAAGGCAGCGATCAGACGCGCTCCCACAGTCCCGACTGAACTGCAAAAGGAAAAGGTAAGACCACATTGAGAGAAAGCACGTCAGCCTCTCAACATCCCGGGCGGCAATCGAGGTCAACCACCCAAAAAGTACATCAATAATTACACACGTTTATCCCACTAATCCGGGACTGTACCTCTTAAACGCGCCGGAATGACCACCATTGAACGAGACGGAAAAAGGACCAGGCAAGGCAGCGGCTGTCAGATTTGACTTCAAACTGATGCTGACGATGCGCACCGAGATAAGCTCCGGAGGAGGGGAAGAGGGGAGGGGGGAGGGAGAGAAAAAAAAGAGAGGGATGGAGAGCAGGGGTGCAGACAGATTTAGAGAATTGAATTAAACAATCCAAAACTTAAAAGTTATTCAACTAGGTCAAGATATGAAACACAAAGGACCAATGTATAAGATGAATTATACCACATTAATTCATGAAAAATCCCAATTTTACAGAAACTCTCAAAGGTTTATGGTTGCAATACAATACTATAATTCCTGTACAGTCAACATGCCCTGAGGCTAACAGCCACAAGCAAGACGGGGGTCCTGCTGCCACACACACAGATGTATTATACAATAAATGCACCGCATGTCTTTCAGATGTTTTAGGCGGCTTACTTGCATCAAGAAAGAAGATCATTTGAACATGAAAATGGCAAAAAGAAGGAGACAGGATGATAACTGCAAACAACATTTACAATTATGCTTTACAAAGAAGCATCCTCAAAGATGCTTTCAAAAGATGACCGGAGACTTTTTGGCTCCCAGCCAGACTTACAGTACCTCTGGTGGCGGGAGCATCTCTAGAGACTCGCAGCATTTGCAGTGTTTATCATCCACACATTCATAAACCACAAATTCAAGATTCCTTTCGATAAATGGATTGCTACAAACGAGTGACTGAATACACAAATGCTTATAAGGTTTCTTTTTAAGGCAGTATTGAGCCACTTTTTTCTAAACTAAGACCATTATTTGGACATGTTTTTAGAAATGAACACACTTTTTGGATTAAAGCCTTTAATCAGTAGGCCTACAGACCAGATGTGCTTTTTTACATAACAAATGTCATGTTTTTTTAATGCAGGGGCAGTTGTTTAGGCCAATCATTGACTACTTAAATTGAGATAAGTTTACATCTGTTGACATTGGGATATATATTTTTTAATCCTCTGGAGCAGAGAGAGGAGCTGTGGATTATTGTTATTGATTAATGCATCAGTGTTTCTTAGGGTCAAAAACACTAAACTCACAACTTAAAATGAAAGCGTTTAGTTTATTTAATAAAAGAGCACATGTTCAATGTGAAAAGTGACAGTAGATATAGATTAGTTGCAATTTCGTGCTATATATATATATATATATATAAAAAAAAAAGAAAATTAAAAAAAGATGAATTCTTTTTTTTTTTTTAACACCTTGAATTTCAGGGGGGGCGCGGGGCTCCGTTGGCGGGGCGCAGCGCCCCTCCAGGACAATGGTAGGGGAAACACTGAATATATATACTACAGGAGAAAGAGGAGAGAAGATGGATGAAGTGAGTAGAAAAAGGGCAAAGGTCAGGTTGAGATCCGTGTCCGTCTTGTGCTATCTTTGCAGCGCGAGGAAAAGAGGAAAACGGAGGTGGAAGAAGAATAATTCCAAGTGCTGAATCTTTTCTTTTCATATCTCATTCCTGAGTCACCACTTCATCTGTCCACCTACCCCTAGCTCTCCTTTTCTCTCTCTCTCTGTCTTCGTCCCCTCTGTCTCTCTACCCCTTTTTTCATATCCATGCCTGCTCTCCCTCTCTCTTTCTAGGAGCATCTCTTGTTTGTTCATGCACCCAAATGTCTGCAACATCCTGCTCTCTATTTACAGAGCATGTGGGATGAAATGTGTGTGTATTTTTGTGTGTCATCTTTGTACTTGTGTATCTCTGTGCATCCGTCAGTTTATGTATGTGGGATCTTTGAAGTGTTTTTTTGTGATAAGTTGAAATATTGATCTGTGCATTGTATGGTATACATATCTATGTTTACCACATGAAACTGTTCACTAAAAGAGACAACCGGTCAAAAGATACTTGCCTGTATATGAATCAATAAGTCAATTGGTCAGTTAGATAATTGGTTAATCAATCAGATCGTTTTCATGTTTCATTGCAAAGGGCAGACAGAGGAAGTCAAAAGGAAGGGCAGGAGTGAATATCATAAAGCCTTTATTTCTGGATTTAAAGTTTCAGACTTTCTTTGTGAAAGCTATGTTGGCTTTAGAGCGGTTTATTTAAGGCTCTCTGGGACTCAACACTTCAGTAGATTTTGGTTTAAACCTGGATTTCAAGGTGATGAATCTGATTGCTATGCACCTGCTGTTCTATCTGTATCCATCTGTCCATCTGTATTCGCCTTCATGATTCACCCAAATAATAAGAGGAAATTCGTTGTCTATGTTTTTATGCAGGCTCTGCAATGCAGGCAGTCCTCCTGTGCTTAACTGAAGCAGGTGCAGACCTAAGAGATTGGTAGAATCTATTTTTATAAATGGAAAAAAGTAGAGTTTGCACTTATTAGGTTACATGAACTGGCATGTTGAATGGCTCATATGCAATTTCGAACAGATCACCATTTTTCTGTTCTGCATAGTCCTGAGTTTGTCAAAGTGTGAATATCCTACTAAGTAACACTAAATAAGCCCCATTGGAAAACTATAGAGGCAAACTTCTCTTCCTTTTTCTTAATTACCCATCCCCTGGGCTGCCATCATTAAGGCAAGCCAGACACTGGGACATATTTGGCATTATATTTTTAATGCTACAACAACCGGCTCAGCAAAAAACCACCACAGATTATTCACAGCGTGTGTTTTGGCTGGGCTCCATATACTGTGACACATTATTAGACTCTGTCTTCCCCTCCTCTTCCACCTTCTCTTCCCCTCTCCTCATCTCCTCCTCTTCCTCTCTCCTCATCTCCTCCCTTCCTTCATCCTCCCTTTCCCTCCTCAGATGGTTTTCTTCCTCTGAAGAATTAAAAACAAAAAAAGCTCCTTCACACATGTTTTGTCGATTCACCTACAAGGTCTGTATTGCCGTTTCTGTGCTCTGCAAGTGGGGCTGACGGTGCATTGTATGTGTGCCGGTTGTTTGTGTGCCTCTGTGTGCAGCAGGAAATTAAAAAACTAGGCCATATAGACCACCAAGGGGTTTGAAAGCTCAGGGGGTACCAAAGCAACATGGTTTAAATAAGGAAAAAAAATGTGTTTCAAACGCCATGGAGGGGGAAAAAAGACAACGCATATGCACATTATCACACACACAAGTAGATATGCATACATGCAAACATGTGCACACAGACACACACAGACACACAAACCCCTCTCATCTGATAAACCCCTGGCTCACATTGTGTTCAAAGAGTAACATCAAACACTTAATCACACACAAATCTAAATAAATCTTAGCCAGCTTGATAAACATCCATGTTTCATTTATATGTGCCCCATCAGCCTGCGCTGGTGGCCAGCTATTTTTCCATAGATTAGGGCTTCCCCTGCTGTCAGCCTCAGAGCGATGAACTGCAGACCTTGTCACTATCGACCCAGTTCAGGCATAATGGATATGAATGGGATCAGCCCCTATTGGTTTTGAATTTTATCTCAGAGGTGGTGGTTTAACTCACCTTTTAACCACATCAGTGGTTTGATAGGTCAAAGCAAAATAATTCAGCTGTGGGTTTGAAAGTGATTATATTAATAGGATATGGTTACATGGGGGATGAGTTAACATAAAAAATCAGTTTCATCTTTAATCAGACTCTCATTTTTAAAGTTTAAATGTTTAAGAAAGCAAAATACACTTCAAGACTATTAATCGAAAAAAAAGTACAGTCTGTGTGAGTAATATAAATAATGTCATTAATATTACCCTATCCTCTTTGCCACTACAGGTCATCCCCTCCCCAACTGCGTCTCAATTTAGACATTGATTATTTCATTTCACTTTTGACCTTAAGAACTTAGGCTCCCACACAGCAGAAAATAGAAACCTAATGTAACCTCACACCATAAGGTCAAGTCACCATGCTGGATATTGGAGGTTAAAGAAAATATGTATGATACTTCCAATTGAGCCAGGGGACTCACTAACTAAACACACTTTCCTTTCGTCATTTGAACACTATGGTCTCTAAATGTTTTCTTTAAAATACATCAAATATAACAATTGTAATAATTGTGGTCACCCCAATGTCTACTACTATTGCTTTTACAGCTACTGATTCATTATTTTTGAAAAGTAGGATCTGTGACACGCGGCTGTACAGATATACTTGTAGAGCAGAATGACAGGTAGCTCTTAGACATCAGAAATGTTGTATCATACCGAATGGTTGAGGTCCTATTGTCACAAAAATACAGTGTAAACTTTGATATTTAGCTTCAACATTAGATAGTTAGCTAGCTTATGTGGCTAATGTTTTAGGGTGCTTATCAACAATTGGAATGCCAAGTCTGCCTCAGTGTTTTGATGTCAAGAGCACCTTTTGCTTTGCAATTGTTGCTCTTGACTCCACTGCACTTGGATTTTAGAGGAACTACAAAATGATGCCTTTTACACAGCAGACAATTTGACAAGTTACAGTAGGGAAAGCACAGTTGGGGATAATTAAATTAACGATGGCTGAATTCCAATTAGTTGGCACAGTTCAAGGGTCCAGGTATTGTGTGCGCTTCCTAACTACTACAGCTTACTGGGACTCTTAAATAGAACAGCATCATCGTTAAGATTATTGGTTCCCCCTGTTCTGTTCTTCTACGATAAGTCATAACGTCTGCTGTTAAAAATAGGGCCTATCAAAAAGCACATGTGGGATAGCTCTAAAGGTTAGGTTTGGTTGTGGATTGGGCTGATTGGGGCTTCAGAGTGGATTTTCCAGCAAACACTTCACACAATCAAGCAAGCCTGCCAGTTCAAAACGCTTGAAGTTTAAGTAAAGCTTGCAGCCATTGATTTAACAGAGAAGTGAATGACTTTGAGCAGCTGTACTTGCAAACCCCTGCTGATAGATTAATTATTTTGTGCAAAAAGCCAGAGAAATGTTACTGATTGAAACAGACAGGGAAACGTACTATTAGGAAAAAAGGATTCCAAATGTTCTTCTCTCGCATAAATACAAATTCCTGAGGAATGAATTTGCATTTGTCTGAACATTGTTGATTCTACTGTGGACATACAATGCATTTCCCACAATATCAACCCTGTTCCCCTGTAGGAAACAGTCCATGGATCATTCTGCTGATCAAGATTTATATCCAATAGTGTTTAATGCCAATGCATGAGCAATGTGGTGGTTATGTCGTGGTAAAAGCTGTAAAGGTCAGACTCGCATCGGCGAGTTGTTGTGTTTTGTGTTATCATTTCGTTTGCTAGGATCCATTCATATGATTACAATGTAAATGTAGTTTGGTTGAAATATCTTTGTAGGAATACTTAATTAAAATATGCTGAACATAAGTATTCAATAAATGTTTTATTAAACACATTTTACAGAAACAACAAATATCAACGACTTGGTGGTGAAAAGATTGAGCTTGTTGAGCAAGCCTCTCCATCCGTCTGAGTGTTACTTCCTGTGCACATTCTGTAAATCTCACTTACAGTATATGAAACAGGATGAAGTTGTTTTACAATGAAATGATGACTATATTCTTATCCTTAGGGCGTCTTAAAAAGCATGTAGCCTACAAGTTTGTAGTTCTTACGGACACAGACCAAGGGCAAAACACTTTCAAAAGTAACATATTACTTTCAGTAATAGTCTCTGAAATAATGACAGGAATGCTGCTGATTACACCTTATGATGTTGTCACATAAAACTTAAATTTGAAGCTTCGATGTCATTTTGCCCACTTCCTGTTTTATTTATACCCACCACAGGCCCCCGGGACATTACCATAGTCAAATCTCCACACCTGCCATGTTGTCAAAACAGAGTACATGTTTGCAACATACTGGGATAGCTGTGCAGACGTGGCTCACCAATGTCTGACATATAATATAAAAAAAAAGACTACTGTATAAACAGCAAGTAGCTCAAACCCAGGAAAGGTTTCAGAGAAAATGAATCATCCCTTTTCTGCAGAAGAAAACCACCATTGAAGAAATATAGGAAGGGAAAGAAGAAAGTACAGGAGAGGGAGCAGATGAGCACACTGGAGCCTGTCTCTGTGGCTTAAGATGTTATGCATTAATTCTCTAAGGGCCTTGAGGTCCCAGTTTCCCATGTTAATTGATATCCCCATTAAAGAGATAAGTAGGCTTGGGGAGGAAGAGAAGGCCAGAGAGCAGAGCAGTTTCTGCAGGGTGTAGTCCAAAAAGAGAAAGAAGAGGAGGAGGAAGATGACAGGATGGTATGAAGAAGGAAGACCCAAGACAGGAGAGGGTGAACAATGCACCAGTGAGCTGCTGTGAGATTACCGTCAGTGTTTTAGGGTTAGTTTTGGGAATAGGTAAGATAACTTTCTCAGTGAATGTCTCGGTAAATACCCTATGTTTGTTTATGTGTGTTCGAGGGACGGAGAGGAGACTACAGTGAGAGGAAAGAGTGCTTATTGGCCGTCAAAGCTGCTCTCACCTAGTTTGGGATGAGTCACAGTTCGCAGAGCCGTTAATTACGGCGACTGCTGAATCAAAACTCGGAGAACGAGAGCAGCTGTCTGCGCATTTACATATCACACAGCCTACATGGATAGGAAGGGAGGGAGGCATGAAAGATAAATAGAGACAGAGGGAGATAGTAGGGGAATTGAAATCGAGGATACAAAAAAAAAAAATTAAGAGGGTCTTAAAAGGATTCAAAGCTCGGGGAGGAAATGCAAGGTAAAGAATCAGGGCAGGCAGAAAGGTAGTTGAAGGGAGTTTGGGGTGCAACGAAAGACTGACACATCTGAAGTGATTAGAGCGAAATGTTTTGTCCCCAAATCTCTTGTTTTTGCATGATGAAGTCAAAGATGAAGTTCTTTACAACTTTCATGGCCCCGAAAGTTTTTCCGTACCAGTCTATCTGAAACTAAGAAAGTAAAAACTGTCTTTGAGCATGTCATTTCCAAATAACTTTCTAACAAATTAATCTTACCAAATTTGTTCCATAACAATAAATGTTTTGTTTAATTGATTTTTTTTTTCTCAATGGATTCCTAGAACTGGCAGCCTGGAGGCCAGCATTGACCAGAAGAAGACTTGCTTTGATTTAAAGTCACAAACAAGGGAAGCTTTTAGCATACAGCTGCCAACAGGCTAGCCTGCAGCTGCACTTACAGCCTTTACTTTCCTTCCAAAAATAATGCAACAAAACAACGAGAAAAGCCCAACACCAAATTGAGGGCCATCTACGCATTGGTTAACCCATTTGAATAGCAAATCAAGTAAGAGGGCTGATCTGTAATTGGGATTTGAATTATTGAATCATTTTTAGCCATGGTTGTGTACTGCATTCTATTTCGTTGTAAATTACTGCATTACTGTAAGTTCACTCTCTGTGTACTTTTAAAAATGTACATTTGATGTATGCACCATGACATCAAGTCAAATTCCTCGTACGTGTGAACCTACCTGGCAATAAACCCGTTTCTGATTCTTCTTTTTCTTTTCTTTTATTACTGACTTTTGTATTATTTCATGTCTCTCTGTAACACTGTAAATGTCCCCGCTGCGGGACTAATAAAGGATTTCTGATTCTGATTACTACTTGTTATAAAACATGATTCCAATCAAATGTGTTGACATCCTTGGCTTCCTCTCTTTTCCTTGATAAATGTTCTTCACATAGTGTTTTTGGTGATGAGAGTGCTGTGCAGACACAGAAATGTGCCTTGTAATTTATCTGGAATTTGGTGAAAAAGGTTTAAATGAACTGGTCTCTCCGTTATTCTAATACATTATCATAAACAATATGAAAATCCTACTGACTTTTCTTGTTGTTGATTGATATGATTTAAAACATGTTCACATACCTATTCACTGTGAAATTAGGCTTATTTTATATGATTGCAATTCATTATCCTTGAAAGTACATTTAAAACACGTTGTAACCAAGCACAGAAACTGAGAGCTTTTGAGGAAGGATCAGAGAAAGTAAAAAACAGATGATGATAAAGACAGTGAAGGATAAATAAATCACATTCTAGTATTTTTCACGTTTCATAGGAGAGCCAGTCAGAGTCAGTGACGGCTGCTGTATTTTACCGCTGGGAACACATTTAATTGAGGTAATTTCCAACCCAAACTCAAATTGAAAATGCTGTTTCTGGGAACACTTTAAAATCAAGTTTACGATCTGTTCTCATCAAACAGACTAAGTCACTGCTTTTTGGCCGCAGTGTTTACTGGGTGTGAGGGGAAAGCTGATGAGATAGTTGTGTCAATCACAAAGACTTCGTTCATGACAAGCAGGTGGCTGTGGTGGTGTTGGTAGTGGGGTGTGTGTGTGTGTGTGTGTGTGTGTGTGTGTGTGTGTGTGTGTGTGTGTGTGTGTGTGTGTGTGTGTGTGTGTGTGTGTGTGTGTGTGTGTGTGTGTGTGTGTGTGTGTGTGTGTGTGTGTGGTCTCTAGTGAACAATCTCTCTCAGTTTGAGTCATCACAGAAACTGCACTCAGCTAAATTAGAAAAAACTGAAAAAGCCAGGACTCAATGTTAACAGACATGCAGATTTAAAGCACAATTGTTGTTTTCACATATCATGTAATATATAACACATTTACACAGTATGACTCTTTCAGTATAAAACCTTAGAATTATTATGTTTTCTCCTTACTGTATGTAAGTATATCACGTGGCTACTTGTTTGTTTTCAACACCATTTGGTTCCAAAGGGATATTGGTTTTGACAAAGTTTTGAATGTGGGGTCTTGAATTTGCATATCCAAATGATCATTACATTACAATACATGTCATTTGTTAGACGCTTTCATCCAAAGCGACTTACATACATTCAGTACTGTGGACAATCCCCACAGGAGCAATTTGGGGTGAAGTGTCTTGCTCGAATTTTCAACAAAACTGAAACATGATTCACAAGTCCTAAAACTCACATATTTCACTAAACTGTGCTTGAGTGAGAAAAAGCAAATCAACTCTGCAAACTGTAAAACACGAGAATAAACAAACAAATGAGCTGATAAGAATAGAAAATCAAATATCCATAAAACATGTTCTGCACCTTGTGAAGCTCAAATGAAATTGGAGAAGAAAATGATTTTTTTTTAATATCTTAGCGCATTTAAGGAAAATGAGGTATACTACAGATGTACAACAATACTACTACACAGTCCATGAGTAAATCTTATTAAACATGTCAAATCATCTTAAACATTAACACACTCTTGATGTACATGTATATAAAAACATACCAATCTCCCACACCAGGCCAATAGACAGATCAAGCTCTAGTCAAAACACTAATACACATCATTTGAATCACACTTTTCTGTCAAGTTGCTGTGAAATATTTGCATTATTTTGTCTATTTTTATATTTGTTTAGTGTAAGAATGGAAGTGAAAAAATAGAAAAGAAAAAAAAACATTACTTCAACAGTGTTGTTCAGACAAACATATACATGTATAACAATTGTGAACAATTCAGCTTGATTAAAAATAGTATCTATTACAGCCACTGTAAACACAACCACCAGTGATGCACCTGTGTTATTGATTATCTCATTTCACTCTTGAAAAGAAAGTTAATAAGTCAGTTCCCATAGTGTTGAACTATTCCTTTGAAACATTCTACTTCATAGTATTATTCTTCAAAATAATAGTACATTTTTCTGGTGATCACAGTTATTACTTTTATCTCTTAAGCTTGCAGTGTTGTGTTCCTGATATATTATTATATCAGGAACTATTGCACTATTTCACTTTTTTTACTATTTTTCTTTTTGTATTTACTATTTTCCCTTGCACAATTTTTTCAGTTTTATTGTGTTGCACTGTTGGAGGAGCCTGTGACCTAAGATTTTCATCGTCATAACTACACTGTAGCTATGTTCGTATGACCAATAAAAGCCTTGAACCTTGATATTATGCTCTATCTTTACTACAGAGTTGTAGTTTTCCAGCTCTCTGAATGTAGAGGAAGGGTGGAATGAATCCAGTTCCCACAGCCAAGAAGCTGGCAATGCAAAACTATTTAGATTCAGCCTCTTCTGATAAATGACCATGCAAAATGATTGAAAAGATATAGGGCAGATAGCAGATTCCTTCAGCTACAAAGATCATACAAATAATTTGTAAAGCCTTCAGTTTTGCACTGTTCAACCCATTACCCTCCTGGTTCCCTTCGCCTGGTCCATGTCTTAGAAGTGCATGAAGTGTCTCCACAAAACAAAAGAGCTGGATCAGAAACCCGGTAAAAGCCATACCAAATCACACAAAGTAAATGGCTTGAAATGGAACCCATACAAGGATTAAACAACACACCAGCACTGCAAACCAAGAAATAAAAGATGCAGCTAGTCTATATCGCAAAAGTTTGTACTTGTCACAGGATGTACAATGGCTAAATAGCGCTCCAAACAGACACAACTCATGAACAATGGACGCCCTGAAAATATGAATCCCCAGTTATACTACACCAGAGGAAGTTCAAAATCGTATTATTTGACCCTGTAGTATTTATCGCAATTAGCGAAAAAACATTTGCCATACAGGTGGCAATTGCACTCAC
This sequence comes from Dissostichus eleginoides, assembly GCA_031216635.1. Taxonomy (NCBI): domain Eukaryota; kingdom Metazoa; phylum Chordata; class Actinopteri; order Perciformes; family Nototheniidae; genus Dissostichus; species Dissostichus eleginoides. The sequence continues at coordinate 20,249,407 of CM062266.1, read as the reverse complement.
GGCCTGGTTAAAAGAAAAGACCTCTGCAGCTTTATCTCCTGGCCCTGCCAATATCAGCCAGATGACATACATGTTGGTAGGGAGACCAAAAGCGATATTGATTATGAGTGGAGTCTGGACATCTGCACAGCGGATCATATGAGATGCAAGTTCAATTAGACTGTGATTTCCATCTAGCTGCCCTATGAAAAGATCAAGCATACATTTTAGAATATCTTTGGGCAGAGCAATGACTTTAAAAACAAAGCAAATTAAATATCTAAAATCTTTGGTAAGCAAGCATAATTCATAAAAAAAAAAAAAGGTTATTTAATTGCAGTCAACCAGTATTGCAGCGTATAGCACTTTTGTCATATTATAATAACTGTTAGACCATGTTTTCAATATTGACTCAATGAGCCTTTAAAGGAACGTTCACTTAAAATATAAAAAACATTCTCGCCAACATTCATCAGTAAACTATTGAGAAAAGGTTTCTGATCTGTTTACCTTTGCAGCCATGATTAACCTTGCCTACAGTGTAGCATCAAAACTAAAATGATCAATATCATACGGCTAAATTGACTGTTGATCACCATGACGTTGGAGAATAAAATAAAAAATAAAAAAACTGCTGTCTTACTTACCAGGGCAAAATATGTATTCTTGGTAAAAACTTGGTTTAAAAAAATCGACAATACCAGATGACTTTTGTCAGCAATATTGAGCATGAATGACTTGTAGCATGACTCAGGTACCAGCACAACCGTAACGTTTTCTGAAAGACACTCCATCTGTTCCAGGGGGCTTCTCAGCTGTTTGAAGCTGGAGTGCTAATGTAAACCCTTTTGCAAATGATATGCAAACAGACAAAAGTCCATGAGCTATATTGAGGATTTGATGGTCTGTCGCAGAAATGTTTGCTTTGCATAAATGTGAGATACAGTGAGTCCTGCTGTGTTTAGGGTTGAAACAAATAAATGTTAGGTTATTCATGATAATAGCATTGAAATGGGGGTTGCTTTGTAAAATAATAACATTGCTATTTAGCAATAATGTTGAGATGTTGAAAACTCAATAATTGAGGCTGCATCAAATATCATGGGGGTTTGATAGCCAAAATTACGTCATGGCCACTTGATTAAAGGCAGGTTTCAGAGGAACAGCAAAGCCTGGACAAATCTTTACAAGGCAGTGCAGATGTAAAGATGTATGTCCGACAAAACACAACCAATAATGGGATAAAGGCAGAATTTATAACAGCAGAGTCTGTGAGTGGTTGATCAGTGGCGAGCCGTCAGGGCCCTCTCTGAGGGCCTAAGATATTCTAAAAAATAATATTTGAAAACATAAAAAAAAAAACGTTTTTTTTAATAATTTTTTAATATTTTTAAAAAAATATTTTTCATTAGTTTTACCAAAATAACTGGATTTAATTGTATTTAAAATAACATTTCCAAAGAAATCAATCCTTCAAATCTGCCTGTTCGGTTTCAGGGTCAGAGGGCCTAGGTATAAAAGTCACGGCTCGCCACTGCGGTTGATTAATGTTTAAGTCTTACAAATAATGTTGTTCACATGTCACTGAATGTAGTCCTGGTATGGCAGAAGCAGGCTATTTAAGATGGCTCAAAAGTCTGTTATTCTGAAACAAAGCATGATCAACTTTAGGTGGATTTGAATTGTCCAAAAATGATTTGCAAAAACAATGACCGATAACTGTTTGCTGTAGTGCTTAACTTTACAAACATCATTTTTCTTAACCTTCCACTTCAAAACTAAGCAATTTCTTGTTGCTCGGGAAAGTTCATGAAGGAACGGGTGGATAGACCTCAGGAAACAAAACTTTAGATGAGCAGCACAGCACTCAATAACATTTACCAAGCACTCACTTGGCTTAATGGATGAACAAAACCTTTGAGTCTTTGAATAAGATAACTTTCTCTTCATAGGCCTCACTGATCACAGTGATAGAAGAGTTTCCAGCCGTTTTGAGGTAGAGGAGAGGGTGGAAAAACACGGGGTAATAATAATGCAAGTCTCTTGAGATTAATGCCCCCATAAAAATAGGAATGAGTGATCACAATTTAAGGAAAGAAATTAATCAGTGCAACAAGGGTTATTCAAATAATGAAACTGACGAACATATTGTTAATCATCCCTCTGTCCTCGCTGCCAGAGCAGAAATATTTCAAAGCATTTGTAGCCATACCCACTAGTAAAGTTAGGGAACAGTTCCTTCCTGTGCATGTTTTTTGTAGGAAATATTTGACTTGAAATAATCTTTGATATGGCCAGGTAGGTAGTTAAGGAAACAGCTGAATCATAGCCGTGATCTGTTATTAAAAAACAATCCCAATAGCCACCAGAAGGCTTCGTCAGGCATTTCAATAAGCGAGACAATAAGGTCTCTCTCAAATATGTATTATAAGAAATGTTACCCACACACTTAGATCATAGAAACATTTCACATGCTTGTCAACTATGTCAATCATCCCGGGAAATACTGTATTATGGTATGAACTACTCCTACCATGATTCAGCTTTAGCATTCATACACCCAATAAGTTAAGAGTCAATCCATTTTACAATAGGTAAAACATAACTGGAATAAATAGCAAATCACAAGTTTCTTAGTGTAGGAATTGACCACTATTAAGATGAATGAACTACATTTACTGCAAAATCTACAAGTCAACACAGAGGTCTATCAGGAAACATAAGTAACAATTACTGACATACTGTATGAAGGGCTGGGTTTATTATGTATGAAATAGTGTCAAAGAAAAGGGAAAATACGAAAATCGTAACAATGGAGCTTGCTAAGAGTGGGAACATCACATCTGTATTCTGTTTTACATTTCACTCTCATTTATCAATTCACACTGTATGCTATTTCTGTGACCCAGAACTGTCCAAACATGTTCTGTGTATAGAAACATCTTCTCAAAGCTGGGAACCAAGACTTATCTTCACGTCAAACAGACACTTTTGTTAGACACTTAAGTATCTTGCCTTAATGTCTACGACCCTCTGTTATAGTGTTCTTAGTTCACCCCAGTTTGCAAAGAAGCGTCATATATACTGTCCATAAAGTTCTAACTTATACAGGAGGAGTGACAGATTTAAAAGTGTGGGTTACTTTTTACGTTATGAATAGGTCTTAAACAGATGGGCTGTTTTGACTAATGGTACTGTAATAGCTGCCATTCAATCTTTGACTTGTTAAACAGTCTCATAAAGCCAACAGTAAAGCAGTTATAAATTGTAATTTGATTGCACTTCAGGCGGACAAAGACAATGTAAAAAGTGATATACTTGTGAGAAATGAATAATTTGTATTCCTTTTCAGAATATTTGCCTGCTCAGATAACTACAACAACACACACATACAACTTCCTAAATTAATGTTACAAACTAAAATAAATATTTTGTAAAACAGATTTTTACATAATGACTTGTGACATGAGCTGACTGACTTGAAATGAGAGAAATGTATAAATATTGAAATATATGTTTAACTTAGAATTATGATCTGTGTGACCAATTTATATATGATTTTATGAACCACAGTATTTTAATTTGAAAAATCTATTTATGAAAATATGAAAAACTATAAAAAACATTTATTTTCCTGCTGTTTTCACCAATTACCATTTTATGAAGTAAAAATGACTGATACATTTAGAAATTAAAGAACGCACACATGCTGAGTGGGAAGAATGAGAAAGCCTTTCTCTTGTGGGCAGCAAGTTTCACTATTTCATGTTTATTATTATCATGTCAGGATTGTTTACTCCTACGTTATTCTTTTCTCCAGATGACACTTTGTAATCTGTGGCTATGGTGAACTACATTTCAGTTAAATCATCTCCTCATTGTGTTCGTTTTGATATGTTGTCAAAACATTTCCTGCAGTGTGATATAATCACCATGCAATACATGCTCCTCTATGTGCAAACTGGAAAGGGCTCATTTGCAAACCTGTTTTGGTTACTCATAATAAAACCAAAAGACTGCTGATGTAATGAACGTTTTAACCTTTGGTCTGTTTGTAAATAAAGTACCAGGTAGCCAGAACTTTCCAATGTGTGCTCGCCTACACAATTGGACATCATTACAGAAGCTGTTACTGGACTAAATAGACCTGTTACACAGCACACATTTTCACTTGTCATAACAGGAAAAGGACACGTGGTATTCTTAACTTTAGCGATGCCGCTGTTCTATTTAACTTGTCCGAAGCCCTGAAACCTGCGCACAAAAATGGAACGCAGCCATAATTTATTAACTAGACACGTACCTGTCCTGTTTTGACGTGTCCAAAAGTCTGTCCTTACACAAAATTACACATTTGTGTAATTGATCACACTTGTGACATGTTTTAATGTCTGCTATAAAAATGGTGTATTGGTTGCCTGTACAGCACATTTCCTCTGGTACGGCAGCCCCACAGTGCTAGATATGTTTTTTAATAAGCTGACACTGTCACTCTAATGTGAGATTGAAGGTCCTGCACCCACACACAGGAGTTTTCACTTACTCTTTTCACTTAGACACACACTCCCAACAAACAATCGTAATCTGTATTCTCTCACAAAGTTCTGTGTGCAAGGCAGCCAAAAAAGTAAAAACAAAAGTTTATTGGTAGTATTGGCATGCAAGATAGAGTGAAATGCAAGGTTCTTGTAGCACGTTACTGTATTAAGCTGTGTTTTTCAGACCTAGCTCAAAGCGAGGGCTTGCAGGACCTTCTCAGTTGTTGCATCAAATCCCTCACAACCCTACCCAACCATCGACAGTCAAACACTATATTTTCTTTTAAACAAGCCATGACCCATCTCTTCATTTTGCCTTGTAGGGATGAGATAACAGCATGGCACCAAAAACATTTAATTTAAAAGCAGTTAACTGAACATTCTTAGAAAAAAGCCTAAACTCTGGAAGCTACACAGGTACAACAGGTATTACTCTACAAAGAATAAAGAACCATCTTAATCTTAATCTTGATTAAGATCTGGAAGCTCCTGTACACTGATGCTTATTAATATTGTGAAGGACAGCCTATGTGCAAAAGTCATCATGCACATTACAAAAATCCACAAAACCCTGTGATGTGAATTAAGCTGTTGATGGTCTCTGAAGCTGTTCTAATGGGAATAACTCCCCTTTTCTACTCCACTTATATCAGCCACAAGATGTAGGCACTGGTGGGAGGACCCCACATGAAGCAAAGACAGTAGGCAGTAAAAAAACTGCTTGGTGGGTCGCATGTAATGCTGCAGGAAAGTTTCTGAGTGGGAGAAAGTTGAGCTGTTGCCTGAAGAGATGTTCATTTCAGCAGCCATTAAAATGTTCCTCGGGTTCTGTGATCTTCAGATTTGTGGGGCTCCTGGAGGCGAAATAGAGCGAGAGAACTCAACACTCAGGGATCCCAGAGGCAAGACAACAACCAGAAAACAGTGTAATTACATGAATCCCATTAGATGAGGATGTGTAACACTCAATGGCCGGAAAATCATTATTAATCATTGTAACTGTTATTCCAGAGATATCTAAGAGCTGTTTTCATTCTATATTGGACTTTTTTGCTTGCGTCTGCAGGCGTCCAGTTTGACTTGAATCAACCATTATGAATGTTGTGGAAAACTGTGACAAAACAATCCAAGCTGAGTGTCTTTTTAAATTTAAATAACCTTATCAAAAACATTATGCATGTTCTTGTCGCCTTGTTGCTGGCGATGACGACACAAGAGTAGAATGTCGCACTGACTTTAGTTTTGACTTTTGTGTTAAAAATACATTTTGTTTTGTTGTCTTGTTACATTTTGCTAACCAGAATCCTAATTGACTTACTATTAAGAGGCAGTTCAATTTAAACGTTTAGTGTTCTTGCTAGAACAAATATTAAAAATAAATATGTAAAAACATTAAACAACATTTCTTCAGATAAAGCAACCTTTAAATGAACCATACATTACTATGCAGAACAGGTATCAGTTGAAAATAATTGATATCAGTTTTAAATGGTTTATTCTTTTAACATAATTTGTGAGGTGTTTTATTAACACTTTCCAGGGGGAACAATGCAGAGAAAGTGACACCTGTCAGACGATATGTTTCTCACCTTTTTACAGACTTCCCTATTCGCTCCTTTGTGCCTCTGTGCTTTCCCACCCTCCCTAGCACACCAGCAGATTTATATCTTCATCTTCACACCTAGCATCTAGGAAAGCACTCATTTTGTTCAAAAACATATATTAATTAAATATTATTTTGTTTAAAATGTAGGCCTAATGTCAAATATGTATTTGTTTATTTCACAAGGCCTTTGAATTGTTGAAGTTGGCATCTGAGGATGACAGCTAACTTGTTCGGTACTTTTAATATGTAGTAAGACATCAGGGACGCTAGTCAGATACAGCACACAAACACACGCACACACACACGCCCTTGTGCCAATGCTATGCAACAATGAATGCATTAGGGAGGAGAGAAAATAACTGATCAATTGTATTTATCAGAAACAAAATTTGAGAGAAAGAAAGCAGAAGAAGAGAAGAACCTGTCATCTCTCCTCTGCTGGTGATGAGATATAAATAGCAAGTAGGTTCTCTTAAAAGTCGAGATGAAAACATATGCTTTGTTTTCTAGTGGGTAGCTGTAACACGGCTTTGAAACCTGAAGCAGGGAGAAGACGCTCCTTCATGTCTCCCTCAGTAAGCCAGAGAATAACGAAGAAGAAGAAGGCTCCTCTGAAATGCCTGACCTAATATTTGACAGATAGTCAAGACATAATGTATCCAGGGACCAAAAGCAGGTTTAAGGGAAGATGAGCTAATATTCTATCTTATTGTACATTTTGTTAGGTTGCTCTGGCTGAATTAAAACTTCGAGAGGGAAACTTTTTTCTTCTTCTTCAATCATCAGAAGAAATTCTAGAACATATTCATTGATGCTGCCATGTAACTGCCTGTAACCTTGATATCACATAGCGGGAAATGTAATTTATTCCCCACAATAGAGACGCCCGTTCATGACATTTCAAAATAGGTAAGTGATTAGTATTCTAAGTTTGTATTATAGCTATGATATAAGATCGCGTCATTTGCTCAGAGGTACCCAAAGACTGATTGACAACCTATATGATGCTCGCTATCCCAACACAGATTATATGGGGTATTGACTGTCAAAAATATGGGAAAACCTCTGAAAATAAAGAGCTGGTGGACATCATAATGAGGCATTATATTCATGAGATCCGCTGGAGGTTTCTTATCATACTCCCTGTTGTGTAATTGACTAATCAACATCCTCCAATGTACACAGTCTTTGTTCTCTGGCTAATGCATTCTGATGCATTCAAAAGCATGGAAAACAGAGGATGAGCAAGTGAGAAAGCACACATTTCCGAGTGTGTCTATGTGCAATTACATGTGTCAGGAGACCAATTACATTTCAGAGTTGTACTTCAAATGAGACACAGCGAACTCCATGCCGACTTACATAAAGTCTTTTCCCTGCTATGGCAGCTGCTTTGCTTAGCAGGTGAGGAAGTAACACAAATATTGATTGTGGACAAACAAATAGCTACCGACTCACTGACTGGGCAGAACTTGCAAGTAAACAGAATAAAAAATAACAATATTGATTCCATCAAACAAATAGCCACCAACTGACTGACACGGGCACAACCTAAATAAGTAAACACCATAGCATGATTCAAATTCGAAATGGAAGAGGCGTATCTGAACAGTTTGTTATGTGTCGATTTAGATTTGCTGACTAATCCTCCCTCCATCGGTTTCTGTGTTTGAAAGGCTCAAAGTGACCCAACTCTCTGTGGAGGTAATCTCACTGCAAGTCATCTTTAAGATGCATGAACATGGATGCAGAGTGCCGCTGTTTCAAAGCACATATAAATACATAAATATACATGCAGTAGGAACACTGTATCATGCATCCATTAAGCCTTGGTAGTGAGTAATCCCAGTGTGTTTATGTTCAGGGCTAATCTCCCTCTCTCTCATGCTGAGGGACTGAGAACTAGGCTCCCACTCCCAGGTAAGCCTCATTCCCATACCTCGGCCATAACCACTAATCCCACTTCCAGATAGAGAGGAGGAGAGCTGGAGAGAGAGAGGGGGGGCTTATGTGCAGTTGTATCAGTTTGTTTGTGTTTCTGGCAAGTATACAACACAAACATGATCTAAAGGTGATGACTTATCTCAGCGACTTCTGTTAGGTCAAGACCTCAATGTACTGTATTTAGACTGAAACACTTTTTTGTCTACTTGTAAATCTAACTAATGTAAACACCCAGTTCAACATCTGATGGCGTCATTGGTCTGTGCAATTTGGATCGGTTTGGCAGCCGAGTGTGAAGAGGCTGGGATGTGGATCAGCACCTCTTAATCTGAGGCCATGGTTCTCAGCAATAAACCGATAGACAGTTTACTCCGAGTATGAATGAGACCTTACCCCAAAAAAAGGAGTTCAAGTGTCTCGGGGTCTTGTTCTCGAGTGAGGGGTCAAAGGAGCGTGAGATGCGCCGGAGAGTTGGAGCAGCAGGAGCGGTATTGCAGTAGCTGTGATGAAGAGAGAGCTGAGCTAGAGGGCAAAGCTCTCAATCTACTCGTCCATCTTCTTTCCTGCTTTCACCTATGGTTATGAAGGGTGGTTCATGACCGAAAGAACGAGATCATTGAGACAAGCGGCTGAAATTGATTTTCTCTGGAGGGTGGCGTCATCTCCCTTAGGGATAAATTGATAAGTTCAGTCATCTGGGAGGGACTCGGAGTAGAACCGCTGTTACTTTGCGTATAACGAACCAGTTGAGGTGGTTCGGTCACCTGATTCCACCTACAGTAGCCACATCCCTAGGGAGCTGTTCCAGGAACGTCTAGCTGGTAGGAGACAGAGGAGCAGACCCAGGACCAGGTGGAGGGTTATATCTCCACCTGGTCAGAGCTGGTTGATGTTGCCAGGGAAAAGGAAGTTTGTGGCCCTCTGCTGGAGCTGGTTCCTCCGCGATCCGACTCCAAGCGGTAAACAGTTGACAGATGGATGGACACAGGTGAATGATAAAATGAATGATACTCATTGAGGTCACTGAATAAAGTGCATGCATTTGCCTGTTTCTGTGGAGTAGGAGGGACATGAGGGCTTTATTTTCAATTTATTTGCCAAGTGCCTACTCTGGGCTACCACTTGCATTTCAATATTCTAAAAGGTTTTTTACGTTTGTTTGCTCAACAATGCCACATAAAAAAACCAACTAGCATCAATGGAAGTTTAATATTAGATGATTTCTAAGATATTTTGAAATAGTACTATATTTGATGAGATTATATTAGAGATGATTTATAGTTTATATAGGTTTATAATCACAATGGGTTTTGTCCTTCTAGATGGCTCCCATGTGTAGATCTTAATCTCTTTCCTAAAATTGATTGATTGTATCTATTTGAATTTTGCAGATTTGTTTTGTTGTCATGTTTTTATTATTTATGTCTGTTCTTTTTCATTTCCACGCATACGCAACCCTGCTGTGGGCCGTCAGCCATAAATTGATGATATTCTGTGCTTGTCCTACTGCAAGTATTCATGTAAATAATTGTTTATGGTTTATTGTCCCATCACAAATGTGCATGCAAATTACAGTTTACCCAGTGGTCGCAGTGCCTTTTCTGGTTTCGTTCTTCAAAGCAAACACATTTGAATAATGACATATCACACTTTGCCTTTCACTCACAAACACTGGTCACAGTGGGTTACTGTTCCATCCAAGGGGCTGTTTGTCAGGAGCAGTTTGACACGTGGACAGGAGGAGCTGTCTGAGTTATTGGTACAACATATAATAATGCTACATGCATATTAATCATACTTAATTTCTCTTAAGAATTTACAGAAACAGTTTTACTTTTAAACGTACAATATATAGACACTGTATGTATACAATAAAGAGACACTACTGTATGTTGTTGTTCATCGATGCCTATGTATGTTGTTGTTCATCGATGCCTAATATACAGAATATATATGTGTATGAATCGTACAATAGTTATGGATCTATCATTTACAATCCTCATTCTGCTTTGTTGTTTTAGTTTTTAAGCAGTATGTCTATTTCTATCTTTCTGAAGAATGGTCTTGGAACTGAAACATAAAAAAACTGTCAAATTGCTTGCAAAAAATACTTGGACTATAAAGCTGATTCTAATATGGCAGTAAAACACCCCCAAAATGTATGTGTGTTAATAACATACAAAAGCAGAACAAATCTCCCTAGGGTATTTATAAGTAATGTGTGTGTGTGATAGTGTATGCATGTGTGTGTGTGTGTATGTTTGTGTCTGGTGGAGGCAGCGGGAGACATAACAGACGTGTGTGTGACAGACAGGGTTTCAGAGAGGCCAGTCTTCCTGAATCTAGAGGCCCTGGGGTTAGTGACCTATTTCTGCCTGGGAATAGCGTTTCATCACAAAAAGACACCAGCCACTGCACCTGGATGTTTTGTGTGTGTGGGTGTGTGTGTGTGTGTGTGTGTGTGTGTGTGTGTGTGTGTAGTATGTGTGAGTGTTTTTTGAAGATGCACCCTGTGTGTCTAAGGTATTACTGTACAGCTCTGTTTGGTGCTCGCTGATGTGAGTGCACACTAGCTCCCTCCTCCTGTCTTTTTCCTCCAGTCTCCATCTTTTCAGAGGAGCATTTTCACCACACACAAACACACACACGTTTCTATCTCAATCTCTCTCAGGTGCTGCCTGCTGCGATGTCCAGTGCTGAGTGTTGCTGTATCTGCGTTCACAGCAGGACATGTGCACACGCACACACTCACACAAACCCACACACACACCCACACAGATCCTGTTACACTAAATGTGTTCACAGCAGGGTAAACCTGATTCAAACAGCTAGCAAGAAAGTCTAATGATTGATGATAAGACTAGAATATCCGCAGCCACAGCAAAATCACACAAACAGGTTATCTGGGACCTCCAGGCACCGAGCTGCTTTCACATGGCAGAGTAAGAGGGCTCGGGATCATTAGCACACGCATGCACGCATGCACGGACGCACGAACAGCTGTATCACTCTAGAAACCCACATCCAAATGCATGCATGTACCTACAGACCTGGGAAGAGAATTATAGACAAATGCCTGTACGGTTCATGCCAGCAGATTCTCATGGCTGCTTTCCCCCCCTCCCTTTCTCTCGTGTACTTTGAGACAACTTTGTGCTGAACTGCTGAGGAGGCAGGCAGGTAAGCAGGCACATCAGCAGTGGGGCAGAGGTGCTTTTAGTCTGATGAGCAGTAAAGCTGTCTCGAACACCAGAATAGATATGAGAATAGAAATCCACTCTGCCCTGATACGTTCTTCTTTGTGCTGAAGTATATTCGACATCTTCCGTTCATGCATATCAACCTTCAAAGCATGTTATGTGCAGTTTCTGGTTTCCAAATCTCACCGAATGTCACACATCTTTGCAGTGTTAAGAGCTGTTAGGACTGTATTTTTTGTTGTGTTATAGCATGATGAAGGTGTTGCTCCTGTACCAACAGTGTGATTGGAGTCTTTCCCACTGACGTAAGTCGGAGAGGAGTATTCTCATACAGAACAGTGATGTAATGGACTGTGAAGGTACTAGTCAGGCTCCTTCTTTTCGTTCCCTCCTCCCCTCTGTCTCCCTGTTTCACACTCCCTCCCCCTTCTGTTCCCATCTCTATGTTTTTTCTCTCTTTCTTTTTGGTCTTGGCAGGCTACTCCTTCTACTCCTCTGGGATCACCGAATTAAAACCCAACAGCTCCCTCCTTCGGTCACAAAAAGGAACTGCATTTAGAGAAGTCAGCTGATGCTTCTTTGCTCCCTACCGTGACTACATCTCTCCACCATCTCTCCACCATCTCTCCATCTCCTTCTGTAAGTACGGTGCACACTCCTCCCCCCTTTTTAGCCAGTCGCTGCTACAATACCCAGGTCGGTCCTTGAATGGTTTGTCGGATACTTTCTAGACACAGACAGTTATTTTGTAACATAAACTGTCAGAAACGTGAAACATTTATTCGACTCAAGTTCCCACTAAGGAGTCCCACACTATTGCTCCTCCTTCTGGTTTGCTTCCTATTCTATCCTTGTTCTCTGTTTTCATCAAAGCAGAACAACCAGCTCTCTTTGCCCCGGGGAGACAATACAAACCAGACAGATGAAACCTCCCAGCTCTCTTGGCTACTCTACTTGACCATCCCAGTGTGAGAAAAAAAACATATGCACACATAACTGCAATAATAGCAGCACTGTTCCATCCGAGACCTACTCCAGCAGACTTGACTTTTTCCTGTGGGGGGCCCTCCTTCACTTTTTATGATACAAAGGGCTTGAACACACACACACACACACACACACACACACACACACACACACACACACACACACACACACACACACACACACACACACAAACACATTGGAACTATACATACTGCATAATATACTACAAGTATACACACATGCAAGTACACAAATACCAAAGTGCAATGGGGGTTATGAGGGAGGAAGCCCACAACATAAATATCCAATTACCAAACACATCAAACGCACAGAGGATGAAATATTGATTACTTTGAGACATTTATGTAATCCACAATGGTGCCTTATATAAGTGTTCCATTTTACAAGGAGAAGCAGACATTTTCAGGGAGGTATTGTTTTTGTTTTTAACATCACAGAAGAGGAAAGAAATGGTTGTATGTTGGCAGACAATAGTGTGAGCATATGAGAGTAGTGGTTGAAAGCAGTCTGACAAATGGGCTCCTTTTCTTGCTTCATATCTAGCTCTCTTACATTGAGTGATCACATAGAAGAAAACAGGCATACAAACAACTATAACAATGTAATGTAGTGAGGCACGGTTGCGGAATCGCTCTCTGAGAAACCTTAACACATCATTATCATGATTTCTAAACAACAACACCGCAAATGAAAATGAAAGCAAAATGAGCCATGACTTAACGGCTCTCGGAGCTCTATTCTGGTGTTGGGTGTACATTTATGAGGGGGAGTGACTGGGATGTTTTATTTGGCAGTTCTTATGCGGCTGTCAATCGTTCAGTGATAAAGGCTGTTCCAAGCATATGGAGCTGATGGGGGAGGTTTTGGGCTTCTGTCTTTCCCGCTCTGCTTTGAGCTGCAGATCATAGAGCCTTTGCAAAAGCATAAACAAGCGAGGAAATATGGATTCTCTCTAATTAATTGTAAATTGTCACTGCTCTAAGAGAGGATGCAGAGTGATGTGTGCATGTAGAGTATGTGTTTGTGTTTTTATGTGTGAGAAAAATGAGAGGGGAAAAACAGAGGGGAAGACTGAATAATTTGACTTAACTTTCGTGCCTTATCAACAAGCCACTCTTCATGGTTTTTCCTTTGAAACTGCTGTTCCCTACTAAGGCCGAATAAATTAGAAGTCTAAATAGGAATAATAATGAGAGCATACATTATTTCTGTTGTTGGTACTGGTTTATGTTGTTGTTGTTTGTGTCGGCAGGAAGGCTCAGATCTCCATATATGCAAAAAAAGGTAACTTCTCTGCATGTTTTATAAGTTTGGTAGATCATTTTAATGGTGACCCAAAAAGATGTCCTAGATATTTGGGGAACATCCTTTTGAGAAATTCCTGAAACTACAGACAGAGAGACAGAGTGCGTGGAAAGGAAGAAAGAGATGAAGAGAGAGACAAGACAGACAGACAGGGAATAGACGATAGGGAGAGACATTGAGATGAAATGGAACTTCTTCCTGTTTTGTGAATGACATACCATTTTAAACATATCTCTGCTGTATCAATCATAAAGCAAACTCTCTTATGACAACACAATGTTTAAGTAATCAGTAATCTATATCTATCTATCTATCTATCTATCTATCTATCTATCTATCTATATCTATCTATCTATCTATCTATCTATCCATCCATCCATCCATCCATCCATCGATTTTTTTGATTTTCTTAATTAATAAGGAACATATATACGCTCTCCTTAGACCTGGTTCCTTGGGCTGTACAGTGCTAAATATAACCTGCAAAGATGGAAAGAGTACTAGAAAATTATATTCAAGTAACTGCACTCCTATTCATGCACTTTTCCTTATCACAGTAGATGCCAACATTCAGACACATATTGATATATTAGTGACAGTGGCTGCCATGCAAAATGCCAACCTGCTAATAAGGAGTGGTTATGGGTTCAGTGTCATACTTAAAGGACACTTTGATACTAGAGGATCTGTGGATCGAATCAGGAACCAGCCGAAAACTGGGAACTATATTATTCTCACATCTACAGACTGGACTTTGTTCAACATATTATCATTTATATGTCTATAATAGCCATCCTTTTTATAGCCTCAGACAATCAAATACAAATGACAGAGAAGAAAAGGTATAAAGACACCGCAGCGGGTGCAACAAGCAATATTGAGCTTCATACATAACTTGACATTTCTTATGGAATGAACAGTAATAAAACATCACCAAGATAGACAACATAGAGCTGTATCACCAATATCAAATCCACAATGGATGCAGCCAACAAACACATATAGAAAAGCTTTTGTTTTTACACACAGGCAACGCAGTGGTTGTTGACAGCTGAGTGAGTGTATTGTTGTACTCACCTTTATGAACGTCAGACTGTTAGTATTGTGCACTATGGAGGCGTGTGGTGCAGTGGGTTGTGCATTGGTGTTCGGATCAGGGGGTCACAGGTTCAAACCCCACTGCAGTCAGTATGTCGTTGTGTCCCTGGGCAAGACACTTCACCCCAAATTGCTCCTGTGGGGATTGCCCACAGTATTGAGTATGTAAGTCGCTTTGGATAAAGCGTCTAACAAGTGACATGTAATGTAATGTAATGTGCACTGCCAGCTCTTCGTCAATCTGCTCCACGGTAAGCCTTTCTTCTCGTTCATTCTCAAGGCATGATACAAACAGTCCAATAAGCCTCATGCATTAGTCACCGCTGGAGGATCTGCCACATATGTATTCTGTCAGCCCCACTGTACACCTGTTGATGACACAACATCAAGGGTCTTTGCTTTTGGTCACTTAGTGTGCCAGCTGGGTAGAAAGCCTACTTCACGAATGAACAGAAAAAGTAGAAAAGAAGAAGATGAAAATGTAAAACATAAAAAAAACATACATTTGTATTATCATTACCCACAGGTGGTACAATATGGTAGAAGGGATTACTTTCCTTGCCAGTAGATGGCGCACATTGGCATGTCTCTACCTGTACATTTTCTCTGTTGATGCTGTTAGTTTGCTTGCCTAGAAAATGGCTCAAGTGTGATTGGAACTCAAAATCTTGAAATGCAGAATCCTTTCAGTGTTAACATCCACAAACTTTGACATCATCATGAAACAATGTTTTTTTAGGTAACAAATCATCTTGGAAATAGACAAAATTATTTGGTCTTGAATCAGCTTACAAAAGAAGACATACCCTAAACATTTGTATTTTTACATTTTTAAATCAATGTTGTTTGACTCTAATTTTATCTAATTTCCTGTCCATTATTCCTCATATCAAGTTTCAAGTTGAACACTTTACTGAAGTGACAATATGCCATGTTTTTCAGTTGTTAAAGTTGGTCAGTTTGGACAGTGGACCAGGCTATGGTTGAGGTTGGATACTCCCCTCCACTGCCCCGTTTTCATGGAGACCACATCTGAAATTCCAACATTGACATGTGAAATACAGACAGCCACTCTTATTGCCTCACAGCAATACACAGGAGCTGCTCCTCCCAGCACTAAACATAGACCAGGTTCAGAAGCTACATAACCATGCACCAGTTTTGGGCCCAGTCCACACGGAGACGAAACGGAGACGAAAACTAAAACGAACCGTAGTCATTTCAAAAAAGTCTTCCGTCCACACGGAAACGGCTCAAGAAACGTGTCCGTCCACACGAAAACGCTCGACCCGCTGGAAACGCTGTAGTACATATGCCGGGCCTGTAAGTGGCGCAGTACTTCCGCCACAAAATACACCAAAAGCAGCGAATAAGACCCCCCGAGCATGGTTGCCATGGTTGCCTGGTTGCCCTTCTGTTTATTCTCCACGGTGGATTTAGCAACATGTAGTTCATGTAGTTCTCCATGTCCACTTGTTGCTGATGGTTGTGGTATCTGTAGCATGGTCAGTAGCGTCTGGAGCACGAACGCAACCCTGTGATCCGCCATTGTTATTTTTGTCGGTGAACACATCAGCAATGACGCGGGTGACGCGGGGATGAGCAGGAGAGGTGGGGAGAGGCGGGGCTATGGCGTCATCATTTCAGGAAAAGTATCGTATAGGGCGTACACACGGAGCCGTTTCGCCCCCCAGAGCGTTTCGTCCCCAGACCTATCACCTTGGGAGCCGTTATCAAAAGGGTATCGGATTCGGGCTCCGAATCCGCGTTTCCGTTTCGGACTCGTGTGGACGAACCGTCTATACGATAGAGAACGTTAGCGGATTCAACTGATATCATCTCCGTGTGGGCGGGGCCTTAATGTCACAATCCTCATTTTCATTTATTAATTAACCTATGACCCCACCACTTAGGTGCTTTAGGAAAAGCCATTACTTTTGGGAGAGAGAGTTGTGTTCATTGACTACTTATTATTTCAATGCAAAAGTATGTGATTTAACTTTTAAATTGTTTCTACCTCTTCTAACAAAATCCAGAAACCTTGCACTGTGCTCTTTAGTTTCCAATATTATATAACATGTATATTAAGAGTTCCTGAGGACTTTTGTTTGTGTGTGTGTGTGCATGTGTGTGTAGGTGTGTGTGTGTGTGTGTGTGTGTATGTGTAGTGTGTGTGTGTGTGTGTGTGTGTGTGTATGTGTGTGTGTGTGTATCTAGCCAATATACAGTATGCATCAGTGTAATAATCCCCCTTTCCAGCCCAGTCACAAGCTAAGTAAGAAGTGCTACTGCCTGGTAGCACAAAGCACAATGTGAAGCTCATGTGACTGTATTAACCTTTCAGACCAAATCTCCTGCAGTCACGAATGAGAGAAAGCAAGCAAGAAAAAGAGGTTAGAGAAAGAAAGAGAGATCAGAAAATATAAAGTTAAGATCTCCAAAGAATGCTACAAAGTAAGCAAGAAGAAAACAATTCAAAAATGTTTTGTTGTTCCTCTGAAGCTCACAAGACTGAGTTTCTATCTTTGGTTTGTTTTGTGACAGAGAACAGAGACTCTTGAAATGCAGAAGTGCATATTTGGCACTGAATTGTCAAATAAATCTAATTGAAGCAGAGATCACTGTGAAACACCCCCCGCTGCTTCATAAGCAACACAAAGACCACAGAGAATAAAACTGACATGTTCTTATACCAACAATGACAGCTAAAAAGACTCTATTATTTCTGTAGTTAGTTTTATAGCTTGGAGCAAACTGTCAGTGTTCATGCTGAGGGGCCAGCGAGATAATAAGCTGGTGGGTCTGTGAAATTCAATGGTTTGATGACACATGTTTATAGTTTTGTCACGCTGGTCTTTTGGCATGAGAGTCAATGGAGCCTTTGGTCAGGATCAGCTGATTTCATTGAAAGAGAAGTTACATTAAAGATTCCAAGAGTGGCGACTATTATCGGGCATTATTCAGGGAAATTGTATCTGAAAGCCATAATATGTTTTCATAAAGTGGAGGGGGCAGTGGAGGGCAGACAGTATAAGGAATATAATGGGACATACTTGATATTTTGACTTGGAGGGAAATTAGGAGAATTTCACATATTTGATTTTACAATCATTTAATACCTTAAACACATTCCCACTGACCCAGCTATCAATGAACAGATAGCTGAATTTATGTCAAGATTAAATTGTGATATACACAGTTGATGGTAGGGAACATTTAGATGTGGCTGTGGTGAAGAGAAGCAAATGGTAAAGTGGTAAATATGTTTTTTTTCACAATAAACCATGTTTTGCAGTCAAAGTACATTGTCAGGTATGATTACTATCATTTCAAAGCAAATGTATCCAGGTCTAAAAATATGTATCATACATGTTGGTTATTTAGCAAGGTGTAAAACCATGAGAATAACTTAGCTAAAGATTAACATGAATTACTAAACTAGACTCGTTTTTACAAGAAAGTGGCTGTGGGGCAATGAGCCAGATGCTTTGGGGTCAATTGAGCCAGTGGTTCAACTTAACCCCCCATGAGGCACTGAAGTTAAGATAGGTCTCTGTAGTATACAATGGTATTTCAATGTAGTTTTACACCACTGATTAGTTTTTTATGTTTTTGTTGGGATAATACTGAATGTTCCTTCTATATCAGAGTAGCACATGATAACAGAGGCCCTACGTAGCTGTGTACTTAGCCGGATGTATGACTACATGGATGACGCTCATGAGACACTGTGTTGAAGTTATGATAGCTATGTTCCTAAGATTGGCATGATGACACAGCCCCTAGAGAGATAGGCATATGACTGTCATGTTTATTGCTTACGCAGGCCTTAGCTAATCTTAACTAATGTCAGAATACTGCTTTGAACCAGTATTCTTCCATCTTGTTGACTGTAACACCTTCTCTTGTATAAGCATATCAAGGATTCTACTCTGGGAACTATTTGTCCCATGCAGCTCTGTATGTGATGACTACTTCCATTCTTGCAAGGATAATAAATACATGTATCCTGATATTGAAGACCAAGCCGGTGACGAGTGATATTTTTCTAACAGTTTTAAACATTGTAGAGAAGCTATTATGCCAAGAAAGTCCCAGAGAAAGACTGAGGAGATTGAGTAATTATCAATGCCTAGCCTATATAAATCATTAAAGTTCATTTACAACAGACTGGTACAGGTGTTTCCAGCTACATTTACAAGAATATTTTTTTAAGGGCTGTTAGTTAATCTGATTCTGATTTGGCTCCTTCATTCTGGTTTTACAGGTATACATTCCCTCCAAACATGATTTATAATGCTGACACAACAGGTGTCACTACAGTGCAGACTCCAAAGAAGGGAGTGGCAGAAAAAGGATGATATATATATATATATATATTTTACTTATGCTCAGGTTTAAACTTGAAAAGTCAATTGGTAATTTTAACCCCAGATGGCTCAAGTTACCCCTTGACGTGGATCAATTTAGCCCTTAGATTGGTCAAGTTAAGTCTTGGTGGTCATATTTTAATGGCCCTTTGTGAGAGATGCATTATTTTCATTTTGATTGACAGAAAACATCATGAAATAACAGTTGTTGTCATTTGACTTCTATCAATTGTTTCCTTGCCATGAGTATAGTAACAATTGGCTCATCTTACCCCACTCTCCCCTATTATCATACAGTCTATGGCTTCAACTAGTGATTTCAAAAACAAAAATGTGTCTTTACTCATAAAGGTTGCTACATTTGTAAACTAACATAGCTGACATAAAATTACTCTCACAATATGTACGAGTTTTCTCAAATGACACTGATCAAGTCTTAACGACCTTACTAGCGGCTCTTTAAGGCACAGTGTTATTTTTAGCTAAATGTTACGACAGCATGCTTACAATGACAGAGCTAACCTGGTGAAGTCTGGCAGCTTTAATGTTTATAATGTTTATTAACTTAGTTTAGTGCAGTCCAAAGTGGCTAACTATATCACTGTAGTTGAGATATTTCACTCAAAGCCACATATGTCAATCTGATGTTGACAATGGAGGAAAAGTCACCAACATTTTAGGATACATTTTCTGTGATTTTTTTTTTTAATCAATTTTATGTAAATAGATCCTATATTTGTTGAAATACTTCAGTCTGGACCAATGTAATAGACAGAGATCCACAGTATGGTCAAACAAACACTTAAGAAGTGTAAGTGCATTTTACGCTGGGGGATATGTCAATGATGCCACCCGTATATTAATATAATAATCTCCTACATATATATTTTCATTATTGGTGTAATTTAGAAAACACTTGTCAATGCCTTTGTAAAAAAACACGAGACATTTATAGATAGATTCCAATTAATGTAACAACCACTATCATTATTGTATTTCGACACTTACCATGCTATTGTGAGACTAAACAGGCACACACAGACATCCATTTAACATAAACACTCCCCGTATGACATAACATTATAGACATGCAGGTCTACCTTACAGTTAGAAACAATGAGGCATCACCATGCCATAGCAATCTTTGCCTTGTGCACAATACTAGTGACATAACAAAACAGTATATTGTAGTGTTGTATAGAAGACAAAAAGGCCATATACTTTAAAATGATAAATAAAAACACTTTTGACACACACAAAAGGAAAGCCATTTCACTTACTCTGCGTGAAAAACTTTCTCAAGAGAATATTAATTTCTTTCAGTGTGATATTATTATAATTTACCGTATATGTATGCTACACACAGATCTACACTGTCTAGCTCTATGTCAAGCCCTAATGGTAGCATCACTGACCCCCCAAAGTCACAGCCCACCTATAATTGCTCTCTCAGAGTTCAATCTGTGTGTGACATGCCGCCCAAGCTTCACCACAGCCCTTGTAAGGGTCTCAAAATCATTTGACACTTTAGTGCTACTTTTCTGCCCCCAACTCCCATAGAGACACCTGGTGGTACGGAGACACCTCAGGGTGGCAATATTTAACATGGCGATGTTCGTTTTTTCACCCTCCCTCCTTTCAGCGTCACCTGCTAACATAACCCTCCCTGCCTGGGCCAAATGTACTGTCCAACCATCCAGAGTCTACACACTCAGTGTATCTCTTGCAGAGGTGTACACACTCACACAAGACCATTGAGCAAAATTGAAGTAACAAAAGGAAGGAAGGAGCTATTTTCCTGGAAGACACTGGGGATTTCTTGGAGTATTTCTTTTGTGATCTCTAAAAACATGGAGTACTGCTTTTTGAAAGGATTCCTTGTGGTTTTGTTGATACAGCAATGCACAACTGAAGGTAGGGAAATGCAAATCAGGTTGGATTATCAATGTGACGATATGTTTGTATTTTGATGAAAAGAGTAACTCCTACACATTGACCACTCATTTATTTCCAGTAGCCTTGCACCTAGATCTGATGTGGTCGTGATGTGATTGTTCCATTTATGAATAATTATATAATCAACTAATCATTAAGAAATCAACAAAATGCTGGTGTATTTCCCATAAAGTGATTTGCAGTGATTATGTTGCCACATATGGCACTATATATATTCACCCCACCACGGAAATCCTTTGACTTGTTCCCCTAGTTGCCAACTTTCCTTTATCGTTAGTATCACATACAGGACACCATTTATCATATGTTCCAGGTGTGTCACAAGTTAACAGCAGCTACAAATCATCAAACATATTTGATACTATCTCCTAGATCTCGCCACATCGATCCAATCGTCCTCAGTGGTCACCCTGCAAGATGACCAAGCCCTACTCCAGGAACCAGAGCTGCCCCCTGCAGAGGTTTTGCCTGTGGTGGCCCCCCCTAGCCTAAAAGAGGTGCAACAAGCTGTGCAGGAGGCCTCAGAGCAGGTGGAAACTCATGGGGCAGAGGAAGTGCTGAAGGACCTGTTAGAGAGGGTGGTGGAAGCTGCACTGGGGCAGGTGGAAGGAGGAGGTGAAGCAAGAGCAGAGGAGACAGCGGTGCAGGAAGTGGTTGTGGAGGATGAAAATGAAGAGACTGAAACTGAAATCAAGGCAGAGGTGTTGGAGCAGGCAGTGGAAAAAGAGATGGACGGTGGAGATATGGGTGCAGAGGAGGAAGATACTATAGGAGAGACGCAGGAGGTAGCAGGGTTGGATGCAGTTGAAGATGTAGCCGAGGAGGGCAAAGCAATTGTTGAAGGGGAGGGGGAAATTGCAGTTGGATCTGATGTGGAGACGATAGAAGGTGGAGAAACTGGAAGTAGAGAGGCAGAAGGAGTGGAGGTTTTGAATGAATCTCTAGACACTGGGGTCAGTCAGGAGATTGTTGAAGAAACTGTTGTGGCTTTGGAAGAGACAGGAGAATATTTAGCAGTTGAGGAAGCAGGGGTGGAGGAAGGCGAGGAGCAGGTTGTGTTGGCGAAAGAAAAAGGGGCAGCTGCAACAGAATCAGAGGAGGTAGAGGAAACTCCAGATATTGAGGAGGTGGCAGGAGGGGAAGAACCTGAGCAAGAGACTGTGGAAGAGTCTGACCCTAGCCTAGTGGCTGATGTTGAGGATGTATGGGGACAAGAAGAATCTCAGGTAGATGTTCTGGAAGGTGAGGAGATAGCACCACCTTCTGATGATTATGACATAGAGACCACACAAACTGTAGTCGGAGAGCCAGTTGAAGAGGACGAGGATCAGAATAACATAGTGAAGGACAACCAAGGACCGGAGGTAGAGGACGAACAAGTCCATTTAGTGGTGGAGGAAGGTGCAGCTGAAGAGGTAGAAGCAGAAGGTACAGAAGCAGAAGGGGGGGAAATACACGGAGAGAGTTTAATCATAGAGGAATCAGTGGCATTGGAAAATGAGGGGGGTGACCAACAAGCAGGGGAAGAGGAGCAGATTGCTTTGGAGACTTCACACGGCAGTGAAAAAGAGGAACAAGGTGAGACATGGGTAATTCTTTCAATGGAATTGAAAGCTGACTTTAGGATTCAGTGTGGAGGTCTGAGACCACACCCTATTGAATATACAAACAATGTCTAAAACCTCAGAATTCAAAACAAAAAGCTCCATATTTTAGCCTCCCAATTATCTCTACTTTCAGTACATTCTTATCTTACAATTATCTGAATTGTTGAATATGTAAAACCTGTTGTGGTCACGAAAACCTAAAACTAAAACTGCCATGCTATTTGCCTTTAAACACGCATTTGCATTGTTTGCATCTTAACCTACTTTAAGAGAGGAAAGCTCCTAAATGAATATTATAAGCCCCTTCAATACATTTTAAAATATCATTGGTTCCCACCATCTTATGTCCACATTAGCTGCTATGGCTGGATGGCAAATGAGCATGGTTTTGAATTTTTCAACAACCTTTTGTTAGAAAACATTTGAATAAATGTTTACTTAGAATATTCTGACATGAACATGAATAATTTATTTGTCAAAACTTCTTAAATTCTCTTGACTATCCCAATGAGAATTGGTCCACATGAAACTAGACTGATATCATATACTGTATGCACATTCTTCCCAGTAAAGATGAATGTGACACTGTGAATAAGCTTACAAATCATGAAGCACCTTCGAATCTCTGCTGCAGCACATCTATGCATTATTCTACATTCCATAGGTCCACTCGACAAACCCTAAACCTTGACCTCTTGGCTTCATTTTCATGTATGTGTCACATACCAAACCCCTCTTCTAGAAGTGCTGGTGATCTCTGCCTCAGAGCTGGAGGAAGGTGATGAAGCCACAATAGAGCAGAGCCCTGAACACCAGGCTCCCACCCCCAGCCTGTCTCTAGTTTGGGTGGAGACTGGAGAAAATACCCTTCTTGATGAGAAAACCAACAATGGCAATGAGATCATCACCCCTACTGAAGACCTTTTGCCACTTGACCCTGTTGAGGTCCAACCTACACTGGTTCATTCTGTGAAGGATGTCCTAGCTGAACCCGCTCAGACGGAAATGGAGGAACCAGGGGAGGCCAATGAGCTGCTGGAAGATACAGCTGAAAACACAGGTAAAATAAAACGTGAAAACATTTACAATTCTAAAGGTAAACACAACATATCACAAATGACTCCTTGGGTTCATATTTACTCTTCTGGTTTTGATTTGACTGTCTCAAGTGAAGGAAAAATGATATGTACTGCAGCTCTCAAGTGTAGTTTCAGAACTCGCAGATCCAACTATAAATGGGTGTTGATATTACAGCAGATTTTCTGAAGCTTAAAACTTGGGTAGATAAAGCAGAAAAAAACATCCTGATTCTGCCAGCAAGATATGCAGATGGCCAAGTTGATGTTGTTCCACTTGAATAAACAGTTAAGCAGGCTAACTAGTGACTGGTGGGGGAAGACCAAACAGTTGGGAGCACCCCATCATAAAGTCATATGCTATTTTCTGGCTCCCTGGAATAGATAAGAAGTATTTACTTTGTGCTGTTTCTATGCCCCTATGTATCACATACATGCCCTTTGAGATGGCACAATTCAAATAGCTCGATGGTAGATTGTGTAAAGTGACATGACAGTGAAAAACAGGATTTATCTTTCATGGAAAAATGTCATTTAAAAGGCTAAAAGAGTTTGGGGTTTCAGAGTACAGCTTTCTTTATGTGCAAAAGAGAGACGGTTGATTCAGTTGAAGTAAAGCGTAGTGCATCATATGTAATGTTTCCTACTCTTATGCAATCATTTGTTATCCTCTCTGTCTAGAAACAAGTGATCTGGGCCTGGATGTGTGGAAGATTGTGGCTATTTCTGCCGCAACCTTTTTGGTTTTGGAGACCGTCATCATGATTGTCTATATCCTCAAATGTCGTAACAAAAATAGGTAGGTACCTGTACCTGTGTACTCACATAAAGGCCTTCATTTTCTGGTGGATTGTTATTACAATCCACATTTCCTTAACTTAAATACTCCCCAACTATTAGCAGATACTATTTCCTGTAGCCTGCCATTCAGCGACAACATTTAATAAGACTGAGCTGAACAAAAATAGATTTTCATTACAGCCCTAATTTTACCACACTGTATCGTGAATGTGTGTTCTGGCAAAAACATGCTATTGGCCTCTCTTTTTGTATGAATAGAAATTGAAATAATAATTGCATTCACACTAGTACCAATCATATCCCAGTTCCTCTACTCTAATAGCTGAAATAGGCAATCTGACTACTAGCAGAAGTACCAACAGTGCTGTAATAACAGATGGGACTTACAGCTTGATTGCTTCTGATGTTGCCAAAGCTACAGCTAACATTTCCCCACTGAAAGATGATGACATGGGGAGACTTTGCTAAGTATTGGTTTAGTATAGCTCTTAGTAAAAGGGACATTTCATTCTGTACAATTTATTTTTGATTGTTTTTCTACAGGACCCTTTGAAGCATGTAGTTAATTTGAAGACAGGCAACAGGAATATATGAGATTTTGTTGTGTGTGTGTGTATGCAGTACCCCTGGCCTACAGCGGGCATGTGAGGAAGGGTGTGTTGAACCGGAGGCAGCTACAGGAGGGGACTGCAGTGATGACACACTTCCTGCAGGCAATGGGGACGCTCAACAGTATGTCACACATAAAATATTTGTCTTTCTTTCCATCTATCTATCTATCTATCTATCTATCTATCTATCTATCTATCTATCTATCTATCTATCTATCTATCTATCTATCTATCTATCTATCTATCTATCTATCTATCTATCTATCTATCTATCTATCCATCCATCCATCCATCCATCCATCCATCCATCCATCCATCCATCCATCCATCCATCCATCCATCCATCCATCCATCCATTATTCTACATTCCATAGGTCCACTCGACAAACCCTAAACCTTGACCTCATGGCTTCATTTTCATGTATGTGTCACATACCAAACCCCTCTTGTAGAAGTGCTGGTGTTCTCTGCCTCAGAGCTGGAGGAAGGTGATGAAGCCACAATAGAGCAGAGCCCTGAACACCAGGCTACATCCATCTATCCATCTATCTATCCATCTATCTATCTATCTATCTATCTATCTATCTATCTATCTATCTATCTATCTATCTATCTATCTATCTATCTATCTATCTATCTATCTATCTATCTATCTATCTATCATCTATCTATCATCATCATCCATCCATCCATCCATCCATCCATCCATCCATCCATCCATCCATCCATCCATCCATCCATCCATCCATCCATCTATCTATCTATCTATCCATCCATCCATCCATCCATCCATCCATCCATCCATCCATCCATCCATCTATCTATCTATCCTATCTATCTATCTATCTATCTATCTATCTATCTATCTATCTATCTATCTATCTATCTATCTATCTATCTATCTATCTATCTATCTATCTAGATAAATACAAAATGATTAACACAGATTACACTTAATGACAAAGATCTCCAAACATTGTGATTAACTGGGAGCTAAAAGTACCACCACATGCAGGTCTTTCTGTTAAATCGTTGACATGATCTCACTGAGCTCAGACAGCACGCCTTTGCTAGGCTTTTCGTTCTCTCACAGATTTCTCCTTAGAGTCCGATTTTGTTGCTACCACCAAACTACAGTATCAGTTGTCACCAACACTAGCCGGATGTCAGATTTGCCCATTTCAGTCGACTAAATGTTGTGCACTGACCTGAAAACTTGTGGTTCATAGGAACCACCAGTTGTGTGCTTCTCAGCTGATTCCCTCCTGGCTGTTTTGTAAGCTATGCACTCAGGAGGCTGCTCACTTGGTCACATGAGAGTGTGAGTCCCGTGAACCCACAGCATTAACGGGTATTAATACTATTCTTCCTAATCAGACTAGCAGGCTCGGATCAATAATAAGCTAAAGGTGTGTGAGGCAGTGACCATGTGAAAGTGTGGGGTGAGAATGTGTGTAAAAAATAAATATTCTATGCATAGAAAAAAAATACTCATATGCATACAGTTATATGTATGTGATCCACTGAGACTGTTTAGTATGTTGGTGAAAGTGTACAAGACACAAAGTGAAATCTGATGTGTTCCTGTGTGCACAGACGATAACAAAGCATCACTGAATTATTAAACAGTTGACAGAGTCATCTTGAAATGTGTCCTTGTTAAGAGATTTCATAGCAGCAGTGACAATCCAGTTGTCATTAGAGAAGGGAAACTACTAAAAAGGCTGCCAACAACAGCAAAAGTCACTTTCAGAATTCTCAAGTGTCGCACAATTTTCAGAAGTATCAACTCAACGAAAAAGGCAAAAAGTGCTGCTCCCTGTACACACAAGGATGTCAGAAGCCTCAATGCAAAGCGATCAAATTCAGTGAGTGCAGATGAACATTGAGATCCAGTCATGTAAATTGTGGAAACTTAATGTACTTCTTTAGCTTAAAGTCTTTACCCATTTAGAAATGTCAGGAAACGGTTCTTTGTAAAGCAGATAAAGAAACAAAGCTACTGATTGTTTTAGGTGTTTTATCTTATTATCACTGACAGGCTTAGTTACACTGGTCTCTTTCCCTCGCTCTACTTGGGTACATGCATCAACACAGGCAGTTGTTACAGAAAAGAAACAACATTTCTAATTAAATATATTTGAAAATAACAAAACCTTTACACGATCCAAGCCCAAAGCCTAACATAACAAATCCGCTCCAACCTGACCTAGAAAACCAACTTTGCCGGGTAACAGAATTATATTATTGCAACTTGCCAGATGACAGCAGAGGAAGTTATGAATTCCCTAAATGTATTCTTGGTGAGATGCCGCCCTTCAGCGTACATGCTTGAAACATTTGGAATGACATTAAAGTGGTGGTTTGCATACCCTTGAGAGTAATTCAACTAGGGCATTGCAAAGTGCATTCAGCATTTCGGGAAATTCTTGCACCCAGGACATTGTAACCTGCAATACAATAATGCTGAATTATCTATTTATAACGGGTTGTGTCATTACCTCCCAGCGTATCTCCGTCCACAGTTTGTAAGCCTCTCCATCTGGTGCACCATTAAATAAACAGACCTAGCGGTGTGTTAGCATTTGCTCGCAGCACCATTATCAACAGCAGTTTGACAAACATTATGAAAACACCAAATTAAGTTATGCTTGTATTTGACCGGTAAGCTCAGTGTCCCATCAGAATGAGCTTTTCTGTATTATCATGTAAAGCAGAACGATTGTATTCTCATTCGGAACAGGTAGCTTCTATATTAGGCACTCTGTCAGTGAGTATTACTGCTGTCAAACAGTCTATTCTCTTTCTGCAAACTGTTAAATGGATGCCAACTGCGCTTCTGTCCTCTCTTCCAGGATAGCGCCATTTGACCCATCTGATGTGGTTTCAACCCTGGCCCAAAACAAAGAGCAGCATGAAGAGGAGCATTCGACAGCCATGTCCGACCTCCCGCCCCGCTCCGCAGAGGAGTCGGCCAACACTGGAGCAGGACCAGACTCCTCACAAGAGCTCAGGACTTCCGTTCTCTAGGGGATCCGACAGTTTTGTCTGTTCCTACTGTATCTAAATAAAACCCAACAAGCCACTCTCCATCCATGCACCCAATCCTACTCATCCAGAAACCCAATGAATTACCCCGTATTCTCGAACCTAACCCACACAGACAGCCTTGGATTCTGACTGTAATAACTACTGTATATGTAACACATTTGTATTTGGTGTTTATGATTGCTTGTCTGTCTGTATGAGTGTAAATTGAAAGAAAAATATACTGTCACATATTTGGCATGTGTGAACATGTAGAACTAGAAGTGTGCATTAACAGGTGAGCACACTGTGAATGTGTGAACAGGAAGAAAATGTTTTAAAGTAATATGTGCATGTATGAGAGTGTGCGTAAATGTGATAAAAGTGAGTTAAGTTAGATTTCTGTACGTTCTTTAGGATAGAATGAAATTGTTAGGTAAATGTTATTCATACTGGCCACATCAGTCATGCTTTATGAAGCATTTGCAAATAATATAAAAGGGGCAGTGGGCTTGATACATTCTCCCATTTTATTGGCAATTCTGAAGGTGCTTTGGCAGAAGCAAAGACATCTGCAAAGTCTCATTGAAATGTACACTGGCTAACCATAATACAAAAAAGATTTTTACATTATTGACATGAAATTTAAAATAGATTTTTATTCTACATATTTTTGACCTATTGGTCATCATTAGTGATTTAGTAGTACCAAATAAAAATGATAATGTTGACTCTCTTCTTTCCTTCTTGCCTCCCAGTATGGATCATTCTGTACTCTGCAGAACACAATCTGAATTCTACAGTTATTTGAGCTCACAA
Source organism: Dissostichus eleginoides (assembly GCA_031216635.1). Lineage (NCBI taxonomy): Eukaryota > Metazoa > Chordata > Actinopteri > Perciformes > Nototheniidae > Dissostichus > Dissostichus eleginoides. The sequence goes on along the minus strand of CM062266.1, from coordinate 20,220,462 downwards.
ATTAAGTAATTAGAGGAGGTAAATTACTAATTTGTGCGAACAAACTATCATGAAGTATTCTCTACAGATTACAAACCATCTCAATGTTGTTGAAAGTAATTACATTTGCTCATGTATGACTTACACACAGACGCCATCTCACAGTTAGTCTTTTATTGTGTGAGAGACCACACAGACCGGCGTCATTTGGGTTATGATCACAAGGCATATGAATGTTGTGTGTGTATGTGTGTGTGGTCTGGTCATGCGCTCAGTAGCTATTTAAGCCAGGAGAGGGAAATGGGCCGACTCTTGGGGTCCTACAGTTCTGAAGAAAGAGAGGAGCAGCATGCACAGTCAGAGGTAGGGGAAACATTTTACACTGATGCTTTTTCCCACAATGAACTGTAATATGCATTAAGTCTTAAAACTTAATAGTGCAAATGATTGCTTCAGCACTGTTTACAAACTGAAAGCGTATATGTAACTAATGTACAATTAAGCTATTGATAACAAATAAAGAATTAAAACAAAGTTTTGTTTTACATGAGGATCATGTTGCACTTGTTGAGTACCATTTTGGTAGTGATTTAAATCATTTATGAAATACAGTATCTCAGCAAACGCTCAACATGTAAAGCATTTTCTCCACGTTTTCTTTTTGCTTGAATGGGTAACTTTTTTTCAGTGGTGGTTATCACTGTTTCGTTGAAAGTAATTGCTCCTGCCAAACTATTAGTCACTCCTTCATTCATTCCTAATCAACAAGCCTCAAAAGACAAGCAAATCTTTTCTTTTTCTTTCAATCTTTGTCGTTGAAAGCATTTATGAACTTGTAAGAGTTGAAAGCTAATGGCTTTGTGAATTATGAATAATGACTCGCAGTGCCTACAGGTGCGTGTAAGAAGTGAAGTTTCAGAATAATGTTAAGACATTTCGCTTTAACAAGAGAACAAGTGAGTTGTTCTTGAGCCTAATTGAAGTCTATCTCTGCAGTGTATTGATTTTTTTGTTTTCATCTTACCAAAATTATGCTGGGATAACCCATGGTCCCGTACAACCCTGAACACAATAAGTGGCTTTGAAAAAGCTAGCTGTAACAAATCAGATCAAGTTAAATCTGTAGGACTATGTTTGTGTTTCTAACCTTGTTAATTACTTATTCTCAAATGTATCCTCTCTTGATTTTGGTAGCATGTGGCGAGTGGGTCTCCTCCTGGTGACCCTGTGTGCCACCCTAACGCTGGCCCAGTTCCCCCGACAGTGCGTCACTCCTGAGGGTCTGCTGAGTGGCCAGTGCTGCCCGTCCCCTGCGGGGGTGGCAGGGGATGAGTGTGGCTCCAGCACAGGAAGAGGGCAGTGTGTGGCCATCGCAGCAGACAACCGCCGACATGGACCCCAGTACCCTTACGCTGGGCGCGATGACAGAGAGAGGTGGCCGCTGAGATTTTTCAACCGCACTTGCCAATGTAACGGGAATTTCAGTGGCTACAACTGTGGGCAGTGTCGACACGGGCTGACTGGACCAAACTGTGATCAAAGGATCTCTGTGGGTAAGAGAATGGATGCTGCCTAAACTCAACACTGGCAGCCTGAAAATGCAATGTTTATCTTAGTTTAATATCTCAGTGGGCCTCAGAGAAATAGGGCAATATATCTGTTGAAGAAATGAGGGCAGCATTTATTGTTAGGAAAACTTCTGTGTTCATTTTTAAGAACATTTTCTTCCCTCCTTTCTTCCCTCACCTCAAAACCCATTATTCTTCCCCCTACTGTCATCCTCCACCCCTTTAACCTCGCTCCAGTGAGAAGAAATATCATGCAGATGAGTGCAGCTGAGAAGCAGGCATTTGTGAACGCCTTGGACCAAGCTAAGACGACTGTCCACCCTGACCTGGTCATCTGTACACGACGGTACATACACATACAATAAACATAATTTTGTTATAATACATTATTCCATTCATTTTCTATGGGCTTGATTATGAGAAAAATAATGCAAAAATATTGAAAATTGATTAAATGGAGTCCTTTGAAAGGGAGATTGATCTTTATTCAGCCAGTCTTCGGTCTTGTCTGTGGAAGAGACAGCTGAGCTTTGCCCAAGAACCTGCAGGCTTAGTCTAGCTGAGTCTGGCAGTTGAAAGCTGAGTAATATTTGAGTGATCCCATGCTGTGTTTTTAAAGTTATCAGTTCAATCTTAAGATTTATCGTGGCAGCTTTCTGTTTAAGCTGCAGGCGGATGTGCACATTATGAGTTAAGGCAAGGGTAAAGAGCTTTATAATTTTCTAAGTAACAGTACATACCTGTGAATAACCTATTTTATTAAATCAGTTGAGGATTAGGTATATTCTTTTTTGAAGCAATTCTCAGCAGCAGGTAGAAAGAACCCTTTTAATCTCATGATATGTTATAATTTCTCCTGTATAAATGGGCACACCCAGGATCACAGCTGCAGGCCTCATATTTGAAATCAAGTCCCTGTTGGCTCTTACACAGAAATAAAATGTGCATGCAGTGCCTTACAATTTTACTTCAACTTAAAACATATATTATCATCCATAATACGTTTTTAGACTTTCTTCATTGTAGAATGAGAGGATAATTGTAGAGCACTGTGTAGGAAAAAACACAAGGTGACATTTATCTGCTGCTTCTTTCATCTGAAGGTACCAGGAGGTGTTTGGGCCTGATGGCAACACCCCGCAGTTTGAGAACGTCACCATTTACAACTACTTTGTTTGGAGCCACTACTACTCTGTCAGTAAAACGTACCTCGGGTCGGGCCAAACCAGCTTTGGAGGCGTAGACTTCTCCCACGAGGGCCCGGGTTTTGTCACCTGGCACCGCTTTCATCTGATTCAACTGGAGAGAGACATGCAGGTGATAAGAGGGAAGGGAGGGAGGGATAAAGATGGGGATTGTGAAAAGGAAAAGGAGAAGGGGAAAGGGGAGATGGCCTTAGCGCTGATGGAGTGATGACATAAGTGAGGACCAATCTATGCAAAGAGGAGGAATAAAAGAATGTAAGGATTTTAAGTGATGAAGACAAGGGATGAGGACAGAGAGAGGTAAAAATGGTAAAGGTTAAGAAAATTGGGGTTTGAAAGGGCAAAGCTAGCGGATACCAATATACTTCATATGATCTTTTTTGGGGTAAATGTAATTTTCTACATGTTCTGTAACAATTGATGCCTCCAATGTCCAACTTCTTTCTCTCCATATATGCAGAACATGCTGGGCGACTCCACCTTCGCCTTGCCCTACTGGAACTTTGCCATCGGAGGCAGCGAGTGTGACATCTGCACCGACGAGCTGCTCGGAGCCAGGAGCTCCTTCGACATGAGCTCCATCAGCCCCAACTCCGTGTTCTCCCAGTGGAGGGTCATCTGTGAGAGTGTGGAAGACTACGACACCTTCGGCACCATCTGCAACAGTGAGGACACATGCAGGAACACACCATGTACCGCACTGGGCAGGAAAGCAGTGTTGATTTACAGAGTAGTCTCAGCTGCATCAGAAAAGAGGGCAAAGAGCTCCTAAAGAGAGCATGTAGAACATAAGCTGCTATAAATAAAACCTCACAGCTACCGCATTCAATATTGCGCGCTGTTGCTACAGTTTGTTTGAAACAACTCGACTTTTAAGTTGCTATGTGCATCCAAAGTGCTGCTTCTTAAAACTGTATTTTAAAACGTTTTCACTAAGTCTAGTTTCTCCATAGCAGCCATCAGCACAACCAGTTTTTCAAGTCTTAATTCTCAATGGGGCAAGCAGTTTGGTCAAGAATAAGGCAACTATGTGTAACACTGTAATAGGCTAGACTTAACGTGATCAGATTTGCAGGGATTGGATCTCATTCCACAGTGGCACCAGATTATAACCCTACTTTTGCTTAAGTTTTCAAACACACTGCATTCATACACATTTTTTTTCCACTGGTGTTGAGGAATCAAAGAAGAATGTCAATCCTCTTTTAGCGTAGGGCTCTACTACAAACAGGGAAAGGGGCTTTTTTGAAACAATTGCATATGTATAAGACAAAAGCTGGGGTAATTTGGTAACAGGTACAACATGTGAGTGGCTAACGTGTGAGTGATCTGTCTCATTAATCCCCTTAGAGAGTCATGACAGGCCCGGTATTTCCTGCATCAACAAGCATCATCTCCTTAAATGGGTTAGGGGGGTTGCCTCATTTGTGCTTGTTGAAGACAGGAATCTAGCAGTCTACCGGTTCCTTTGATCTGAGGGAATAATCTTCAAACAGACAGACAACTCAGTTATGTACCCTTCTGTTTATGTGCTCTTGTGTGTGTTTGTGTATGTGTGGGAGAGAACGCACAAAAAAAGAGATCATGCATGCGAGAAGGGAAAAAAAACAACAACTTCTGTTCAGTCACAGAGCTCCCACTCACTACTGTTGACTTTTAGTGAATAATTAAAAAAGAAAACTGCCATCCTGTCATGTTAAGGACTGATCAAACTAGTCGAGCCTCCCACATAGAATTAGAAAGTAGTTCAATACATTTCTTATAATCTTTCTTTTGGTTTCTGTGGGGACAACTGGCCTGAATCTGAACTGAAATGCCCTACCAACCATAAAATATACAACCGTCACTGTCGAGTTATCTTCTTTCCGAGTGTAAAGGTAACTATATTGGAGAACATCATCTTTGACCTTCGGTTCTGTCCTTGTCACACAGGCACAGAGACCAGTCCCATCAGGAGGAACCCAGCGGGGAACGTGGCTCGGCCCATGGTGCAGAAGCTGCCCGAGCCCCAGGATGTGTTGGACTGTCTGGAGCTCAACGCCTTCGACACTCCTCCGTACTACTCCACCTCCTCTGAGAGCTTCAGGAACACCATTGAAGGTGAGCAGTTACTTCTCATGGGTTAGAATCGAAGCACCTGATAGTTCAGCCAAGACTCTTTCCTCACATGAAAAGTTAGCTTTCATTTAAAGGTCACCTATTATGCATAAGCCACTTTTTCATGTCTTTTATACATCAACATGTTTCCCCTCTGTGTAAAGAGATTCTGAAAGTTTCAGGAAAAAATGTTCGCTCTCTTTTTGTCCTGATCCATTTATATAAAAACCTGTCTGAAAATGAGCTGATCAGATTTTGGCAATTTTGTGATGTCATAAGGTTTTTTTTGGGTCGTGAAACCATTAGCCAATAACCAACCAAGTTAACACCTGTGCCACCCACTTTATCACCTGAATGTCCTCCTAGGGCACCATTGTGTTCTTTTTAACAAAATATCTCGCAGAGGGGCGTGGGGAGTGGCTCCTTATTTTCATTTAAAGTAACAGACAGAGAATCAGCACTTTTGAAACAGGGCTGAAACAGAGGGGTTTATAGGATGCTGAAATGGGTGATCTGTTTGGTATTTCAAGCAAAACACTTCAGAGACATGTTTTGTATATCTGAGACCTATTATATATTGATGAAAAACAGTATAATAGGGGACCTTTAATGTCTTCTTTTCAATGTTCCAGGCTACAGCGCCCCCCAGGGGATGTACGACCCGGTGGTCCGAAGCCTCCACAACTTGGCCCATCTCTTCCTCAACGGGACAGGCGGACAGACTCACCTCTCGCCCAATGACCCCATCTTTGTCCTGTTGCACACATTCACTGATGCAATCTTTGACGAGTGGCTCAGCAGACACCAACCCGGTACACAAAGAATTAACTACATCGAGGTACAGCAAATCACTCAGAGAAATACATGGATAAACCTTATTTTCTCAACCTGCAGGTGAAGTAGTCTACCCCGAGGAGAACGCTCCCATTGGGCACAATCGAAATTTCAACATGGTTCCTTTCTGGCCTCCTGTCACCAATGCTGAGATGTTTGTCGCTGCCACAGAAAACCTGGGATACTCCTATGAGGTCCAGTGGCCCAGTAAGTAGCAGCACACACACATTCACAAAACACAATGACCCCTTATGACCTTTTTGTCCTTTTTCCATAGCTCGTGCCTACACTGTGTCTGAGATCATCACCATTGGCGTTGTTGCGGCGGTGCTGCTGGTGGCAGTGTTGGGGGGTGTCATCGCCTGTGCAGTGCGCGCCCGCTCTTACCGCTCAGCTGAGGCCCTGGAGCCACTGCTGGGAGAAACTTTCCGATGCTACTCAGAGGATGACCGAAGGTTGGACAAATCACAGTCCGTTGTCTAAATCCAAGCCTCTCAAGAGTGGCCATAACATTTGAATGCATGTTTGCTTTTTTTTATTCCCATACTTCTTCTAATAAAGTTGAACTGGTTTTGAATCCAGGTCCTGTGTATCTGTGTCAGCGTATTGGCTATAAATTGTAGGGCTGGAGGAGCAGTTTGTGTGACACATACAGCAGGAGAGATCACACTGCAGCCAAGAGGTTGTTTAATGAATGGGCAAATTGTTGTTGGTCGACAATTATAGGCGACTATTTCTCCCCTTTACTGTATCTGTTTTAGCTACCAGTTACATGGTGCTCATATATTCATGAAGACAATGTTCATCTGTATGATGAATGGCAATCTTTCTATGAGGTTTGATGTACCTATTCCAATCAATTTGTGTAATTTAGCACTATCAGTCTTTGAATAATTAGCAGTGCAATATGAACCGACCACAGACAGGTCTTAATACTTTGATGCAGACCCAAATGTGCTTGTCTTCAGCCTAAGGCTAACCAGTAAACCACTATGATGTAATGGTTCTTCTCATCGAGTCAGATCAATTTGATTCAAAGGTCCATGCCTTCATAACAGCACACACACCGCCCTCGTGTGGACATAACATATAACTGCCACAGTATAAGATGCTTCAATATACAAATCATGCACTCACCCCATAATTATTTGTCATAGTTAACACATATATTATAGATTAAAAGCTATATTTCTTTCGACAGAATAAGGTAAAAATGGACACACTGACTTAGTGTCTTAAATCTGAGCAGTTTTAGGATAGGAACAAATTTGATTCACATTAATCGAAAAATGTCACGGTGGTAAAATAGAAAACAATCATAGAAAATAGCAATTAGAACTCTATGGGGAAACATTTTGAAACAAAAAAAACTTCTGCTTTTTAAATGAATTAAGAATCGTGCATAAAGTATGAATGAATTATACAAACAATCTAAATTATAGGAAGATTTTCTGCGGTTTTGAAACTCATAACAAGATGATGGGGCATATCATGCGGTGTTTCTCTGCTATAACTGCGTGACGGTGTCTAATTATTTCTCCCTCCAGGCTATGCCAATGAATAAAGCAGCATGACATACAGTAAGCATGCATGCTCCTCTGCACCACATTTCCCATTAGTTCAACTCATTTGCTTTTGACAACCTAGACTTACAGTGACGTGAAACTGGTGGCACCTACATTTAATTGAATAAGCTGTAATTTACTGTCACTATTGCAGGCTTACAGTATGTATAGTAAAACTTCCAGTTTCAATATTTTTATCTTGCTTTCAGAAAAGCTAGATTGTGAGAATCAGCACTGGACTGAATTGCTTAGGAATGGCACTTTTGCAATGTTTGCTGGTATCTCATGGGAATGGATGGAAAAAAAGGGATTTTCTTTTGGATCCACAATCAGTTGGCTGTTCTTTCTGTACCAGCAGGTTACACTCAGCAAAAAGACAATCCTGGGGATTTATTAATATGGGTAGATGTGACAGTCACATAACAATCATTTGGCCACTGCTACTTTCCCAAGAGGGAGGGTCATTAGTGCCTTTTATGTCAAGTGTGCTCACATGGAATTCCTCCTAGCTGCTGTAAAAATGCATTACAGTTCTTCGGCCACATTGGATAGGCCCCACTGTAGGTTTAATATGTGAGGGAAAAGAGGGTGAGAATGGCCATGAGGGGAAAACAGTCCTGTTGCCTGTGGCCTGCTGGCAAATCCTTTATAAATGTTTGAAAGAAAGAGAATTTGAGAAAGTTATTGAAAACAATAAGGTACGTTTTCTCACTTCATAATAGAGAAGAAAGAGATATTGCAATGCATCTGCCCAACAGAAACTTCCAAAAGAAGTGTATGGAAATTAATTGAAGATCACATCATAACAAATTTGAAAATATGTAGATTTATGTTATAAGATGCCAAACAAGACGCAGATATTAGCGTTTTATCTCCCAGAAACTAACAACTATTATGTGGAAAAACATTCCAGTTGATTTCCAAACAGCATCTAGCCATTTCTCCATCTTAAAACCCTCTTCACGCCAGCCTTTAGGCGAGGCAATTGTTCATCTGGAGAAGGATAAACCAGACTGCGATGGCTGGATTTCAATAAAGCTTGCAATGTGAACAGATGGCTTTGATTAATGCGGAGGTTCCAGACAGGATCTCCCTAGATGCCTCCTCTTTCCTAAATGAGACATTTGTGTGCAAATGAATTGTTTGTCAACTTGTCAACATTAACTCCAGTAATTAAAGGAAAAGTTTTCTGCATTAACAAAAAAATGGCACAGGTTTACTAGGTTTTACATTTCTCTAGCTCAGGTTGAGAACGTTTTTTGAGTTGTTTTTTCAGCTTCCTCTAAAATGTTGTACCTCTTATACTTGTTGTCCTGTCCTTAACATTAATTTGTTCCTCTTTAGGTACAGTACGAGAAATATATTAAGATGAATCATGCACAATATTATTTCACCAATACAGGATGATGAAGTGTTATGGGTTTAGATAACACTTGATTAATTATTTTAAATGAACTTTTACCAGCTGCAACATGAAAGCGATGAACACATTAATGCATCAATAATTAGAGTCCCATGCTATACATTATTCTGAAATAGGCCATTCCTCATACTTATTACTTTGAATTGTTTTTATCTTTTAGTATATTTTTGGTTTATGTATACACGGTGGTATTTTCACCTGTCACTGTAGTCTTCTTCTTATTCTAGTGATTTAGTGCTACCCTGTCATACCATGATAATCTGTTTGACACACACTTGACTGAACTGAGTGATCCTGAATATGTATTCACATTTGACAAAGACCGAAAGAAAGAGTGTGAGAGAGAGCGAGACAAAGATCAAAACAACAACAATCCAACACCCCCTAAAGCAAATTCTGTTCACTGGTTCGAAATAGATGCTAAAATATGCAAAACAATTGCATCTATCCTTAAATGTAACTTCAGGCACAGACATCCTTGTTTAAAAGTTTAGTTATGGCATATTTTCTTAAAACTTCTCTATGGTCTGCATCTGTGGAATTTGAAAGTCAAACAATGTGATATCCACTAGCTTATCAGTATTATCCCGGAGAGACAACAGAGAGAATCAAGAAAGATTTCTGTGTTGTTCGCATTCCTCATTAAAATATAATCTGCTTTAAGGTGCCTGCTTGTTTCACTACAACATAATACACAGAGGTAGATCAGGAAGTAAGACAGCAGAACAGCAGAATTCCTTAACTATAAAAAGTTCTGTATACAAAACTCTAACAAATTAACATTTAATAAGATCCCTTACAGTACATTCAGTCATACAATGTTACACAATCCCAAACCCACGTGTGATGTGGCTCTAAGGACTACTGACATTAATACAATTAAATAAATGAATGTGAAGAGACCTTAAATGTTACAGTATAAATAAATTCATATAAAACATGTAGTATTTCTAAATAAAGATTGCACATTGCACTATAACAATACTTCCACAACAGATCAAGGTATAGGTTATGAAAACAGTAAGCAATATTAAATAGGTAAATACATGCACAATATTAAAGATTAATAAAAGATAGATAAAGTACATTGATAAATATAGCAATCATGACACACTTATTGATTAGAATATGAGAATGAAGAAAAAAAATTCAACAGTCTTCTAAAGCAAATGTCCTAAAACCTTATTGCCATACAAAAGATTGGCAGAAGCACTTGGCATGTTGTGGGTCTTAGGAGTTAATCACAGTGGATAACCCTATATGAACAGATGTAAGACAGTAGTAACTACATCTGACATTGTGACAGGAAAATTATCTATTGCATTCATATGCACTGTCGGCAGAATCAGAGGTTTTGGAGATGGTAATTCATTCATGAATGTGTTTACATGGGCAATGATGCATATTATTGCATATCTATATTATGAATACCTCGAACAGGATAACTAAGACACAATATATTATCATCAGTTGGCTTGTTTAATAAATGCCTTTGTTGCTTCTGCGGTTACTCTAAAATAGCCTGTTTGCAACACAGAGGTAATTTGGATAGGGAAATTAAGATTTTTATAACATACACAAATTATTTCTAATAATACCTTCACAGGAATCTGGGTTTATATTGGGCAATTGTGCATGTTAACGCACCCAGTTGCAGTTAGAGGTAGCTTCCCAAAATTAAACTAGAATTAATTAACAGTTTTTTACCCCTCTATACGACTTTACCTGTCCTGGTTTACCCTTCTCATGTTTGTGTGAGGCTGTGATACCGGAAGGCAGCTACAATTGGACACAGTGGGCTGTGTCTCAAGAAAGTACCGTTAGAACTACAGTTCCCTTGGTCTTCTTGAGGATGTCCACAGCTTCAGCGTGAGTTACCCCCTCTAGACAATGTCCATTTACAGCAATGATCTGATCTCCACGTTTCAGCCGGCCGTCCTCTATGGCCGCCCCCCTGTAGAGGACAAGAGCAGTCCTTCACCATGCGCAGATCAGACATAACAAGCTAAAAACACCATTACACACGGTACACACAAAAGACAAGTAACTGAACTGAAAGGAAATGTAAAAGCTGATATTACATACAGTAATGACAATTGATCACATATACATTTCTGGAAAATAATAGGAAGAATAGCATTATAATAATACATGGGATTTGTATAGCGCTTTTCCTAATGCGCAAAGTCGCTTCACATAAAATCAGCATAGAAACAAAAACAAAAAACATAAACAAAAGTGGGGGGGGGGTTGCTCTGTTGATCAGAGTTTGAAAGCTAGAGTGAATAAGTGAGTTTTGAGAGATTTTTTGAAGGATTCAAGTGTTGGGCTTTCGGATGTGACTGGGAAAGGAGTTCATTATGAATGAATAAGGTGTCATGTTTTCAACTACTGAAACCTTTTTAAAGTTACAGGATATTAACATAATCCTTATTTACTGGCAGATGTTAAAAAACTCAAAGGCTCCCAACCTGTGTGATCCTTTCCTCCACTGTATATGAACACTTGCCAGTATTTATGAACATTTTTAAATCTGTGCTGTAGTGAGACAAGCTTTTCGAACCACGATCCCCATGATATTTCTCTGAAGGATGTTCTCTCACCTTGTCGAAGACAGTTTTAACATAGATGGGCAGGTCTCCTTGAGGGCTGCTGAACCCTCCTACGATGCTGAAGCCCAGGCCTGAGGAGCCCCTCTCCAGAGAGATGGTGTTATACGTACGAGCACTGCGGGGAATAGGAAGAAGAACAATAGAGGTGTGTTGCAGGCCATGCTAGTGCTGAACTAGCTCTGCTCTAAATTATGCTGTGTTTGTGTTTGTGTGTGTGTGTGTGTGTGTCTGTATTGTATTTTAAAATGAGATTAATCTGATAATTATTAAAGAGTTTTCTTCAGAATTAAAGTGTATCAACAACACAGTAGTCAACTTAGGGTTACAAATACTTTTTTACAGGTTTATTTTTGTACATTTACTTCTTCCAAATAATATATATAACTATATTACAATTACATTTACCAGAGCTTTTACAGTATCTTAAAATGTATCGCTGACTTTAATAAGTGGTAAAAAAACTCAATGTTTTTGTTGAAGCGGAACATTTCCTAGAAAAACAATCTCACAGCAAATTACCAATCCCAGGAAACACTGCAGGTCATTCTGTCCAAAAGTACATTTGTCTCAATTCTTCTCACACAGTGGCTGCACTTTCTCATTATTGTCTAGGGAACTGTGGTCTGCCTTTTTCCTTTTTCGGTGAATAAACCAGAAGGGAGCCAGAGTTAGAACATAAAGTATAACGGCAGGAAACTGCTTCTTACCTGAGGTTGTTATGAAAGCGAGGCAGGTTGCTGGGCTGGCCTGACGACCGCGCATGCACATCAGTGTGGTCGTTTGTACTGCAGCCACCAGAACCCGCTGCCACCTAGAAAACACACACACACACACACACACACACACACACACACACACACACACACACACACACACACACACACACAATCTAACTCAACTTATCTGATAAACCCTGCTGTTTTAACACTGTCATCCTGTATTTATGTGAATACAGTAGAGCAAGAACAATCTAAAAGCTTTTGATGTGTAATTAATTTTTTTCACACACAATGTTCTTGTCAGTAACAACTAAAATTCAGCTCCTATCATTTTTTCTTTTTTCTCTTGCAACAAAAATGTTTCCAGAGGCTTATTAACATGAAAACAAACACTGGAAATCAGTGTCAGTCACAGTATTGTCTTAGAAATACAGTATCATGTTCGCATGGAAAAACAATGATAATAATAGGATGACTGACACCATAACCTAAACCTAAATCTACTTTTTTACTGTTAAATAAATAAATAAATAATTACGTCTTAGTGATGTCAAAGTAAACATGATATATAGAGGACGCAGGTTTGGTTTTCAAACCTTTCAAAATGTTCCCAATCTAGTGACTCACAGGCGTTTTAGATTAGCTACCGCATGTCTCAGTGTCTGTGACATTACCTGCAGACTGATGGTTCCTGTGACCGTCTTCAGCAGGAGTCCAGCTTGGACATGAGTCATTCCCTCTATGGACACGTCATTGATACTGAGGATCCTGTCTCCTATCTGATCGACACACAAAAGTACTTCGATATTTGCAAGGACATTTTATTGAATTGTGGAACATTCATCATTTATTATAATGCTTATGGTAGAGTGCTTTTCCTATTGTACAACTGAGACGTCCTCTATATATACACTCAATGTATTTCTGATTGTTATAGTCTGAACTATATATTTGAAACATTATGAATAACATATTTTTTGAGAGGCAGTATTACCTACCTGTAATTGCCGCGTTTTGGCAGCCAATCCATTGGTATCCATGGAAGCAATAAAAAGAGGTACGTTGTCATGGGGACTGCCCATTCCTCCTGCTACACTGATGCCCAGGGAGTCACATGGACCCTGTTGTGATACCACACACACACACGCACACATACACAAACACACACACAAACACAAACACACACAGACACAGACACACACACACACACACACACACACACACACACACACACACATTTTAGACCTCGATAGACAATATCAGTGAATCACATGGCAGACTGCACATTAGATAAGCAGTAAGGCTATTTATATCTTTGATTTCGAGTCTGTCATTTGAAGTAAAATATCAAAAGATCACGGGTTTAACAATGATATACCAACCTTGAAAAAATTATAGATGAACATCTAAAGGTCTCCAATTGTCTTGGGCACTTACAAAGAAAACAATTTTATTTCAAGATTTTGTGCCTTACCTTTTGTATTATTATTGTTCTTCTCTCAGGGAAGTCTTGAAAGGCTGTTGGAGGTATATCATAACACATTAGGCTTAGAGATTTTAACAGTATTGTTTCCACTCAAAGTAAATTGTGATTGAACCACAAGAGTTAATAAAGATATGCTTTCAGAGCACAAGTACAACTCACAGTAGCTCCCTGTCTTATGATCTGTCTCCCTCTGGTGGCCGAGGGAAGCATCACATCCACTTGGGGGGGTCAGGGTTGAACAGTCAGAGTCTTCACTCTGGGTAAAACACAACTTATAGTACTCCTAGGTTCACAAAGTGTTACTGTTAAAATAGTGCAAGAAAGTAATAGTGTAATAACACAGACACAGAGAGCCACAGGAAACAGCTTACCAGGCTCTGCTGTGAGTACAGCAGCCCCGCTTTAAAACGAGCCACTTCCAGGTGCATCGCTTCACTGCAACTCTGAGAGAAAAGTGACACATCTCACATAAGATGGTGAATCTGTAAAAACAAATCTATAACTCTCTTCTTTGAATTTGTATGTGACAGTGTGAATGTGTCAGACCTGTAGAAGCTTGTGTGCATGTTCCTGCGATGCTGCACGGACATCCTCCCCATTGATTGACAGAATCTGGTCACCTAGCAACAACCTGCCATCTGAATCTGCTATGCCTCCTCTGATGATATCTGACACAAAGATGCCCGTGTCATTACTGTTGAGAGAAAACAGAGGTCAAACACTGCGTCTGTTCCACACTTGCAGACTGAATTATGTGACCTGTAATCCTGCTGTTTCGCATAACGTCACACTTGATTTATTATTGACTTATTGAATTAGGTATCTATCTTTTTTACAATAATGTTCCCCGATGCTACAGAGTCCCTGACCTCTAACTGGGTAAAGGCATTAGAAGTCAACAAATAATCTCCTTCTCTGATATTTGTAAATGGGAGTCTACAGTGAAAGTATTGCTGTCACCAGAGACATTTCATTATCGTACAACTATAGGGGTTATTATTGTTTTTCTATCAGAGGTGCGTCAATTTATTAAAAAGTAAATATAAAATCAAAAATAAATCGCTTAAATGTTCCTAGTTTGTTAAACAATATTAAGAATAAATACCTCTTTCCCACAGTGGTGAACCCTAGCCCCTCTCCAGGACGAGTCCTCAGCTCCAGGCTGAAGACGTCCCACAGGTCCTCCTCGCTGTACGCCTCCTGGTGTCTGAAGACACAAGGCGGACACGCTGGGTGGTGAGGCGCAGCACGCCAATGGCCTCATCGTGAGTGGCCTGTCGCAGGTCTATACCATTTACCTGAAAGGTGTGAGAGAGAGGCAGGAGGTAAGAAGTAGCTTTATTTTTACAACACAGAAAGCAGATTTTACAAATAATGTCAAGCAGTGTGTTATCAGAATTGATGGCTTTATTGAAGGCAATCAATCTATAAACATGTCTTTGCTTCAACCAATCAATGTTTTCCCACTTCCTGTTGGCTTTATTTCAGCATCATAGTGTTTTATGTTGGTAATTCTTAACCTGGTACATTCACAGAAACGTTAACTTATGTGTGTTGTCTTAAATAAACTGAACCACATGTTTAATATTATATTAATATCAGAAGTTGACAACGAAATGATACAAAAATAGTCAATTAAATGAAATATCATCTAATCACTACAGCTTGAGACAGACACTAAAAAACGGTTACTGATTCAGTCAAATGAATAGAAAATGTTTCTTTGTGTGTGCCATAATACCTCCAGTATCTGGTCTCCGGCCCGCAGCCTTCCATCTCTCTGTGCGGCTCCTCCATAATTTACTTCATGGATTATTACTGCCCCCTAGTGGAAAACCAGAACAAATATTTACTACAGATAAACCAATAGAGCGACATTAAATAAGCATTGAAGCATTGCATTTCACACCAAACTAAGACTGACAATTCCTGTACAGATGCATCGATTGTGTCAATAAAGATTCACATGTGTTGAATGAATCACTTTTAAATGGCTGTTCTCACCAGCAGAGTGTCGCATCCTCCTACGATGCTGAGACCAAGGCCTACATTTCCTTTACAAAACTCTATGGTGGCCTCCGTGCCAGGCATTACAGGGCGGCTCATGGGGTCAGAAGTTGTGGGAGCTGATACTGGCCAATCAGAACGTCCGGTAGGAGAGGTCTGCATAGAGTTGAGTGATGAAGAGAAGGAAATAGGGAGAGAATCGGGGGAGAGAGAGGCAGGGGAATTAGATGACTGGGGAGGAAGAGAAAGAGAGGGGGAGAGACTCTTGGAGCAGCTGATGGAGAGTTTGACAGTGACCCGATGTTTGAGAATCAAATTGGACACCTGAATACAGAGAAGACAAGCAAGTCATAAATCATTAAATCAGCTCGACCTTGTGTGTGTGTGTGTGTGTGTGTGTGGTGTGTGTTTGTGTACCTTGTCCACTGACAGTCCTGCCACAGGTTCATCACCCACTGCAATGATTCTGTCTCCAACCTTTATCCTGCCATCCTGCAACCAGACAGCATCATGAATAAAAAATGGAATACAAGTAAAAAAATGTATAAAAGTATCTGCAGCAGAACAATGGAGAGGAAGTTAGATTAAAAATCAAACACACCCTCTGGAAAAAATCTGAATTACTGTTGCCTGGGGCCCTACATGAAAGCCTATTAGTGCATGACGACATCACTTTAAAACACGGCAACCATTATCTCAAGGTTACTCATTTTTATTTTAATGTAATATTAATATTAGAAACCAGGAATACCAAGAGACTACAGCCTTCACACCATAGCTAACAGCTGTATACAGTAAGGGGGTGATTATTACTCCATCTTTTTTCTGATTGGCAAAGTTTTGTCAGGCCATTGAGGAAGGATGGATGCAGAATGATGAAATATTGTGCAACCTGTATGCTGGAATAACTCAAAAGTGTGTGTAGGCTGACAATTTCATGATAAAAAGCAGAATATCCAGCATATATTGATAATAACCTTTGACTTAAAAAAAGAACATTCTGGAATGTATTTTGGACATTCACTCCAAAAGTGCATTCACTCAACTAATTATTTGCGTGAGAATACCCATTTTATGCTACTTTATACTTAGGCTCAGCTAAATCTTAGAACATTGCACTTTTTACGCCACAACTTTTTTCCAACAGATATATTTGCCTTATAATAATCCAATCACACACTTTTGCATATTCATAATAAATAAGTAAGCGATGAGGGTAATTTACACACACTATAGTTTTGAAATTAACAAAAAACACTGAAATTATTGAGATACAGATATATGATGATGATACTACTTGTGATGTCACACCTTACTGACAGTGCTGTCCTGGACCAGGGACCTGACCACCGCTCCGTCCCTGGCCTCCCCCTCTGCCAGGCAAAGACCAAGACCTACGTAATCCTGTAAGAAAGAAACAAACTCTTGAGTTAGCAAAGCTTATAGCAGTGCTGTATACAAAATCTGTATTCACTATCATATTTACAACGATGTGGGAGTCTGCTATAAGCCAACTGGTTTCTTTGAGCTCTCGAGATATGTGAAGCTGGAGGCCTGAAAATTGTTAATGCCAAGAAGAACTGAAGGAAATGCACCTGAGGTAAGATGATGTGCTGGATGTCTCTGGATAATCCTCCACACTCTGTAGGGTCTGCCTGGGAGTCCACTGTGTCCTCGCACTCTGTTGTCGATCCCTGCGCCGCTGGACCCTGGGCTGATTTATTTCTAGTAAAAAAAAGAAAAAAAGATCTGATATCATTCCTGAGCTGACCATCAGACTATAATATCCTGATTGGGAGAAATGCAAATGCAATCAGAAACAAAACCTCTGCATGTTACCTGATGAGAATGATCTTGACTTTCGATGGAGCGTTATTGATGATGGTGGAGGCGTTCTGTTGACTTCGGCCGTACAAGATCTGACCGTTGATCTGGACACAAATTCACATCATGTACTGCCATCTCAGCCTTTCCTCTCCATTATCCCATCCAGCGCCACATAAATCTGCCTTTCTGCCATCTTCCTCCGACTCCCCTGCCCCTCTCAGCCATCAGCCTCTCCTCTACCTCGATATCATCTCTATTACACGGTTGCTCATTGCTAGAAATCCAGCCCAGGACCAGCCATCCTTCAAATGGTAATTTGTCTGATAAATCTACTCTGCAGGCACTCAACGCTCTCTACTCATCCATGACTCCAACCCACAACCCACTGCTCTCTTTCTGCTGCTCTCAATTTTGACTGTAAGATTTTCTCTCTCTCTAGGACTCCAGGCCTTTCTTGTCCCCCAAAAGTGTGTAAATGTCAACCGTAACTGATTGTCCTTACTGTTACCATTCAAGATTCCTCCTTACCTCGAGCAGCTCGTCTCCGATACATATCCTGCCATCTAAAGCAGCAGGTCCTTGAGGGTCGATTTCCGCCACATGGACACTCATGCGGGCCCTGGAACCATCCTGGTTTCCAGAGAGGCTGATTCCCAGGCCGCGAGCCGCAGGATCCTTCTCCAGCTCAATCATATGGAGCTTTCCTGACAGGCTGCCGTAACGCTGAAGCATTTTTTCTAGGAGGGACAAGAGTAAACAAGGAGAAACATATGTTGTTTAAGCAAAAAGGAAAGTGAGGAATGATACATGTTCCCCCTGACATGTGTAGAGGAAGCATTACAGCCTAAAGGAGCGGGTGTGAGTGTGTGAATTAGTCTGTGTACATGTGTATTAACCTGTGCTAATAAATATTTGAAAATAATCACATTTACATATTTGTTAATATGCATGATCACATAAACTCCCTCAAGTGTACCCTGAGGGTTTTTTTTTTGTTACCGCTATCAGCACTATGGATCAGTGTTTTTATTAGATGATTTTATTGATCCAAAGGATACAGTAAAGTTCCGGCAGCAATATACAGTGTATAATACAGCAAGATGTGATCATGAATGTAAGCAATGCAGGTTTCAAACTTTTAAGAAAATCTGCCTTTGTTTTGTGAGGAAAAGGAATATATTCAACACATTTGCTATACCTCAAAATATGCACAAAGCATCTTGATGAGTAAAACCGAGTGTAAACACAAAACTTTGTTTGTTCACAAGAAAATTCCTCAGGGCACTTTTAATACAATAAGGGCATGAAGCAAAAATAAAGAATGCATATAACTTGAAAAACAGTTTTTTTATGCCAAAGAATACAAAAATAAAAGATAAAAGGCAAACCAAAGTTGCTCTCCCAGAACATACTGTAGAGAAACAAAATTATTTAGGCTTTTGCGTTCTTGGCTCATAATGCATTCTCACTAGTGCATGACCATGGCCAAGTATCTCCACAGTGAATGTCATGAAAAATAATTAGATTGAGAGCTTTAAAATAATGAACATTGAAGTACATTTGCATATTGTAAAAAATAAAAAGGTAATTTCTGAATATTGGTGAAACTGCTGATATTTTTGATTGAGTTATACAGCTTTTTCTTTTGTAATGGAAAGGTGTAACATGAAGTCTCTGAGCCATAGGGCCCATCACGTGACCTGCGCTGTGTAAAAGTGGCCACATTACAAACGCCACAAAGCTCCTTTTTTAAGGGGATTCCTGTCTAAGTGTTTGTGACGTTTTTATAATGGAGACTTACTCCTGCCAGGATCGCCCTCTTCTCCAGCTGCCACTGTGATTGGTGTTGGGACAGTAGTGGGGCTCCTCCGATCCGTTTTATTGAATGTTGTCGAAGGTACCTTGGGAGAAGTTTTGCATTATTGAACAGGCAGAGTTGAGATGCCTCAGGGGTCCTTTGGGCATGAGTTGAAGCACCCCTGAGGCTTGTTCAGTGTGCTTGATGTAGCCGTGGGATAAACTGACGAACAGGATAAATGAATGAACACAGTTTTAATGTCGGCTAAAAATAACATGAAAGATGACCAGAATCATGCATTATTTTGTAACCAACTTACAAGTGCATAGAAAAATAACTTCAAAAGGAAGTGCTGTCTATTTAGAGAGTTATGCATCTCCACCAAAGAGAAAAACAAAGGGTTTAAACAAACAAGGTAGCTGCAAGGGACTTTGAACTACAAGGGTTCTATCTACAAATAAGCACGTTAATTAAGTTTTGGAAGTTGGTTTAGTGCAAATGCTAATGCAAGTCTTTTAAGATGCTGCATACCCATGATAACACACGCAAACACACTCACACATTAGTGTACCAACCTTAAAGGGGGTGGGAGTGAAGGGGTTTGTAGGGGAGACACTAAGGAACAGACTCGGACTCTCTGCTTCCTACAATCATGAAGGGAAACAAATATTTTACCCCACAAAAAATATTCAAAGCTCTTCTCAAAGACCTCAATTCTTTTTGGAATACCATGAAGGTGTTAATGACTCATCACTCTATATATAATAAAGTGCATATACAGTATAACATCCTCTATACACTACAGCCGTAGTCAGCCAAACATCAGCAACTGTGTGGGAACACAAACTGAGGAAAATTGTTTCACAGCTTGTCATCTGTTAAAGTGAAAACCAAAGTAGCAGTCACGACCTCGAAACAAATAAGTAGGGACTGCTTTTTGAATTTAAATACATATAGATATATATATACCCCATTCATATCAATTTCTACACTACGCATTACCACTCTCAAAGCGGTAGTATATTTGAGAGAGAGAATGTACAGCGTAAGTTATCTGGTAGAGCAGTTACCTTGCTGCTGTGTGAGTAACACTGTGGAGTCAGTCTCTCGTGGTTGGCAAGCATAGGGGACTGTGGGCGAAAACACAAAAAGTAGAGAAGGCAGGTGAATATCTTTATGAAACATACTGCAGATGCTTCAAATGATGCATCCAATATGTTATACTAAATATGTTTTCAGTCAAATAAATGTTTGTTTAACAAGCCTTGTGAACTGTGTACATTATATTGTAATGCCACAAACTCCCACGCAAACATTGCTGAAACTTCTGATGGAGTTGTCCAACAGAATATAAACTGCAGATTTTCTTTGCACTTGCTGAGTATTATGATTCAGTGAAAGAATCTGGGACCCCAATAAAACAAAACAGAATATTATGTAATCGTACTTGAGTATTCGTTGCACATTGTATGACTAAGCAAGTACTTTTTGTCAGTTTTTACTGAGATGCAGTACCTGAGATCTGTGCTGTCCAGACTGGAGCAGGAAGACCACAGAGTCTCCGGCCCGGCGGATGGCCTCCACTGCCTGCTCATGGCTGGCATCTCGTAGGTCCACACCACACACCTATGCCGAGTCAACATTAGAGACAATTTAGTTGAAAAATGACTTTTAAAAAATCTAGTATTCACAATGATGTGTCAATCCTGTAAATCCAATGTTCACCTTAAGGCAACCCTGCAATGAGAACATAATCTACAATGACCTTACACATACATAAAAGCGATGGCTACCTCAGTAGAAACTATATAGCAAGATCGCTAATGGTACGTTTTCTAATGTTTAATGGTCAAATATCGCTAAATAAGATGTCCCACAAGATTTATTTCTAGGTATTTAGGACATTAAATGAATGTCCTTAAACGGATTTACCCAGTATTGTAATTCAAATATGTTGGAAAGAGACACAAATGTGCACTACATAGTTTGTGCTTAAAACTGTTGCACCTGAGTGTGGCATGGAGGTTGTTCATTGCATTGCATAAAATCCTGTATTGTATAAAGACGAAAAAGAGCTCAACCTTGGAGTAATAATAAGATTGGTTTTTACTATATCATCAAATCACCATCTTTCATATACCCAAGCGCAGCACATGTTTCCACAGTGCACACACAGTAAACAGAACATGTATACAGTATATAAATCCATGCTCATTCAACAAACACATAAGCATTAACACACACACACAAACAAATATATACAATTCGCCTTTCCTGGAATTTAAACTAAGTGTGTCTCCTTCTCTATCTCCTCAATGAACATTGCCACAGAATGAGGCACAAACAAAAACCACACACACACACACACACACACACACACACACACACACACATACCTCTAGTATCCTGTCTCCAGTCTGGAGGGTGCCATTAAGTGCTGCCGGGCTGTCGGGGCTGATGTGCTTGATGAAGACTCCCCTCATCATCTCTCCACTGCTCAGTCTCCGGCCCATGCCTCTGCCTCCCATTATGCTGATACCCAGGGACTGGCCTGGTGTTCGAGTCAACCGCACACTGGAGCACAAAGCAGAATATAAGGAACATTCACACTTATTGTAGAGCTGAAAGGCCTTCATGCATTGCAGTGATGATTAATGGATGTGCTCTGTACGCGTGAAGAAGAGATGAAGATCTACTTGGTAAGGAGCAGTACGGCACAAATTCATAAGAAAGAGAACTAAACCAATGGATGTGTTTTGTTTTTTTCTTTGAATCTCTATCCACAGCGGATAGAGTTTCAAATATAAGTCAAAACAAATGAATATAATACATGCAAGTGAGACTCACACAAAAGCTGGTCTTTGCATACAGTGCAGCTTATGTGATTTTATAAGTGGGATACAGTCATAAATGCAATAAATACAGGTTGTGAATAAACGGTTTCTCTAGGCCTGAGAAATATGAGCATGTTGAGTCTGCTCTGTGTTGCTCTCCCCCGCTGTGAACATAACTCGAGCAAACTAGGATTTTAGTAAGCCTTCTTTGGCAGAGAAAGAATAAAAGGGCATCATGGGCAGAGTTTTGGAAAAAAAAAGAGGCAGAAGGATGGAAGATCTGAATAAAATCTAACGGCAACACAAATTAAATCACTGATTCACCTACCTTCTAGGCTGATCCCAAGAAACTGTGGTATGAAAATGAAGCTCCTCTTCTCCGTCTTCTTTACCGTCCACCTTTGTCTCTACCTCCAGCTGTGATATTTTCCCATCTGCACTACGCCTGTCCTTTTTCTCCTTCACAATCTGTCCTTCTTTGTTTCCCTCCTTCTTGTTCATGTAAGGTTTTGGAATCAGCCAACTGATGGCAAAAAAACATGCAAACAGAAATAATATTAAATCAATGTGTGATATTAAATAGAAAATGTGTTGATTGCAGAACGTCATTCTCTTTGTTCAAAATGTAATAATCTTGCGAAAATGGGTGAAAAAAAACAAGCAATCACTTTGAGGCCATAAGTTGTGAGTCAAATACCATTTGTCTACTTCATACTGGCAGAATTCCTGTGGATAACAAGAATTCTCTGTGTACTTTATTCTTTTTTTAAGTCATGACACACTGTGACACATAGCCAGTTTTGATTTATATTGCCAGGCCTTAAAAATAATTACTGCTTTAGGAGCAAAAACACCTGAAATACACATTTTCTGCCAGCGAGTTCACAGTAAGGGAGTATTTTAATGCATGTGTGTTGAAACATACAGTATATACAGTATCTCTTTTTATGTGTGAGTGACAAAGCGAGGTAGAGAAGGAGAGAATTTTTCATGAATATATTTAACGGTGGAGGGCTGTAATAAGCCCATGGAGGTGAGTGATAGTGGTGCTATCTGCACAGCAGGAGCCTATAGCCAGTTAAGTTACAGAAGAGGGCAGAACAAATGGTTCCACCAGGGCTGAAAGAGAGTGGCCAGGAGAGGGGGATTGGAAAATGGGGAAAAGAGAAAAATACCAAATAGAGAGATGAGAGACAGATGTGGACACAAATAGTGAAGAGGGAAGACTAGCAGAGCAAGACACAAAGACAGCATATTGTAAGATAAGAGTGAAGAAAAGGCTGCAGAGAGAAATGGGAGTGAGGGAGGGAGGAGAAAGGCAGAGGCAAGAAGATGGAGCGAAAGCAGGGATAGACAGAAGCGAAACAATTCATTTTCGCTGACAGTCAGCACTGAGATCCATAAGCGAACAGCTAAATATAACTCAGATATTCAACATTCAGAGAAGCTTTTGCCTTTACCAGAGAGAAGAATGGAGAAGAGAAAAATACGGACTGGAAGGGACTCAAACTGAGCTGGTTGCATACTGAAGTGAAACACATTGTTTCCTTCATGGATACGGTTAATTAAAGTGTCAGATAATAACTCAGATCATTAGTGTGACTTAAGCTGCCGGGTAACTGAAGTAAGTGATGTGTTAAAGTTATAAAAACACTAGCTGCTATGAAAATCAAAACCCTAAGGTGAACACACGGAGCTCACAACAGGCAGAATGTATAGAGTGTATTTCATCGTCTGAATTCTCTGCAGCAAACACATCAACATGTAATAAAGCTGGAGCCCTGCAGTCTAATAAACCTTGAGGCAGGTTTATCTTGCACTGTGGGGCCTGAGGAGGGATTAGGTGACCATAAATAATAGGCTGAGACCTCTGGATCTTACATTACCTTGAGTCTGGGACCGGGGTTATGGTAGGGACCGCGGCTGGACCTTTGATTAGAGCTTTGGATGAAGCAGAGCCTCTGACTACTGCTGGATCTAGAGCTGCAGCTTTCAAATTGGCCGTGGCAGAGGGTTTTAGGCTGTATGAAGCTGGAGTGGAGGCTGCAGCTCTGACTGGACCTGGTGATCTCGCCGGAGTCGAGCTGGGTTCTGGAGAAAGGGTTGGGGGGGTCGGTGAGGAGGAGGCGCTGTCTGCTGTGATGGACGCCATAGAGGGTAAATTCAGACGGACACGGTACTCATCCACCTGATGGGCTGGGACATAGGTTATGCTGAGGGAAAATAAATGGGGAGGAAAAGAAATGTCGGGGCAGGGTGAACACATTTAAAATATGAATATGACTTAAGATTTCCCAATACTTGGTTTCCATATCCCACATTAATTAAACGTTTACCAACAAACAGTGACTAATACGATGATAGGAATTAGACACATGGCATTGCACTTGAATTCTACAAACAAGATTGATGGATTATGTGATGACTTACTTTAATGGAATAATATGACTTTGATATATGATTTTATTAATTGATCATATTTTTAATCATAAAAATGTATGCATCACAAAATACCAGAACTGAAAGCTGGATATAACTGAAGTAATGTTTAATAATGCTGAACAGTTGTAATAATCATTAGTTATCAATTAATAATTCACTTGTTTTAAAAATGTGAGACCTGAAAAACAATCAATAAACAACTACTAACTTTAAGGCTGCTGTCTTACATGTCAGATGTTTGTAAGTGCTATTCAATTATAGATGTGCCCCACTCCATTAACAGTGCTTGTACTGCAGCTGGTAGAAGATGAAAAGAAAATATAATAATTTCAGAGAAATGCATGTTTCAATGTCAAGATGCAATTTGTGATTCAAGACGGATAAAATAGTAAAGTGTTTTGCATGAGCAGGATCTGTCAGAGCTACGGTCTTAACAATGTCATTTGGGAAAGTGTCAAGGACGTCGTTAAAGCCAAACACTCCCACTTCCATTCTTGTGTGGCACTACCAGTAGACGTGGTGTTTGAATCTCCTTAAAGAGCTTGGTTCCACTCATAGTGGCAGATTGAATATGGAGGTCTTCCACACTAAGCTGTTGTGACTGAGCCTTGTGGACAGCCTGTCGTATCTGAACAGAAGCAGTTTGATAGCAACAAGCCCTCACCCTTCTATGTCTGTCTTATTCTGAGGCTTCCAAAGCAACTCATCTGCCTCCACTCTCTGTTAGTTTGTCTGCAGTGCTGTCAGGAGGAGGCAGTATGAGCATGTGTGTGTGCGGGTTTGTGTGTGTGCGCATAGGATAGAGCAAGACAGATTGCATATGTGTGTTCATCTGTGTGTGTTGTGCCGTGCATCTATGAGGGGCTCTTTAAAACGCTCTTTTATTCAGAAGTGCACTGTTCAAGGTGAGATGAGCAATGAATTATTCAGAGATATTTCCAATAGCAGGAAAAAGGTGTTTTTGGAGGTTAGACCATTGAAAGGATGTGTATGTCTGTGTGTGTTAGTTTGTGTGTGTGTGTGCCTGTAAAAGCAAACGAGAGAGAGAGAGAGAGAGAGAGAGAAAGAGGGATAAAGGGGTAGAGAGACACTGAGTGGGTGTTGTGCAGGGCAGCACGGTGCAGGGGGTGGGGCACTTTTCCAATCAGCCAAACACGCATTGTCAATGTGGAGCCATAAGTGCTGATGTTAGAACAAGTAATAATTTACCCAATTTTCCCTCAGGCCATCTTTAAAATGTCATCATCTAATCTAATTTAACATCACTGCAGCGCCTCAGTCAACTATGACTGCAGTGTCAAAACAAGGTGGTAATGGAGATCCGCAGTGAGACGAGATTGTTTATATGTGATGATGCTGTGAAAGTAATGATTGTGACCAGCACATATTTATTTGTATGATCTACATATACTCACTCATTCGGGTCACACACACTGTCAATATCTGCATGGGTAGATCTAGGAAAATATGAGCAGTATTCAATTCATCTTTTTCTTCAGCGGTTGATGGCTCTCCACATTCCCATAGGACCTTTCTACATTTTCTTTAAACTAAGAACAGTTTTTCTCGCTTTTCAAGTAAAGACGTGTTTAAACTATGACATAAGGGTAAGTGAATATGTATAATCAATAACTGAGCTACATAACTTACTGGAATCAGAGTAAAATGTGCCACTCACATATCCTACTTTAATGCTGTTAATGTAATGTGGTTATGTGCCATTAGTTGTGCCCACTGAGCCCGTTTACAATTCCCAAGATCTTACAACCCCAGAATATATAAACAGCAAGGATACCATGTTATGTGTAACATTTAAGAGACACAGTATCAGCTTAATTAGAAACTACAAAATATAAGATTGTGAGACCGCTATTAAAGGCGCATCACTGTGTGCACTAGAGAAATATAAAGCTTTGGTCAGATTGCACTGATGGTATATTTACATTATATGTTTTTTATATGCAACAGATGTTCCAATACCATCTGTTCCTGCGCAACAAACTATAATTTAACTTGCATACTGGCAGGTACTAATCTGACACCAAAGGATGTTTAATGTTGCTTTAATACAAGTTGAAAGTGAAGCCAAAATTACTAAAATAATAGTACAGTAAAAATCAATCAAGATGGCCTAGCAAGCTAGTTCGGTTAAGATTTGTAAATAAACAATGAAAACTAATGAAGACAGAATTCTACATAGCTGCTTTTTTTCAGGGTCCTTATCGATGCCGGAGTGTCATGACTCACTGGGAATGAAGCCATCTTTAATGTTATTAGCAACACCTGTGCCATGTACTACCATGCCAAGTTTAAATGTCTGCTGTGAAAAAGGCCCAGTAACAGCACGGCATCAATTCATGTTTTTAGCTAAAAACTAATTAAAACTAAAGAATTTCTGCCCTGCTACTGTCAACATTAGAAAATCATGTAGTGCTGTGACTATACTACTTGATGACGCCATGTGGTCCGTCAGAGCCATACGGTTTCTCTGCAACAATTAAGGGATGTGAAGCATCATTTTAGCCGCTGTAGAGAGGGTGACGCACAGTGCTGCACATCCAGCCAGCCAGTGTGTCTGAACACAGTCTGAAGATTTTTGAGGAGAAGTGATTCAGAGGAAGTTCATGATGTAGAGGATAGAATGCAAAGGATTACTTTGCTAATATTTAAAAGTCAGTTTGAGATCGACAAAATAATCCTTTAAAGGTCACCTATTATGCAAAATCCACTTTTTCCTGTCTGTTATACATGAACATGTGTCCCCTCTGTAAAGAGATTCTGAAAGTTTCAGGAAAAAAGATTCGCTCACTTTCTGTCCTGATCCATTTATATAAAAACCTGTCTGAAAATGAGCTGATCAGATTTTGGCCACTTTATGATGTTACAACTATTTTTTGGCCAATTGTGTTATTTTTAACCAAATATCTCTCAGAGGGGCGTGGGGAGTGGCTCCTTATTTTCATCTAAAGCAGGGGTCCCCAAACTTTTTCCTGTGAGGGCCACATAACTTTTCCCTTCTCTGATGGGGGCCGGGGTCAGTTTGTAACAGAAAAAGTGTGGTAGGGGTGCCTAAATGTAAACATTTATTGTTTTCTAGAAAGCCACACATAACCAAATAATAATAACCCTTTCCGGGATCTTCACAGAAAAAAAAGTCAGGAAATAAATAATAACACTATTAATGAAATAAATAACACTATTTATGAAATAAATAATAACCAAATAACCCTCTCTGGGTTCTTCACAGAAAAAGTCAGGAAATAAATAACACTATTTGTGAAATAAATAATAACCAAATAACCCTCTCTGGGTTCTTCACAGAAAAAATAAAGTCTGGAAATATATAATAACACTATTTATGAAATAAATAATAACCATAATAATAACTTTTTTGCCATTATTCCGTTCTATTTGACAGGGGCTAGTCTAGGATTCGCGTGGCCAGACTGAAAAAAAATCATAATGCGTTTCTGGTATCGTTCAGGGGGCCGGGCCAAATGTGGAGGCGGGCCGTATCCGGCCCGCGGGCCTTAGTTTGGGGACCACTGATCTAAAGTAACAGACAGAGAATCAGCACTTTTAAAACAGGGCTGAAACAGAGGGGATTATGGGATGCTGCAATGCATGATCTGTTTGGTGTTTCAGCCAAACACTTCAGAGACATGTTTTGTATATATCTGAGACCTATAATAAAGTAATAAAAAACAGTATAATAGGGACCTTTAAACTGCTTATAAGAGCTATTATAGAGTTGTCGAGCTAAACTGTGATGTAACAGTAAGCATCGACTGTGTTATTTTCAGCCCAGAGCAAAACTCTCTCAAATGGTAATGTTGTTGGACAGTGACCGGCTCCTCACCTTATCTCTGGCCCTATGACAGAGTGTCTGCGGAGCGTTGCTCTGGCCCTGGCGTTGGTCAGATTGGAGGTAGGTTCTCTGTTGATGGCCAAGATGGCATCCCCCACCCCCAGCCTGCCATCCTGGCTAACAGAGCCCCCCTGGACCACGCTGCGCACCAGCATGCCTGAGCCGTCCTTGATAGCACTCACCGACATCCCTGCCAACACGCACACACGTACACAGACACACACATGAGCACAGGTGAGTGGAGGGTTGGCTAAGTCTGCTTTGATTGCATGCCAAAGAGACACAGTCGTCCAAACAAACACCTGACAGTGGCATAATCAGCATAATCAAGACAGACACTAGGCAGATTAGCACACAAACATGGCGACACATGCTTGACATTTACAAAGCATCACACTCAGCCAAACTCGCATTAAGGTGCACAAACACACACACACACACACACACACACACACACACACACACACACACACACACACCAACACAGGGCAAAGGGCACAGGTGACTGGAGGGTTAACACATGCAAGTCGCACACACACCTGACTTTGGCATTATCAAATCTGACGCTAGGCGGATTACACAAACACTACTTTAATGCAAACAGGCAGAAGCAGGTAAATCAGGCATCACACACGCACATGTGCACACTTCACCAACACACATACACACACTGTAGACAGGGAAGGCTACAACAAATTAGGAAGTCTAGTCTACAATATGGCGTTTGCACCCTACAATGACATCTAATGGAGGACTACACACATCCACAACACTATGGTCATAATTTGAAAATGGTCAAAGAAATTACTTTGTGCTTATTTTTGATCAAATAAATAGTTTATTGCTTTTTGTATAACATTCAAATTACAATACAATCATAGTGCATGGAAAACAATCGTTTGGAGACACAGCTACTGACGCTGATAAGACAGACAGAAGACATTTCAAAGACATGAGAGCAAGTCTGAAGTAATAATGATGAATGTCTCTAAATCCAAAGGTATTTTTTTCCTACAACACTGCATCATAATACATTAATTTTATTACAGACTAATGAAAGTGTTTTAATAGTTAATGGTAAATTCCGAGATGACATTTTCTATTTGAAATTCTATTTCTTCTGATCTCAACGGAACTTCTTCATGTTTCACAAACTTACAGTTAATGCAATAGGTTCACACCATTCAAGAACAAAGACTTCTAACCAGGCTGTATATACTCATGTTTTTAGACGTGCAAGGCAAGAAACAAAGACCTCATTATAATCCATCAAACCTTCTCCTTTAACAGCCTGCTCTAAAAACCATACAGTCCTTGAAGTACAAACCGACCATACACTGTTAGCATGTCTCATGTTATCAATATTGGGCATTCAGTCATTAGTTGCACGATGGATAGAATTGACCATTGCACCTAACAATAGGAAGGATGTAAAGAAGTGCAAAAAGATCTTTAAAAATATTGCTCATAAAAATCCCAAATATTTGGGCCTTAAAGATACAGACCATAACTCTGCCCAAGTCGTACTATTGCCTTACATTTGAATACATTTAAATTAACATGAGTAACAAATTAACACAGACAATCTGTAAACCCTCCACATGTGGATGTCCAGAAAACCGTGCTACAATAAATATCTTAACAGGAAGACCTACACTGTTATAAACAGATAAATACTAACACATGCAGTGACACACAGACTGTAGGTTATTACCTTGATTTTCTCTACCTTTGGAAATTAACATAATGTTAAACTTTCACGCATACACAAGTAGTGCGGTGCCTTATTAGAGCACGTTTTCAGAATACAAATAAGTTTGTTTTCTTATACTTAGTTTGCACAGTGCCCTTAAATGAAAGTGCAGGAGTGCCTTACACCCCGTTGTTAACTCCCTGACATTTTTAAATAACTAATATAATCTCAACACTAGAGTATAAAAACATTACATTACATGTTACTTGTTAGACGCTTTTATCCAAAGCGACTTACATACTCAATACTGTGGGCAATCCCCACAGGAGCAATTTGGGGTGAAGTGTCTTGCCCAGGGACACAACGACATGCTGACTGCAGTGGGGTTTGAACCTGTGACCCCCTGATCCCAACACCGACGCACAACCCACTGTGCCACACGCCTCCAAAACAAATATCAAATGTTAATATACTCATTGGTTTTAAGGTTCATTAATATTAATTCACATTACTTTGACCATCCATTTACAACCATACTAGCCTATCAGACAAACACACATGCACACACACACACACATGCACAGAAATCATCTCCTCGCTCAGGTATGAGGAGCACATCATTTCACCACTCCTCTTCAGCGCAGTCGTCATCAACACCGCCAATTAGCGTTATTAACGCCATGCCAGCGACGTACACACACCAAGACATCATCACCATGAGAAAGACGTAGAACATACCAAGGCTACGGTTGCCCCGGACAACAGTGATTGTCCTCTCAAAGCTGGTGCGGGGGGGCAGAGGTGGTGCTTGCTGCCTGTCGTAGTCTTCCATGATGTTGAAACGATGCCGCAGCCGGTTTTCCTACGAGGGAGACGACAGAGGTTATGAGTGAGGGCATGAAGTTGGGGTAACAAATACAGAATTAGTGGATGGTTAGTGGATGGTTGCAACTTCTTAAAAAGTCTCCCATATTGCAAAGATACATTTATGAATGAATACATTCCAAATAGATTAAAACAAATTGAGCTCTGCAGGGTGAAGGCCTTTGGGGTAATTCTGAGATGTAAAACATGCAGGAAGGCAGGCTTCTTTGGTCCCCCTGGGCACTTCACAAAGAAAAAGTGCAACAGGGAGATTGTCTTTGAACCTTCACAGAAAGTACAAGCATAACTGAAGTTCAGACGCTGCCTCTGCAACAAGCCGGTCTTTGATGAGAACACACTGACACTTGACATACCTGCTCTGGATCTGTGTGTGTGTGTGTGTGTGTGTGTGTGTGTGTGTGTGTGTGTGTGTCTGTGTGTGTGTGTGTGTGTGTGTGTATGTGTGTGTGTGTGTGTGTCTGTGTGTGTGGGATATATAAAGGCAGAACTGTATGCCCTTGTGCTAGACCGGTGTATGTTGTGCAAGCAGTAAATACTTTTCATTCAGAGGCCATTGTTGGTAATTAAGCAAAGGCTAGTACAAAAGGCTGACTCAATGGGATTGAGTTGAGACCACAAAGGAGGAACATGTCTTTGACACTGAGCACTTTCTCTATACTACCTGACCCAGTGATACTGATACAGCTGGCTCTAAGCTCCTCTGTATAGAACATTCACTGAGAGAACAAACACTATCATAGTAATCTCCCTTACAGGAACCTAAAATGGCTACCTAAAGATCTCCAGTTTGCATGCTAATGAGCAATGCTTCCTGTGTGATGGACAACAAGATTCAGACTGCTGTATGTGTTACTTTTACTGTACATGCAAAGATGTTTCCTGCTTAATCTCATAAAGCATAAAGCATTAATGAGATGCTAGTTAACAAGAATTCAGTTTGGTGAATGTGAGAGTTTATACAACAGAGAAGTGGATTCATATTTATGAAGCAAAGAAGCAATTTAAACTTGTCTCTTTAGAGGACAGTTACAGTTCTATTTATTTCAGATCTACAGTATGCTCTGCACACAGTATATACAAAACGTGTTTAAAAATAATTGGAAAAATTCTGCAGTATAGCACTTTTGACCTCAATTTGCATGTGGACCAAAGTTGTCCTGTTTTTCTTTCCCCAGAAAAAAGCAACCAGAAACTATGTACTCAGAAACTGTCCAGCAATTTTAATAAATCAGTTTTTTAAAGTTATATTCATTTTGTGTTGTATGACATACCGTTGTAGAGTAATACGGCCCGATGATGCTGTTGTCCTCAGAGTTCCAAGTGTTGCTGTTAGCCTCCGCTGCCTCAGCTAGCAGGTTGATCTGACTTTGGCCGTCAGTGTCATCATAAGAAGTCCGCAAGCTCCTCTCTGAGATGGGCGTTAGGCCACCACACAGTTCCAGCTGACAACACAAAATTCCCAAAATGAAAAAAAACGTTCTATGTGCAAGTGAATTCACATGGAGGCAAAGAGTCTAAACAAGGTGACTGTAAATTAGACACCCTCTTCTCCTCTAGCCTTCTCTCTCCATCTGTACTGTGGTCGAGCATTGTGTTCATCTCTCAGCTACATTAAAAATGCAGGTGGCCTGTAACTGGATTCTCTGCTCCTTGTTACTAAGCCACAGTCCACAACAAGACGAAGGAATACTGTACCCTCAAGGAAACACACATTTAGGTAATTGTCTTGCATATCTGTGAAAATTAATGTATTTTTGGTAAATCCTGAAGAAAGCTGCATTTGAATATTTGTATACGCTGCAGCCCACAATATGATATACTGTATACTGTATACTGTATGACAATATAAACGTGTCCACTGTCTGAGACTTTGCCATACAGCACCATTTATAGTATAGTATTCTCCCCTTAGTTAACTCTGGGTGTATTAAGCCATTAAATGAGCAGCAATACCTTAGTTTCTTGCATTAGAGTGAGGTTTTTAATTGTGAATTTGAAAAAAAAACTTTTCTGCCAAAAATGTACATCTCTTTACATACCGGCAGTGGTTTGGCAACTCCAATGCAGACAGGGCCATAGCCGGTGGATTTAAGGACGTGCACAGCATAATCCAGGCTTGAGCCTTCCAAGTCACTTTCATTAACAAACATGAGTCGATCACCAGGCAGCAGGCGACCATCTCGATCTGCTACACCCCCAGGCACCAGAGACCGGATTACCAGAACAGTTTTAGTGGCATCTTCTGGATCCTAGAGTCAGACATAAGGATATGCTGGTTGGATAATCGACATACATGAGATACATTGTGAATTGAATGGAATATAAATTAATGTAAATAACAAAAAAACAGAGACCAGTGTAAAAGTAAATGAACTGGCTGGTCTCATAGAGGGGCAACAAGTGATTATTGCTATAGATTATACATTTATAACAGCAACGGACACTGCACTTTACAGTTTCTACTTGAGCTCACAAATATGCAGATTAGAAGAAGTCCACATGCTTCTCTAGTGTCTTCATCTTAGACAGCCTGATGCTGATATTCTCAGACTGCAGCCTATTCCAGTCTGTTCTATTTGTAGAAAGGCTCAGAGGCATGTCTCTGACCTGGTAGTCCAGTATACTGAAGCCAAGTCCTAACTCCCCTTTCTCCAGTTCGACCACCTGAGCGTCTCTCTCCCACATGGCCAGGGGAGGGGACATTGGGGGCACGCCACGCTTGGTGATGTCCTCAGCTGTAGGACAGGGAATGACACAGCCCTGGTCCAACTGGGTCGCACAGAAAGAAGAAAAGACACAGATAGGAAGATTGATTTACAAGGAAAGAGCATGTCAGTGGCATTTTTGGGTGTCATTTCGAATGCAGGGGAATGGTAACAAGTATGATATAACATAACAAGTTTATACTGTCTTAAGGGAATATATTTAACCACAAAGGCTTATTCCCACTATGTATCCTTTCATCGATATGTCCCTTCACCTTGTCATTGAATTCAGCTAGTAGCTCTTTCAAGGTGAGATGTGCATCATTCTCATCCTCCTCATCACTGTGGGGGATTGCAGGCGGTACAATGTGAGAGCACACCAGGCAAACATCCATCGGCAGCTCCTTCAGAATATTGACCACCTCCTTATGCGTCTCTCCAATTAGAGGGATCCCATTCACCTGCCATGAAGATACATACAATATTTGTTATATATATTCCTATGGTCAGGGATTTGCAATGTCATGCTTTTAGCTTTTGAAAAATACTAGAATAAAACACAGCTGTCTGTCACTCTTGACTACAGTATCTGTGTTTCATGGAAAAACCTGCAACACAGCCCTTAAAGGTTTTTACTGATATTTAATTTCGGGTTTGCAATTAGTGGACACAGTACATCAAGTCACAGCATGAACAATTAAAGCCACAAGCCGTAACTTAAGCAAGCGAGGATAATAAAAAAAAAGAGATGAACAATGGTGTTTCCATGCAGATGTTGTCTAATAAAGATCAAAGGGTTGAGCTGCTGCACAGATGTCTGCTTGTGCGCTCAAAGATAAGAAGGACATAAACCCGTTTTCAGTGTTTTCTACACCGCAAGCAAAGCTACTGTACTGTATACATTGTCTTAAAGTTTAGCTCAAAGAGTGCTAATCATGATGAGACATATGTGCGGGTTCATGAACTTTCCCAGCAAAGTGGGAGGATGGCAAGCTATACCAATACTGTACAAGCACAAATACACTGAGGCTTCCACCCCCACCATCTTATCAGCATACTTTAATTAAGTATGCGTGTTTACTGGTGATGTTTTAGATATTTGTGTAGGTTTTAAAATGCAATATGAGTCCCTTTCTGGTCTGTTCTAACTACTTTTAAAGAACAGGCTTTCATCTGCTTGAATGGAAGGCATCAACAAACCCGAACATATGATGCTGAAAACGTCAGGTATTTTTGTTAGTTATTCACAAGATTAAAAATATATTTATTTTACCCCCAAAATATCATCTCTATATAAAATACCTAAAGAGTGAGTTGCAAAGCGATTGGAACAAAGGACCTGTGTCAGTAGGTTACCTCCAATATCTGGTCTCCGGTGAAGATCCTGCCGCTTTGACCAACAGGCCCCTCGGGTAAAACGGAGCAGAGGTAGTGATGTCCCGCCCGAGCCTCCAGACTGATGCCAAGCCCACTCGTCTCACCGAAACGCTCCAGCTGACACACCTTAAAGAGAGACATAAGGTTGAGGATTGGGAAACAAATGAAGAGAAGCAACGTTTCATGGCTAAGAAAGGTGAAAGTGTAGGAGTCACAATAGGAAGAAAGTGGGTTTTTCTTCTTTAAATTGGCCATTACATGTTAATAAAAATGTAGATATGTACAATGCTATTCGTTATTTAAACTGGTTTCTCTATGCATGTTATATTGAATGCTAGACCTACAATAACTTCATATCTCCGTCCGACTGCATGCTGCCACCTCTTCCTCAGGTCTTCCTCCTCAGCTGGCGTCAGTTTCACACCTGTAAAATACGCATATAAACAAAGTAAAATCAAGATATATCCCATATGCGTTGTTTCTAGCCCTACATACCCCAGTATTACACATTCAAATCCCATATAAAAACATCACTTTGGCTGTTTATTAGAGAGAAACAACAAACAGACACATAGCACACGCACACACACCACACACACGCACGCACGCACGCCACTACTGGCACATATACATGCATATTAAAACCTACCATCTTGAGATTTCTTGGCAAACTAATGATTTCTCGTCTGTCTATTAAAGCCCCATGGCAATCAGTGCTTATTTGGCTGTGCTCTCTAATGAAACCCAAAAAATCCTTGTCTAAATAAAGACATACAAGCAGGCGGGGCGAGAGACAAATCATCTGGAATGAGCTGAATGAGTTGGATAAACACATGACTGAACAACACTATAAATAGACTCCCATCAAAGAGCATGCTTCACTGCCACATTGCTGTTTACTGAGCCCAATCAGCATATCAGACTAAGTCCCATGATCCAGTTCCAGACTGCACTGCAGCATGGCTTACCGTTTCTGGAATCGTGACCGGGTCGTCCGTTGGCGTATGCTGCTCGCCGGGAGATTTCCCGCAGTGAGCAGATTCCTGGAAGATGGGGAAACAGATTTTGAGCAGTGATCCAAACACAAACACACAAAAAAACTTGACATCCAAGCAAGCATTGTTATAGTTTGAACAGATATCAGAGAGATAAGTTGGTTATGATTTAAACAGACATGAAAGGTAGCACCTGTGGATGATTGCTTGCATAATATGTTTATGTAAGGGCATGCTGTCAAATCACATGTTCTCTATTTCGTCAGCTACTTCAAAAGTAATTCCCTTATGATACCCCTGAGCCAATATGTTCCCTTCTCTCAGCAAAAAGCACCTGTCTCTTGAATCTTGTTGAGGCCCATCCTGTAGGGGTTGCCCTCGTGGAAGCTGTGGGAGTGTCGGAGGGGATGCAGGGGGGGAACTGGGGGCAGGATGTGACTCAGACGGACCACCTTCCGTAGCAACCTCAGTCTGACCAGGGGGCCTGTCCTCCTCAGCACCTCCATGGCCCGCTGCTCACTACAGCCCTGCAGACTCACCCCGTCCACCTGAGGGAGGGGACAGGATGTAAAAGTAGGAAAAGAGCCAGGATGAATGCTCAGGTATGATGGAGACAGAAGCAACATTTTAGTGGATGAAGTGGACGGTATGGAGGCAAATGAAATGGGAAAGTAAATCAATACTAATCAAAAATAAAAAACAGAGCAAGATTGAAAGCAGTAAAAGCATCAGATGATGAAGTGATGGATGGAAGTAAAAGAAAAACTATAAGGATTCCTCTTCATCAGCTTTTAAAAACTCTAATTGGTTTGTAGGTAACTACTAAAAGTTGCAAACTGCGCACATTTTGAGATGCCTTTTTTTTTGGAGACAAGGTATTTCTTCAGAGGGCCCAATAAAAAAGCCATCTGTTGTTTTTAGTGGAACTCACAGACAGAATGATGTCTCCGATGTTGATGCGTCCATCTTGATCGACAGTGCTACCCTTCACTATGCTCTTCACTATCACACCAGCGCTGTAGACTAAGGAAAACAAGAGACAAAATGTGGTTAAACTTCGACTTGATTAAGTGAATGTAGCTCTAAATGTATACATAATCAATCATAATCACGCAATAATACCTTATACTAAGCAGGTTTATATAATTGCATATACTGCTAGTTTTCCAGTTTTTTTAAGTGAACTTAGCTTGGAATAATGCTAAGACAATTTTTTAATACATTTTAAATCGGTAGATGTTATTACCTGAGTTTAGGTCACCTATGTAGCTAGAAATGGTGAATCCCAGGCCCTGACTGTTCTTAGTGAACTGCACACTGAAATCATAGTCATCCTTCAAGTCATTGAGCTGGAAGGAAGCACAGACAATAATGAATCCAATAAACCATTTTTGTGTTTAAGGGAATAATGTATTACATGTTTAATGTCACTGATAAGCCAATTATATGAACATTTTCTGTATGACTTTAATGATGTGCTGTCAAACAGACATACTGTACACACACACACCTTGCCGTCCTGGCTGAGGACAGGAGAGGAGAGGTGATTGTCCTTTGTAATATCTCTGGCAATGAGCAGTTTCACCTTGGTGCCAGCATTTCGCAGAACCTGGGCCAGGTGGTTAATTGTGAAGAGATGAAAAGAAAAAGTGTATTACAATTAAGAAATAGGTAACATAAAAAAACAGAGAGCTGCAAAGATGGTAAAGCATACTGTATAACAGATGACTTCCTTGAAACAGGCTTGGATGTTTATAGAGAATAGCTCAGAAAAAGCTGTATGCTGCTCTTAAATGTTAACCAGAAATATATTTGCTAAATCAATGATGTCCTTTTTTTCTTAGAAAATACAGTTTTTGTGTCCTCTAAACACTTTTGATAAAAGAATATGGCACACTTCCCTGAGCTAACTATGGGCTAACAGTGAATACACACAGTGACAAGATATTTACACTGTATCTGTTATTTAAGCACACATTAACAACAATTGTTTGCAACCAAATATTTCCAAGACAGTGTGTATGTTCTTTTCCAAGGGCCACAGCATTGTTACAGAACAAGATGTTTTCTTCTCTGGAAGGAGACTAGAGGTTGTCTCAGAGTACAAGTACTTAGGAGTACACATTGACACAAACCTCAGTTTCAAAACCCACATCAAAAAGGTCTGCAATAAAGTGAAGTTCAATCTGTCAAATGTCAGATACATTAGAACTTCCTATCGACTGCAGCAGCAAAGCTATACCTTCACTCAATGGTTCTTGCCCACATCAACTACTGTCTGATAAGCTGGTCAAATGCACACTCTACAGCTCTAAAACCACTGGAATCATTATATAAACAAGCACTTAAAACACTAGACAAAAATACATTCCGGTATCATCATTGCCATATTGTTAAAAAGTATAATCTGTTCAGCTGGGAAAATCTCAAAGTATACAAAAACGTCTGCTTAGTTTACAAGATCACTCGTGGGTTGGCTCCTCCTCCTCTGGCTGGCTTCATCAGCCTAAAGCCCACCTCAATCAGGGCTACTAGAAGTGCGGCTAGGTGAGACTGCACCATCCCATTTAGGAAAAGTGCATTTAGCCGCGGGCTGTCTTTTCATTCCACGCATCCCATCAATGGAATTCAATACCACCATCTATAATGCCCCTTTCACACCAACGCATTTCCCGTTCTAGCTCCGTGCTAGAGCTTTTCTGATTCGGAACCGGTTCTTCTTTTCAACCCCCGTTTTGTTCACACCGCCCAGAGCCCGACTGGTGCTGCCGCTGCTGCGTCATGACGTCACCGTTTACGTCGCTGATTTTCTCCCCAACGGCGCTCACTACAACAACAATGGGGGACTGCGTCGGGTCGATGATCGTGTTGCTTTTAATCATACAAGCCAGATTAAATTAAATAACGACTTCTCCAACCTTATACTTTTCTCCAGAGTGCCTTGGTTAATTGTTTATTAATGTGTTACAGCGGCATTTACCGACTGCTGCAGTGCTTGCTGCTCTTCCACAGGAGTTTATTCTCCCGTTAACTCACAGCAGCGGCCGCTGTAAAGTATTCACTGTCCGACTGTCACACAAGCAGCTGATACATATCCCCAATTCCCCATAAGTGAATGTGTGTCAGTCTGAATTGACGCTGTTTGGCATCATAACGCTGTTATGAACGTTTCTCTGGTATAAAATGGGTGGTGTTAGCATAGCAACCGAAGCTAAACTGACTATAACTTGACTACTTGTTGCTATCCTATTGTGGCATAAGCCGTTTTCTACAGGCACATTTTACCGGCGTATTTTTCATTATGATTCTACTTGTGATAGTCGGACATGACAACCTGTGCAGCCCATGTATTGATTCCATCCGATAGCTGCTATAATACAAAACAAAACGTCTGCCTGCTCTCCAAAATGATCAATAACAGCGAACGGATGGTCAAAGTAAGGCACAAATAAACAGAATCACACGAAGCCTGGTTAGTGTTGCCTGACTTTATAAAGTGTGTGTTTTTTTTTTATAAGTGTGTGGTTGCGTTCTAGTCACTTTGCTCAGCACTACTGCTTGTTACAACTTTTATGTGCCGTACTCGCCTTTAACTGTTAGCTCAGGTTAATTTCGCCCCCCTCCGACGTAAGTGTGACGTATGCGGTTCTTGCTTGTAGACTGACAATTTTTTGGTGCTTGAAACGAACCGGATTCCGGAGCTTAGAGGCGGTTCCGCTGCGGTGTGAACAGGAAAAACCGGTGCTTTTCAGGCTCTAGCTCCGAACCGGCCCTGGAACCGCGTTGGTGTGAAAGGGGCATAAGTGCATAAGTGCATAACCAACAGTGTCAGCACTGATGTGTGTGTGTGTGTGTGTGTGTGTGTGTGTGTGTGTGTGTGTGTGTGTGTGTGTGTGTGTGAGTGCGTATTGTGAATGTTTTCTTTATTATTATGACTTGCTCCTTACCTGTATTCAGTGATGTTGTCTATTGTAAATATGTTCATTTATTTTGTATAACAATGTAGTGGTATTTTTTATTCTTGCTTTTAGGATGCACACTGTCCCTTGTTTTAAATAAATCAATTCAATTACCATTACACAAAAAAAAAAACAGAGCTGGCAAAAGAACACTTCAATTCATCATCTAATATAGAATTTATTTTCAATTGATACCTCACCTGTGCCACCTGCTCACTGTTCATGCCTGCCAGATCTGTATCCCCGATGCGCAGGATTTGATCTCCGCTACGCAGGCGCTTATCCTAGGGAGCCCCATTACAACAACAACATTTAGTGTAAACTGTTTTTTGTGAAATATATTTACATACATTCTGCAGATTCAACATAACACACAGAACTATAATACAAAGTTTCAGTATGTTCCTTCAAAGATTTAACTCATCAATAAGGAAAGGAAATATTATAGGCTAAGCTAAGCTAACCAACTCCTGGCTGCAGCTTTATACTTAAGGTCTATTATGATATAATAGGGATGCTGTCAATCTTCTTACTAACTCTGTCAAGAAAGTAAAAAGCATATTTTACAAAATGCTTAACTACTCCTTTAACCGGCTATTTAAGTTTTGGCTATGCGATTGATTGGCAGGTGGATTTACCCGTCCGGCAGCTCCTCCAGGAAGGATGGTCTTGACCATGACTCCGGTGCTCCGCCCGCCAATGATTCCAAAACCCAGTCCTTTCCCATCATTGATTAGCTCTATCATCTCCACGTGACGCCTCTGATGTGGCAAGGGTTAGAATAAGATGCAAGGGAGCAGAAAAGGGAGGGAGGGAGAGAGAGAAAATCTATTTTAATTAAATGTTGAGACACCATTAACAGGTTGGAGTGCTAAAGCAGTTTGATTCCCTTGCTTATCTATATCCACAGACACACATTTACAGCTCTACATACCACTTCACATGTGAGCCAACTGTACCTCATGGGCGATAGCAGACAGGTTTCTACCCATTGACATGGTGCGGGAGATTCGAGGGGGAGTGCAGTACTACAAAATAAATGTCATGTGTAAAACAAAAGCAAACTTTAAATGACATAGAGTTAGCGGCGCTGCCTCTAACGCCTAACAGGCTCTTAGCTGAAACCACCAGACAATGTAACATCCAACTGTGCTTGAGTTTATAATGTAATGTTATATTCTGAATGTAAAATGTGACATTTGGAATGGTAATGTGGCATATTTTACAATTGAAAGGAAAAAACAACAACGTGGAAACACTAAGTTGATGCATGGACTTCAACAATGAATTGCTTATAACCAAACTACCTCCTAGGTCCTCATGTCTACAATGGGTGTTTTACTTACTGGGGATTCAGTGTGAATGCAGTTGTCTGAGTAGACGTCTGAGAAGGACAGATCCGGGGAGCCCAGAGAAGTGAGGCTGTTGTCGCTATAGATGGATCTGGCAGTGCCTCGGTTCTCTACGGCCCATGTGTAGGAGTCACTGTGGCTCAGTGCCTTCAGGTCCAGTGCCATGTCATGGCAGGGGCCACAGTTCATGGAAACAGATTTGGAAATCTTCCCCTGGTAGGATTGAAGGAGCAATACCGAATGGAAAGATAGCACAAATGTTGAGATAAGAGGACACAAGTATAAAAATAGAGATGACGCATGTAAAAGAAATTGGTGGGATGGAGAGATAATAAATTAATGAGTGAGGGATTTAAGGATTCGAGGGAAGGGGGACATAAAGATTGGGAGGTAAATCGATGAGGGAGATAAAGAAATGGGGAAGGGGATTGATAGAGTGGTAGAGACATTAATTGAAGAACAAAGATATGGAGGGTGAGGAGCCGGATAAGTGCAGAGAGATGGTTTTAAAATTGAGCAGAAAGAGAAAAGATAGGAAAGCAAGAACACAGGGTTCTGAGATAAGTGCTTCTGTTCAACAGCACGTAACCACAAGATTGCTCCCTTTTGTCTTTAAGGTTTTCTGTTTCAATGTGAAAAAGGGATTTCTGGAAGATACATATTTTTTTATCTGTATGCTATTTCATTCTCACAATTGTAACACCTGTTGAAGTAGCAGTAGCAGAATAAAAGAAAGCTATATCAAAACCTCAATTTATTTGCTCCTATTTTGTTTTTGCCACTGTAAGTTTGACAAGAAACAAGATCGTGAACCAACAAAAAACGATGTCAGTGTCTGTCTTGATAAAAATACAGAAACCATTGACATGATCCAGCAGTGCCATGTTTCCTGGAATGTAGAGATAGTAATTGGTTACGAGCTGAGAGTACACACAGCTCCAGTAATGTAATGATCCTTGTGTGTGGACTGTGGTGTGGTGCTTATAGGGTCAGCCCATTAAAGCACACCACAACAGACGATTACAAAGCCATGATCATTACCACTACAACAGTGGTTAAATAAGTACTCAGATGTTTGAATTAGGGCGAAGTAGCAATACAGCATGTACTGTTACATGTAAAGGTTGTCTATTGGGCCGCTTATGTATAGACTCACACAACATAAATCCCTCTCAATCACCACTTATGACCCATTTGCAAGGCCTTCTGAATGCATTTTAGTTGTTTTTTTTTGCTTTGTTACAGACGTTTCTAGGCGTCACCCTATCCAAAAACATAGCAAACAGGTGCCAGATTGTGAGCATGCATTCAAGATGAAATAGCAAAAATACCAAATCCTTATAAAAAGCAAAAATAACTAGGCGAAGCACTAAGCGTACAGCTTGTTCAAAAACAAGATTGAACTGTGGTTGCATGGCTTTGGTACACTGAAGAGTACCCTAACACTTATTGAGCAGGGGAGAAGGGCCAACTTTGTGGTGTTAACAAACCTCAACTCAATATACTATATTATACTTAACTATACTGTTCAAGTATTGACCTATTATAATATATCATAATGTTTATATTATTTGTTTGCTGATTTAATTTAATATCGTTAGATTTAATCTGTAAACAAATGTAGAAGTTAACTGTTTTTTTGTGTAAAAGTATTAAATAGCAGGAATTGGAATTACTCAAAGTCAAACCTTAAAAATGTACTCAAGTAGAGGAAATGTTGAGAAAAGGTATTAACTGACGAACACAATACATACCTAGATTATCTGATAAATTGCAAAAAAAACAACTGTACAGTAGATGTGAACTGGATATGATGAACTAGACAAGCTGACACTTCAGAAACAGACATAAACTCAAAACTTGGGACACTCTTTGGATGACTTTTGCAGACTCAACATGTTACAGTATATAGACGTGTGTACCTTCCTGCCTCTCTCTCTCTGTCTGTCTCAGGGCTTTAGTGGTAAGCTTAGGTAAGCTGATTAGTCATCCAGTTTGGTTCCTGCATTCAGTATTTTGGGAGTAATTCCGGCTCCTTCCCCACCATTCAATATACAGCTAACACCCACACAGTCATGCTCACGCTGTACCTTTGCCGGGGGCTTCCGCTGAGCTTGCTGTAAACTGAGTATATGATGGAACAGGGGGCTCTGCAGGACCGTCTTGAGCAGGGAGAGCTTCTCCTGTGTGGGGGCTTCTCCTCTCTCCTTAAGTTTGGATTGAAGTCTCTCCACAGCTTCCAAGGCACAATGAGTATCTGCAGAGACATTGTATATTTTGTGTCACTCGGAAACAGGACTTCCTCACATCTCGCTGCTTTGTGACCCCTTACAAACCCCACATCTTTAATAATAAGCAATGAAAGGTCAATCATTTATGGAGACCAATGGGAAAATAGAAATGACTTATCATTCAAAGTTACTTTAAACACTGTCTTTAGAATCTATAATGACCTTCTCTGTCAGCACTGATCCACACAGTGATAAGGATAACATAACACATTTTTGGGGATATTTGAGTGAACAGAAACTGTATTTGTGTAAAAATAAATCCCTTAACTATAGCCACTAGAGTGTGAGTTCTTTCCATACCAAAGTCTTCAAATGTCAAAAATATTCT
The DNA here is from genome assembly GCA_031216635.1 of Dissostichus eleginoides. Classification (NCBI taxonomy): domain Eukaryota; kingdom Metazoa; phylum Chordata; class Actinopteri; order Perciformes; family Nototheniidae; genus Dissostichus; species Dissostichus eleginoides. The sequence continues at coordinate 20,176,613 of CM062266.1, read as the reverse complement.
GTTCTTAATCTCCTGGTAAAGTAAAAAATGTATGCTAATAAAGCTACACAAAAAAACGTCATGGAACTTTTAAGATAATATTAGAGAGGATGCGCAATCCATTCTGCAACACGGAAAAGCAAAAGCCGATATGTCACGTCAGGTCATATTGCCCTTGTTTATTTATTGCAGCAGGAACTAATGAGAGCAAGTCACAACTGCAGTAATCGCATGTGGCAGGAGGTTAAGACCCTATAAACTCTTCACCACAAAGTTTTGACAACCGATCAGACTGTGAGTCCTGCGCCACCTGCACATGTAACTATTTTCTCCTGCCTGGCTGCAGCAACCATGCCTGACACCTTAATTGTAAGCCTCTAATGATGGTGGCGGCGGGGACTGTTAGTAATACGTTTAACAGTTACTGAAATGTGTTTGGTTTAAAAGGGAGCAATACATATGCAGATCACTGAATACAAGTACCCATGATTTCCATTGTAGACAAGTTGTTCAGATGAAATGTGTCGTTCTGACTCAGTTAAATGTCATTCTTCTCTTTTTGGCACCTGCAACAACAACAACACAAAGGTTTTCGGTATTAACATAACTTTGTACAGATTTCAATTTGACAGACAATGTACTTGAGAAAGTTGACAGTATATTTATATATTAAAAGTTCCAAGGTTAGTTTTCCTCTTCCTCCTTGAAGATATCTCTTTTGATACATGATATTTAAAATAATGGCAGAACAAGATTTGACTCTCCCCCTTCTCATGTGCAAGGACTAATTAGTGTACCAATTTACATCTGTTTTTTATAATTGATCCTTTCACCTCCACATACTCCTTTCCAAGGCCCTTGCCACGCTTGTTTGCAAGCGCCTTGCTTGCCAACTAATGCTCTTTAGCAGGATTTAAATCTCCACCAAAAGGCTTTATCAGCTGGTGACGGTAATTAAAAGCGACACATGGCCTCCCAACCATTCTGGCTGGAGGGGAAGCCTGTATAGCATCAAAGCATGATACCAATAGCATGATTTGATTTAGCAAAACGATGGGCTGGAAATGACAACGTCTCATCTGAAATCTAATTAAGGGGCATTGATAGGCAGTAGAGGTATCGCAGTACTTATATGCCCTTCACGGCAAGTCTAATGAAATCTTTATCTTATACCATTGATGTTAAAGCGATACTGACTGCTGTATAAATACAAAAATCACATTACAGATGAATGATTTACAGTAATTACGCAGACGCATTAGTTACTAATTTGATATGTAATCAACAAGGCCGTGTGGTAATTAATTTAAAGATGACCCAGGCACATTAGACCTATCACTGTGACGAACACACGGACAGTTAAAAATTGCTTATCGCAGAAAGCCTCCTCTCACCTCCATTGCTTCGCCGGTGGGCTATCAACAGGTCCCCACTGAGCTCCGAGCACATCCACCTCCTCCACCAATACCGAATAAAAAGGATGACACTTTTCTGTTGGGATAAGTCATTAAAGCTTATTCAGAGACGGCAAGATATCAAGAAGCAACATGCGCGCTTTATTTTCCAGAATTGTGTCCGGGGCTTGAGCGCTCCGTGCAGTGCGCATGTCACCCTCTGATCTTCAGCCAGAGGGCTCATCCCTAAAGTAAGAGAACTGGCCACAGTAATCCCGTAATACATTCACTGAGACACTCCGCAAACAATGTTCACAGATATTATGGTGACTCCAATATCACAATTCCTGTCCCGAAAACTCCCTTGCGAAACCATTACTTAAGAAAAGGTTATTAGGAATGCTTTTATAGGTGCTTAAATAACATTTATACCAAAAATTGAAGTAAAAAAACTCGTAATGTACATGAAGCACGAACAACAGGTTGCAATTTGAATGAGTCCTTACTTTTTTATATATTTGTAATTAGGATAATTTACGCATATAGCCTGGGTTTAAATAAAATATTGATTTCAAATTACGATATTTTAATTTGATAAGCTATTCTATTTTAACATTTCCATTGCTGCTAATTGTCCCAATGTGAGGTTTGCCCAGCAGACACCTATACCAGGCAAACCGCCTTAGGCTGAATTATAATAGTCCACCTTTCATGGCTTTCGAAACCCCAAACCGGAATCCAGGGACCATAATGAGACATGGGTTCCGGGAGGCCAAGTAACCTAAATAATGTACATTATTTATTTCTATTTAGCTGACAATGTTACAATGAACTGTATGCCAATATGCCTACATATTGTAGTTGTCATCCTGAGGAACAATTATGCAATCTACCCAGGTCATGTCAAACAAACAAACAAACAAACAAACAAACAAACAAACAAAAACAAACAAACAAACAAACAAACAAACAAACCATCAAACAAACACACACTGTAGTTATGGCTTCTAATCAACTGGTGGGTCGTACTGTATGTGCTCTGTCTAAAACCTCCTGCCGTGAAAAGTTTGGGAACCCCTGTGTGTTTCACACGGCAGGTGGAGCCCTCGCTCCAGACATTTAGGAGCCAGATCCAGTTCCATGTTTTCCGCAAGACACCCCACTTCATCTCTCCCTCTTTTCCTCGCTCTCCCTCTCTCTCCCTCTCTCTCCCTCTCTCTCTCTCTGCATCCCCAAGGCAGGAATCATCACCCCCGTCCCCAGCCCTCCATCCACCCTCGGCTCCCCGCCCGCCCGCAACGTAACGCTCCTTTCGCCGGGCTGCGCTCGATCAACCGAGCATCCACCGCTCCTCCAAATTGGTTTGTCATTTCTGACCCCTCTCTCTCTGTGTTGACCACGATCCTCTGCTCCGCTGCGCTCTGCGCCTGTGGACTTCAGCTAAAGTCAGTGGGAACATAAAGGCAGCAGAGGAAGATAAGGAGAGAGAAAGGGAGGGAGGGAGGAAGGGATACAGACAGACGGATAGAGAGGGAAAGAGAGAGAGAGAGAGAGAGATACGCCTCTGTGCTCCTCCAGCACTCCACTCTGGACTTAGTGCATTTGGACGGACGCGATTCCTCCTCCTGTGTGAGCGCTGATCGGGATACTAAGCACGCAGCTTTTGGTTTATTACACCCTCAGCGTTATCTCCGTCCCCTCTTTGGGCAAGATTTACCCACGTCTTTGTGTTGTAGCAGCAAGAAATAACCACAGACCCGAAGTCAAGGCGCCAATCAGTGAAATTATTTATCGACGGGAAGATTTATTTCTATCCAAGATTGTGGGGACTGTATGACAGAGCGCAGCAAAGCTTTTCCCTGACTCTCTGCGCTGGATGTGTATACATGCACGTATATTGCTGCGGCTGGTGATACGGTAGGATCCAATATTTATTCCTGTACACATTTTTCGCAGACATCCCTGGTGTACTTCGGTAAATCTATTTTCTATATGTCAACCCGTGTCTCTCAGTGACCTGCTAGAAAAGCAATACGGCAGCGCTGACTTTGGTTCTCACGGATGCCCATGGGAATGTGGCCTGCGATTATTGTACTTAAGGGGCGCGGAAACTGGTCCTAATGGACGGGGGGTAACATGTAATGTAGTTCGCGTATTTGTACAGATAATGGTCCGGCGACTTGTGGCTGGATGGGCGTCGCTAGGATGTGGCTAAGGCGAAGTAATATGCAACGTTACCTATTACATCTCCGGACAAGAATCAATGCAATCATATTATCCCATGACGGCTCCTCGGCTGGGGTATACACATAATTATTATTCTGTGCCCGCGTGCATCTGCCTCACTGCAGGGTGCAATGATAAATCACAAGCCTCGGCATGATGGATGACAGATAGACTCTGCTCACCTCCTCGGGGTTTTTTCTCCTATTTTATATGGCTGTCATTTGAGTGTATTGGAATGCAGTTAGCTTATTGTCTAGGCTACTGTGCTGGTTTGTCAGCCGCAGTCTAAAATCCAGAGTAAATCCAGCTACTCAGGAATAAAATGAGTATCCGGCAGGCTAGTGCACCCTCAGGAGACGTCAATCATGCGGATTCATGAGTGAAAGCTGTAGCTCTTATTTACAGCAGAGGCATCCAGGGTGGCAGATGACCTTGATGTGCCTCTGAAAACTACTGAAGGTTGCACAGTTCTTCAGTCTTGACCTAAACCAAAAAGAGCTCTTTACTGACATTACAGTGTACTTTGTAATCAGCTGGCTCCACTTTGAAAAGTTAAATAGCCTAATCCTCTTTGTGTCTGATGAGGATTTTACGAGTTATCATAAGTGGCCTGCTTCAAAAATAAATGCACATATCTGGCAATCAAAGCACCATTCACCAGTAATTTGCTGTGTGTCTGTTTGGGTGGCTGGCCCTTTTGAATCACTACTCTCCAAATTCAAATGGCTATCAGCAGATATATTGTGTGCAAACTCTGTTCAGGGCCTATGTTCAGTGTGACATAAAGGGCGAATATGAGCGCTACAGGAGTGGTTGACAATATGTCGACTCATCTGTCAGTGTTGCAGGTAAGAGAAGTGGGTCCCCTGAGGTAGGGAAACGGTCAGTGTATGCAGTTATCTGTATGTCTGTGTTAGTGCAATTGGACATAGTTTTGCTTGGCTGCCATTTTAGCAGCATCTGTTAAAGCACACGCCTGTCTCCAAGGAGATTATCATGTTTGTGGACGAGATGAACATCACTAAGTCATTTGTCATCCATGCATCTGTTTGTGTGTAATCGATCCTCCAGTTACTTGCATTTGTTTGCCAGGTTGATTATTATTTATTTTTAAAGTTTGAGAAGAATGAAGCGTCCATAATAAATACATCTTGTACTATCATGTGCAATTTCTAAAGTTGGTGCTTGTAGGGGGGCCCACAAGTTGTTTATTTGTTTTAAACAGGGAGAAATAAATGGAACCTCAACATTGTTAGTGCTTTTCAGTCTGACATCTGCTACAGTGAATGTTTACTTTTCTGACAGGCTCAGATGGCTTCTCCAGAGAGCCACATGATGTTTGTCAGACATCAAACCAAGGTGCAAGGTGTGTCAAAGAGCACCTTGGGTAACGTTAAGCGGTGACACCCACACAACATCAATGTTGTCAAAGCACATGAAGATGATATTAATATAATGTGCAACAGCAACAATCAAGAATTCTGCTGACAGAAGGTCTATCGGTCTTTCTTTAATTAGGTCACTGATTAATTTCACTTGTTATGATGCATGAGTAAAACTATAAGCTATTTTTTTTGGGAAAAAGCAGGGGGCATATATATTACGATAGGTGTCCAATTTAGATGGTTCTGCTCGATTGACCGATGGCTGACTTTCTTTATTTAGAGGAGTTCATGTAACCAAATATTTGGCTTGGATTTGAATGGCTCCAAAAACAATATCTGACCCTGTAATGGAAGCAGCCTGTGATTTATACAAGAGAGATCATATATTAAACATCTAGTGCGCACATCCTCGACATAATGAAAATATACCTCGGCAGACAACATAATCCTTTGCAGACAGGCAATAACAGACACATATACACACTTGTATATTATTAAGACAAGCAGGGAAATAATCAGTTTTGAAACCAGGGTAAAATATTGTTACTGAAGTCTCCATTTCCATCGTCTAGGGTTATTAGAGAGTCCAACTTCAACACTGCAATTAATTCTGTTCAGTGGGCACATAGAACCTAAGGGCTGATTTCCCCTGAACCATTTTAACAAAGCGTTTTCCTAAAGAATTTGCAGTTCCTGAAATTCAGTCTTCTATTTTGGTAATTTATAGCAAGGTAAAGGTTTGTGAGTCAGAGAGCCTTGTAGATAAACAGAAGCTGTTTTTCTATTTTGCACAAAGAGACAACCAACCTGCATAAATGAATTGCCACTCATGAAAACCAAAACAAATCTTAATGCTGCAATAATAATATTAAGTTTCACTGAAAGCGGAGCTGTTGAATTTTACTGCACTGTTTCCTAATGCGACGATGATTCACATTCCTTGTCTCAACCCCACATTGTGGGCCCAGTGTAACCTCATTCTAAGGCCCTTTCCTGCTCTAGACGACATCTCTCTCCCGTATAGAAATAATGAGGCCAGATCCTTGCCCGTCTTTTTCATCCAGCTAAAGTACTCCGTCATGTGTTAACACATCCTCACTCCTACCCTTTCCTTCCCTCAAAGAATAACCCCGGCTCTCTGCATTTTCAACCATTGACAGGAGCGATAAGCTCAGTTCACCTCTCTTAATGTGTGAAGCTCGCCTCCAATATCATTCAACCTTAATAGAGGTTGAGACCATGCGAGAGGACTGCACAGTAACTTTGCAACCTGATTGGATATATGCTTAGGAAAAGGGAAAACCAGTAGCAGACGGCTGGCTGTCAGATCTCGGGGCATTCACTGACTCATTGCTCCTATGGCCTCGACTAGAATAGCCCTCCAGAGATGGATGTCTTACTTTGCCTAAATATGGAACTGTAGGAAGAATTTCTGCGTGAACAACCGCTGCCTATTATCTGTCTGTCTTTTAGGGCCGATCGGAGGCAATGTACACTGTTGGCTTGACTGCCCGCGTAGTCTGTTAAGTGAGCTGTTTGTGTGTATTGTTGAATGGGATGCATGTTGTATTCCTGCTCAGTGAATATTGCATTGTTAAGGAGTAGGCTGTGATCATACTATTAAATAGTCAATAGTCAGCATATCATTTAATCTCATAATTAGATCTTAAATAGTTTATATTGATAGATTGAATCTGCATTAAACTCTAACATAAAGACAGAATAAGCAATTGAAAAATATAACTCTTACGTTTTCTTAAGATGTACTCCTGCACAAACAGCTACAAGTAGCAAAATCAAATCTGTGAAATAAGATGAAAAGTCCAAACACCTCCTTGTTTAATTGCAAGTTGCTTTAATCAGCTTTTTGTAATCGGGAAATTACCGAAGAGTTGTGATCCAACTCATTGGAATGGGATCAAATGTACAGACAAATTAATAAATGTAAATTAATTGTAAAACCAACAGCCATCAAATGTGTGGCAATGTGATAATGTCTGTGGCTCTTGTCTACTTTGTATTTATTGCTACTTTCCTACCATAAAAATCCTAAAGAGAACAATCAGTCAATCTAATGAATGGACACCGTAACAGTAAAAACACGCTGATGGCTGTAGTTCAAAATCTCGTTCCCTTTCTTTGGAGTGATCAATCGGCTTAGTCGGGTAAAATCAATGTCACATCTCACAATAATGTTTTTTTTCTTTGGGACTGACTTTCATTTATTTTGCTTTGACCAGTTGACCAGTCGCAGTTTTTTAAATGTATTTCTTAGGCAGCTCTTATTATTCCATCTCCAGATTTATGTCATCATTGACTTTTATTTATTGCGATTTTATTGGTTGCAAAACACCTTGTAATACAGTTGTGAAGTGGGCTATATAAAGTGAAGATGAAGGTTATCATTGTGCCATTCTGAAGTGCTAGTAAAATCCAATGCCTTCTAGAGTAAGGAGGCTGTGAAGGGGTACATTTATGGTAGTATTCTTTATACAATTATTCTTGTTAACAAATACGAGACATATAGCTGTCATCAACATTTTTGATTTTCAAAGTGTACATCTTAGCCTTTCAATCAATTGTTGACTTACTGTAAACCATGCTGTGCAGTTTACAATAAAAAGTCCCAACATGTGTGTGTACAGTATGTCTACAGGTTAATTATTTTATTATGGAAATGACCTTTACTTTCAGCGCTCGTTTTGTCTCTGAACTACATGTTTAATCACCTGCTCTCTATTTTAGCTACTGCATCCACAGCCCATTGTCTTTTAAAACCTCTCACTCACTCACTCAGTAGTTGATATGCCTCTTTCACAAAGAAAAAAAACATTTGTTCTCTCAGTCAACACATCTCCTGTCCACACCTCTCCTCTGTGCCCTTCACCTCCCTGCGCCCCACTCCAGGCTGTCACCACTCAATAGAAAACACACACACACACACACACACACACACACACACACACACACACACACACACACACACATGCATGCATTTCTTCCTACAGACACTGCAAACACACATCAATGTGATACACATCAATTACCATCAGTCTCTCGGTCTCTCACACACACACGTTTGCACTTGTATGCTAACACATTTATAAGCTCACACACCCACGAAAAGCAACACATAGACACTGCTTGCAGTTGAATATTTAAGGACACACACAGTGCCATTAGGGCGCTGAATGGAGAATCAGTATACAAGGCCAGAGTGATTGTAAGAAGCTCACTCCAAGGTCTGCCGATTATTTTGGTCTCTGCAGGAAATCATTTACAATAGCACTCACCCCTCCTCTCCTCTTCCTTGTTCAGTCAATTTAAACAGCGTGTTACTGTGTGTGTGTGTGTGTGTGTGTGTGTGTGTGTGTGTGTGTGTGTGTGTGTGCGCGCTGTGCATATGCAAGTCTTAAGTCAGTCACCACAGTATTGATGGGGACATTTCTTTGCTGTGTACTTTGTGTGGCTGAATATAGCGTGCTGAGAAGGCCTCGCTTGTTTAGAGAATGGGGTGCTTGGAAATGAGTCATACACAATGTGATGCAACACAGCGGAGCAGATTTGAATTATGGGGCAGTGAACAATGAGGTCATCACAGGGCTGGGGGCACAAATCTCCCAGTGTCGTGGTACAACACAGCATTTCTTATCCATGGAGGAAACTGCAGCAGGAATTGAAAATGCTGTATTGTTTAAAGGACCGATTCAATGTTGCAAATAAAAGGACTGGGTTGGTAGACTTTGAGCGAATGAGACAATGGAAGGGGATTTCTGGTTTGATTGAAATGACATCGTTTTTTTAGTACCATTTACTTCAACAAGCAGTTATAGCACACCCGATGATTCTTTGCAGATTGTTAATTTGTTGCCATATTTCCTTTCCCCCCAGCTTTTCAAGTGTTTGTATGCCTCTTATATCCACCATACTGCAACCAATGATATTTTCCATATCTTTTCCTTCTTCAGCAGATTGTCCACAATCAGCGTCTTCTGTAATACCATCATCCCCAGGCCCCTCTTAAATTTCCTGCTTACTGGGCTTTTACTTTAACTGCATTACATACATCTCCCACTCCCTGTTCATCTGCTTCCTTTCAGCATAAACCAAGCTGAAAGATCTAACTCGATGTGAAGCGACTGGTCGTTTTATGGTAAATTAAAAAAATAATAATATTGTCATGTATTGTGCCTGTTCAGTGGCACTGCTGTGATCTTGATTGATATCGAATGGCGTTTTCATTCCAAGTCTTTGAGAGTGAGAATATGTGCCAGGGAGTATTGATCTGTAGCTTAGTAGATGGTGCAGTGTGATAGGCTGAAGGAGGGTGAGGATAACTAGATGGTTATGCTTGATGGAACAAAGATATTAACAGATGTAGAAATGATCAATGGCTCGATAAAGTATGTTTACATCATTTGCGGCGTTTTGTGTTTTTCCCCTAATGATATCGAGCTGACTAGCTTTGTCTTAAGTGCAAATATAGCACCTAACTCTGCCTAAGGCTGAGTTCCCTCTGACTGGCTGGTGAATTATTTGGTGTGAGCATGATACTCAAATCGACTGCGTTACGTTTAGCAGATTCACTATCCGTGACTCTAAAATAAGCTGTGTGGGTCTGTTTCGGGCAGAGGACGTTACAACTCATTTAAGATAAAAGCACCATGCCCCTTTGGCATGTATCAGCACCCGTCAATTTCGTCCCTGACGTATCTTTCACATTTTGCAATAAAACCATTTTACCACCTCTGTGTTTTTGTAAGGGAGCCTGATAGTGTCACACCAAGATAGATGACTACCACTCTGGCCCGTGGGCCTGCAGCAATAACTTACATGGACCACGTGTCTGTTTTCTAACCATGTAAGAAATTGTGTGCCTGTTCTCCGGCAGTGTGCTTATGTGCGTACGAATGGCTCTCGCTCAAATGGTATGTATGATAGATGAGACTGCATCCATCACATGTATCGAGATGAGAGGGAATTGGGCTAGGACCTTTATTTTACAGAAAGAGTTTGCTGAAGCAAGTCTTTAACGAATCATATTAGGTATTTTAAGCCAATCTTTGTCTTAAACTCAAGCTAGACTGTTCCTAAAAGCTATTTTTATAGGGAGAGTGATATATGTTGGTGTGTGTCTTTGTTTTTTGTTATGTGTGTGTGTTTGTGTGTGTGTATTTGCATGTATTGTAACATGTCATTGTCTAGGGGTGCATATAGTAGTACAATGGTTCATAATCACAGGACACATCAACCAGTTTTTTGTTTCATCATGTGCACCTCCCTTCCTCCTCCAGTCTCTCTCTTTTTCTCTCCATCTCTTTTAAAGATTTATGTGGGGCACACAGACAAGAGTCTTTAATTTTACGCCTGGGTAGACCATCTACACTATTGCTCCATATTCCTCATGCTTATATCGAATCTGTCGAAACCCAGGGGGAGAATTGTGGTTTTAACATTAACATTTACTGTAGGGGACTCCACCCTTTAAAAAGGAAGGCCTCTCATCGCTTCATTTCCAAGTGCCATAAATCTCCACCAACAGGCATCAACACAATCTCTGCTCTCTTATGGCGCAATCTGTTGTTTAAAGCATGATTATAAATGGTTATACATGATTAACCATCATAAAAGCATACTGTGTGGAGTCATCCTAATTACATACAGCAGGCTCATGAGAAATGGGGGTGACATGGGACATCAATACAACCACTGCCTCTCATAATAGAAAACAACATTGTTTCAATGTGAGAAAATGGTAAGCATCCATCATGTGAAATACATAAAAAAACATTTTTAAAGACAACAATCCCTCCCTTCTCCTCATCACGTACATCTATTGTTCAGTCAGGCTAAGCCACTCGCTGTCCAAAGCCTCTCAGTCAGCGCCCCTCCCTAGCTATTACAGTAGTGGAAGCTGTTAGCGTTCACCATTTTCCCATCTAAACCTCTCTGTCTCTTGTCCTCGTCTTTGCTCCGCTGCTGGTTGCTCTCAGAGGAGCGCCCTCACCTTCATTCGATCAAAGTCTCTCTTCTATCTCCTCTTTTAATGCTGCTAATCTTTTACCCAGCTCACACAATGGTATTCTGTCAAAAAATGTACTGAAGGAAATAAATTAGGCCGTTCTGTTGATCCTACAAATAGGCATGAAACTATTATGAAAATGCCATGCACAATCATCCTGACGAAAATAATTGAGATTTAAGACATTATCAAAAATAATAATTGTTATACTTAAAACAATTAATATGAAAAGCCCTATACATTCACTGTTCAAAGTATGGTATGGCATCCCAAACTTAATATCCTAAAAGGATTGTACATTTTGGAATTATCCTATTGCTATTCCTACTAAAACACACAGTTTGAGCTTTTGATAGCTATTGACCTATAGGCCATCTGACAGCCGACAAGATCACAAAGTAGGATTTAATGAAGAATTCCCCTTCAGTGATGGAACAAAGCAATGGTGCTCCGCTGATGTATGCATGGACTTTTGCAATGGCTGCATCTTTAATCTTTTTCCCCTTTCCACTTTACGAAAATCAGCTTTAATGAAAAATCTCATTCACCGTCGAGTTCAGCGACTATTACATACTGTTCCTTCACCACCTCGCCTGTGCACCTGTTTCTCTTCCACCTCTCTAACTCCATTCCTCATTCATTGATCCCTCCATTGTTGACCAGCTCCGTGTGAATAATGTATTGCGTGTTCTAAAAGAAGCGAGGGAGACTTGAATAAGGTGTTGAATAGGTGGGGGAGGTTAACGCCTAACTTATTTCTCATGATTGCTCTGTTGCCTCTGGCAATTCTCCTGCATGTATACACATATAGCATTGGGATACACCCTTATTCACATGCACATAAACACATGCATGTACACAAACACAGTACAGTGATTCCATCTTTTGTTGCAGTCTCTGCCCACCCAACCATTCAGACATTGCCCATGGCCTCCTGTACTGGCTAATAGAACCAATTACTCCACAGCCCTGCCTGAGAGCTCCACAGAGGTCCAGGCTCTGTGTGTGTGTGTGTGTGTGTGTGTGTGTGTGTGTGTGTGTGTGTGTGTGTGTGTGTGTGTGTGTGTGTGTGTGCCAGTAAAAATATTGCAAAGCACGCAGACAAAGCTTTTGGAAGAGACAAATTCAAGGCCAAGCAGATAAATACAGTTTCTTCCCGTTAACAACAAAACAATGTTTTGCATGCCAAGAGGGACACACCTTCCAATGCCAGTGAAAATACATACTCTCACATTGAGATTGACCCTAGTGACACAAAGCTGAAAGCTTGACACTATAAAGAATAAGGATTGGGAGGATGGGGAGGGTTCAGATAGAGCTGAGAGAGACAGAGCGAGGGGAAGGAGTCAAAGAGAGTGGCTCCTAAACAGAAGGGAAAATATGTGGAAAAAAGTAGTGATAAAAAAAAAAGAGGGATATAAAAAAAAAGGACATAAAGCACTAATAGAAATATATATATAAGAGACAGAGTTTAACTGTGAATAACTGCCTCTGCATTCTAGTAACAGAGCTAACAATTTCCTCTCTGAAAAGTGTCTGGCATTTGGCAGTGAAATGCCACCCGTATAAACCAGTTATCATAGCAAGAGAGAGCTTTTTAGCTGTAAACTGCCAGCGAGCACAGAGATGGACCATTATAGACTTTGATACCCTGACACTTAAGAGGTCATTACGAGGCAGAGCACACACACACACACACACACACACACACATTCACGTGCTTGTGTACATGCAGCACACAGACACACAAACACTAAACAAGCAATCACAACCAGAATTGGCTTCTGAACTGCCTGGTTCTTGTATTTGAGTGGGTTATGGCTATTCACAAAATGTGGCGGCAGCCATTATTCACATTGCACCCCACATTCACTACATATTACGGCTATCGGTCTCTATTGTGGAAAATGACAGGGACTTCAGTTCACTGAGCTTCAATAACCCCCCCCTTCTCCCCTCTCTCCTTTGCCTTTCTGTCTCCTCTCACTTTGCCTCTGCAGGACTAAGACGTCCAGCTGCCATTGAGATGTGATTCTCTGGGGCTTCATTTCACTTTGACAAAGCAAAGTACACTATAAAAAGGTAAGAATATGTGTGCCTGTATGTGTGCGCACAAGTTCGAATACAAAGCACCTCAACCCATGATTACTTTAGACATATTTAACCAGGGATGTTGACTCTGAATGCATTCATATTTACAGCAGGCATGATTTGGCCCGGGGGATAGGGACAGAAATATATATACACACCTGGTGTGCAGTTTTTAGCCGACTCTACAGATGCATTATGCTTTTTTAGATCCAAAACATGACCCTGCGTTCTCCCAGGAGATCTCCGGGTTCCATCTGTGCCAGGGAGTGCTCTAATTGGCCCGATAAATGTGTCCTCTCAAACTGCTAATCCAATCAGATATGACCCACCGAGCTTCAAAAACAATACATAACAGCATGCAATATGCAGCACCGGCAAGAACAGAATCGAATAAAGAGGAATCAAATAGAATAGAACAGTATAAAGACAGTGCATGCTATCATTCCCGAATAGAATAAAAACTGAGCACAACATTGGAACATTCTCTAATTAATTGCAATAAACCTGCTGTTCCTTGAACACGTCGACAGGAGTTAAACTAAAACACCAGGCCTTCATCTGCCCATGAAGCCACTCACTACAACTTATTTACAATGTATTTACAAGCTGAGCTGGGCCTGTAAAATGTCGAATTTACGAGCTCCATTTTAATTAGAAATACTGTCTCCTAGAGTTAGGCTGATGAATTGCACATTCAATTTATTGACGAGAGAGGAGGGTGCAGTTCTTGGATATTGACAGCTAGTCAGAGTGTCCCGGTTGATATCAGTTTTTCAATGAGAGGAGAAATATGTTGCAACTTTGCTGTATAAAAACCCTGAGGCAATGTTTTCATCTGGGATCCTCTTCTTAATTGATTGAAGTGGCTGAGATTAATGTGAATGAGAGGGCTCTCTCTCCTCCCTCTGTGTGGTTTGGCAGTTTGCTATGTAGTTAATTACAGCTTTATCTATTTAATGGCTGGACATATCACTTAAGTATTTTTGTTCCAATTTAATAATCTATGTGTGGGACAAGCAATTTCAAATCATCAATTTAAAAAAGCAATACGTCAACTAGTTTTGTGATTGAAAGGTATTACAACAGAGCTAAGGAAGGTGTTAATTAGAAAAAAATTTTTATTTGATTTTGAAACATTTGCTTATATCTATTTTTCATTAGTTTAAGCGCATTTAATGATATACCCTGTGTGAACATGGTGAGTCTGTTTGTCCATTTGTAAATGCACTTCCTGTCGAGTGTGTGTCACCCCGCATGCTTTCCTTCCTGTACTCTCATATGACTTGGAATGCTTGCTTTGAAATCTAATTCCGTGATATCAGGGCTGCATTTTCGTCTTTATTTCACTGTAACAATGAGTGAAAGAAAGAACAACAGGAAAAGGGATATATCATTCTTCATATGGGGGATGTGTGGAACAGGTGTTTCCCGCTCCGCATGCACAAGCACACAACCTTAATTCACCACAATACTAATGAGGACGTAGAATGAAATACAATCATTATCAGTTACACTGCTTAAACAACGATTACATAGTAAGTCACATGGCACTAGGTTACATAGATACTGTTAGCTGATAAATGCTCAACTGGATTGAATGCATTAATACAACATATAACGAAACGTAATGCAACTAAAAAAAACGTTTTACATGATAAATAAAAAGATATATATTTGAAAGGGACATTTTAGGCTTGATATTATTTAAATACCGGTTAAAATAATAAAAATTCAAGCTGACTCACATGTGCACTCTTCTTTGCCCCCCTGCTGCCACCCCCTATGAATACAGGCTCATTGTCTTATAATGTGACCTTTGCCTTGAGTGGAGAGGCCTTTGTCCTAAGACAATAGAGTCCATATTGTAAACCATGCCAGTCAATGCCGTCCACACAGCTGCCAGAGAATGGGTGCATATTGTTCAGGGTCTAAGTTGAAGCCTTTGAGGTAGGCACTTGTGTTGTGCATGTTTGTGTGTGTATGTATGTGCGCATGTGTGTACGTGAGTATTTTTTTCCTCTAATGTTTGTATCTGTAAGATGCAAGCCTGTTTTCCAGAATCAGCAGATGGGCCTTTGCAATTAGAGTCAGCCTTCTTCCCCTGTGTGCACACACACAGACACACACATGCACGCACAAACACACCCAGGGCTGGGCATGAGGCAGATGTCTCTGAAACACTAGACCTGCAAGATACTGTAATGGAGGCGGAAATTGAAAAATGACAATTGAGTTGCTATGGTAACCACTAACCATCACTCAACAAGTTAAACTACCTGTTTACCCATTTATCTATGAGGGCTGGATGATCAATCAACACTGCTGTAAATTAACTTAACAGAATAACATAATGAAGATATAAACATACTGTTTTGTTGAAGTTATTTATTATGAACAAGCTGTAATTACAAATGAACTACTTTAAAATAGTTTTTTGTTTTGCACACAGTCTACCCTATAAAAACTCAACTCATTATAATAAGGATAATTCAACATGTGATTTTGCATACATATGCCATATTTATACAGATATTACTGAAACTCTATTTGTGTGTATGCATTATTGCTTAAAAGGAAATATGTATATATTTGTTCTCTTTAATTTAACTTGGAACATTTATGTTCATTTTGCACTAAAGTTCTTAAAAAAAAAAACTTTATTGGTCAAGTATTAAAATAGGCTTATTACCAGAAAACATTTTGTAACGTGATATATATCTTTACCAAAATCTATCGCAGTAGAAGACTTTGGCCATATTGCCCAGCCCTAGAAAAAATGAATCAAATACATTTTCTGTTAAATAGAACATTAATTAGGAACTGTTTTGATGATTTGATATACGTTTCAAAGTCTTGGTCCATCTATCTCTCTGCCCCTAAGTCTTTATGACTTTAAGTGGTACACGTCACAACTCATAAAACAATAGTAGAACAAAAGCTGACCGTCTCAGGACACCATCTCCACATTTAGCCTCAGCAGTCATGTATTGAGCTGCAGTAACGTAACGTCCACACGTTGCGTGCTTCAACGGAGACGCTTTCCATTCACTTTGAATGGGGTGACGTCACACTTTGCTGAACTGCATTGTGGTTCCGTCACGTCGCTTTGCCTCCGTTGCTCGCTTCGAAAGTTGAGAAAAATTCTACTTTTCAAGCGTCGACGGAAGCGCCAGCCAATCAAATCATATGCCAGTACAAGCGCTAGCCAATCAAACCGCGTGATTGTGTGTCCGGGGCGGGAGATTAATGTGATTGGTTGTTGGTCGCGCGCCAGACACGCCCACCGGCAAGCTTCAACGCGACAGAACCGTGTGGACGATATGTAAGCGATAGGCTCAGAGAAATAAGCTTGTGACTAAAAGGTCACAGTTTAAAATCTGAGTAGTTTACTAGCTGTGAAAGTTCTGGCAGTCTAAATCCCTCAACAACTACTATGAGAGCTGCGACCTCTGGGCAGCTAACCTTTAACTGTTCCAATGGAGCAGCTCGGGGCCCAATAGTGAAAGACTGTGTGGCAGTGAGGCGCTGCTCCCAGGTGTGACTGTGTTAATGTGTGAATATATGGTCCCACCTTACTTCATATGCTACTCCCCTTTAGACATTCATGCCAACATGAATGGGTTCCGTCTTAGACAATGAGTAACACTCAATAAGACTCATGGTTTGATAGCTTACCAATGTGTGACATTTGTTATCACTACTCCTTCGAGTGTGAACAATTTAATTATCAATTCGATGTTCTGCCTTGGTGAAATTTAAAGGGAACCTATCATCCAAAATGCACTTTTTGATGTCTTTTATACATAAATATGTGTCCCCTGTGTGTCAGGGAACTCACGCAGTGTCAGAAAATAAAACCCTCTCTCTTTTCCTCCGTACCCAAATCTCTAGAAATGGGGGTACAACGGAGCTGATCCAGATTTGCATCCGATATAACGTAATATCGGAAATGTGGAACCACGGCACTATCAGAAAGTTGCTATCAGAAACAATGCCCGACTGTTTTGGACGTAATATGGTCGGTGTTTACATTAGCATCGCTAACACTCAGAGCTAACCTGTACTGGAGAGCATTTGTGTGAAGAAGCTGGAAATAAAAAGGAACTCACCTTGTGGTATAACCGGCAAGAGAGAAAGCCTTTGAGCTCCATACTGTTTCAGAAATAATCCTTGATAATCCATGATATGGCGTTTCATCACGGCAGTATTTAGTTTAGACAGTAGCTGCCGGGTCCCGCATGAGCTCAGCCCCCTCCTTTTTTATTTATCAATTTTTTTTTTTTTTAAAGCTTTATACCCAAAATCAGCACTTTTGAAACAGGAAGTGAAATAGAGGGATATGAGGCATGGCTAGAATGGGTGACCTGTTAGGTATTTGAGCAAAACACTTCATAGACATGTTTTTTATATATTTTTATATCTGAGTCCTATGCTATTGCCTAAAAATAGCATGATAGGTGACCTTTAAGTTACCGTTGATCCCAGATTTGCTGTTTATTGTTAAAACATGTTATACGTTACCAAGTCGGCTGGCTGGTGGCAGCACATCCTGTTGACTGCGCTCAAGATACCAGCGTGTCCCTTATGCCCTCTTTTTCCCTCCTTGGATCGAACTGGGCACCAGGGGAGCAAACACACACACCCACACACAAACCTAATCAAACACACATACACAGTGACGTCAATGCATAAACAAAGACTCACACTAAACACAGATACGTTACCACCTGAGTTCAGTGGTCCAACCCCCCACACACCCTCCACAACACACATATGCAAAGACACACACTCTACAACAGGGAATAGCCTACAGAGATACTCTTTGTCAACAACTTGGAAGAGAGCAGCTATTTAGGGCCTCTGTATTCCTTGAAGGATAAGCCATCTTATTTGTGTGAGAGGCTGTGTGAAACAAAACAAGTTTCGGCAGTTACTATCACTTCCCTACTGTGTCTTCTCATATTTGTGCTGTTCTGCTTATGAACCGGTGATAATTGTGCAAAGTAGAGTACAGTACATTGTGCACGTAGATTTCCAACGGGCTTGGTGTGATGATGAGCAGATGCACTCACAGATGTTTTCCCTCCATATGCCTGTTTACCAGTTCAATTATCCCTATCGCATATACTGTAGAGATTTGTTGTTGTATTGAGGCGCTTCGGCATAGATTCCATAAAAAAAACATTAGTTAGTGAAGTTCTACAAGCCTTTGTTCAGTCCATTTTTGCTGGCACTGGAAAGATAGATATATATAAATATGTATTTGGTGGATACGGGAAAAATAAATAAGTAAAATGTCAAATCTTTATTACACTTTCTTTCATCCTATTGCTTTATGCATCATGTCGTTTCAGTGAAATGTCTGGGATTGTTCAAAGAAAAATGATCTGGTTTGTTTGTAATAAAGATAACGGTTATTATACCGAAAAATATGAAAAATTACATAAGTGAGTGTGCGTGGGAAAGGTCCAGACAACCTCAGTATAAGTAAACTCTTAAAAATCACAAGACATTATTTAAAAAATGTATTTTTCATCAGGTTACACAATTCTTGTATCCTTATTATTCTGTTCACATTTCTTTATTGTCACTATAAAAACAATAATGTAAAAGGTCACCTATCATGCTATTTTTAGGCAATAGCATAGGTCTCAGATAAAAATATATAAAAAACATGTCTATGAAGTGTTTTTCTCAAAATACCAAACAGATCACCCATTCTAGCCATGCCTCATATCCCTCTATTTCACTTCCTGTTTCAAAAGTGTTGATTTTGGGTATAAAGCTTTAAAAAAAAAGAAGAAATTGATAAAAAAAAAAGGAGGGGGCTGAGCTCATGCGGGACCCGGCAGCTACTGTCTAAACTAAATACTGCCGTGATGAAACGCCATATCATGGATTATCAAGGATTATTTCTGAAACAGTATGGAGCTCAAAGGCTTTCTCTCTTGCCGGTTATACCACAAGGTGAGTTCCTTTTTATTTCCTGCTTCTTCACACACATGCTCTATCCAGTACAGGTAAGCTCTGAGTGTTAGCGATGCTAATGTAAACACCGACCATATTACGTCCAAAACAGTCGGGCATTGTTTCTGATAGCAACTTTCTGATAGTGCCGTGGGTCCACATTTCTGATATTACGTCATATCGGCCGCAAATCTGTATCAGCTCCGTTGTACCCCCGTTTTTAGAGATTTGGGTACGGAGGAAAAGAGAGAGGGTTTTATTTTCTGACGCTGCGTGAGTTCCCTGACACACAGGGGACACATATTTATGTATAAAAGACATCAAAAAGTGCATTTTGCATGATAGGTCCCCTTTAATGGTAAATTATGCCATACCGTTACAAACCTAGTTGCCTTGGTAACTTTTATGGGAAGCTGTTGAGCTCAGATTTCCTTTTAAGCAAAATAAAAATAATTCAGAGTATTAAATACCGTGAATGTGCGATTCTGTCACTATTAATTTGCTTTGTAATGTGAATACAACCGTTATGCTCGAATCTAAAATATTGTATGTTATTTTAATACAAAACATAGTTTAAGTACATCACATTATGTAAAATGAAATGGCAGTGTAGAAAAGATGTATGTATACACTTTTGAGCACCCTTTTAGGTATTATTGCAATAGCATTATAAAATGAAACAACAACATGTAATATGTATGAAGTATGGAAACACTGCATGAACATCAGCCTCAGATAGACCATTCAAAAATCTATTACAGAATGGATATACACGGTAACATTGTGGTCCACCCACCGCTCCTTTGAATTACTGTATTTTCAATGCATCTGGCCGCCCTGGTTTGTTGATTGGAATACATCTGCTCACAGGGGATATGAAACTGCAATAGGATCCAGGCCTCTGGCGTGCGTGATTTGAATATGAAATGATTAGATTATTGATTTTGGTTATTTGGGTCTCCCGCCCTGAGATGATATTGTGGCAGCGCAATCACCATCGCTGACATTTAGCACTGTGTTTACCTTTGCTGTCTCCATTGATTGCTTCAAAATCACCACCCATACATTCTGCTGGAGCTCATTGTATCATCATTTTTATGCTATTTCAGAAAAGTGATGAATACAGCTGATCAAAAATGCAACAATTGTGGTCTGTGCCGATGCAGAAAATAACCACATCGCCTTGCAATCATGGAGCAGAGGATTCTTACATGCTTGCAATTCAAACACCATTGAATATCATTATACTGATAGTGGATGCGATGCAAATGGGGGGTAAATTACTCAAAATAGGTCTTTGACATATGTTTGATAACATACAAATAATATTTATAGCTTTCTCCATGAGGCTGATGAGGGTTTGAACCCTAATCCAATCATATGCCAAACCAATTTTAGATCCAGCATGCTGAAAACTAAAGCTCAGCCTACACCCAACAGGGAATGGGAATACGTCTTGATTTGTATATGTTAATGTTCCAGGTATATTTCTTGCACTGAATCACCACCGCGGCGTCTCTTTCATTCTAGTAAGCTTTGAAGAAAAAAAATATCTTCTTCAATTTAGATTTTCCATTTAGTTTCCGGTGAGGGAAGTGAAATTGTAACATCCAACAAAATCGTTTGCTGACAAATAGTCCCATATCACTGTGGACATCTGTCGTGAGACATTTTACACACATCACTGCTCAGCCGCCAAAGAGACTCACATAGATTGTAGTGTTAATGTTATTCCACTATGTCTGCAAAGGAAATATTTCTTTTTGTGTCCAACAGCACATTTTCTTACACAGGAGCCAAGGTGACAGTGTGCAAATGAATGTACTCTCCTCCTATCTCTCTCATTTTCTCAACAGTTAGACAATCCAGAGCTAAGTGCCTCCTTTTATATTTATACACCAGTGTTGGTGCTTATGCATTATTAAGTTATGAACAGGGCCCAGTAAGCGCACCAGAAAGGCCTTTTTGAATAAATATTTCAGAACTCTGATATACACAGTTCATATCTGCTCTGTAATGCAAGAGGCAAAGGTTTGGTCCTCATGTTTTATGCAGGAATCACTTTTTTTCTGACTGAATTAGAGGAATCTACATTTTTTTGAACTGCTGAATCAGAAAAATCTTTGAAAGTTTGCATATTGTGTACTGTAAAAGTACTTTCAGTCTTGCATTTGGAAATGGAACAAAAAAACCTACCGCTTTAGTAGGGGTCTCAATATCTAGGTCCCGCAAATATTCTTA
The DNA here is from genome assembly GCA_031216635.1 of Dissostichus eleginoides. Lineage (NCBI taxonomy): Eukaryota > Metazoa > Chordata > Actinopteri > Perciformes > Nototheniidae > Dissostichus > Dissostichus eleginoides. Next base: position 20,155,308 of record CM062266.1, on the reverse strand, counting down.
AGTCTTTTAATGTGAGGTTATTTTGAATGAGAAAACAATGAGTGTGTAGGACCTAAAGATGGCAAACATGTGTAATCTTCTTAACAGAGCAAAATAGGGGGCTGGATTGACATGGCAGATGAAATAAGGGACAGAGGAGGCAGCATGACAGAAAAGACACAATAAAAAAAATATATATTGTGGATAACAATACATGAAGGAAGATAGCTGATCTGAACAAATGGATTGAAATGTTATAAAAAGCTTGAGAGTAGGCGAAATGGAAAGATTTGAGCATATTCTCCTGTTAACTAAGCCTGTCCCTTTCATTAGGGTTTAAATCTAGGCCATGTTTGTCTTGATGCAGCATCACTCACTGCTGAGGTGGCTGTTCTCTGTACTGTACAGGACAACTTTATCTTTCTCTCTCACAAACACAATAGCGCACACACAAACTTTGCCTCTCTCTGCCACTGGCTTTAAGGAACGGCTTTGACGGATCCATTGTGACAGTACTGGGTTCACAGCACAGTGACAGAGAGGAAGAGGGAGATGGCGGTGGGGGAGAGAAAGGGTGGCATGAAGGAGAAGACAGATGAATCAAAGGGAGGAAAACAACAGCAGTGGCAGTGGAATCAACATCACTGCATCTCTCGCTGACATAATTGATTGCATCAGAGGCAGTTTTGCAAACCATTAACTTCCCCCTTATGGGTTACTCGGGTGCAATGCCACGCAGATTTGAAAGGCCTCACATGCGTGTTTGGGAATATGTATTACTGTGTGTAATGCGTATTTTTATGGGCAATATTTGGTGGATTTGTATGCATTCATTTATTTATGCTTTGCTTTCATTGCTTTTTCATTAGCTAACTAGTCATGCGCGAATCAGCCCTCTCTATCATGACAAATGTTAATAGGTATTAAACATTTTTTGCTACAATGGAATTTGCTTAAATTATAATAATTAAATACTTTAGTGCCTAACACTAGCAGAAGGCTAAATACATACACAAATAGTAAAGAAAAAAAAGGTTGTTAAGTGTGAAGGCAAACAAAAGAATTAGTAAATAAATGCAAATATTGCACTCTGTAAGGACAATCTAAAGGGCATTGTAATTATGCTAGTTAGCATTTAGCAAAACTTTTATATCTGATGTTCCTCTTTTTTCTGAATTGTAAAAATAATTGGTATAATGGTGTTGCCTCAAAATAGATTTGACAAAGATAGAAATCAGATTGGAGAAATCCTTGCTAATAGTAAAGCGCTCAAAACTAGTTGGAGTTCAATCGCTGCAGTTGTCAGTTTTACTTGAATTATTTTGAAATGTACATTTTTATAGCATAATCATTTTATTATGGTGGAACAAATGTCGAAAAGTCAGATTCCAATTCAGTTTCTGCTCTTTTGAAAATATATTTGCATTGTCATTTAATTACAAATGTCCTATTACATTAACCAATCTTTGTTTAAGTATTTGACGGTATAGGAGGAAAAAGTTAAATGCCTAAGGTTATTAACTCGCTTTAAGATTCTCCTCGGCTCTCTCTGATTTCTCTTGGCACTCCCACTCTCTCGCTGCCTACCCCCATCCTCTGTCTCCATCCCTTTGTATCTCCTCCTTTATCCCATCTTTCCATCTCTATCATCCTCAGCCATTTTCCTGACTCATCTATGCTTCTCCTGGTTTAACTTCTTCCTTGTCCAATATCCTTCATCTCCCCTCCCCTCCTCTCTTGTCTCTTGTTCTCCACTATTCCTCACTCTATTCTCCCTTTCACGTCCTTGCCTTAGCCGTCTTGTCTCAGGAGGGAGCGATGCAGTGTAGAGTTGATTGGACTGGAGCATTAGAAAAGTTCAGAGCAGAGCAGAGCATGGTGTCTGTCTAGCCGCCAGGCAGTGAGGAATCAAAACAGCAGTGCCTTACAGACGAGGTCATCGTCGGTTGATTTTCAGGGTGGTTTCAGTGCATCGGATTTCTGGGAGCGTCCTCAGAGCAGCCAGAGGCAGCCATGCGGAAACAGCAGTGGTCCGGTCAAAGCCGGAGCCTCCCCAGACGCAGTTTTTCTGACGGGCATAGAATGTCTAACACGGAGGAAGAGGATGAGGTGCGCAGCCAAAAGCTTTGAACTATTTTAGTGTGGAAATTCTTTTAAAGGGATACATCTCTTTAAAGTATAAATGTTTCTCAGGCTTTTTGCAAAAGAGATTACATACAGCCTTGCTCTGCTCAGTCCAAGTTCCTTATTCTCGATCATATCATATACAAATTGAATGAAAGATTCATTGAAAATATTGAAAAGCTATGAAAAGGCCTAATGGAAATGTAATAAACCAACAAATAGGGGGGTAAGAAAATCAACCATTATACGACATATGACTAGACAGTACTTAATAATACTGCCATTATTTTCTCACAGAGGACCTTGATTTGAAAACCACAATGACCAAAATGTGACACTGATGTGGGGGTGACCTATACCTTTAAGGCTACTCTCTGCAGTTCTTTGCTGTGATGCCACAAAAAGGATTTACAACCAGCGCTGTATGAAATATATTGCCAGGCAGGCCACTTATCTTTAGGGCATGCTGACAATTGTGCACATTCCTACAGTGAACCCACCCCTCACCCACCCACTCAAAGTCACATACACACATGTGCACTCGCCTGTGTGTCTATCCTATGCCTGTTAGAAAACAGCCAGTGGGTGCAGCCATACTGCATCTGGCTGTACCGACCGAATGTATAGATTGAAAATGAGAGGCACAAGCTGACATGCCTGTTTGTCCAGTTGAGTTACGATTTGGTCAGCACAAACATGTGACATCAACTCGTTCTTAATTGTGATTTTAATGTGCTCCGAGGGGGCTTGTATGGGCACTACCCCCATCCCAAAACACCCCAACATGCAACAGTACGGATACATGTTGTGGCTGACATGTCAAGACATTCATATTGTTGTGGGTTGACATTATGCTACCCAGAAGCCTCTAGTCACACCGAGGGCCCAGTCGCCGCTAATCAGTATCGGCATCATCAGCACAGGGCAATTACGAGGGCGGGCCTTCTACTTTAAAATCACTCATCTTAGTGTGTGTATGCATGTCGTATTTGTGTGTGTTGTTTGCATTGTGCCCATAAGTGTGTGCCGGTGTTTGCGTCTTGTGTCTCATTACAGGTCAAAAGGCCAGACTCCCACCAGATCGCATCCTGATTAGTCATCTCTTCAGCTGCTTTCTGCAAATTAGCTACCTGAAGTTGTGTTTGTGTGTGTGAGTGAGTGAGTGTGTGTGTGTGGGGGGGGGATATATATATATTTATATATATGGTCAGTAATCAAAATTCTCCCAGCCTGCCACCTGCGCTGATGATAATTTGCCACACTACCCATACCCACTCACACACTCTGTCACCCACACAGCCTCATTCCATCCCACTCCATCGCACACACACACACACACACACACACACACACACACACACACACACACACACACACACACACACACACGCAGAAACACACGCACGCACACACAACACACACACACACACACCACACACACACACACACACACACACACACACACACACACACACACGCAGAAACACACACACATACACAAATGGGCCATAGTGGGTAAACCTACCCTAGCAAGCCAACTGGAGGTAATTTACCGTAGCTCGGCGGACACATGCCATTTTACTGAACACGTTGCATGGCCCCCTGAGCTTTGTTCCGCTCAGAGTTCTCTCCAACAGAGCAAAGAATGAACAACTGAAGAGACTAAAGCGAGGGAAGAAAAGAACAGGTGAAGAAAAACTACATGGAGAAAATAGCCAGGGGAAAAAAGAATGCATAAACTGCCGAGGTTCTTCCAGTGCAGTTATAGCCGCCTGCATAACAAATTGGTATACCTAAATTCATATTAAAACAATTAAAAGGTATATGCATCAGTGCATGTTATTGCTTTCCAAAAACATCACATTTTACCTGTTGACTGTACTTCATCAACAAATATCTTGAACATAATTTCTTCAAATTGAGGTGTTTTACTTATGATACGCATGTTGTATTTCAAAACCTTCACAATTCAATAATCCCATTTGTTTCCACTCTTATTAAGGAGAACATTTACTGTTACAGATAAGAATGAAAAATACTAAAATTAGAATCACTTTTTTGTCCTTTACACACGTTCACATAATATTATTTTAGGAATATGCACAGGGCAGACTACTATTGCAGCATGGACATATTTTAGACTCTGCCTGGAGGCTGAGGGAGTGTAGGGCATCTGGTCTCCTAGTGATAAGCATGTGTGTGTGTATGAATGTGGTGGTGTGTGTGTGAGGGCGCATGCACATGCATTTGTGCGTGCCGTGCGTTGACAAGGTAGCCCAGTCCGGTCAGCACTCATTAGTGAAAGAGAGAATCCCCGAATGAGGAGTGCTGTGACAGGAGGGGTTCTCTCGTTAGGGGACTATGCACACACACACACACACACACACACACACACACACACACACACACACACACACACACACACACACACACACACACACACACACACACACACACGCACGCACACACACACACACACACACACACACACACAGGGTCAGACTGCCTGGGTGCACAGAATAAGCCCAACATCAATTAGTTCATGGATGCATGCAATTTAGTCTGTGAGTGTAGCAGCCCCAGCAACAGCTATGTTAATGCCGACCCTGTAGGAAAAGTAGTTTCAGGGCAGGAAAATATAAAACACAGAAACCAAGTGACTTCTGGGAACAAAACTGTCCCAGTGTGGTGCCCTAAATAATAGGTACAGTAGTCATTGAAATAATAATGAACTGCATTTTAAAAGATTAAACTTCGAATCTAATCTTAAAGTATATTGTGTCACAGATGTTGTGAGTCTTATACGCTACGAAGTTTGTTGTCAAAACAGTCTGAAAAGAAGAAAAGAAAGAATGTTTATATTTCTGGAATAATTAATTGCCGTCTACCGAGCAGATCGGACTGGGGCAGAGATGGATGGAAACAGCAGGTAAAGGACTTTGATCTAGCCATTTGTTTTTGTCTGATCCTGCTTATTAGTTGATGTTTTGCTCAGTTTTATGCAGATGCTGCTTATCTGCCAGGGCGGTCCTCGTGGGATATAACTAGCTCAAGATCAAATATAGAATTGATTTAAAATAAAAACCGAAATAATTTCATAGTTTTAACCGTGAGTGGGTTCAGATGGAGCATAGTATGTTTGCCAAACCATATGCGATCGTGTGATAATACAAGGTGTAAACGCAACGCATATGTTCTGATAATCGGCATCATTACTGCCTGTTTATTCATAATATATTAAACAACAAACACATTAAGATAATGGAAGGAAACAGGTTAGAGAAAGTGGGCAATGCTTAAGGCGATCGCTATTGTCTATGCAATAAGGACTCTGTAGATGGAACATGTTTTAACGTCATTATCCAAACATATGGGAGTATGTCGCCCTGCTGAATAATGAACATAACTTGAGTGATTTGAGTTTCGATTCTTCCTGGATCGCTCAAGGCGGTAACACAATTATTGTCTGGTTGAGACATCCTGAGCATGGTGGAAAATGATAGGGTTAATTAACTGATGGGTGAGATGGTGGCGCAGCATACGGGGTGATGGAATAGCTTTTGAATTATGGAACAGTGGAATGCTGTGGCTGGTGGCGTCTTGCCATATGTCAGCGTATGCCTCCTGTATCTAGTTGGGGACAGCAGGTCAGATTGCTCATGTTCAACCGGGTTAGGGACAAATCAATCAAAATGGGGCAGCTTGTTGAGTTGTTTAAGCGGAAAGAAGAATAAAGTCTATCTATTGTGATACTATCAATCTGGTGCCATTATGGATGCACTATCCATCAAATCAGTTGCAGATCCTTATGTCGAGAAAAGTTGAATATATTTGTAAGGGCAGCATTTGAGGGTATTTTGTAGACAGTTGGAAAGAAAGAAAGTTGTTGGATTAAGACATTACCATGCTGCCATTTTGACCAGTACGTTATTGAGAAATGTATTTTGTATGTCAAGACACCAAACTGGTTGAATTGATGTCACATGAAAATAAAAGAAACTTCAAACATTGAAGATGCACAGCATGTCCATGTTTTTTCTCACAATAGCATAAGTGTTGATAGATGTTAAACTTGTGAAAAGCAATGTTAGATAAAAAGCGTGCTTCAGCTTTTGGTAAGCCGTTCGAGAGTAGCAATTAATTGTTTTCTGTCAATAGATCAAAGGTTGTATTTTGAACATGAACCAAATAATTACTTTTTAGTCAATACAGATATATTTGTTAGTATTCAGAGCTTAACATTTTAATTCCAGAATATTAAAATGAACTGACTGGATAAAATGGTATTTGCCTATTTTATGCTGGCATGCAAATTGTTTTCCTACAATCACTTGGCTAAAATAGATTTCAGCCTGTTTGTTTTTATCACAACAATTTTAAATAGATTTCCAATTTCAAAGATTTATTTTGACAACCCAAAAAGAACATAGTCAATAAAAGCCCCAGATGACTACACAGCTCTGGTATGGGTCTGTTTCCAGAGATTCAGAGCTGCAGTGTACATGTGCCTCTGGGTATATCTGTCTCTCTGTCTGTCTGCAGCATGAGGCTTTTTGTCATTGTAGATGTTCAGAAGATGCATTATGCATATCTTGTACGTCTCTGGTGGTTATGGAAAGGTCTGCGTCATTCTGAAAATCTGGCATTCTAATAGCAATAGTTGTAGCTTTCCAAAAATATCTAAGGGCAACGCTGTGCCAAAGCAGATATTCGCCATCACAGCATGGCATGATGGAGATAGCTGGCTATTGTCTTAGTCTCTGCTGGGCCAAAATGATATGGTCACACTGATCAATAGTCTCTGTTACACATGATGTATTTCCCATGGCTCTGGCTGTCAGCTTTACTCCATCTGTCCCCGGCTGTTGCACATTTCTGCAGTCCCTCTTTCTCAGTGTGACACACATACACACAAATGCTACTTGGCTGGGTATGAGTTCCCTTGAGAACACTAAACATTTAGGCACAAAACAGAACTGCTGTTACCTTTGAACTACTCCCATGAAAAATTATGTTTATTTAACATCAACTATGTTGATTGCGAAAGGACAAAAGGTGATTCAATGACACTTGTGAAGCATTAAAATATGAGAACAACATACACCTCTGCCTTTTACAGATAATATGCATAAATCTAATAGTTTTTCATAGTAAAAATGTTATTTTTGGAGTGAAGAAGGATATTGAGTCAATTGTCGGTTGATCGAGTGGGAGAAAGAGCGAGTGGTTGAACAATTCTGGTCAGCTTAATCAGTTTAGAAAAAGACAGAGACATGGTGCCTACCAGTCTGTCACTGCTATATCTAATCTTTGAGACCATGCTCTTATTAATTGTTTATCGCTGATAGACCATGAAATGAACAATTAGATTGGAACATCAATACATTTCACACTTTGATGCTGATGCGGAATTTCAAGTGAAGTGAAACCTAATACAGGCAGAAGCATCATTATGCCGGCATTAGGCACCAACTTGTTGTGTTTCTCTAAAAGCGTTTAGTATTACATTTCCTTTACAGATTTAAATTAATCTGCATATGGTCTATTGTTTACCGTTATTGTTAGTGTTTATTCAGTATCATTTCGGCTGTTTTGGAGCTATAAATGCTACAGAAATATGTGTTTTTGTGCATTAGAACCAGTTAGAGCTTAATGTGAGATAATTTAGGACACTTAAATCAATAGAAAAAGGAAGAACAACTTAATGAAATCCCTAAAGCCCCTGTCACACTGTCCCGAAATTGACACCAGATGGACACACGATAAAGGAAATGTTCAAATTCGGCTCTGATCGTAACAACATCGGGCCATTCGTGAGGGCATCTTAATCCATCGTATGACCGCCGGTGGAGTTTCTCAGGCTCCGGCAGCAACTTTGTGAGCGGTGGCAAAATCTTTGGCATGCCAAAAAATTGCCGAAGGACCTTGCGAAGGTTCATTTTCGTGTTGAATTTGTGTGTCCATTTTGCCCTTCGTAAGGCACTCGTGAGGGCATCTTGTCAAATCGTGTCATCTTCGTCTGATCATCGGTGCCATCGGGCATTTTTCGCCTCACGAAGACAATACGAAGGAAACAAGAAGCTGCCCGATTGTATTAGGAAGGCAACACAACTACGTGAAGCCCTCGCAATGCCGTCGTGTAGCCATCGTATTATAGTACGATGACATCGAGATTGCATTTATTGCACAACAAAATCATGTAAACATATTATGTAAATAACCCAATTTGTGTTCTGTGAAACTGAAAAGGATATTACATTGTTTTTGTTTCTTTCATTGCAGTTGTATGTCTTAAATGTAATTTAGGTTAACTTCCTGTTTTATTTAGATGCTTTTATTTTGAAGGCAAGTTTACGCTGTTGACAGGAAGTTGTTGTTGCTATGGAAACAACATGACGGAGATAAGTAATATCTTCTAATCTACATATAAAGACGGAGTAAGTAAAGAATAAAGTGTATGTTTAAATGTTAGCACCCCCCGAAGAGGCACAAGCTCTTACGTTGAGTCTGGATACATTCTAAATCATCAGTAAAGTCTACGACAGGGCTATTCAATTAGTTTGGAATGGGGGTCGGTTGATGAAAATTATCCAAAGCAAGGGGCCGGGAAAAGAATTGCTTGAAATATGAGCAATCATATTAAGAGCTTCAGATACAGTAAATACTACAACAGCATAGTGGAGTGCATATATTTTGTTTAATTAAATCAAACATAGCCCCAAGGCCTTTATAAATGGCAAGTTCAGAACTCAGTACATGTGAAGCTATATAACCATCAACATCATTAGATTTAGATTAAATGATCTAATAATTCACACAAAATAGCAATGTAGGGCCATACACAAACAACAGTGCATATTATGGTATAATAACAATAAAGACATGTGAGCCATACCACATCAATTGCTTAATTAAAAGCAAAAACAATTATCAAAAGACTTGTATTAATTACCAAACCACAACACACAGCCTTTTAAAACTCAAATCTTTTTTGATTAACATAGTGATAACTGACATACAGTATGCAACCAACTTGGCAGATATGTGCCATCTAATGAGAGAAATGGCATTTTTTCGATTTAGCAAGGGCAGGGAAGTCGGGAGTATATGTTGTCATGGCAATACGCATACAGTGATGCAGATGCTGGTCAGTGAGGGATGCACGATTATAGTTTTTATGGCATTCATGTGTGAGAATGCCGATTCGCACGTGTAAGTCGAGCCAAACATTGTGAGGACAAAAAGTGCAAGACCCCTTGAATGAGGGAATTTCTCGTGGCTGACTTCATGAGTCCAGAACTTTTCAGAACCTGCCAGCTGAAATGACTGTCGCAGGTCATCTGATGACTGAATGTCAATGAGTTCGAGTTGTAAAGACGCCTCATTTAATGTCACAATCAGCTCCTTTGCTTTCAGTGCAAACTCCCCCTCTACATTCACAGAGAAAGGGTCCTTCACAAATCTCATCACTTCAGTCGGGAGACTGAAATGTTCAAACCTCGCGGCAAAGTTGGTTTTCAATGCGTCCATAAATCCAGTCATCACCTCGGTGATTTGTAAACCTGCAGTGCGCAGTGTTGGAAAATGGAGCATTTTGCCTGGACATAAATCCGTAGAAAAAAGTGTGAGCTTTTTTTGAAACGCATGGAGTCTCTCCACAAGTTGTGTGACCATTTTATCTCTGCCCTGCAGCTCCAAATTGAGTTGGTTCAGATGTTGGAAAATGTCGCTCAAAAAGCAAACGGCAGCGTAAAACTCATCATTCTCTATCAGACACAGAAAGGCGTTGGCTTTTTTATGTTTTGAATTGCGGAGAAACGCCATGATCTCCTCCTTAAGTTCACAAAATCGTTTCAAGACGTTTCCTTTGCTTAGCCATCTAATGTCACTGTGCATGAGCAAATCATTATATTGAGCTGACATGTCTGACAACATCTGGCGGAAAAGGCGGTGCTGTAAACTGGAGTTACAACGAATAAAGTTAATAATCGCCATGACAGAGTCCATTGTGTTTTTTAACTCACCACTTAGTTTTGCGCACAGGAGGCTTTGGTGGATGAGGCAATGAAGCGATCTCAGCTGTGGAGCCACATCTGCCAGCCTAGCGGACAGTCCCTGTGTTCGGCCCGACATCGCAGGTGCCCCATCCGTTACAAGCATGTTAATACGATCCAATCCCAACTTGTGCTCCTTGAAAAACGAAACCACTTTGTGGAACATCACCTCACCGGTCGTGTGTCCATCCAAAGGAATTAATCCAAGTAGATCCTCCCGAAAGCACTCACCATCAAAAAATCTAACATAGAGGCACAGCTGTGCAACATCGCTGCTGTCAGTGGATTCATCAATAGCTAGCGACATAACCTCCGCCTTTCTCAGTTTGTCCAAGAGAATCTCAAAAACGTCCGATGCAAGGGTCTCCACTCTCCTTGATGTTGACGTGTCAGAAATCGGAATGTTCTTAATTGAGTCAATAACGCTTTTTCGGATTTTCTCATCTGCAACCACTTCCTCAATTGATGCAAGCATACACTCTTTGACTGTCTCTGCGTCCGTAAAAGGCCTTTTATTTTTGCCTAATATCCAGGCCACTCGTAGGGATGCTGCGGTAGCTCTCTCTTGGTAAAACAGGGAGCTACGTCTTTGGTCATAGCACGAAGTTAGCCCCAAAATCTTCTGGCGGCGAGCATCAGAGCCCGCTGGAAAAGTGACGTCAAAGTTGGCGTGAGCTGTCTTAAAATGCCTTCTCAAGTTGTACTCTTTACACACCGATAAACACTCATTGCAGATTAAACACACGGGCCTCCCACTGACATTTACAAACAAGTACTTCTCTTTCCACTCGCTGTTGAATTGCCGGTTTTCGGTGTCAACCTTTCGTTTTTTTAACGTAGAAAGAGACATTTTGATATCCAACTATGCTGACCAGGTTTGATGAATCGTACCATTGGCGCGAAACCGTCGAAGGTGCGCGAGCTTGTAGTGAAGGGCAGCGCGAGCCGCGAGGATGCGCGCAGAGACGCAATAAATTACAGGAGTTGTCACTACAGTAGCTAGTAGGTGGGTTTGAGCCCGCCAAAGTTTTCAGGCAATGTCTTCCCCTCTATCTCTCAATTTAACACCCTCTCTGGAATAAAGGCACTCTGGCCCAAAAAAAGAAACCATTTAAAAAGAATTAAAAAAAAAATTAAACCTTTTTTTAAAAATTAAACTTTTTAACATTATACTCAAAGGGCCAGTAAATATCACCCGGGGGCCGGATTTGGCCCGCGGGCCGCCAATTGAATAGCCCTGGTCTACGACCATATTTTCGTGTGTGGTTCGGCTGCCATCGTGTGGCCTTCTGTAGGCATCGTACTTGCTTCGGCTGTTGCTTGGCTGTGGACCAAAATCGGGGCCATCTTCGTGCGAAATTCACAATTCCATATTCGTGTGTCCATCTGGTGTCAATTTCGGGACAGTGTGAAAGGGGCTTAACTAATGTGTGTGGGAGTAGAAATATAATTTACATTTACAATAATATCATAATGTAAATGTTTGAAATCTACTCTGTAACAATGTGCATACATGCATAATGAAGGGATCAGTTTGATGGTTATCGACCTTATCTCCTACTTTCTATTGATTGACATGTCTAAATATAGAACACTTGTAAATATTCTATATAGGAAGGCACTGTTCACCACCACTCAACCCTAAATCTGATTTTACTTTTTCTCATATTATACCTATTCTTCATAGTTTAAAAAGTTGTTTCATATAGCCGGTATGGATCCTTTGAGTTAATATTATAATCCTTCTTAATCATTCCATGCTCTTTGTATTTCTCTCAGCATCGTTTAAGATAATTATTGATTAGTGTCTAGTCTACTATGACATGCCTACAGGAAGCTGCATTGACCTAAGTGAAGGGTTGTTTGTTCTCATTAATCTATAATGAGTATATATAGTAACTGTATATCAGAAATAGTTTACTTCCATACATTCACTTTTTAAACGTAATGTTTTAAGCAGTTTTATCGGTATGATCAGTAAGCTCCATTGTTTTTGAAGGATATATTTCACAGATGCAATTTGCAGTTGGTTGTCTGATATGAAGCTGGGTAAACTGTTTAGGAAATGTCGAAAAAACAAACTTTAATAGCAAATTCACTCATTAGATGTTTAATGGTTGCTAAAGATAATTGCATAAGGAGCTAAGAAATGTAGAAGGACAAATACTGTCTGTTGTGATAGCTTATATATTCCTAATACACGAAGATAAGGCACCGTGTTTAGACGTGGCATCCAAGTGAACACATCCTCTCTGTTTATTTGCAGGCCTGTATGGTGTCAGGAACACTGAGCTGTGAGAAAAACAGCTCACCACAACACCGTCTGGGCTCAGCAGGAAGTACCTCCATATTTACTTCCCGGTCACCCTCAGACGTCATGTGGACCAGATGCCTGCTCTTCGTCTTCACCTTGTTTGCTCCCATTGCCATTGGTAAGTGAAAGACCACACACAGTGCACAAGTAAAAAACATTGAGGCTGCTTTAAGTGCTGTTTTGTTGAACTGCAATTGTTGTATGGTGTTTTAAATATGTTTGCTCCGTAATATAAAACCTGATTAGAAAAAATATCTAAATATTTAGTTTTTTTAATATAATTGCAAAAAACTATTTTGGTTTATATTATTTTTTAAATAATTTGATACATACGGTTGATGAATATAAATCTTTTTTTTTACAATTGCTCTACTGCTTGCTTCTTATCCTCCTTATCCCGTGAAAGAACAATATCTGGCTCTTCCTCAATCATTTTTAACATAATCTTTTTTATCCGCTCAGTGCTCTGTTTCCTGAGGAATGGTTAAAGATGATAGGAAGCAAATCCCATTGTCCCCTGCAAAGGACATGCCGTAAAAAGTATTTTTAAGACTTTAGATGTACATACATTTATAATCTAATTAATACATACAAATCAGCATCTGAAGAACATAAACATTCATTCTTTATACATTTGATCACAAGTCCTCTCGGGTGTTGGCAAGTTACTTTAACATTAAGATCAATTACTTATTATATATACCTCCTGAACTGATGGAAATACAAAACAGCTCTTGTGGCAAGGACAAGGGGCGCCCGTTAAAGGTATCATTGCACCCCGAGATGTTGGGTTTGAACTTGTAGCCTACTGTTGCAGGGTATAATGATTATCTATAAATAGCTTAACGTAAGCCCCGCAAACTGCAGGCAACACTATCATCCTCAAAGCGAAGTCATTATTCATGTAAGGGTTTTTGACATGTCAAAGAAGGAGAAGGACAGGTGTGAATTATACAATTTAGGATGTCTGATACCAATTGACATGGTATTGTTCCTCCTGGCTCACTGTCACACTGTCATGGCTAACTGGGATGCTTGGATAGAACAGAGCCATCTTTAATGTCATTAGTAACACCTGTGCTGGTCTAACTATGATAAGTCAGCTAAGATAAAGGCTTATTTTAAAAAAACGTTCTAGTCTTCCAAATATCTTCTTAGAAAACAAATTGTGCAGATTACTTC